>CM038143.1:409349540-410549540 GCA_021437245.1 Aegilops speltoides
CTTCTTGTGAAACCGGCCCTTGGCAAGGGCAATAGCTCCGGTTGTCACGAAAGTTTGATCGCCCCGGCATTGGGTATGACTCTAGGTCTGATGAACTCATTCATCCAAATTGCTTCATGTTGCCTCCGAGGCTGCCATTACTCCGCTCCACGTAGATCCCGCCACGCCTTGCCCGCACCCTCGCCCACCATTCAACATATACACGATCCGGTTTGTGACTTAGAGTCATCCAAATCGAGTCGGGTAGCCGCGAACCCTTTATAGAGCCTTCCTCCCCATAAATGAAAACATGTCCCGTCCTTTTGGACTTCAGATATTCTTGCCCTGTCCGGTTCCTTGCGGATTACTTTGGTATCTTGCAACCAAACTTACGGCAAGGTTTAATCGGTCGTACCAATGGCATACATAATAGATCCTATGGTAAGCATGGGATGACCTCATCTTTCTTTATCTTTTGCCGTGGTGGTGGCCGAGCTCAATTTCACACCTTGTAACATAGGCAAGAACCCTTCTTGACTGTCCATTTTGAACCTCTTCAAAATCTTATCAATATTGCTTTGTGAAAGACCTATGACCCTCGATCATCTCTATAGATCTTGATGCCAATATATAACACTTCCAAGGTCCTTCATTGAAAACACTTGTTCAAGTAGGCCTTAATGCTGTCGAAGTTTTGTTCATTTCCCATCAAGAGTATGTCATCTACATATAAAGAGAAATTCCGAGCTCCCCTCACTTTCTTTAAAGAGGTTTCCATAATCCGATAAATCCAAACGCTTTGATCATCTCATCGAGAATGTTCCAACTCCGAGATGCTTGCACCACCATAAATGGATTTGGGAGCTTGCATACTTTTTGGCCGAGGATCGACAAAACCTTCCCGGCATCATAACAGCTCTTCCTTAAGATGTCCATTAAGGAATGCCGTTTTGCGTCCATCCGCCTATCTCATAATCATAGTATCGGCAATTGCTAACATGATTCGGACGGACTTAAGCTTCCACGGAGAGAATGTCTCGTCGAGTCAATCCCTTGAAATTGTCGATAACCTTAGCGACAAGTCGAGCTTTATAGATGGTAACATTACCATCCGCGCCGCCTTCTTCTTAAAAATCCATTTGTTTTCTATCGCCGATCATCGGCAAGTCCAAAGTCCATACTTTGTTTTCATACATGGATTCTATCTCGGATTTCATGGCATCAAGCTATTTGTTGGAATCCCGCCATTCTTCTTCATAGTTCAAGGTTCATTGTTGTCAGCAACATGATTTCCATGACAGGTTGCTGACCACTCGTGCGGAACGTGTCCTCGTGGACCTTCAAGTTCAAGAGTAACTTGATCCAAGTACCTTGATCATCATCAATGATTTCCTCTTCGCCAGGGCATCACAGAACGGTTTCCGCCGCACCACTTTCCGCTCGAGAGGTAGTACTTCATCGAAGTTCTACTTTCCTCCCACTTACTTCTTTCGAGAAAACTCTTTCTCCGAAAGCATCCGCTTGGCAACAAAGACCTTGCCTTCGGATCTTAAGTAGAAGGTATACCCGGCGTTCTTGTATCCTATGAATACGCATTTTCCGACTTGGGTTCGAGCTTGTTGAAGTTTCTTGACATAAGCATCACATCCCCAAACTTTTAGAAACGATACTTAGGTTTCTTCCCAAACCACAATTCATACGGTGTCGCCTCAACGGATTTAGACGGTGCCCTATTTAAAGTGAATGTAGCTGTTTCTAGAGCGTATCCCCAAAATGATAGCGTAAATCGGTAAGAGACATCATAGACCGACATATCCAATAGAGTGCGAACGCGTCGGACACACCATTTCACGAGGTGTTCCAGGGCGTGAGTTGTAAACGATTCCACATTTTCTTAAGTGTGTACCAAATTTGACTTGTATTCTCCCCACGATCCGATCGAGAACTTTATCTTACGGTCACGTTGATTCTCTACCTCACTCGAAATTCTTTGAACTTTTCAAAGGTCTCAGACTTGTGTTTCATTAAGTAGACATACCCATATCTACTCAAGTCATCGTGAGAGTGAGAACATAACGATATCCTCCATGAGCCTCAACGCCATTGGACCGCAACATCGGTATGTATGATTTCCAACAAGTTGGTTGCTCGCCCATTGTTCCGAGAACGGAGTCTTGGTCATCTTGCCTAAGAGGCAAGGTTCGATGTGTCAAACGATTCATAATCAAGAGACTCTAAAAGTCCATCAGATGGAGCTTCTTCTGCGCTTGACACCAATGTGACCATAGGCAAGCCACAAGTATGTGGGACTATCGTTATCAACTTTACATCTTTTGGCATCCACACTATGAACATGTGTAATATTACCCGAGATTCATTAAGAATAAACCATTGACCATCGGACATGACCATAAAACATATCTCTCATATTCGAACAACCATTATTCTCGACTTAATGAGTAGCCATCTCGATAAACGAGATCCGATACAATGTTCATGCTCAAACATGGCACTAAATAACAATTATTGAGGTTCAAAACTAACCGAGGTAAATGTAGAGGAGGTGCGCCCATCACATCGACCGAACCATTCCCCGCATCGCACCTCGCCCTTGCCGCCGTTATTCCGCAGCCCGCTGAGTTACAAATATGACAAGCCCGATCAAATACCGGGATTATCGTCGGTAAGGTAAATCAATTACATTATATCAAATATACCTTTGGTGTTGCCGGCCTTCTTATCCCTAAGTATTTGGGGCTTCCCTCCCCTTCCCTTGCAATAAAAGCACTGCCCGGCTTGGGTCCATTCTTTGACTTCTTCCCAAAAAGTTACCGCGGCAACATCTTTGCCGCCTTCTTGAAGTTCTTCTTACCCTTGCCCTTCTTAAACTTGTGGTCTTATTGACCATCAACATTGATGTTCCTTTTTTATTTCAGCCTCTTGACTTAAAATCGAGAACACTTGAATGGTCTTTACCATCCTGCATGTTGTAGTTCATCACAAAGCTCTTGTAGCTTGGGGGAGCGTGAGGATTCCAATACCCCCATCGGGAGGTTAATGTTTGGATCACGGTTGTGCAACCGACATCTTGAGGAGTGTAACTGTTTCCTCCATCTTAAACAAATTGGAACATCATATTTCGACGGGCATGAGCTTGAAAACTAGTTTCAGTCAACATCTCATATGCCCGGATGCTCAAAACGCTTTTGGAGCCCCGGTTCTTAAAGCATGCCGTAACAGGGGTAAATCGCAGTTTGCGCGTCATAACGTTGGTTCTTGGGACGGAGCGGCACCTAGGTCCTTCTAGGACATATTGCTTCCCGCTATGAGGATGATCTCATGTTGGGACCATCCGTTATTGTGCCATCATCTTTCAAATTTTTTTCTAGGAACGGAAGTTCATGTTGACGCTGGCCATTGATCTACAAGACATATTTGCAAAAGTTTTAGACTAAGTTCATGATAATAAAGTTCTAATCAAATTATGAACTCCCACTTAGATTAGACATCCTCTAGTCATCTAAGTGTTACACGATCGAGTCGACTAGCAGGTGTCCGATCATCCGTGAGACGGACTAGTCATCGTCGGTGAACATCTTCATGTTGATCATTATCTTCCATCGACGTGTTCGACCTTCGGTCTCCGTGTTCGAGGGTATGCACGCACATACTAGGCTCGTCAGAACAACCCTAAGTGTTTTTTGTGTAAAACATCTTACACCGTTGTATGTGAGCGTAAGGATCCATCACACGGATCATCACGTGGTGCTTAGAAGCGACGAACTGTAACAGCGGTGCCGTTGGGGAGAACACTTCTTGAAATTTTGTAAGGATCATCTTATTTACGTGTTCTAAGTAAACAAGATGCATAAACATAATAAACATCACATGCAATTATATAGTTGTGACATGATATGGCCAATATCATCAAGCTCGTGATCTCCAGGGGCTCCGCATCATCTTGTCACCGGCTTGACACCATGATCTCCATCATCAGTCTCCATCATCGTGTCTTCATGAAGTTGTCCATGTGACTACTTCGCTACTATACTAGGCGTTTAGTAATGAGTAAAGTAGTTTACATGGTTCTGACACAGTTCATACAAAAAATAAAGACAACTCTCTATGGCTCACTGCGGTTGTCATACTCATCAACATGCAAATCGTGAATCCTATTACAAGAACATGATCTCATACATCATTCATCATTCATCACAACCGGCCATCACATCACATTATCAATGCATGCAAAAAAACAGTTAGGCGTCCTCTAGTTGTTGTTGCATCTTACTGCTGCGATTGGGTTCTAGCAAACGTTTTCTTACCTACTGAATCACCAGTGATTTTGTCAACTTCTATTTACCCTTCAACCGTTCATCGAATCGCTCCAACTAAAGTGGGAGGCGGCAGCCTACCGCCATGCAACTGCACATCGGAGTCGGTGGAACCGGTCTCACGTAATCGTGTAGGTTGGTCGGGCAGCTTCATCCCACAATACCGTTGAGCAAGAAAAAGACTAGTAGAGGCAAGTAAGATGACAAGATCAGCGCCAACAAATTTGTGTTCTACTGTGCATTAGAGAACTCAGCATGAACCGATGCCTTTGTTGGGGAGTGCGGAAAATTAAAATTTTCCTCACACTTCAGATCCATCTATGAGTTCATCTAAAGCAGTAGCGAGAGAGTTTGCATCTACATACCACTTGTAGATCGCGTGCGAAGCTGGTGATGATGAGTCGTTTTCGAGCGTGATTGGATCACCGATGCCAAGTGCTGAGCGGACCAGCACCTCCGCGTTCAACACCGTGCGGAGACGGCGGCGTCTCCTCCTTCTTGATCCAGCAAGGAAGGAGGTTGAGAAGACAGCTCACCGGCCGCAGCGGCGTGATGATGGTGACGATACTCAAGCGAGGGCCGCCCGAGCTCTTACGGAGGAGGAGATGTGTTGGGGGGAGGGCTGCGCCTTGGGAGTTGGTACAGCAGCCCCTCCCTCCCCCTTTATATAGGCCCCCACAGAAGTAGCCCTAGAATCAATCTCGGCGTGACAAGAAGTGGAGTGCCCCCAAGCGGGTGGGGCCCCCCCCCTGGGTTTCAACCCTAAGCGCGAGGTGGGCCTAGGCGCCCAGCCCTTAGGCTGGTTCCTTCCCCCTTTGGCCCATGGGCCCTCCGGGATAGTGTTTACCGGTGGACCCGGGTTCCGGTGGTCGGTGCCTAAAACCCGAAACTTTCCCGATGGCCAAACACACTTCCTATATATTATTCTTTACCTCCGGACCCATCCGAAACTCCTCGTGGCGTCAGGGATCTCATCGGGACTCAGAACAACATTGGTGAGTCACATACCTGACTTCCTACCCTAACCACTTCCAGACCTTAAGTGTGTGACCCCTACGGGTTGGAGACATGGCGAAGGCGACTCTCGGGGCAATAACCAGTGGATACCCATGTTGGCTCCCACTGCTCGATGATTTCATCGGTTGAACCCACGATGTCGAGATTAGTCAAACCATATACAATTCCTTTGTCAATCGATCGTTACGTTGCAGAGTTCGATCGTCGGTATCCCAATACCTTATTGGTCCTTACCGGCAAAGTCACTTTACTCATCCGTAATGCATGATCCGTGGCCAACACCTTGGTGACTTGAGCTCATTATGATGATGCATTACCGAGTGGGCGAAGATACCTCTCCGTCATACGGGTGACAAATCGATCTCGATCCGTGTCAACCCAGATACTTCGGAGATACTGTAATGCACCTTTATAGTCACCCGATTCGTTGACGTTTGATACACCTAAGGCACTCCTACGGTAACCGGGAGTTACGATCTCATGGTCGAAGGAAGAGATACTTGACATTGGCAAAGCTTCTAACAAGCGAACTATCGATCTTTTTATGCTATGCTTATGATTGGGTCTTGTCCATCACATCATTCTCCTAATGATGTGATCCCGTTATCAACGACATCCAATGTCATAGTCAGGATGACTATCTGATCTATTGACGAGCTAGTCTACTAGAGGCTCACTAGGGACATTTGTGGTCTAAGTGTTCACCGCGTGTATTCGATTTCGGATAATACGGTTATAGCATGAACAAAGACAATTATCATGAACATTGACATATAATAATACTTTTATTAATGCCTCTAGGGCATATTTCCAACAACGACCTCAACTCAACTCCATACATACCGTTAGGGAGAAAAATCAGAGAAGGATTCATCACGTTTTTGATGATCTTGAGCCGCCTCTGTTCTTCCTCGGGAGGTAGATCTAGTGTTTGGGCTCCGGAGGAAATGTCACCATCGTCATCATCAACCATCCTCCATCGCAATTTCATGATTCTCACATATGTGTGAGTAATCCCATTAATGAGCTTCAACGGGCGATGATGGGTTGGGCGAATTTACCATGTAATCGAGTTAGTTTTGTTAGGTTTGATCCTAGTATCCACTATGTTCGAGATTGATGTTGCTATGACTTTGCTGTAATGCTTGTAACTAGGCCCAGAGTGCCATGATTTCAGATCTGACCCTTTATGTTTTCATGAATATATTTGTGTTCTTGATCCTATCTTGCAAGTTATAGTCACCTACTACGTGTTATGATCCGGCAACCCTGGAGTGACAATAGTCGGGACACTTCCCGGTGATGACCGTAGTTTGAGGAGTTCATGTATTCACTAAGTGTTAATGCTTTGGTCCGGTTCTCTATTAAAAGGAGGCCTTAATATCCCTTAGTTTCCAATAGGACCCCACTGCCACGGGTGGGTAGGATAAAAGATGTCATGCAAGTACTTTTCCATAAGCATGTATGACTATATTCGGAATACATGCCTACATCATATTGATGAATTGGAGCTAGTTCTGTGTCACCCTAGGTTATAATCATTTGCATGATGAATGCCATCCACATAATTATCCATCATTGATCCATTGCCTATGAGCTTTTTACATATTGATCTTTCCTTAATTACTTTTCCGTCTTAGTTATCTTATTGCTACAAAACCGCCACTATCACTTTTGCCATCATATCACTATTTCCATACTACTTTGCTACTAAATACTTTCTGCTGATATTAAGTGTTTTAGGTGTGGTTGAATTGACAACTCAGCTGCTAATACTTGAGAATATTCTTTGGCTCCCTTGTGTCGAATCAATAAATTTGGGTTGAATAATTTACCCTAAAAAGCTCTTGGATCCCCTATACTTGTGGGTTATCAGTAGATCGTGGCTCGTCCACCTACAAGGTTCAGTAGTAAGTTGATCTGAAGTTTCATGATCATCATCATTAGCTTCCTCTCTAGTTGATGTAGGCATCACAGGAATGGATTTATGTGATGTGCTACTCTCCATTTCGCGAGAAGATACAATTAGCTCATCAAATTCTACTTTCCTCCCACTCACTTATTTTGAGAGAAAACTCCTTCTAGAAAGGACCCAATCTTAGCAAAAAAAAAAGATCTAGCCTTTGGATCTCGGTAGAAGGTGTACCAATAGTTTCTTTAGGCTATCCTATGAAGACGCATTCTCCGATTTGGGTTCGCTTATCAGTCAAGCCCTTTGACATAAGAATCGATCCCCAAACTTTAAGAAACGACAACTTAGGTTTCTTGCCATACCATAGTTCATACGGTGTCATTTCAACGGATTTAAACGGTGCCCTATTTAACGTGAATGCAGCTGTCTCTAATGCATAACCCCAATAACGATAGTGGTAAATCAAGAAGAGACATCATAGATTGCACCATATCTAATAAAGTACGTTACGATGTTCGGACACACCATTATGTTGTGGTGTTCCGGTGCGTGAGTTGTGAAACAATTCCACATTATTTTAAATGAAGACCAAACTCAAAACTCAAATATTCGCCTCGAGATCAGATCGTAGAAACTTTATTTTCTTGTTACGATGATTCTCCACTTCACTCTAAAATTTGAACTTTTCAAACATTTTAGACTTGTGTTTCATCGAGGATATACCTATACCTACTCAAATCATCTCGTGAAGGTTAGAAAATAATGATACCCGCCAGTGCTTCAACTCATCGATCGCATACATCGGTATGTATTATTTCCAGTAAGTCATTAGCTCGCTCCATTGTTCTGGAGAATGGAGTTTTACTCATCTTTCCCAGGAGGCATGATTCGCAAGTTTCAAATGATTCATAATCAAATCATTCCAAAAGTCCATCCGCCTGGAGATTCTTCATGCGCTTTACACCGATATGACCTAAAAGGCAGTGCCACAAGTTTGTTGCACTATCATTATCAACTTTGCATCTTTTGGCATCAATATTATGAATGCGTGCATCACTATGATCTAGATTCAATAAACCATTCACATTGGGTGTATGAACATAGAAGGTTTTATTCATGTAAACAGAACAACGACTATTCTCTGACTTAAATGAATAACCATATTGCAATAAACATGATCAAATCATATTTATGCTCAACGCAAACACCGAATAACATTTACTTAGGTTCAACACTAACCTCGAAGGTGGAGGGAGTGTGCGATGGTGATCGTATCAACCTTGCAATCACTTCCAACACACATCGTCACCTCGCCCTTAACTAGTCTCTGTTTATTCTGCAACTCCTATTTTGAGTTACTAATCTTAGCAACTGGACCGGTATCAAATACCCAGGGCTACTACGAACACTAGTAAGGTACAAATAAATAACATGTATATCAAATATACCATTATCCACTTTGCCATCCTTCTTATCCGCCAAGTATTTGGGGCAGTTCCGCTTCCAGTGACCATTTCCTTTGCGAGAGGCACGCAGCTTGTGCTTGGGTCTAGCTTTGGACTTCTTCGGGAGAGGCAACTTGCTTGCCATTCTTCTTGAAGTTCCTTTCTTTCCCTTGCCCTTTTCTTGAAACTAGTGATCTTGTTAACCATCAACACTTGATGCTCTTTCTTGATTTCTACCTTCGCCGATTTCAGCATCGCGAAGAACTCGGGAATCATTTTTGTCGTCCCTTGCATATTATAGTTCATCACAAAGTTCTAGTAGCTTCGTGATAGTGGCTAGAGAACTTTGTCAATCACTATCTTATCTGGAAGATTAACTCCCATTTGATTCAAGCGGTTCTAGTACCCAGACATTCTGAGCACATGCTCATTGGTCGAGCTATTCTCCTCTATCTTGTAAACACAGTACTTGTCAGAGGTCTCATACCTCTTGACACGGGCATGAGTCTCAACTACCAATTTGGAACATCTCATATGCTCCGTGGAATTCAATACATTTTTGAAGTCCAGGTTCTAAGCCGTAAAGCATGGTGCACTAAACTATTAAGTAGTCATCATATAGAGCTTGCCAAACATTCATAATGTCTGCTTTTGCTCCTGCAATAGGTCTGTCACCTAGTGGTGCATCAAGGACATAATTCTTCTGTGCAGCAATGAGGATAATCCTCAGACCATAGACCCAGTCCGCAGCATTGCTACTATCATCTTTCAACTTATTTTTCTCTAGGAACATATCAAAAAATAAGGGAGCTATATCGCGAGCTATTGATCTACAACATAGATATGCAAAACTATTAAGACTAAGTTCATGATAAATTAAGTTCAATTAATAAAATTACTAATGAACTCCCACTTAAATCAACATCCCTCAAGTTGTCTAAGTGATACATTATCCAACTCAACTAACCCATGTCCGATCATCATGTAAGATGGGGTAGTCATCAATGGTGAACATCTCTATGTTGATCATATCTACTATATGACTCACGCTCAACCTTTCGGTCTCTAGTGTTCCGAGACCATGTCTCGTACATGCTAGGCTCGTCAAGTTTAACCCAAGTATTCTGCATGTGCAAAACTGTTTTACACCCATTGTATGTGAACGTAGAGTCTATCACACCCGATCATCACGTGGTGTTTCGAAACAACGAACTTTAGCAATGGTGCATACTCGGGGAGAACACTTTTATCTTGAAATTTAGTGAAGGAATCATCTTATAATGCTACCGCCGTTCTAAGCAAAATAAGATGCATAATTAAAGGATAAACATCACATGCAATCAAAATATGTGACATGATATGGCCATCATCATCTTGTGCTTTTGATCTACATCTCCAAAGCATCGTCATGATCTCCATCGTCACCGGCTCTACACCTTGATCTCCATTGTTGCGTCGTGGTCTTCTTGCGAACTATTGCTTCTACAACTATTGCTAACGCATAGCGATAAAGTAAAGCAATTACATGGCGATTGCATTTCATACAATAAAGAGACAACCATAAGGCTCCTGCCGGTTGATGATAAATTACAAAACCTGGTCATCTCATACAATAACGTATATCACATCATGTCTTGACCATATCACATCACAACATGCCCTGCAAAAACAAGTTAGACGTCATGTACTTTGTTGTTGCAAGTTTTACATGGCTGCTATGGACTTCTAGCAAGAACTGTTCTTACCTACGGCAAAACCACAATAGCGATTTATCAAGTTTGTTGTTTTAACCTTCTTCAAGGACCAGCCATAGTCAAATTCGATTCAACTAAAGTAGAAGAAATAGACACCCGCCAGCCACCTTTATGCAAAACTAGTTGCATGTCTGTCGGTGGAACCGGTCTCATGTACGTGGACATGTAAGGTAGGTCCAGGCCGCTTCATCCCACAATGCCGCTGAATCAAAATAAGACGTTGGTGGTAAGAAGTATGAACATCACCGCCCACAACTCTTTGTGATCTACTAGTGCATATCATCTACGCATAGACCTGGCTCGGATGCCACTGTTGGGGAACGTTGCATGGAAAACAAAAAAAATTCTACACACATGCAACATCTATCCATGGAGATGCATAGCAACAAGAGGGGAGAGTGTGCCTACGTACCCTCGTAGACCATAAGCAGAAGCGTTTGACAACGCGGTTGATGTAGTCAAACTTTCTTCGCAATCCAACTGATCGAGTACCGAACGTATGACACCTCCGTGTTCAGCACACATTCAGCTCGGTGATCGATGATCCACAAGTATAGGGATCAATCGTAGTCCTTTCGATAAGTAAGAGTGTCGAACCCAACGAGGAGCAGAAGGAAATGACAAGCGGTTTTCAGCAAGGTAATGTCTGCAAGCACTGAAATTATAAGTAACGAGTAGTTTGATAGCAAGATAATTTGTAACGAGCAAGTAACAATAATGGTAACAAAAGTGCAGCAAGGTAGCCCAATCCTTTTGAGGCAAAGGAAAAGCCAAAACGGTCTCTTATGATAAGCAAAGTGTTCTTAAGGGCACACGGGAATTTCATCTAGTCACTTTCATCATGTTGGTTTGATTTGTGTTCGTTACTTTGATAATTTGATATGTGGGTGGACCGGTGCTTAAGTACTGTTCTTACTTGAACAAACCTCCTACTTATGATTTACCCCCTATCAAGCATCCGCAACTACGAGAAAAGTATTAAGAATAAATTCTAACCATAGCATTAAACTTTTGGATCCAAATCAGTCCCTTACGGAATAGCGCATAAACTAGGGTTTAAGCTTCAGTCACTCGCAACCCATCATCTAATAAATACTCCACAATGCATTCCCTTAGGCCCAAATATGGTGAAGTGTCATGTAGTCGACGTTCACATGACACCACTAAGGGAGTCACAACCATCAAAATATCGAACACATATAAAGTTCACATGATTACTTGCAACAAGATTTCTCCCATGACCTCAAGAGCAAAAGTAACTACTCACAAATGATAATCATGCTCAAGATTAGAGAGGTATTAAATAACATAATGGATCTGAACATATAATCTTCCACCAAATAAACCATATAGTAATCAACTACAAGATGTAATCAACACTACTAGTCACCCACAAGCACCAATCTATAGTTCCGGTACAAAGATTGAACACAAGAGATGAACTAGGGTTTGAGAGGAGATGGTGATGTTGAAGATGTTGACGGAGATTGCCCTCCCCAAGATGGGAAAGTTGTTAATGACGATGATGACGATGATTTCCCCCTTCGGGAGGGAAGTTCCCCTGGCGGAATCGCTCCACCGGAGGGCAGAAGTGCTCCTGCCCTAGTTCCACCTCGAGACGACGACGCTTCGTCCCGAAAGTCATCTCCTTATTTTCTCTAGGTCAAAATGACTTACATACCAGAAGAGGGGCACTGGAGGTGGGCTGGGCTGAGCACAACCCACTGGGCCTGGGGCTCGGCACTCCGGTGTCTTGTGCTCACCTGTGGCCCCTTGGTAGTATTTGCTCCATTATTTCTTATTTATTCCATAAAAATTCCTAGTGAAGTTTCAGCTCATTTGGAGTTGTGAGAATAGGTGGCCTCGACATCGCTTTTTCAGGTCCAGATTTCCAGCTGCCGAAATTCTCCCTCTTTGTGTAGACCTTGCATATTATGAGAGAAAAGGCATTAGAATTACTCCAAAAAGCATTATTATGCATAAAAACAATATAAATAACAGTAGGTAAACATGGTGCAAAATGGACGTATCAGTGACATCCATGCCTTCTTGATCCAGCAAGACGGCGAGGTAGTGGATGAGTTTCGGCAACACGACAACGTGGTGACGGTGATGGTGAAGTTATCTCGCAGGCTTTGCCTAAGCATGACGTAAATTATGGCCAGGGTGTAAACGGTGGAGGGAGGCGCCAGACACGGCTATGACAATATTGTTCTTGTGCTAGGAGCCCGCTCCCACGTATATATAGGTGCGGGGTGGAGGGAGCAGCCAGGAGACGCCCTTAAGTAGGCCGAATCCTAGTTTGGGTCTTCCCCCAAGTGGCGCCCCTTCCTTATTTGGAGTGCGGGAGGAAGGAAGGAGGAGGTGGCGCCTCCCTTTCCTTTCTCTCCTGAGGAGGGAAAGGCAGGAGGGGCCACCCCTCCCCTTTCCTTCCCCTGGGGCTGGCCAACCAAGGGAAAGGGCGCACCAGCCCCCTTGTGGGCTGGCCTGTCCCCCCTTTGGCCCATAAGGCACATACACTTGTTGGGGAACGTAGCATGCAATTTCAAAATTTTCCTACGCTCACGCAAGATCTATCTAGGAGATGCATAGCAATGAGGGGGAGAGAGTGTGTCTACGTACCCTCGTAGACCGTAAGCGGAAGCGTTTGACAACACGGATGATGTAGTCAAACTTCTTCTAGCTCCGAACGATCAAGCGCCGAAAGTATGGCACCTCCGAGTTTTGCACACGTTCAGCTCGGTGACGTCCCTCGCCTTCTTGATATAGCAAGGTGTCGAGGTAGTAGATGAGTTCTGTCAGCACGACGGCGTGGTGACGGTGATGGTGAAGTGATCCGCACAGGGATTTGCCTAAGCACTGGAAGAATATGACTGGGGGTGTAAACTGTGGAGGAGGGCGCCGCACACGACTAACAATTGATCTTGTGTGTTCTAGGCGCCCCTCTCCCCACATATATATAGGTGGGATAGGAGGAGTGGCAGCCAGGGGGCGCCCCAAGTAGGACGAATCCTACTTGGGGTCTTCCCCAATTCGGCCTCCCCCTCTTCCATAATTGTCGGAGAAGAAAAGGGAAGGGGGAAGAGAGAAGGAAGGGGGGCTGAACCCCCTCTTTTCCTTCTCCCACTCGGCCTCCTTCCATAGGGGGGAGTGCCACCCCTTGTGGGCTGGTGTGCTCCCCTCTCATGGCCCATATGGCCCATATCTTCCCTCTGGGGGTTCCGGTAACCCCTCCGGTACTTTGATATGTACCCGGTACCCTCCGGAACACTTCCGGTGTCTGAATACTATCATCCTACATATCAATATTTACCTTTCAACCATTTCGAGACTCCTCGTCATCTCCGTGATCTTATCCGGGACTCTGAACAGCATTCGGTCACCAAATCACATAACTCATATAATACAATATCGTCATCGAACGTTAAGCGTGCGGACCCTACGGGTTCGAGAACTATGTAGACATGATCGAGACACCTCTCTGATCAATAACCAATAGCGGAACCTGGATGCTCATATCGGCTCCCACATATTCTACGAAGATCTTTATCGGTCAAACCGTTATAACAACATACGTTATTCCTTTGTCATCGGTATGTTACCGCCCGAGATTCGATCGTCCATATCTTTATACCTAGTTCAATCTCATTACCGGCAAGTATCTTTACTCATTCCATAGTACATCATCCTGCAACTAACTCATTAGTCACTTTGCTTGCAAGGCTTCTTATGATGTGTATTACCGAGAGGGCCCAGAGATACCTCTCCGATACTCGGAGTGACAAATCCTAATCTCGATTTATGCCAGCCCAACAAACACCTTCCGAGATACCTGTGGAGCATCTTTATAATCACCCAGTTACGTTGTGACATTTGATAGCACACAAGGCATTCCTCCGATATCCAGGAGTTGCATAATCTCATAGTCGAAGGAATATGTATTTGACACGAAGAAAGCAATAGCAATAAAACTGAACGATCATAATGCTAAGCTAACGAATGGGTCTTGTCCATCACACCATTGTCCTAATGATGTGATCCCGTTTATCAAATGACAACACATGTCTATGGTTAGGAAACTTAACCATCTTTGATCAACGAGCTAGTCTAGTAGAGGCTTACTAGGGACACGGTATTTTGTCTATGTATCCACACATGTATCAAGTTTCCGGTTAATACAATTTTAGCATGAATAATAAACATTTATAATGAAATAAGAAATATAAAATAACAATTTTATTATTGCCTCTAGGGCATATTTCCTTCAACACTTGTCGGGGGTGCCCGGAACCCCTTCCGGTGACCCGATGAGTACCTGCACTCAAACTATTTTCGTCTCAATACCATCGTCCCATATATCAATCTTTACCTCTTGACCATTTAGATACTCCTCGTCATCTCCCCGATCTCATCCGGACTCCAAACAACATTCGATCACCAAATCATACAAGTCATATAACACTATATGGTCGGAACGTTAATGCGGACCCTACGGGTTCGAGAACTATGTAGACATGATCGAGACACCTCTCCGGTCAATAACCAATAGCGGAACCTGGATGCCCATATTGGCTCCTACATATTCTACGTAAGATCTTTATCGGTCGAACCATTATGACAACATATGTAATTCCTTTGCCTATCGGTATGTTACTTGCCGAGATTCGATCGTGGTATATCTATACCTAGTTCAATCTCGTTACCAGCAAGTCTCTTTACTTGTTTCAGAATACATCACCTCATAACTAACTCCTTAGTTATTTGCTTGCAAGCTTATGATGTGTATTACCGAGAGGGCCCAGATACATCTTTGATACTTGGAGTGACAAATCCTAATCTCGATCTATGCCAACTCAATAAACACCTTCAGAGATACCTGTAGAGCATCTTTATGATCACCCAGTTATGTTGTGATGTTTGGTAGCACACAAGGCATTCCTCCGGTATTCCGAAGTTGCATAATCTCATAGTCGAAGGAATATGTATTTGACATAAAGAAAGCAATAGCAATAAATTGAATGATCATTATGCTAAGCTAACGGATGAGTCTTGTCCATCACATCATTCTTCGAATGATGTGATCCCGTATCAAATGACAACTCATCTTTACAGTTAGGAAACCTTAACCATCTTTTGATCAACGAGCTAGTCTAGTAGAGGCTCACTAGGGACACGGTATTTGTTTATGTATCCACACATGTATTTAAGTTTTTGGTCAATACAATTCTAGCATGTATAATAAACCTTTATCATGATTAAGGAAATATAGTAATAACCATTTTATTATTGCCTCTAGGGCATATTTCCATCAATAGGAGGCCGGATATTCTTGTGAGGGGATTCAAGAGTATAGTCTCCTAAGTATATAACAAGTGTGGATAAGATCACAAGACAAGGAGTGCCAAATTGTTCAAAAAAAAGAATCAACTTCGTGCCCAATTTAATTGGAACACCGGAAGGTTTTCTCACGAAAAAAGTTATACAAATTTCCATGTAATTGCCGGGATTAGGTATTAGGCAAATGGAAATGCAACATGGAGTGAAAAATTATCAAAAGAATGGAGAACATTTGTTGGCCCTAGAATTTCCTTATTTTTTGAGGGGTGCCAACTTGGTCGTCCCAGACTGGGCCTCAGCGGCAGGTCACCATGCGTCCGCTCCTATTCCTGGTGCTAAAGTTGACGCCGTGGCGTGGCCGGAACCGGAACCAAGAGCGCACACTTTGCCAAATTTGGGTCCTCGCCTCCTGAGGACCAAATAAGCTTTAGCATTCCGTCCACAGATCCTTGTGTGCATGGCTGTTCAAGTATATATCCCCGACGAATTCGTCCAATTGGACCCCGCAGATCGGTACGAGGGTGTCCTCGGCCACTCTCGCGTCGATCTGCGATGGGGTTGTTGTCGTCCGCCGTGAGGAAATGTAACAGCAAGATGCTCCTCGGCGGCGGCTCTTCATCTCCGTGTGGTGTGCGCGGCAAGGAACAACCATTGACGCCCGGCAAGCACAAGCGGTCGAGGAAGAAACGCTTCTGGAGGAAGAAGAAGTCCAGCAAGAAGTTCGTCTGCGTCCCCTGCGTCAGCCTCACCGAGCTCACCAGGCGCGCAGAGTGCGAGGCCATCGCCGACCTCGTCAACAACATCTCTGCCAAGTCAGGTAACCAAAATGACGCTAGGATTTTACATGAGGCTGCCGATATGACTGGTTTGATGCGGATATTTGACGTACTGCAACATGCGCGTGCGTGCTCCAGACGTTACCAGTCACGTGTACGCGGCCGAGGAGATCCTGCGGATCACCAACCAGAACATCCCCAGCAGGGTGCTCACCTTCCGTGAGTTGTCCGCGGCGACCAACAACTTCAGCCCCAACAACCTTGTGGGCGAGGGCGGCTTCGGATGGTGTACAAGGGCACTTCAAGGATACCAACGAGGTGATTACTGCAACAAGCCGATCAATAATCTGCAGCAGATTGTATGATCATTCCCTTCTCATGTAACGTGGATGAGTCTCATCTTTGTCACGTAGGATATCGCCGTGAAGCGGCTGGACAAGGAAGGGTTCCAGGGAACCGCGAGTTCCTCGTGGAGGTGCTGATGCTGAGCCTCCTGAGCCACCCCAACCTCGTGAATCTGCTGGGCTACAGCACCGACCTCGACCAGCGGATCCTCGTCTACGAGTACATGCCCAACGGCTCGCTGGAGGATCATCTCCTAGGTAAGCTGTTGCATGCGTTCGACAATGATTCCTTCCTTGTCGTCGGCTTGGCTGGTCGACGGATCTGTCGTGCATGCAGATCTCCCGGAGAACGCCAAGGCGCTCCCCTGGCAGACGCGGATGAGGATCGCGGTGGGCGCGGCCAAGGGCATCGAGTACCTGCACGAGGTGGCCAACCCGCCGGTCATCTACCGGGACCTCAAGGCCTCCAACATCCTCCTGGACAAGGACTTCAACTCCAAGCTCTCCGACTTCGGGCTCGCCAAGCTCGGCCCCCTCGGCGACGAGAGCCACGTCAGCACCAGGGTGATGGGCACCTACGGCTACTGCGCCCCCGAGTACGCCATGACCGGCAAGCTCACCAAGATGTCCGACATCTACAGCTTCGGCGTCGTGCTGCTCGAGCTCATCACCGGCAGGCGGGCCATCGACCCCACCAAGCCCACGGAGGAGCAGGTTCTCATCCACTGGGTAAGCAACTGAGCATATACTCACTCCAATCGAACGTCTAATCCAATGCAAATTACTAACAAGATCGAGGCGACTTCTATATGCAGGCGGCACCTCTGATCAGGGACAGGAAAATGTTCGTGAGGCTGGCTGATCCGTTGCTGGGGAAGGACTTCCCGGTGAAGGGGCTGTACCAGGCGCTCGCCATCGCCTCCATGTGCATGCAGGAGGATCCCAGCAAGAGGCCCAAGATCGGCGACGTCGTGGACGCGCTCACCTTCCTCGCCGAACAGAAATACTATCCTCAACGAGACCGGGAAGCTGCTCAGGCCAAGGGCGGGGACTGCAGCACTCCTCCCAAAAAGGACATGGTTTCTGAGATCAAAGCCGACGATGACATGAAGCAGAGATGAGCCAGACAACCATAGCATATAATATTATAAGAGATGCATAAGGGAGGAGATGCAGCAGAACTATATCTCTGCCCCCTCACATTTCTTGTGTACCGTACACCACATAGGCAGGATGTAAGAGCAGCAACGAATCATCTTGACTTGATGATGCTGATTTGTTAGTCAAGGCCTCAAATTCCAGCAGCAAAAGCCAAGAGCTGAGCCGTCTATTCCTGAGCTGTTCCAAGGACTGCCACGTTCAATATTAGCTTCTAGATCAACATATATGCAACCGCCATCCTTTTCCATCATTCTGGTCTTCATGTAATCTAAAATCTACTTGTGCTGAAATGGATGTATCTAGAATTAAAATACATCTAGATACATCCATTCGTGCGACAAGTAATTCGGAACGGAGGGAGTACGTGCGAAGGATTTGCGGAATTGATAACCCTAGTAGAACACTCAAAAAATAAAAGGTAATTGAAGCTGCAAATAATTATTGGATGTGATGGACCGTGATTGAATAACGGAAAGACTTCCAATTCTAGTCTCTCGGCCGAATAATATAGAGAGCATTGGTCTCATAAAAGTCAAGCTTCACAAACTTTGACTAAGTTCATGGAGAAAATTATCCGATCTACAATACACATTATATATCATACCATATATTTCATTATAAATCTAATAATAGTATTTGATTTAGTAATCTATAGATACAATTTTCTCTAAAATATCCGTCAAAGTTTACATATATTGACCTAAAAAGTTATGATACACACTATTTTGGGACGGAATAGTAAGTAATGTTCATTTTTGTTGGGTGGGGATAATGTATTGTTAATATTGTCTTTTCTTTCCTATTTTAAAGCGACTGAAATTTACATACTCCCTCACTTCCAAAATAACCACGACACTTATTTTTAAAACGGAGGAAGTATTTCATAAGAGCGAGAATTTAGCAAAACTCTGAAGACCATCGCCAGCTCATGATAGCCGGCTCATCACTATCAAATTTGCCGCGTGCATCTGACGTGCCTCCGCTAGCTATCATCACCGTCAAGATCACAACAATCGCATCAGAACTCGTGGTGCCCACTTCCATTAGTTATATTTACAAGTTCTCGAAATTATAAAAAAAGCATTCATATACATGGACACAACATATATATAGGACAAATGTTTCCTACACGTGGTAGTTACACACTGTTTATGTTTATGTAGTATTTACAATATATACATATGTACTATATACTACATGATAGGTATATATATACTATATTTTAGTAGTATTACATTTATATATGTCATTTATACTATATCGTATTTTACAATAATAAAATTCATATACCCATGTTATTATATACTTTTAAAATATATTATATATTATCTAAATGAGCATTCAAACATGCAAGTTACACTGAAAAAATTGCATATGAGCCCATAGTTTTGTCCAATATTATTTAAATTTTATTTTGTAATTTTATTGTTAATTTATTTATTAATGATGCATTTCTTTCTTTCTCGATTAATTTATATCCTTTATACTACACTTTCGCTTTTATTTCTTTACCAATTTTAATGAATTCTTTAATTTCATCCTTTGTAAGATTTTTAATATTTAACCTTTCATGTAATTTTTCATAAATTACCATCATTATTAGTTGCATAATTATATTATTTTATTTAATTTTTAAATTTGTTTTAGTTCACTAAATTTAAGTTCATAAGTTTTTTTCATAGTTTATCTTTTAATCTTCATAAATCTCCATTTCATAAATTTTGTTAATTTAAATTTTAACATAATATTTATATTTTTGATCCAGTTCAAATTACCTTCTGATTACTTTAGAGTTATGCCTTTATATTTTAACTTTTTAAGCAAAACTTTTCTCTAATTTCACGCTTTAGTTTCCTATTCCATTAATCTTTTCTTCTTTGGGAATCCTTGGTTATAGTTATCTTCATTATTCAAATAATTTATTCATTGATATAGTTCTGCTACATCTTCAAATTCAACGAATTTTATTATTTTTTTTGTTTGCTTTGAATTTTTTAACTTCTCTCTTATTCGCTCTTTTTAAATTAATTATGTTTATCTTTGATTTAATTTTCGTCCTACTTTTCTTTATAATAATCTTATATTCTATTATATTTCATTTCCATAATTTCTTATCTATACTTTAATATATCATAATTTTAAACTCTGAATTATTTTTCAGTTTAATTATTTATTTCCTTATATAACTTTGTTCTTTGTTAACATTTTAAATTAAAATTTACTTTTGTCATTTTAATATATATTGCTTATGTATATTCTATGAACAATTAATTCTTTCATTTCTTAAATTTATTTAATTTCAGATTGTTTTGAAATATTTAAATTTACTTTATTATTGACGTAGATCTATATTTTTTAGATTGTAATTATTTATTCGATTCTATTTTAATAAATATATACTTTTTTTCCTTTCCAGGTTTCACTTTAATATTGGCTTATATTGAAAACATTTGGATTATTAAATTTTCAAATTCTTAATTAATTGTTACCAAGTTCATTTGATTTTATAAATTTATGATAAACGATATATCCGATTCTATATGATTACTTCATAGGTATTTTTAATTTACATTCAAATTGCCTTAAGTTTATTGATTTCAATATGAAAGTCAATACATACTAAAGGTAACTTCACAATTTTGTTTCAGTTTATAAGTATTTGACGTTTATTTCTTTATTTAGAGACTTCATATATAAAAATTACCTTTAAGCTACACTTTTAACAACATGTAATTGTATTATTTATATTAATATAATTACACGCTTTGTATTTTGAATGATTATTTGGTGGTATTTTTCTTGTTATAATTATAACTATTACAATTGCCAATTTTTACATTATTGATTGATGTCCCTTCATTATTTTATTCAAGTATTCCTAGTCTTCTTTCTAATTAATTTTAATAATTAATAAGTTGGTTACATTCTGGTATGAATGATAAATTCTTTAATTAAACTATTTCTTTTGTTCTTGAAATCAATTATGTATATTTTATTTCACATTATGAAATTTTCCTGGTCCACGCTAACACTATGCCAAATTCCATTCTAAGGATTTACTAATTTATATATTTTTTATTATATTTATTTCCTTATATTATAATTTAAATTTAATGTCCTTTGAATTACTTGAATTTCAACCTTATAGGTATCTATTTGTTGAAGCTTTAGGATTGTTTTCATGATTAGAGATTCTTTTATTTTATTTACTGGAATCCTTTTATCGGGTCTATACCCTTCACATTTGTATAGTTCCTCTTGTAAAATATTTGCTCAATAGTTCCTATAGTCTTTTAATCTTAATAATCTTTTAATGTAATACTTGCATTGTGCTAATTAAATCCTTTGATTAATAAATGCATTTCCTTCTCATTTAGATTATCTTTTAATTGATATTTAGATATTTATTTATTGTATTCCTAGGCTCATGATAATTTCTTCGCGCTTGGTCCTTCCATACTTTTATTCAATTACTTAAGTAGCTATTCTTTGGTATATAGAATCATTTGAAAAATTACAAGTAATATTCATATTTTAATATTTCCCTCCCATTAATATATAACTTGAATTATTAACTCTTTGATTCATTGATGTCCTTTAAATAATATATACTTTTCTTATATAAATATCTTGTAGATTTTATACACTTTCGTAAGCTTTGGTGTAAATCGAATGCATTCTTAATTTTATTTAGTAATTCTTTATAGGCATTCTACTTTTTCAATAGTTCTTATTTCATTAGTTCCATACTTCATATGGTATATCATCCATATTTAAAATAATCATATCTTTGGTTTGTTCCATATTAGCATTGGTAATTAGTTATAATTCCTTTACCTAGATTCTCATTACATATCTTATTACTTTAAACCAAGTTATTTAAATTCTTATTACTTTATTATATTCTAAGTTCTTTATTTTAAATTTCACTTTAACTTGTAAATCTAAATTTCATAGTTAGTAATTTACTCTCCATTAGTTCATACAGATTTATAAACTTTATTTTATAGCATATCTCTATTGTATTTAATGGAATTTCATTCTTATCTCGATAGCAATCTTCACTTTTATATATAAATTCACTATATTAACATATTTTAATGTATATGTTCTAGAATTTGTAATTCATATTATTAGTTTGACATTAGTCGCTATATTCTTATACAATTTGAGCCTCTCTATGTTTTACAGAAATCTTCGAATACCTATATTTTCCTTGCAATTCCTTGTAGATTTCAATCATTTCATTGATTCTTATCATTAATCTACTTACTACTTTTTGAATTCTCTATTCTCTCTATGTAGCTAAGTCTTCTTTGGATGCCTATTTCTATGAATGCTATGAGATCGTCAATCTATTTATACTATTTAGAATGCTTCCTATCTAACTAGCATGTCACTGAAAGCCTTATCTAAATTAACTTGTCTTTTTTCAACATCTTATCTTCATCTTATCTATTTATCTTTCATTGCCATTAATGCTTCATTCCTAGATTGCTCTTATCATAGTTTTTCATCAATTTGTGCATATTCACTTTTAATAATTTATATTTAATTCATTTTATAATTATATATGTCTTTCATTTAAGTTATAATCTCTATCCTTTGTATAAGCCATTTAAATTATATTTAGCATTCATTATATCTATATGCTTTATTATGCTTGACATTCTAACTTAGATCTGTACTTTGACAATCATTCACTCATTTTCTAAATCTTTTACTTCTTCTTATATATCTTAATTTTACTCTTATCTTGCTTATATAAATCTTGATTCCTTAATCTTGACTATTATCTCAATTAATTTAGTCTTGAATGATTATTCTTGATGTTATGTATATTGCTATCATTTATAGTTCGTTAAGATCTTTTCTTGCACTATTTATGCTTAATTACTTATCTGTTTATTTTTAATTTCTCTTCATTATATGATCTTATTGATATCTGATAATTTGGCATTATTTTCACTTGAAGTTATCATATGTATATTCGTTCTTCAATTTAGATATATAGTCTTTGCTATATTGCATTTCTATAAGAATTTTCTTTATTTGTAAATAGCTTTTGTTTGTAATATATTAACTTCTTATTATGCAATTTCTAAATTTATACTCTTTTGTTATGAAGCTATCATTATTTGCTTAAGACTTTATAATATTCTACCTATTTATCTAATGATTCTTTCCTATAAATTTTCATCTAAATTGATTTTGTAATTTACCTTGCTTCATCTATATGTAATTATATCTAGTAATATGATTTAACCTTTATTCTTTAGATATGTATAATATTCTTCATTGCTTTACTTATATATTTTTATATGATTATGCAATTCAATTTTTATGTAATTTCTTATGAACCTGATATCTAATCATGCCATTTATGATTCTGCTAAATTCTATATCATATTTATACGTTTTAATTGGTAATCATTATTTTCTTAACTATTATTTTATAGTATTCATATTTCTTTAATATCTTTAATCTTCTTCTACTTCTAGTATTTATTACTTTGCATTATGTTTACAATTTTTACTCTTTGTACTTTCAATATCTTGATATATTCTATTTCAAATTATCACTAATAGTTGCTATATATTCTAGTGTAATCTTATCTTTAATTATACTAATTTGATTTTAATATACTTTTTTCACTAATAATATAAGTTACTATAGTTCTTATATCCTGATGTAGCCTATTGTCCACATCTTAATAGTAACATTTTCTTAAGACTTCTATTGGTCAATCTCTGTTATACTTATCATTATATATTCAATTAGTTATCATTTAATTGATTCTACATAGATGTCATTTAGCTCTCAATGTTTACTAGCTAATATGTCTTGCATATTAGGAATTTCTACATTTGATTCATACTGATTCTCATTATATAATCTATCTTTCATTTCTCTATGCTATTATATTTTTACTCATCTTTCAGAGATTCTTAATTCTATTAAGTATGTGTTACTTACTAGATTTAATTCATAAGTTTTCTAGTTTGCATTATCTTCATAATTCATATCTTTTAATTTATACTTAGATGTCTATACTGACTTATTAATAATTGGATTTATTTTTTAAATTAGTTTTTACTATGTTCTGATAATTAGTATCATATTCAATTTTATCTTCTTATTCTAATTTATGATTGATTATTGATCAATTTACATGATTGCTTACGTACTTTTCTTATAGTATATCTCATTAATGTCGTCATCTAATGTTCACTATGTTATTAGACTTATTGATATTCATCTATTAGACATTTTATTTGCAAATTTTTTGACTATTGATAACTTATCTTTAGATATTAATTGACTATCTTGTTATGTGTATATATACTTATAATTTTTCAAACTTATCTACGTAATTCATTTATTCTGCAATGTTAATTTTATTTGATCTGATTCTCTCGATGATATGTCTTTGACATTTGTATATTAACTATCTCATATGATTATCTATTAGCAATTTTGTAGTCAGCATTTAATTTCTATTAAGTGAAATTGTGAATACATCTTAACTCTTATTCATATGATTTCGAGTTTAGCCATTAATATTGATCAACTATAATATTAATCTACTCTTACTATGCCTATTTCTATCTATGATTTCTATAATTACATTTTCTTACAATCTTTATATCTTAATTTGCTTCCTTGTACTTCAATATTATTGTCTAATTTATTGATTGTATCTCTTATATCATTAATATTTGATCTTATTTATTATATCTTCTATTCTAGCCATGTAATTGACTATATTTCTTGAATCTACAATCCATTCTTTGATTATGTCTAGACAATATGTCCTTTTTTCATTTCTTAACTATTTCTACCTTTTCTATCGCCTCTTATATTCATCATTTGTTGTATTCATTCTACTGTTCATTCATTCTTATATTTATGATTACATATTCTATTTATTATTCATCTTTTCTCATATTACTACCTTCTTTATTATTAAATGTTTCTATCATATTATGCTATACCTATAATATTATTGATACATATTATTAACCTTTCTTTCTATATGCCTATCTTTCATTCATTTATCATTATCATAGTTTTAATTATCATCTTTTAATCTTAATTATCTAGATTCTTTCATTTCTGTTCTATCTAGAATTTATTCTTTTATCTCTTAATATATTTTCTTGTATCTATTATCCTCTTTAGTTCATTACTACTTTGATATTTTGTATTTATCCTTCTATGTATTGATTATTGATGCTCTTTAGTCTGATTTATCTCATTTCTTATTTAATATGGTTTAATCATTAACATTGTCTTAATCTATTCTATTATCCATTTTACTTAAATTCCTTTCTTCCTAGCATATACATTAGTCATCATTTACTTCTTATTCATCATATTTCCATTTTAAATTTTACCCATTTTTCAAATTTTACATTACTTAATATTAATTTCCATTTTCTATCTTCTTCATTTAAGATTATACTATTCATTCTCGTTCATCATTATGATTGACTTAATTATAGTATTTCATGTCTTTAATTCATTCATACTACTGTATATTTTTTTATCCAACTCTTTATAATTCTATTTCTAATTTCAATACTTATGCTATTAATTATGCTATAGTCATTCTCTTATTTGTCTATTAACTTATATCAGATTTACTATTTAAATAGATCTTATAGATTCTTATATCTTTAATTATTGTTTAAAATTCTTTTATCATGTATCTATGCTATTGTTGATTATGATTGATAATCATTATGTACGAATTTTTATCATTATGGATTTCTCTTTTCTTCATCTTTTCAAGATTCCATATTTCATTCTTTTATATTTAGTATTCTTTTGATATCATGCTCCTACTTATGTCATTATTCTAATCCTATTTCATTTAGCATTCTATTTTTCATTACATCTTTTAATCCTCTTCCATATTCTTTTATATATATAATTTATATCAATTTCATCTATACTATTATTCTTACATTCTCTTTCATTCTACTTACTTCTATTCATTATATTTCTTGCTTTATTTGACGATTTCTTAATATTCATTTCTTATTCTATTAATATATTATTCTTAGCATTTTACTTATTCATTTTGATGCTAATTTTTTTCTATCTAATTAACTTTGATGATAAGCTTTTATTCTAATATCTTCATAAATTTATCCAATATCATATCTTATACTTTGTTCATAATATTTATATTCTGCATCTCTAATTTCATTCATTTACTCTAATTAGCACTTTATCTTAGTCTCATGATCCTTCTTATCCATTAAATCTTCGATTCATTATGTATTTTATTGAAAATTCTAATTAAATTACTTCTCTTGATAATTTCTCATCTTATGTCATCTTTTTTGCAATTCTTCTAATCTATTAATTCATATTACTCATTTCTCTTCCTTCTTCAATCATTTTAGAGTATTCTAATTTGATCTTCTGTTCTATACTATCTAAGTTATTTCATATTATACCTTTCTAATTTATTACTATCTTCATCTATTACTGCATATAGTCATTTATCTTAGTTTAACCTATTTTTGATCTAAACTTATTTTAATAATTCTTTTTCCATAATTAGTCAGGGTATATAGTTATCTTATCTGATTTTCTTATTCATCTATCCAATCTATGTCATCTACATTCTTCATTTACATATTCTATTAAATTCTTAGTTACTGTTAGTTCTTGATCTCTAAATATTACCACATATTCATTTTCAATATATTTTTATAATTTTAATTCTTTATACACATTTTACTTTCATCTTATGTATACATATCTTAAATTCTTAAATCTTACTTTATATCATGGTTTGTTCTAGATCTGTTAGTATTCATTGATATCTTTACATCTTAACTACTATTGATATCTTCTATTATGACTTTGTATAGCCATTTATCTCAATTTATAGTTTGATCTTCTTTAGCTTTTCTAAGATTTATATCTCTATTTGCTATATTACTCATCTATTTATCTATATATTCTATAATGAACGTTTCTATGATGTATCTATATATCTTCGAATTTATATTATTTTAATTGATGAATTTGATATATATTATTCATTCTTTGTTATCTTTAATTTATTTTTCAATATCCATTATAATATTATTGTAGTCTATTAGTCTTCATTTTGCTTGATATTCATTGTTTGAATCTATCATGAGCAATTTTCATCTCTTAGCATATATTTCTTAGTTTCTATGTTGATTTTTTCATCTAAGCTTTACTCTGTGCCTTTGTATAATCTTTAGCATTTAAATATATTCTTGAATATCATCTTGTAATCTTTCATATTTGATAATTCTATCTAACATTTCAATCATTGTTCAATTAAATTTACTAAGTTTAATCCTCTTTTGATTTTAGTATTCTTTGTTAACTTATCGTTTTATAATGATTTTCTTATTATTAGTATTTCAATAATTATCTTATTCTATTCTAACGTATAATTCTATTCAATATCTATGTAATTACTCACTATTAAGATTTGCTATAAATTAGATAATTATTTATTATTTACTGTTGATACTATTTAAGTTACAATTTAATTACTTGATACTCTTAATTTATTATATATTGTATTTCATTTATTATATTTGTTATGTTAAGATTAGGTAATAGCTTACTTTGAAAGTATTTACTTGGGAGCATTATATTCAAGCTATTAACTTATTTAGATTTTATCACTATTCAAATTTATTATCTCACTTTATATCGACTATTAAGTGCGGAGCTATCATTTAATGTAATATATCACTATTATCTTACTCATATTTAATCATACTTATTTTGAACTGGTCTGGTCCCTAATTTAATGTCACAGAATTTAGGAAATTCTCACCTTCTTCAAGACTTTTCTCGATAGTTCTAGATAAGCATTTCGTCATAGGTTACTACTTCCATGAATCTAAACGATTACTGACACTTACAACTTCACCATATATTCAATGCTTGTTGACCGGATTCATCACTAAAAATACTACACTTACTTAGTTGATCTCTGATAATCTCTCTATAGTACTCGTAGCTTCATTAATAATACTAAATAAGCTATCGTTAGCTATATTCTCACTTGTCTTACTATTACGATATGAATTCTTTAGGAGCAGAGCTTTCTGAATATTACTTTTCTCTAGGTAGCTATTCAATGTGTCTGAAAGCTATATGGTGAACTCTATGCTGACAATGCATTTTTGTCAATGTGATCTTGAATCTTCTAGCTTATAGCGGAATATGTCGTAAGGTATTATCCTTCCCTTAATATGCTCAAAAATAACTTTATAACCATTCCCACTATAGTGTCTTCAAATAAAACCCATCTTCTGGTTGAGCTTTTCTTACTATTAATTTTATTGTAATAACGACATATAGCTTCACAATCTGTTCAAGATCAGAAATTCTTTAAATCCTAGATATAGCCTAAATGCATTTATTGCATTTACTACTGCAAGGATTTCCCTATCAATATTGTTTACCGTCTTTAATTTGTAACTTCCCGAAGCATATCTGCATATTTTTTCATCCGCTTTTGGAGAGTAATTATTGGGTTTTTGTTTGAGTATCGCACCCCATCCTACCTTAGATGCATCTGTCTCAATTATAAAATAATTATCTTCTAGAGGCAATTCTAGGGGTTTCAAATTCTTGACCTTTTCCTTGATGGCCTTTACTAATTTTATATCTTCAGAATTGAAGTATCTTTGACCATTTTTTCTTAATTTAGCATATAAAGGTCCTGCTAGCTTTGCTAAGTTATCTATATAGTTTCGCGCATAGTTTACAATTCCTAAGAACTGTTGAAAAACCTTTTTATCACTCATATTATCAGGAAACTCTAATATTTTCTTTGCAATATGTTCTTGTAGATATATTTTTCCTTCTCCTATTTCATGACCAAGGAAATTTATTTTCTCTTTGCAAATTTCCATCTTCTTTTTAGATAGTATGAGCCCATTTTGTTCTACCTTTCGAAAGAACACTTCAAGATGGGCTATATGCTCTTTGTATGATTTTGAGAATACCAACAAATCATCCACGTATACTAATATAAATGCTTGATTCTCATTAAATATATTTTGCATCTTTCTTTGAAATAGTGCAGGTGCATTCTTTAGGCCTAATGGCATTACTAGCCATTCATAATGGCCTTGTGGACAAGTAAATGTTGTCCAGGGAATAGATTCTTCAGCCATTTTTACTTGCCAAAATCCTGCCTTTAAATCGAATTTGGAGAAATATTTACTTCCTTGTATTCTGTTAATCCATTCATGCTTATTAGGTATGTTGTATGCATCGTCAACTGTATTGTCATTAAGCCTTTTAAAGTTAATTACCATTCTAGATTTACCTCTAACTTCTTCAGCATGATTTCTAACTATAAAAGCAGCAGATCGATGAGGGCTTCTGCTTTCTCTTATAGCTTTTAACTTTAATAACTCTTCAATATGCATTTTGAACTCTTCGATATCTTTAGGAGTTGCTTCTATTGGTCCTGACTTAATTATATAATCTGGATTTATAATATTTATTTTGCAAACTATAGAGTCCTTATCCTAATGTTTCATTGGTATTTCTCCAATAATTTGTATACTTTCTAGTATTTGCACAATCTTATCTATATCCTTTTTGGATTTTATATCTCTATACCAGTTTGGAGAGAATGATTGCAACCCAATGCATTCAGTACATGTATTTTCTATATGATATTCTTCTATGGTCTCACTAAGTTCTTCGTCTTTACAGAATTCAAGGGGATCTGGACTTGTGCAATATTCATCATCTAACTTAGATATTTCTACATTTTGCAAGAACTTTCTTTGTTTTCGCACTTCAGATATGTATGGAACATTATCTTGATAAGGGATAAATGTTACCCCCTCTTCATGTATGATTGTGGTTTGTAAAGATTGTTGTAAAAATCTTAACCCTATTATCATGTCATCATTTATTACTGACAAATCTCTTATTGTAATTTCATCTATTATATATTTTGTGCCATTTATGTAAGCTTCAATATTATATGCTAGCTGATTATGGATCTTCTTTATTCCTGACATATCGGTAGATACTTCAGCTTTATTATCATCTATAGTTTCAACTATTTCGGGACATCTCATAAAATATTTATCATGGATGATATTCTTAGTGCAGCCAGTATCTAATAGTGCCAGTACTTTATATGAAATATTTGGCTTCAGAACAATCTTAACTGGGATCCTTATTCCTAACACTTCTTTGAATGGTAATCGAACAATATATTTGTTTCCAAAACTAGTAATTGCATCTTTCAATTGTATTAATTTGTCTCCTTTTTTATCCCTTACTGTTATCATTTGCTCTTTCATTTCTGTGTTTTTTGGAACATTATCATTTTCCTCTTTACTATTTTCTAACTCATCTTTAAGTTTTTCTAGCTCTGCTTCTAGCTTATTTATTCTATTTTCTAAATTTCTAACCCTACTGGATAATATTCGCTCTTCTGGTTCCAATTCTATCTCTTGTCTCCACTTTTGATTATTGGCTCTTAGACATGAGGCGCATGCTTGTTTTAAACACAAGCTACATGTAAACCTATTATCTTGGCTTGGATAATATATACAAAAGCACATTTTATGTTATAATCACCTTTTCCTCTAATCCAATCATGTTCACAATCTACTTGGTTCATCATTTCAATTTTTAAACCGCTAAATCATCTATTAGGTCTATTCCATCTTCACTTGATTCATATTCCGAGCCTCATTTTCTACTTCATCTGCTTCTATAATTGAATATATTGACTCATCGTCTTTTATTTCATCATCACATACTAATATATTTTCATTAACACTATCTATAATTAACACTCTCTCTTGTTCTTCATATTTGCTAGAGTATCTTTTCTGGTCTTTATTAGGGCAAGTTCTACTTAGATGATCTGGTGAGTTACATATGAAACACCTGCATGTTTTATCATAGGTTTTCTTAGGATTATATCTTCTTACATTTCTTTTATGCAAGAATGGGGCTCTATTGTCTGATCTTCTTAAGAAATATCTTTTCTTTGTTCTAAAATTTCTATTATCTCTCCTTTGTGGTTTATAATATTTGTTTTTCCTATGCCTTTCTTCTCCATATGTAAGTGGTATTTGGACTATGTTATTGCAAAAATTATAATCTGATTTCTTCATAGATCTTTGGGCTTGAATATTAGTACACACTTTTCTTAATTGTTTGAAAACAAATGTTACAGCTTGAGATATGTTTACCACGTTTCCCGCCGTTTCCTTTTTATATTCTTCAAATATTATTGACCCTAGGGGATCAGGCAACTTATTAAAATATCTTTCTACTACGCCTACATTAAAACCTTGTTTAGCAGTAGTAGCATTATACAAATAATGCTGGGAAAACTCTTTAATACCTTTCCAGCTAGTTAATGTTAATTTTTCTATTTCTCTTAACCTTTCATTTTGCAATGAGATATGTCCTAATTCTGGATCTTCTGCTATGATCATATTTGAGATAACATTCGCAAAGTTATTAGGGTTACTTCCTGCCCTTTTTAATTCTTCATATTGACTAGGGTATGATTCTACCCATTGTTCCCAAAGAACTTTTACAGATTCTCCTAAAAATGTTTCAAGATATGTTAACATATCTTCTACCTTAGTGCCTATGCTATACTGATTTTGTATATATTTTTGTACTATTAAACCTTTCCATATGCTGATTATATTCGGCCAATCTATTGGGTCATGAGCTGCTAGATTTAATATAGCACCATCATTTTTATAATTTTGGAATTGCACTGGTTTTTCAAAATCTCTTCTTTTAGTACCCATGTATCTATATTGTCCTGGGATATATGTAGGTTGATAATCATCTTTTTCTGGAGGCCATTGTCCAGCTGACCTGGTAGGTCTCTCTCTTTCTCCTTCTCTTTTTACAGATGATTCTCCATATCCTCTTCTTCTTTTACCACTACTTTCTACTTCCATGGCTTCCATTGCATTGTCTAAATTATGTAGTCCCACATCATCTAGTGAGTTATAGAAATCACTATTTTGTTCTGAATCATCGTATCTTTCATCTTCTAACCACTTTTCTTTTATTAATTCCTCCTCTTCCTCATAACTTTCTAATAATAACTTATTATTGATATCCCATTGCTCTTCTTCACTAACAATTTCTTCTTTTTGAATAATATTCTTATCTTTATTATTATTATTAATGATAGAATTTTTATTAATGATTGCATTTGCTTTTCTTTCTGCGGATGCTAAAATTTTATCTTCCATGTTTGAACTACTAGTGTCAGACATTTTATCGCTTTTTATTTTCTTTAACCTGGCAATTTCTCGAATGATAAATAGCTCTCTTTCTCTAATTTTCGGCCAATCCTTTGTCATAGAATGACTATATTCCCATTCAATATGCTTTAGCTTCTTTTCCCAATGAATTATTTCATCATCTAAATTAGCCTTTTCCATACATTCAGATATACCATTATTCTTATCATCATTAATTTCCAATTCTGACATAAATGATTCAGAGTCTTCTATTGATGCAGCTTTATAGTTCATAAATCGAATAGTGCTACTTCCTTCACAATTTTGATAGCTTATGTAGTTTTCAGGTTGCTTTAATTCTTTTTTCTCTATTAATTCTCCTATCTTCCATTCTTCTCCTGCTCTTTCTTCAGAGCCAATTTTAAGAGGATTCATAAATTTAATACCTTTTGATTGCATACTATCAATTACGTCATTCACATTCACTCTATATCTGGAGCTACTTCTATTAGTGAGCCTTCCTATAAATTCTATGCTTACTAGCAAATTTGTTCCTTTAAAATCTTCATAACCTTTAGTTTGGAAACCAAAACTCATTTTTTCAATAAATTCTTTTACGGGCATCATTAGGTCTGGGGCTATATAGGTTATTAATCTATTTTCATTCATGTCTCCTTCCAAAAATCCTAATGCTGCTTTATCTACAGATTCCCATCTTCTGTCTAATAAAGTTATCAAAACCTTCGCACCTAATTTCTTCCTTGTCATACCTTTGACTCCTATGATATACATGCCTTGATGAATATATTTGTAACCACAATATTTTAATTCATTTTCAATATTTTTGCTTACAATTCTTAAATCTACTGGATGTGTTAACACGCTTAATTCTACTTCTCGAGATATTCTCAGATAGACCACTCTTACTTTCAAACATACCCATGTGATATACTTGTTGTGGCTTTATTTTTCTTAGGGTATCTTTCTGATATCTTTCTATATCTCTTTGTATATCTATAACTTCCTCAATACTATCAATATCATCAGCTTTGCATGATAATCTATGCTTCATGGCTAAAGGTCTTGAATCTTGCCTTACTAATTGGAGAGTTTTATCACGTCTAAGGAAGCATTTAGATACGTCCATTTTTCTGAATTAATATTTCTAGTAGAGGCAACTATTCCAGATGATGATAACACAATTTCTTTGTTGCTTTGAACACTCTTTAGCTTATCTAATACTTGAACTAATAGTTGGATGATTGTGTTATTTTGTCTTATTATTACTTTGGAATCTTCTTTTCGAGAGTCGTGATCTGAAAACCCGACAGGAGGTGACAGGTATTTAGCTACTTCGTTTAATGCTTGAGTATATTCGGTCATGTAATTATGAGATAATCAAAGTTTTAACCTCTTGCACCAACTTTTTTATTTCAAGTATATCTTGTCTTGATTCAGTGCGTGGGAGTGACTCTTTGCCTTTACTTAAGTAACGGCCTATTGATAACACTTCCTCTTTAATATAATCGTTATTCTTGGAAACCAGATTCATCTTGCTTTTGCTTCCTCTAGCTTATGTAAAGCTAGATCAATTTTAATATTCAAACCTGAATACTTATCAGCAAGCTTTTGGTATTCTTTGAATAAACTTTCAAATTTTTGGTCTAAATTATCTTGTCTTTTTCCCCAAGATATGTAAAAGTTATATATCAAATCGACGAATGTATTTAACTGGCTATGAGATGAATGCCAGATATGCTCTTCAGAAGGATTTACTCTACACCTTATATTTAGATTTTCCTTAGTATTTATTACTTTACCTGTGCTAACTTCTAAGTTTAAATATTTTAACCTTTCAATGATTAAACGCTGGACCTGATACCAACAATATAGGGATAAAAATTATTATTTAGTTATTATGTGATTAGATTTTGATTAGGTTAATTTGGGATTAGGTGGAAGTGGTAGACAGGTATTCTTTTTATCTTGAATAGTATTTACTATTCACTAGGTAGGGCACTATTCACAATAGTGCTCCACTATTGAAAACACTATTTGGAATAGTATTCCACTATTCACAACAATATTTAATTCAATATGATTACCTTCACGTTCTTGATTATATATTTAATGCAGGATCTATTTAGAGGCTGGCGAGGCCAACAATTCGTCCGGTGATGTGCGCAAAGGTGTAAAATCCTACTCAAGACTAACCATATTTTTCATTATGTTGCATCGATGTAGCTAGTTACGTTCACTTAGCAGTTTTAATTGCAAATTTATGGGGTAAATTCCTATCGTCTTCCCAGCAGTTCCACCAAGGAACACTTTCTCTGGCCACAAGGTTCTCATTCAAACGCCACTGGCTACACAGAGAACTACACACGCAGATGTTTCTCCTATAGGATCCCTAGCATAAGAACTCGTCCCATAAATTCATAAATAAAAATACCAAGTGAAACCAAGAAACTACATCATTTCAACAACATAATTTACATATGGCTTTCCCTTTCGGGAGGCCCCGAAGGGATTACACAAACTAAAGAAAATTACCTTCTAACTACCTTCTTGAGCGTTGCAATGCTCTGGATATGGTGGCTCTTATTGCAGGATGAAACTACTACTACTACTACTACTACTGAGCAACGAGCTTGCTAGCTGGGTCGCAGCTCTTTGCTCTATCGGTGGCTGGTTCTCCTCCGTCTGGTGTTGTGTCTCTTCGCAGCAAGTGTCTCCTTTTATAGGCGGGAGAGCAGCTCTCTGGATGGCTTCCGGGAGAATGCACCTCTTATTTTATATGTAGTAGGGATGCATGCGTGTCCCTCTAGGCGGTGGATAAGAGCGAGAGAATACTGCCCCGACAAACTTCAATCTTCAGGAATCTATCAAATCCTTGCTTTGTTCACGTGGGCATTGTCTCTTTGTGGATAATTAGCTCGCCTCTGTGTACCAGTCTTTGCTCTTCGGCCATACAGATCTTCATGCAATTAGCCTTGAGAGCTTCTTCTGCCTTCAAGAATCCTTGTGCCAGTGGATGCGTAAATTCATGCCAAGGCTGCTTACATTTTCAACATTTCTTAATAATATTATATATATATATATATTTCAGGGGGTCTTCCCTGCCCATATGATTGATAATACCTTATCAATATTTAAAGGACCTTATGGGAATTTCTATCAATATTCGGGTCGGGTATAGGTCCTCCGCGCCCGAATAATTGATAGCAATATCAATATAGGGATAAAAATTATTATTTAGTTATTATGTGATTAGATTTTGATTAGGTTAATTTGGGATTAGGTGGAAGTGGTAGACAGGTATTCTTTTTATCTTGAATAGTATTTACTATTCACTAGGTAGGGCACTATTCACAATAGTGCTCCACTATTGAAAACACTATTTGGAATAGTATTCCACTATTCACAACAATATTTAATTCAATATGATTACCTTCACGTTCTTGATTATATATTTAATGCAGGATCTATTTAGAGGTCAAGAGACCAACAATTCGTCCGTGATGTGTGCAAAGGTGTAAAATCCTACTCAGTACTCACCATATTTTTCATTATGTTGCATCAGATGTAGCTAGTTACGTTCACTTAGCAGTTTTAATTGCAAATTTATGGGGTAAATTCCTATCGTCTTCCCAGGCAGTTCCACCCGAAGGGAACACTTCTCTACGGCCACAAGGTTCTCATTCAAACGCCACTCTAGGCTACACAGAGAACTACACACGCAGAGGTTTCTCCTATAGGATCCCTAGCATAAGAACTCGTCCCATAAATTCATAAATAAAAATACCAAGTGAAACCAAGAAACTACATCATTTCAACAACATAATTTACATATGGCTTTCCCTTTCGGGAGGCCCCGAAGAGATTACACAAACTAAAGAAAATTACCTTCTAACTACCTTCTTGGGCCTTGCAATGCTCTAGATATGGTGGCTCTTATTGTAGGATGAAACTACTACTACTACTACTACTACTACTGAGCAACGAGCTTGCTAGCTGGGTCGCAGCTCTTTGCTCTATCGGTGGCTAGTTCTTCTCCGTCTGGTGTTGTGTCTCTTTGCAGCAAGTGTCTCCTTTTATAGGCGAGAGAGCAGCTCTCTGGATGGCTTCCGGGAGAATGCACCTCTTATTTTATATGTAGTAGGGATGCATGCGTGTCCCTCTAGGCGGTGGATAAGAGCGAGAGAATACAGCCCCGACGAACTTCAATCTTCAGGAATCTATCAAATCCTTGCTTTGTTCACGTGGGCATTGTCTCTCTGTGGATAATTGGCTCGCCTCTGTTTACCCGTCTTTGCTCTTCGGCCATACAGATCTTCATGCAATTAGCCTTGAGAGCTTCTTCTGCCTTCAAGAATCCTTGTGCCAGTGGATGCGTAAATTCATGCCAAGGCTGCTTCCATTTTCAACATTTCTTAATAATATTATATATATATATATATATATATATATATATATATTTTCAGGGGGTCTTCCCTGCCCATATGATTGATAATACCTTATCAATATTTAAAGGACCTTATGGGAATTTCTATCAATATTCGGGTCGGGTATAGGTCCTCCGCGCCCGAATAATTGATAGCAATATCAATATATGCAGTTTGGGCTTTATTCAGGTCGCTGCCCATGCCCTGCTATGTCCATATGATCATCATCATTTAATGATTGAAATCATATTTTCATCACATTCTTTCTTTATTTCTTCAAATTTTTCATCTATTTCTTGCCTTAATTCTTTTAATATTTCCTCCTTTAATTCTTTCTTTATTATCTTTGGAAATTCTTCAAACCTTTTATCCATTTCTTGATCTATGTATTCACTATCTAAAGGGTCAAGCCCCTTTAGAAGGCATTCTTGATATGTCTTATATTTTGGGGATTCTTCTTTCTTTATATTGTTTGAGCTTGATGCCTCCCCCTTTGTGGGAGTTGGTGAAGCAGGTATGCCTCTTTTCATTTGGATATAGTTTTTAGCCTTTGGGTCAATATAATAATCTGGTCCTAATACCTTCCTTGCCCAAAGTAAGGCCTCATCTATATTGTAATATCTTTTGAATGTTAAATCTTGTCCATTTCTTTTTGCATCTAATTTTTCAATCATAATATTCTCCCATTCCAAATATATGCCAGGTTTGTTTCCATCAAATATAAGATATAGAGTTTCTCCTTTTGGTATTTCAACCTTTGCTGGCTTTGGCACATTTTTGTTTAATTCATTAAAATATTCAGCCAAACTGTTGAGAATTGATAAAAAAATATCCTTTTTCCTCTCTTTTGAGAGTATATTGGTACCAAAAGTTATCCAATATGCATCTTTGAGCTTCATCAAGCTTGATATGGGCTTTTGGCTTGAAATTGAATGTATTTGGCTGAAACATTTTCAGCCTATTTTCTTCTCCAAAGAAGAGATATTCATCCTTGTTGGCGAATAATCCTCTCCTCATTTCTGCAAATTTGATGCACGAGAAAATATGTCAGGTAAGGTATTATCCTTCCCCTTAATATGCTCAAAAATAACTTTATAACTATTCCCAGCTATAGTGTCTTCAAATAAAACCCATCTTCTGGTTGAGCTTTTCTTACTATTAATTTTATTGTAATAACGACATATAGCTTCACATCTGTTCAAGATCAAATTCTTTAAATCCTAGATATAGCCTAAATGCATTTATTGCATTTACTACTGCAAGGATTTCCCTATCAATATTGTTTACCGTCTTTAATTTGTAACTTCCCGAAGCATATCTGCATATTTTTTCATCTTCTTTTGGAGAGTATTTATTGGGTTTTTGTTTGAGTATCGCACCCCATCCTACCTTAGATGCATCTGTCTCAATTATAAAATAATTATCTTCTAGAGGCAATTCTAGGGGTTTTAAATTCTTGACCTTTTCCTTGATGGCCTTTACTAATTTTATATCTTCAGAATTGAAGTATCTTTGACCATTTTTTCTTAATTTAGCATATAAAGGTCCTGCTAGCTTTGCTAAGTTATCTATATAGTTTCGCGCATAGTTTACAATTCCTAAGAACTGTTGTAAAACCTTTTTATCACTCATATTATCAGGAAACTCTAATATTTTTTTGCAATATGTTCTTGTAGATATATTTTTCCTTCTCCTATTTCATGACCAAGGAAATTTATTTTCTCTTTGCAAATTTCCATCTTCTTTTTAGATAGTATGAGCCCATTTTGTTCTACCTTTCGAAAGAACACTTCAAGATGGGCTATATGCTCTTTGTATGATTTTGAGAATACCAACAAATCATCTACGTATACTAATATAAATGCTTGATTCTCATTAAATATATTTTGCATCTTTCTTTGAAATAGTGCAGGTGCATTCTTTAGGCCTAATGGCATTACTAGCCATTCGTAATGGCCTTGTGGACAAGTAAATGCTGTCCAGGGAATAGATTCTTCAGCCATTTTTACTTGCCAAAATCCTGCCTTTAAATCGAATTTGGAGAAATATTTACTTCCTTGTATTCTGTTAATCCATTCATGCTTATTAGGTATGTTGTATGCATCGTCAACTGTATTGTCATTAAGCCTTTTAAAGTTAATTACCATTCTAGATTTACCTCTAACTTCTTCAGCATGATTTCTAACTATAAAAGCAGCAGATCGATGAGGGCTTCTGCTTTCTCTTATAGCTTTTAACTTTAATAACTCTTCAATATGCATTTTGAACTCTTCGATATCTTTAGGAGTTGCTTCTATTGGTCCTGACTTAATTATATAATCTGGATTTATAATATTTATTTTGCAAACTATAGAGTTCTTATCCTAATGTTTCATTGGTATTTCTCCAATAATTTGTATACTTTCTAGTATTTGCACAATCTTATCTATATCCTTTTTGGATTTTATATCTCTATACCAGTTTGGAGAGAATGATTGCAACCCAATGCATTCAGTACATGTATTTTCTATATGATATTCTTCTATGGTCTCACTAAGTTCTTCGTCTTTACAGAATTCAAGGGGAACTGGACTTGTGCAATATTCATCATCTAACTTAGATATTTCTACATTTTGCAAGAACTTTCTTTGTTTTTGCACTTCAGATATGTATGGAACATTATCTTGATAAGGGATAAATGTTACCCCCTCTTCATGTATGATTGTGGTTTGTAAAGATTGTTGTAAAAATCTTAACCCTATTATCATGTTACCATTTATTACTGACAAATCTCGTATTGTAATTTCATCTATTATATATTTTGTGCCATTTATGTAAGCTTCAATATTATATGCTAGCTGATTATGGATCTTCTTTATTCCTGACATATCGGTAGATACTTCAGCTTTATTATCATCTATAGTTTCAACTATTTCGGGACATCTCATAAAATATTTATCATGGATGATATTCTTAGTGCAACCAGTATCTAAAAGTGCTAGTATTTTATATGAAATATTTGGGTTCGGAACAATTTTAACTGGGATCCTTATTCCTAACACTTCTTTGAATGGTAATCGAGCAATATATTTGTTTCCAAAACTAGTAATTGCATCTTTCAATTGTATTAACTTGTCTCCTTTTTATCCCTTAATGTTACCATTTGCTCTTTCATTTCAGTGTTTTTTGGAACATTATTATTTTGCTCTTTACTATTTTCTAACTCATCTTTAAGTTTTTCTAGCTCTGCTTCTAGCTTATTTATTCTATTTTCTAAATTTCTAACCCTACTGGATAATATTCGCTCTTCTGGTTCCAATTCTATCTCTTGTCTCCACTTTTGATTATTGGCTCTTAGACATGAGGCGCATGCTTGTTTTAAACACAAGCTACATGTAAACCTATTATCTTGGCTTGGATAATATATACAAAAAGCACATTTTATGTTATAATCACCTTTTCCTCTAATCCAATCATGTTCACAATCTACTTGGTTCATCATTTCAATTTTTAAACCGGCTAAATCATCTATTAGGTCTATTCCATCTTCACTTGATTCATATTCCGGAGCCTCATTTTCTACTTCATCTGTTTCTATAATTGAATATATTGACTCATCGTCTTTTATTTCATCATCACATACTAATATATTTTCATTAACACTATCTATAATTAACACTCTCTCTTGTTCTTCATATTTGCTAGAGTATCTTTTCTGGTCTTTATTAGGGCAAGTTCTACTTAGATGATCTGGTGAGTTACATATGAAACACCTGCATGTTTTATCATAGGTTTTCTTAGGATTATATCTTCTTACATTTCTTTTATGCAAGAATGGGGCTCTATTGTCTGATCTTCTTAAGAAATATCTTTTCTTTGTTCTAAAATTTCTATTATCTCTCCTTTGTGGTTTATAATATTTGTTTTTCCTATGCCTTTCTTCTCCATATGTAAGTGGTATTTGGACTATGTTATTGCAAATTATAATCTGATTTCTTCATAGATCTTTGGGCTTGAATATTAGTACACACTTTTCTTAATTGTTTGAAAACAAATGTTACAGCTTGAGATATGTTTACCACGTTTCCCGCCGTTTCCTTTTTATATTCTTCAAATATTATTGACCCTAGGGATCGTGCAACTTATTAAAATATCTTTCTACTACGCCTACATTAAAACCTTGTTTAGCAGTAGTAGCATTATACAAATAATGCTGCGAAAACTCTTTAATACCTTTCCAGCTAGTTAATGTTAATTTTTCTATTTCTCTTAACCTTTCATTTCGCAATGAGGTATGTCCTAATTCTGGATCTTCTGCTATGATCATATTTGAGATAACATTCGCAAAGTTATTAGGGTTACTTCCTGCCTTTTTAATTCTTCATATTGACTAGGGTATGATTCTACCCATTGTTCCCAAAGAACTTTTACAGATTCTCCTAAAAATGTTTCAAGATATGTTAACATATCTTCTACCTTAGTGCCTATGCTATACTGATTTTGTATATATTTTTGTACTATTAAACCTTTCCATATGCTGATTATATTCGGCCAATCTATTGGGTCATGAGCTGCTAGATTTAATATAGCACCATCATTTTTATAATTTTGGAATTGCATTGGTTTTTCAAAATCTCTTCTTTTAGTACCCATGTATCTATATTGTCCTGGGATATATGTAGGTTGATAATCATCTTTTTCTGGAGGCCATTGTCCAGCTGTCCTGGTAGGTCTCTCTCTTTCTCCTTCTCTTTTTACAGATGATTCTCCATATCCCCTTCTTCTTTTACCACTACTTTCTACTTCCATGGCTTCCATTGCATTGTCTAAATTATGTAGTCCCACATCATCTAGTGAGTTCTAGAAATCACTATTTTGTTCTGAATCATCATATCTTTCATCTTCTAACCACATTTCTTTTATTAATTCCTCCTCTTCCTCATAACTTTCTAATAATAACTTATTATTGATATCCCATTGCTCTTCTTCACTAACAATTTCTTCTTTTTGAATAATATTCTTATCTTTATTATTATTATTAATGATAGAATTTTTATTAATGATCGCATTTGCTTTTCTTTCTGCGGATGCTAAAATTTTATCTTCCATGCTTGAACTACTAGTGACAGACATTTTATCGCTTTTTAGTTTTTTTAACCTTGCAATTTCTCGAATGATAAATAGCTCTCTTTCTCTAATTTTCGGCCAATCCTTTGTCATAGAATGACTATATTCCCATTCAATATGCTTTAGCTTCTTTTCCCAATGAATTATTTCATCATCTAAATTAGCCTTTTCCATACATTCAGATATACCTTTATTCTTATCATCATTAATTTCCGATTCTGACATAAATGATTCAGAGTCTTCTATTGATGCAGCTTTATAGTTCATAAATCGAATACTGCTACTTCCTTCACAATTTTGATAGCTTATGTAGTTTTCAGGTTGCTTTAATTCTTTTTTCTCTATTAATTCTCCTATCTTCCATTCTTCTCCTGCTCTTTCTTCATAGCCAATTTTAAGAGGATTCATAAATTTAATACCTTTTGATTGCATACTATCAATTACGTCATTCACATTCACTCTATATCTGGAGCTACTTCTATTAGTGAGCCTTCCTATAAATTCTATGCTTACTAGCAAATTTGTTCCTTTAAAATCTTCATAACCTTTAGTTTGGAAACCAAAACTCATTTTTTCAATAAATTCTTTTACGGGCATCATTAGGTCTGGGGCTATATAGGTTATTAATCTATTTTCATTCATGTCTCCTTCCAAAAATCCTAATGCTGCTTTATCTACAGATTCCCATCTTCTGTCTAATAAAGTTATCAAAACCTTCGCACCTAATTTCTTCCTTGTCATACCTTTGACTCCTATGATATACATGCCTTGATGAATATATTTGTAACCACAATATTTTAATTCATTTTCAATATTTTTGCTTAAAATTCTTAAATCTCTGGATGTGTTAACACGCTTAATTCTACTTCTCGATATATTCAGATAGACCACTCTTACTTTCAAACATACCCATGTGATATACTTGTTGTGGCTTTATTTTTCTTAGGGTATCTTTCTGATATCTTTCTAGATCTCTTTGTATATCTATAACTTCTTCAATACTATCAATATCATCAGCTTTGCATGATAATCTATGCTTCATGGCTAAAGGTCTTGAATCTTGCCTTACTAATTGGAGAGTTTTGTCTCGTCTAAGGAAGCCTTTAGATACGTCCATTTTTCTGAATTAATATTTCTAGTAGAGGCAACTATTCTAGATGATGATAACACAATTTCTTTGTTGCTTTGAACACTCTTTAGCTTATCTAATACTTGAACTAATAGTTGGATGATTGTGTTATTTTGTCTTATTATTACTTTGGAATCTTCTTTTGGAGAGTCGTGATCTGAAAACCCGACAGGAGGTGACAGGTATTTAGCTACTTCGTTTAATGCTTGAGTATATTCGGTCATGTAATTATGAGATAATCAAAGTTTTAACCTCTTGCACCAACTTTTTTATTTCAAGTATATCTTGTCTTGATTCAGTGCATGGGAGTGACTCTTTGCCTTTACTTAAGTAATGGCCTATTGATAACACTTCCTCTTTAATATAATCGTTATTCTTGGAAGCGTATTCGTCTTGCTTTTGCTTCCTCTAGCTTATGTAAAGCTAGATCAATTTTAATATTCAAACCTGAATACTTATCAGCAAGCTTTTGGTATTCTTTGAATAAACTTTCAAATTTTTGGTCTAAATTATCTTGTCTTTTCCCCAAGATATGTAAAAGTTATATATCAAATCGACGATCAGTATTTAATCGCTATGAGATGAATGCGGATATGCTCTTCGAAGGATTTACTCTACACCTTATATTTAGATTTTCCTTAGTATTTATTACTTTACTCGTGCTAACTTCTAAGTTTAAATATTTTAACCTTTCAATGATTAAACGCTGGACCTGATACCAACAATATAGGGATAAAAATTATTATTTAGTTATTATGTGATTAGATTTTGATTAGGTTAATTTGGGATTAGGTGGAAGTGGTAGACAGGTATTCTTTTTATCTTGAATAGTATTTACTATTCACTAGGTAGGGCACTATTCACAATAGTGCTCCACTATTGAAAACACTATTTGGAATAGTATTCCACTATTCACAACAATATTTAATTCAATATGATTACCTTCACGTTCTTGATTATATATTTAATGCAGGATCTATTTAGAGGCTGGCGAGGCCAACAATTCGTCCGGTGATGTGCGCAAAGGTGTAAAATCCTACTCAGTACTCACCATATTTTTCATTATGTTGCATCAGATGTAGCTAGTTACGTTCACTTAGCAGTTTTAATTGCAAATTTATGGGGTAAATTCCTATCGTCTTCCCAGGCAGTTCCACCCGAAGGGAACACTTCTCTACGGCCACAAGGTTCTCATTCAAACGCCACTCTGGGCTACACAGAGAACTACACACGCAGAGGTTTCTCCTATAGGATCCCTAGCATAAGAACTCGTCCCATAAATTCATAAATAAAAATACCAAGTGAAACCAAGAAACTACATCATTTCAACAACATAATTTACATATGGCTTTCCCTTTCGGGAGGCCCGAAGGAATTACACAAACTAAAGAAAATTACCTTCTAACTACCTTCTTGAGCCTTGCAATGCTCTGGATATGGTGGCTCTTGCAGGATGAAACTACTACTACTACTACTACTACTGAGCAACGAGCTTGCTAGCTGGGTCGCAGCTCTTAGCTCTATCGGTGGCTGGTTCTCCTCCGTCTGGTGTTGTGTCTCTTTGCAGCAAGTGTCTCCTTTTATAGGCGAGAGAGCAGCTCTCTGGATGGCTTCCGGGAGAATGCACCTCTTATTTTATATGTAGTAGGGATGCATGCGTGTCCCTCTAGGCGGTGGATAAGAGCGAGAGAATACTGCCCCGGCAAACTTCAATCTTCAGGAATCTATCAAATCCTTGCTTTGTTCACGTGGGCATTGTCTCTCTGTGGATAATTGGCTCGCCTCTGTGTACCAGTCTTTGCTCTTCGGCCATACAGATCTTCATGCAATTAGCCTTGAGAGCTTCTTCTGCCTTCAAGAATCCTTGTGCCAGTGGATGCGTAAATTCATGCCAAGGCTGCTTCCATTTTCAACATTTCTTAATAATATTATTTATTTAGAATGGTAATTAACTTTAAAAGGCTTAATGACAATACAGTTGACGATGCATACAACATACCTAATAAGCATGAATGGATTAACAGAATACAAGGAAGTAAATATTTCTCCAAATTGATTTAAAGGCGGGATTTTGGCAAGTAAAAATGGTGAAGAATCTATTCCTGGACAACATTTACTTGTCCACAAGGCCATTATGAATGGCTAGTAATGCCATTAGGCCTAAAGAATGCACTGCACTATTTCAAAGAAAGATGCAAAATATATTTAATGAGAATCAAGCATTTATATTAGTATCGTAGATGATTTGTTGGTATTCTCAAAATCATACAAGAGCATATAGCCCATCTTGAAGTGTTCTTTGAAAGGTAGAACAAAATGGGCTCATACTATCTAAAAAGAAGATGGAAATTTGCAAAGAGAAAATAAATTTCCTTGGTCATGAAATAGGAGAAGGAAAAATATATCTACAAGAACATATTGCAAAGAAAATATTAGAGTTTCACGATAATATGAGTGATAAAAGGTTTTACAACAGTTCTTAGGAATTGTAAACTATCTTGTGAAACTATATAGATAACTTAGCAAAGCTAGCGGGACCTTTATATGCTAAATTAAGAAAAAATGGTCAAAGATACTTCAATTAGAAGATATAAAATTAGTAAAGGCCATCAAGGAAAAGGTCAAAATTTAAAACCCTAGAATTGCCTCTAGAAGATAATTATTTTATAATTGAGACAGATGCATCTAAGGTAGGATGGGGTGCGATACTCAAACAAAAACCCAAAAATACTCTGCAAAGCAGATGAAAAAATATCTTGAGATATGCTTGGGAAGTTACAAATTAAAGGCGGTAAACAATATTGATAGGGAAATCCTTGCAGTAGTAAATGCAATAAATGCATTTAGGCTATATCTAGGATTTAAAGAATTTCTGATCTTGAACAATTTGTGAAGCTATATGTCGTTATTACAATAAAATTAATAGTAAGAAAAGCTCAACGGAAGATGGGTTTTATTTGAAGACACTATAGCTGGGAATGGTTATAAAGTTATTTTTGAGCATATTGAGGGGAAGGATAATACCTTACCTGACATATTTTCTCGTGCATCAAATTTGCAGAAATGTGGAGAGGATTATTCGCCAACAAGGATGAATATCTCTTCTTTGGAGAAGAAAATAGGCTGAAAATGTTTCAGCCAAATACATTCAATTTCAAGCCAAAGCCCATATCAAGCTTGATGAAGCTCAAAGATGCATATTGGATAACTTTTGGTACCAATATACTCTCAAAGAGAGGAAAAAGGATATTTTTATCAATTCTCAACAGTTTGGCTGAATATTTTAATGAATTAAACAAAAATGTGCCAAAGCCAGCAAAGGTTGAAATACCAAAAGGAGAAACTCTATATCTTATATTTGATGGAAACAAACCTGGCATATATTTGGAATGGGAGAATATTATGATTGAAAAATTAGATGCAAAAGAAATGGACAAGATTTAACATTCAAAAGATATTACAGTATAGATGAGGCCTTACTTTGGGCAAGGAAGGTATTAGGACAGATTATTATATTGACCCAAAGGCTAAAAACTATATCCAAATGAAAAGAGGCATACACCTTCTGCCAACTCCCACAAAGGGGAGGCATCAAGCTCAAACAATATAAAGAAAGAAGAATCCCCAAAATATAAGACATATCAAGAATGCCTTCTAAAGGGCTTGACCCTTTAGATAGTGAATCATAGATCAAGAAATGGATAAAAGGTTTGAAGAATTTTCAAAGATAATAAAGAAAGAATTAAAGGAGGAAATATTAAAATTGATATAAAAAACTTTTTTTCTTTATCTATGGTGGGCCTTTTCCCTTTTCTATTTTAATTTCTTCCTCCAAATAATTCTTTTTACTTTATATCCTTCTTTACCAAATCTTTATTTAAAATTTTGCTATTTTTTTATGAACTTTTTAAATGATTGTTTTCCCTTTTAAATTCCTTTAACTAATATTTTTTCATTTTTCACCCTTTTGTATAGTTCTTTCTCTTTTTTTTAACCCTTTTTTACCATCTCATTCAATGCACTTTTCTTAATCACCTTATAGTTTATTTTTTTCTTCTTATTCTTTCACACTATTTTCAATTTCTTTTATACTTATTATACATCTTATATCAATTTTTGATATCTTCTTTATTTATTTAAATTTTTATATCCTTTTTTGGTCTTTTATTTTAAGACATATTTACATTTATGTATTAATAATTTTATTAATTCTCATTTTGGGCTTCAAATTTCTTTGCTTGCTTTCCCTTTATATTTATAATATTTAACTTATCATTATTTTTACTTTTTCTTTTATTTTTAAATTTTTCTTTATTTGGCTTGTTAATTTAACTTATCCCTTTAGCTATTTTCCTTAATTTTCTTTAATTTTCCTTTTCATTTTAAATTTTAACTATTAAATTTTTTATTTAAATTCTTAATTCTTATTTTGGGGTTTTTTTCCTTTCTATTAATTTACACCTTTTTCCAAACTTATTTTTTCTTTTTTAATTCTTTGTATTTTTGCCTTTGGTTATTATTTTTAAATTTCTTTAATAAACCTTCTGATAATTATCACTTAACTTTTACTTTGAAATTTTTTCTTTATTTGCTTTTTGATATTTTTCCCAAATTCTTATATCCAAATTTTTTTTTTAGCTTTTACTAAATATTGGAATTTTTTCTTAATTTAACTTTTTTTTTTTGATACTAATATTTTTAATTCTTTAATCTAATTTTTAAAATTAATTTAATAATTTTTCCTTCTTAATTTTTATTAAAGTTTTTTTTATGAGCTTTAAGTTTTTGATTATTTAAGGGAAGGTTAAAATTTTTTGATATTTTTCTTAAACTATTTTTTATTCTTTTTTTATTTTGTTATTAAACCAGTTTTAATTTTTAACCTTGTTCTTTTAATAAATTTTGTACTCTTCATGAAATTTCAATTTTCTTGTTATATCCTGTATTTGATACAGAGTATTTAACCTTTTCATTAATTTTAAGTTGAAATCTTACTAGTTACCTCATTATTCTAGACTTTCAATAAACTCTTTAATTTTAGTTTCAAATTAACTTGCTAATTATGTCTATTGAATATAATATATTACAATCTATATTTAATATTTGAAATTCTAATAATTATCTATATTGCAATTAATGCTATTTATATATTTTGACTTTAATTTAAGGAGGACTTACACATAACTAAGAATTATTGAATATTTTGTTGAATAGTTATTGTCTTATTGGATGAACATATTCTTTCTTCTTCAATTATATTTACTTTCATCTGGGCATATTCATTTGTTCCTTACCTATTATCAATTCATTTACCTTATATAATTCTGAGTTAATCACTTCTTATTTTTAGTAATTATGCTTTAGGTCTAGTTAGGAACATTTAATAGTTCGATAGTTAAACCACTTACGTAACCAATTTGCTCTATAATATCCTCTTACATCAATTCTTGCATAATACTTCTCATAATTCAATATGATAACTACATCTCTCACATTCATAGTTACCAAATTTAACTTCTATAATAATCTACTTTAATAACTCATTCAGCTTCTAATGATTGATGACTATAGCTTTATTCTATCATATAAAATCTTAAACTCTATAATAATCTTTTAATTTTGAATTCTGTCATCAGGTCATTACTCAGTGATTTCTATACTTGGCTGATGCTCTTTATAGTCATTGATGACTCTCTTGACTTAAATACTCTTTTTATTCTTTACTATGCATTTAGTTTGCTCTCTATGCTTAGGAATGCTCCCTTAATTGGTTTCTATTATCTTCAATTATCACTCTGATATTCTGCCTTGTAATATTAGATCACTTTAGATCTTATCATGTAATTTGGAGATCCTTCATTCTTGTATTTCTATCTTATGCTTTGATCGGGCATTCCTTTTAATGATATATTACTTTAAATTTACGCTTACTTCTGCCCATATGTAATCTTCATATTAAGATCTTTAATTCAATCTTATTTGGCGTTATTGTCCTAATTCTCCATTCAAATAATTAGTTTGGTTACCCTGTTATAATATATCTCATTTCTGTCATTTCAACATTCTTCTATTTTATTTATTATTTTGCTTCAATTTACATATCTTTATAATTCTATAATATGTTATATTTCTTTAATATATTGTATCAAGATACTTGCAATTTTGATACATGTCAATGTTATTAATTATGCTATTGTAATTTTAATGCATTTCTAATTTTCATTATATTGTTAATTCTCTCATTTATCATTGTTTAGAATTTTGACTCTATTCATGCATTCTTATTTCTCTTATTAATCCTTACTTTCATTATTATCTTCAATACCATATTGTTATCTTTCTTCATAATTAATTACTTTGTCAATATATCATTCTATTATTTAATTTATTTTTTTAATTCTTTATCTTATCCTACTTTGATTTGCTATGAAATTTTCTAATATGCTCTTAATATTAACATATCGCATTTTTAATCGCATTTGTTATTGTTTCTATATTAAATTATTGTCTCATCTTAACTATATTCAGACATTCATATGGTCTTATACTTCTTGTATATCTCTTCATAATTTCATCCATTTTTGCTCATTTTATCAATATATTCTTATCCTAACTGATATACAGGTCTGTCTTTCATCATATTAATAATACTTCCATCTTATTTCATAAGCTTGTTTAACTTTTTGTATCAATTATTATTTCATCATATTTGAATATATTATCATATTTTCTTCTAATTATTGTAGATTCTTCTCTTATATCCAAATTATTCCTCTCTTTCAAATTTACGGACTTTGTCTTAAATTTATACTGATTTGAACACAATCTCATTTATCTTCAAATGTAATCTCTCATCATTCATTAGGTATAATTCTCTATTTATACCTTCAAATTTCTTAGCTTTTCTACTATTTCATTTAATAAATATTATAGACATTTAGCCTCTTAGATTCTACTATTGTTTTAATCATCTGACATTGCCAAATTTACATTTATTATTTATTTACATAATCCATTATAACCTTACACTATATTTCTTGCATACTTTACATCTTGATTATGTTATATTTTCCTAGCTTTTGATTATTAATCTCTTGATCATATCTTAACTCTTTAATTGTAATATATCACTCATAATGCTATTAGTTCTCTAATTGACTATTTCTATAGCTTTTAGTCTATTTTGATATCTTCATTCAGATATCTGATTCATAGTTAAAATTCTATGGCTTAGCTTTATATCTATCTTATAATTTTAGGCTTAATCTTTGTTTAACTTATTCTTTGATCTATCTATGGAATTCTGAACGTCTATTTTTCATTATGTTCTTGATTATTTACATATTATCAGCATATTCAATTATTTACTTATACATTTTCACTTTGATACTTCAATTATATTTTGTATATCCTTATATCTCTATAAATTAATATTCTTTGGACTTGATTCTTTTATCTATTTTACTCTGTTTGTAATGATTGGAAATCTATCTTTCGGCTAAATTTGGATCTATTTATGAAACTTACAATTTTCGTTTTCTAAGATTAATCTGCTTTCAAGTGTATGTTATATGTAGAATAGTACTTTCATTATACATTTCTGCTAAATCTATGCTCTCATGTATTTACTACATTTTATTTCACTTGAATATTCATTTATTAATTTACTTTTCTAACTTTATATTGTGTTATAAATATGTAATTTACCTGATAATCTTAGTCATTATTAATCTATCACTTATTTAGATTTCTGATATATTTGATTTGACTGTTTTAATTCATGATTTAATTCATATAGATTCATGGACTTTAATACAATTGAAACATTAAGTTTATTATAATTTATGATTATAATAATTGAATTAGTTTGATTATCTATAATATTATTTATAGTGCTATCACATTATGAATTTCCAATAATGCATATTATTACTCATATTCATTATATCATGTGTCAATTCTTTCTTACATTTTAATGGATGTAAATATTATTTGTCAAACTTAGTATTCTTTCAAGTTATTAATTCTCCTGTTTTCCTATTCTATCTTTGCTACATTATCTTAGTTAGATCTTTAGCCAGTTATTAGGTTGCAATTACATTTAAACATCCTTAATTTTACTGGCTCATCTATTCTTCTATTTCAAGCTTCTGCTACTGAGATTCACATTATTATTTCTAACTAGTTTCTAATCTTGAATATGCTTTAGCAACTAGATATGTCAATCTTATACAGTATCTTGCTTGATCATTTGTATCTTAAGAATTCCTTATTGTTCGTCATGATCCTTTAATCTGATATCTTATGCGTCATGCACTCTCTATATTGAGAATTCTTTGCAATTGCAAATCATTGTCTATATTCTTTGTGCATTCCTTAGTTCTATTAGAGTGCTGATTTGGACTCTATGAATCTATTTGATTCCTAATTACTAGATGCTCTTTTGCATAATTGCAGTACTTGTATACACTATCTTTAATCTACATATATCTTGCTTTCATGTGAGATATCTTTCTTATATTTTGCCATCTATTAAATTGTATGGCTCAGTATCACTATTATCTTATATTCACTTCTAATTATTAGCATATGTTCCAATTATTTGCTATATTTAGATTGTCATTCATTGTTCGCATTTTCTTAAATTATCTTATTTTTGTTATTTAAATTTCATTTTCCTTCTTTGATATATTAATCAATTTTAGTCTATTCTCTTATCATTATTCATTTCAATTCGTTCAATAAGCTTTAATTTATACTATTCATACTTTATTGTGGCTATCTTATTGACTTGCTGAATGCATACTATTCTTATTTCATTGTTATCAATAAAAATTGTATACACTTTTCTATCTTCACATCTTTCATCTTTTTAATTCATTTTCATCATTATCTAATTATATTCTTCAATTCTAACATTATCCTTTTTATTAATATATTGACTATCTCTTTATTTCTAAAGCATTTTATTTCATTAATTATCTCAATTACATTAACATCTTTTAATTATGCTTCCTTTATTGGTATTTCATCTCAATTTCTTATCATTTGGCTTACAGCTGTTGGTTCTTAAATAATCTCATTTCAAATATCTCATCTATTTCTTTGATTATATCTTGTAATATCTTTTTCAAATGCATTATTATATTCTCCTTTTCAAAATCTTTTCATCATATTGTATAATCTGATTTCTTATTTAATTTCTTCTTACATCATTTGATTTATAAATGTTAAGCAAACTTTATTGTTATAATTATCTTTACTTTAGCGCTTCTTATATGTACTTCAATTTATACTATTGACTATTAAATGTTTATAGCTTATTACCTTATTATGTAGCTTAAATTAATGTATTAGCTTGAATTCTTTATATATCTTCTATTTCTATTAATTTCCATTGTTGCAATTTTCATCTTCTTGCTTTGAGCAGTAAAATTTAAGTTCATTAATTGTTATTATCTCTTTATTGAAATCTATTCAATTGGTCTTCATGATTCATTTTCCATCTTCTATTTTGCTACATTATTTTTAAATTATCACTATTTTTAGTCTATTGCTATACATTTAATCTTATTCAAATTGTAATATACTTATGTTATTGCAATCTATGCTTGCTGATAAATACATGATTTTTATATTCATATCATTCTTTTAATGCCTCATTGTATCTTGTATTAATTCTGAATGTTTTACATTTTCTGGAATTTATTGTTTGTATTTCTTCCTTTAATCCTATCTTTTCTTAATATTTCTATCTGCTCATTTTTAACTATTTATGTTATTCTTATACCTTATTCTATACATATTTAATATCTTGCTTCTGTACACTCTTTCATCTATTCCATGCTTTGAATTTTATTATATTGCTATCTGACAATATTTAACTGTTTATTTTAATCACTATATTTTATCTCTCAATTTCTTTAAATTTCTTCTTTTAATATATTTGTTCCATCTTTTATATCATTTATTCTTTTGAATATTTCTTTAGTATATTGACCATTTGTAATTTTAATATCATCCATGGCTATATGCTTTGTTTCTGCAAATACTTTCAATTTACTCTATTAGTATCCTTTTCAGTTTTCCTTTGATCATATTTGTAATGATTATATCTTTTCTAATATTTGCAATCTTCATATGATTTGATATAATTTCTTCACTTCTTTACTTCATCATCTAATTGAATTTTATCATCTATACTTGCCATTTATATTCAATCATTCATCTATTAGCTCTTTTATGATAGATCATTATTTCATTAGTCAATTTGAGCTCTTATAATTTAATGTATTTACATACATATGCTACTTCTATTGAATTCTTATACTATCTAGTCTCTTAGCTTGATTATATTCTCTTATTCTCATAACTACTTATCACTCTTTCGAATATCATTTGCTTATATCTTCTGTCATTATTTTATCTTTTACATTGATTACATCTTTCTACATTATTTCTCATCTTAGTTCTGGTCTTCATCTACCTATCATTATGTCATCTTCTAATATTACATACTATCATATCTTAGTTTCCTTGTCAATACTCTTACCTTGATATAACTCTCTTGATAATATTTTTAAACATCTATTACTAGTTCTATTCACATTTCTTAATTGTTATATAATCTATTCATTATGTATCTCATTGCTTAACAATCTTAATCTACTCTTCATTGATTATTATCATTATATAGTCTATTACTCTTGATTTATTCTCTTTCGATTGTTTCTAATCTTTTATATTAACTACTTTATCATCATATATTAATAATCATACTATTGTAATTCATACTATATTTGTCTTCATTGCTAAATTCTTATTTTCAATTCTCTTTGAGTTACTTAGAACTTTCATCTTTTTACGATTAATCGTTATATTTTACATAGTATATGATAATTTTTGCTGTTTAGAATCATTCTATTATCTTTCTGAATATCTTTGATATTTATCTTACTATATGTTTTGCATTTCATTTATGGAATCTTATTCAAACCTTTGAATGTGATATCTAGTCTTTGTTAAATTATTAATCCTTTCAATTGTTAATAATTAACTTATATACATTTCTGCACTTTTTAATTATATCTATAGTTTACATGTGATCTTGCACTTAATTATTTGTAACATTACGTAATTTAACATGAACTGTAACCTATATCTTTTGTTAATGTACATTTTACTATTCTTACCTAATAGCTTATACTAATTGGATCATCTTTCAATTCTAAATATCTTGTATTATTATTATCAAGCTTCATTTCATTCTGATTCTAAATTTCAAAATCGATTGTCTGCAAGAGTCTATCATTAGTTTTATCTATATATATATATTTATATAATCAATTTAATTTAATCACTTTTTAATTGTAGATATTGCATGGCTTATTACATTAAATATGAGATGATAAAATCTTTTTTATAGTATCGTATTTACATTATTGTTTTTTCTGCAGCTTATGTGTACTTAGATTCTTTTCTTAGTTTTATTACTTTTAATTTCTATATTTTTGGTTTAAATATTTTTCCCTATTCATATTATATGATAATATTAGTATTCGCAGAAATATATTCTTCGATAACCTTATATTCTAATTTCATTATTATTCTCTTGTAAGTTGAATAATTTTCCTTTGTGTTAAGATTCTTACTATATAATACTAATACTATCATTATTCATGAGATTATTAATCTATTACATTTTAATTAATAATTTGATTATGTAATTACTACTTTTATACTTCAATCGTTTATTTCTGCATATTATCCTTTCATCAATGAGGCTCTCTATTGGCATTTCTCAATATGAATTCCTACTTCCAGAAGTATTACAATCACTTCTTGAATCTTCATTCTATTAGGATTCTAAGACGTCAAGCATAATTTATCTATCTGAATCATAAATATACATACTTGACCAAACTTCTATTTACATACATAATTTTCTTCTGTTCCATTGCGTTATGCATTAGGCTTATTCTCCTAGATTCTCCTTTATAGACCTCTTGAGCTTGGAATACTCTATGGATTCTAGCTAATCCTTGTAGTGAGTAACTCTATTCTACTATTTGACTAGCGTTGATATATTAGTCCAATCTGCTCTAATGCTTAGAATCTCATGATCTTCTTGTACCTCTTTTTAAAGTTTCTCCTTCATTATGGGTGCTAAGCTCGTTACTTAGCTTCGAATGCTTCCATCTTCATTGCTAATCTTTGTAGTGCATCTTCCTATAGCGAAATGCCTCTGTCACCGTCATCTCTCTATATGATCATCATTATTTAACGATTGAAATCATATTTTCATCACATTCTTTCTTTATTTCTTCAAATTTTTCATCCATCTCTTGCCTTAATTCTTTTAATATTTCCTCCTTTAATTCTTTCTTTATTATCTTTGAAAATTCTTCAAACCTTTATCCATTTCTTGATCTATGTATTCACTGTCTAAAGGGTCAAGCCCCTTTAGACGGCATTCTTGATATGTCTTATATTTTGGGGATTCTTCTTTCTTTATATTGTTTGAGCTTGATGCCTCCCCCTTTGTGGGAGTTGGTGAAGCAGGTATGCCTCTTTTCATTTGTATATAGTTTTTAGCCTTTGGGCAATATAATAATCTGGTCCTAATACCTTCCTTTCCCAAAGTAAGGCCTCATCTATACTGTAATATCTTTTGAATGTTAAATCTTGTCCATTTCTTTTTGCATCTAATTTTTCAATCATAATATTCTCCCATTCCAAATATATGCCAGGTTTGTTTCCATCAAATATAAGATATAGAGTTTCTCCTTTTGGTATTTCAACCTTTCTTTGGCTTTGGCACATTTTGGTTTAATTCATTAAAATATTCAGCCAAACTGTTGAGAATTGATAAAAATATCCTTTTCCTCTCTTTTGAGAGTATATTGGTACCAAAAGTTATCCAATATGCATCTTTGAGCTTCATCAAGCTTGATATGGGCTTTTGGCTTGAAATTGAATGTATTTGGCTGAAACATTTTCGCCTATTTTCTTCTCCAAAGATGAGATATTCATCCTTGTTGGCGAATAATCCTCTCCTCATTTCGCAAATTTGATGCACGAGAAAATATGTCGAGGTAAGGTATTATCCTTCCCTTAATATGCTCAAAAATAACTTTATAACCATTCCCAGCTATAGTGTCTTCAAATAAAACCCATCTTCGGTTGAGCTTTTCTTACTATTAATTTTATTGTAATAACGACATATAGCTTCACAAATTGTTCAAGATCAGTAAATTCTTTAAATCCTAGATATAGCCTAAATGCATTTATTGCATTTACTACTGCAAGGATTTCCTATCAATATTGTTTACCGTCTTTAATTTGTAACTTCCCAAGCATATCGGCATATTTTTTCATCTCGCTTTTGGAGAGTATTTATTGGGTTTTGTTTGAGTATCGCACCCCATCCTACCTTAGATGCATCTGTCTCAATTATAAAATAATTATCTTCTAGAGGCAATTCTAGGGTTTTAAATTCTTGACCTTTTCCTTGATGGCCTTTACTAATTTTATATCTTGAAATTGAAGTATCTTTGACCATTTTTCTTAATTTAGCATATAAAGGTCCTGTTAGCTTTGCTAAGTTATCTATATAGTTTCGCGCATAGTTTACAATTCCTAAGAACTGTTGTAAAACCTTTTTATCACTCATATTATCAGGAAACTCTAATATTTTCTTTGCAATATGTTCTTGTAGATATATTTTTCCTTCTCCTATTTCATGACCAAGGAAATTTATTTTCTCTTTGCAAATTTCCATCTTCTTTTTAGATAGTATGAGCCCATTTTGTTCTACCTTTCGAAAGAACACTTCAAGATGGGCTATATGCTCTTTGTATGATTTTGAGAATACCACATCTACGTATACTAATATAAATGCTTGATTCTCATTAAATATATTTTGCATCTTTCTTTGAAATAGTGCAGGTGCATTCTTTAGGCCTAATGGCATTACTAGCCATTCATAATGGCCTTGTGGACAAGTAAATGCTGTCCAGGGAATAGATTCTTCAGCCATTTTTACTTGCCAAAATCCTGCCTTTAAATTGAATTTGGAGAAATATTTACTTCCTTGTATTCTGTTAATCCATTCATGCTTATTAGGTATGTTGTATGCATCATCAACTGTATTGTCATTAGGCCTTTTAAAGTTAATTATCATTCTAGATTTACCTCTAACTTCTTCAGCATGATTTCTAACTATAAAAGCAGCAGATCGATGAGGGCTTCTGCTTTCTCTTATAGCTTTTAACTTTAATAACTCTTCAATATGCATTTTGAACTCTTCGATATCTTTAGGAGTTGCTTCTATTGGTCCTGACTTAATTATATAATCTGGATTTATAATATTTATTTTGCAAACTATAGAGTTCTTATCCCAATGTTTCATTGGTATTTCTCCAATAATTTGTATACTTTCTAGTCTTTGCACAATCTTATCTATATCCTTTTTGGATTTTATATCTCTATACCAGTTTGGAGAGAATGATTGCAACCCAATGCATTCAGTACATGTATTTTCTATATGATATTCTTCTATGGTCTCACTAAGTTCTTCGTCTTTCTGAGAATTCAAGGGGATCTGGACTTGTGCAATATTCATCATCTAACTTAGATATTTCTACATTTTGCAAGAACTTTCTTTGTTTTCGCACTTCAGATATGTATGGAACATTATCTTGATAAGGGATAAATGTTACCCCCTCTTCATGTATGATTGTGGTTTGTAAAGATTGTTGTAAAAATCTTAACCCTATTATCATGTCATCATTTATTACTTGACAAATCTCTTATTGTAATTTCATCTATTATATATTTTGTGCCATTTATGTAAGCTTCAATATTATATGCTAGCTGATTATGGATCTTCTTTATTCTGACATATTGGTAGATACTTCACTTTATTATCATCTATAGTTTCAACTATTTGGGACATCTCATAAAATATTTATCATGGATGATATTCTTAGTGCAGCCAGATATCTAATAGTGCCAGTACTTTATATGAAATATTTGGCTTGAACAATCTTAATCGGGATCCTTATTCCTAACACTTCTTTGAATGGTAATCGAACAATATATTTGTTTCCAAAACTAGTAATTGCATCTTTCAATTGTATTAATTTGTCTCCTTTTTATCCCTTATGTTATCATTTGCTCTTTCATTTCGTGTTTTTGGAACATTATCATTTTCCTCTTTACTATTTTCTAACTCATCTTTAAGTTTTTCTAGCTCTGCTTCTAGCTTATTTATTCTATTTTCTAAATTTCTAACCCTACTGGATAATATTCGCTCTTCTGGTTCCAATTCTATCTCTTGTCTCCACTTTTGATTATTGGCTCTTAGACATGAGGCGCATGCTTGTTTTAAACACAAGCTACATGTAAACCTATTATCTTGGCTTGGATAATATATACAAAAAGCACATTTTATGTTATAATCACCTTTTCCTCTAATCCAATCATGTTCACAATCTACTTGGTTCATCATTTCAATTTTTAAACCGGCTAAATCATCTATTAGGTCTATTTCATCTTCACTTGATTCATATTCCGGAGCCTCATTTTCTACTTCATCTGTTTCTATAATTGAATATATTGACTCATCGTCTTTTATTTCATCATCACATACTAATATATTTTCATTAACACTATCTATAATTAACACTCTCTCTTGTTCTTCATATTTGCTAGAGTATCTTTTCTGGTCTATATTAGGGCAAGTTCTACTTAGATGATCCGGTGAGTTACATATGAAACACCTGCATGTTTTATCATAGGTTTTCTTAGGATTATATCTTCTTACATTTCTTTTATGCAAGAATGGGGCTCTATTGTCTGATCTTCTTAAGAAATATCTTTTCTTTGTTCTAAAATTTCTATTATCTCTCCTTTGTGGTTTATAATATTTGTTTTTCCTATGCCTTTCTTCGACATATGTAAGTGGTATTTGGACTATGTTATTGCAAAAATTATAATCTGATTTCTTCATAGATCTTTGGGCTTGAATATTAGTACACACTTTTCTTAATTGTTTGAAAACAAATGTTACATCTTGAGATATGTATACCACGTTTCCCGCCATTTCCTTTTTATATTCTTCAAATATTATTGACCCTAGGGGATCAGGCAACTTATTAAAATATCTTTCTACTACGCCTACATTAAAACCTTGTTTAGCAGTAGTAGCATTATACAAATAATGCTGGGAAAACTCTTTAATACCTTTCCAGCTAGTTAATGTTAATTTTTCTATTTCTCTTAACCTTTCATTTTGCAATGAGGTATGTCCTAATTCTGGGTCTTCTGCTATGATCATATTTGAGATAACATTCGCAAAGTTATTAGGGTTACTTCCTGCCCTTTTTAATTCTTCATATTGACTAGGGTATGATTCTACCCATTGTTCCCAAAGAACTTTTACAGATTCTCCTAAAAATGTTTCAAGATATGTTAACATATCTTCTACCTTAGTGCCTATGCTATACTGATTTTGTATATATTTTTGTACTATTAAACCTTTCCATATGCTGATTATATTCGGCCAATCTATTGGGTCATGAGCTGCTAGATTTAATATAGCACCATCATTTTTATAATTTTGGAATTGCACTAGTTTTTCAAAATCTCTTCTTTTAGTACCCATGTATCTATATTGTCCTGGGATATATGTAGGTTGATAATCATCTTTTTCTGGAGGCCATTGTCCAGCTGTCCTGGTAGGTCTCTCTCTTTCTCCTTCTCTTTTTACAGATGATTCTCCATATCCCCTTCTTCTTTTACCACTACTTTCTACTTCCATGGCTTCCATTGCATTGTCTAAATTATGTAGTCCTACATCATCTAGTGAGTTATAGAAATCACTATTTTGTTCGAATCATCATATCTTTCATCTTCTAACCACATTTCTTTTATTAATTCCTCCTCTTCCTCATAACTTTCTAATAATAACTTATTATTGATATCCCATTGCTCTTCTTCACTAACAATTTCTTCTTTTGAATAATATTCTTATCTTTATTATTATTATTAATGATAGAATTTTTATTAATGATCGCATTTGCTTTTCTTTCTGCGGATGCTAAAATTTTATCTTCCATGCTTGAACTACTAGTGATGTACATTTTATCGCTTTTTAGTTTTTTAACCTTGCAATTTCTCGAATGATAAATAGCTCTCTTTCTCTAATTTTCGCCAATCCTTTGTCATAGAATGACTATATTCCCATTCAATATGCTTTAGCTTCTTTTCCCAATGAATTATTTCATCATCTAAATTAGCCTTTTCCATACATTCAGATATACCTTTATTCTTATCATCATTAATTTCCGATTCTGACATAAATGATTCAGAGTCTTCTATTGATGCAGCTTTATAGTTCATAAATCGAATACTGCTACATCCTTCACAATTTTGATAGCTTATGTAGTTTTCAGGTTGCTTTAATTCTTTTTTCTCTATTAATTCTCCTATCTTCCATTCTTCTCCTGCTCTTTCTTCAGAGCCAATTTTAAGAGGATTCATAAATTTAATACCTTTTGATTGCATACTATCAATTACGTCATTCACATTCACTCTATATCTAGAGCTACTTCTATTAGTGAGCCTTCCTATAAATTCTATGCTTACTAGCAAATTTGTTCCTTTAAAATCTTCATAACCTTTAGTTTGGAAACCAAAACTCATTTTTTCAATAAATTCTTTTACGGGCATCATTAGGTGCTGGGCTATATAGGTTATTAATCTATTTTCATTCATGTCTCCTTCCAAAATCCTAATGCTGCTTTATCTACTGATTCCCATCTTACATCTAATAAAGTTATCAAAACCTTCGCACCTAATTTCTTCCTTGTCATACCTTTGACTCCTATGATATACATGCCTTGATGAATATATTTGTAACCACAATATTTTAATTCATTTTCAATATTTTTGCTTACAATTCTTAAATCTACTGGATGTGTTAACACGCTTAATTCTACTTCTCGAGCTATTCTGTATAGACCACTCTTACTTTCAAACATACCCATGTGATATACTTGTTGTGGCTTTATTTTTCTTAGGGTATCTTTCTGATATCTTTCTAGATCTCTTTGTATATCTATAACTTCTTCAATACTATCAATATCATCAGCTTTGCATGATAATCTATGCTTCATGGCTAAAGGTCTTGAATCTTGCCTTACTAATTGGTGAGTTTTGTCTCGTCTAAGGAAGCCTTTAGATACGTCCATTTTTCTGAATTAATATTTCTAGTAGAGGCAACTATTCCAGATGATGATAACACAATTTCTTTGTTGCTTTGAACACTCTTTAGCTTATCTAATACTTGAACTAATAGTTGGATGATTGTGTTATTTTGTCTTATTATTACTTTGGAATCTTCTTTTGGAGAGTCGTGATCTGAAAACCCGACAGGAGGTGACAGGTATTTAGCTACTTCGTTTAATGCTTGAGTATATTCGGTCATGTAATTATGAGATAATCAAAGTTTTAACCTCTTGCACCAACTTTTTTATTTCAAGTATATCTTGTCTTGATTCAGTGCGTGGGAGTGACTCTTTGCCTTTACTTAAGTAACGGCCTATTGATAACACTTCCTCTTTAATATAATCGTTATTCTTGGAAACTGTATTCTGTCTTGCTTTTGCTTCCTCTAGCTTATGTAAAGCTAGATCAATTTTAATATTCAAACCTGAATACTTATCAGCAAGCTTTTGGTATTCTTTGAATAAACTTTCAAATTTTTGGTCTAAATTATCTTGTCTTTTTCCCCAAGATATGTAAAAGTTATATATCAAATCGACGACTGTATTTAACTGGCTATGAGATGAATGCCAGATATGCTCTTCAGAAGGATTTACTCTACACCTTATATTTAGATTTTCCTTAGTATTTATTACTTTACCTGTGCTAACTTCTAAGTTTAAATATTTTAACCTTTCAATGATTAAATTGGACTGATACCAACAATATAGGGATAAAAATTATTATTTAGTTATTATGTGATTAGATTTTGATTAGGTTAATTTGGGATTAGGTGGAAGTGGTAGAAAGGTATTCTTTTTATCTTGAATAGTATTTACTATTCACTAGGTAGGCACTATTCACAATAGTGCTCCACTATTGAAAACACTATTTGGAATAGTATTCCACTATTCACAACAATATTTAATTCAATATGATTACCTTCACGTTCTTGATTATATATTTAATGCAGGATCTATTTAGAGGTCAAGAGGCCAACAATTAAATCCGTGATGTGCGCAAAGGTGTAAAATCCTACTCAGTACTCACCATATTTTTCATTATGTTGCATCAGATGTAGCTAGTTACGTTCACTTAGCAGTTTTAATTGCAAATTTATGGGGTAAACTCCTATCGTCTTCCCAGGCAGTTCCACCCGAAGGGAACACTTCTCTACGGCCACAAGGTTCTCATTCAAAAGCCACTCTGGGCTACACAGAGAACTACACACGCAGAGGTTTCTCCTATAGGATCCCTAGCATAAGAACTCGTCCCATAAATTCATAAATAAAAATACCAAGTGAAACCAAGAAACTACATCATTTCAACAACATAATTTACATATGGCTTTCCTTTTCGGGAGGCCCCGAAGGGATTACACAAACTAAAGAAAATTACCTTCTAACTACCTTCTTGAGCCTTGCAATGCTCTGGATATGGTGGCTCTTATTGCAGGATGAAACTACTACTACTACTACTACTACTGAGCAACGAGCTTGCTAGCTGGGTCGCAGCTCTTTGCTCTATCGGTGGCTGGTTCTCCTCCGTCTGGTGTTGTGTCTCTTCGCAGCAAGTGTCTCCTTTTATAGGCGAGAGAGCAGCTCTCTGGATGGCTTCCGGGAGAATGCACCTCTTATTTTATATGTAGTAGGGATGCATGCGTGTCCCTCTAGGCGGTGGATAAGAGCGAGAGAATACTGCCCCGACAAACTTCAATCTTCAGGAATCTATCAAATCCTTGCTTTGTTCACGTGGGCATTGTCTCTCTGTGGATAATTGGCTCGCCTCTGTGTACCAGTCTTTGCTCTTCGGCCATACAGATCTTCATGCAATTAGCCTTGAGAGCTTCTTCTGCCTTCAAGAATCCTTGTGCCAGTGGATGCGTAAATTCATGCCAAGGCTGCTTCCATTTTCAACATTTCTTAATAATATTATTTATATATATATATATATATTTCAGGGGGTCTTCCCTGCCCATATGATTGATAATACCTTATCAATATTTAAAGGATCTTATGGGAATTTCTATCAATATTCGGGTCGGGTATAGGTCCTCCGCGCCCGAATAATTGATAGCAATATCAATATATGCAGTTTGGGCTTTATTCAGGTCGCTGCCCATGCCCTGCTATGTCCATATGATCATCATCATTTAACAGATTGAAATCATATTTTTCATCACATTCTTTCTTTATTTCTTCAAATTTTTCATCTATTTCTTGCCTTAATTCTTTTAATATTTCCTCCTTTAATTCTTTCTTTATTATCTTTGAAAATTCTTCAAACCTTTTATCCATTTCTTGATCAATGTATTCACTATCTAAAGGGTCAAGCCCCTTTAGAAGGCATTCTTGATATGTCTTATATTTTGGGGATTCTTCTTTCTTTATATTGTTTGAGCTTGATGCCTCCCCCTTTGTGGGAGTTGGTGAAGCAGGTATGCCTCTTTTCATTTGGATATAGTTTTTAGCCTTTGGGTCAATATAATAATCTGGTCCTAATACCTTCCTTGCCCAAAGTAAGGCCTCATCTATCTTGTAATATCTTTTGAATGTTAAATCTTGTCCATTTCTTTTTGCATCTAATTTTTCAATCATAATATTCTCCCATTCCAAATATATGCCAGTTTGTTTCCATCAAATATAAGATATAGAGTTTCTCCTTTTGGTATTTCAACCTTTCTTTGGCTTTGGCACATTTTTGTTTAATTCATTAAAATATTCAGCCAAACTGTTGAGAATTGATAAAAATATCCTTTTCCTCTCTTTTGAGAGTATATTGGTACCAAAAGTTATCCAATATGCATCTTTGAGCTTCATCAAGCTTGATATGGGCTTTTGGCTTGAAATTGAATGTATTTGGCTGAAACATTTTCAGCCTATTTTCTTCTCCAAAGATGAGATATTCATCCTTGTTGGCGAATAATCCTCTCCTCATTTCTGCAAATTTGATGCACGAGAAAATATGTCAGGTAAGGTATTATCCTTCCCCTTAATATGCTCAAAAATAACTTTATAACCATTCCCAGCTATAGTGTCTTCAAATAAAACCCATCTTCTGGTTGAGCTTTTCTTACTATTAATTTTATTGTAATAACGACATATAGCTTCACAGTCTGTTCGCACTGTAAATTCTTTAAATCCTAGATATAGCCTAAATGCATTTATTGCATTTACTACTGCAAGGATTTCCCTATCAATATTGTTTACCGTCTTTAATTTGTAACTTCCCAAAGCATATCTGCATATTTTTTCATCTGCTTTTGGAGAGTATTTATTGGGTTTTTGTTTGAGTATCGCACCCCATCCTACCTTAGATGCATCTGTCTCAATTATAAAATAATTATCTTCTAGAGGCAATTCTAGGGGTTTTAAATTCTTGACCTTTTCCTTGATGGCCTTTACTAATTTTATATCTTCAGAATTGAAGTATCTTTGACCATTTTTTCTTAATTTAGCATATAAAGGTCCTGCTAGCTTTGGTAAGTTATCTATATAGTTTCGCGCATAGTTTACAATTCCTAAGAACTGTTGTAAAACCTTTTTATCACTCATATTATTAGGAAACTCTAATATTTTCTTTGCAATATGTTCTTGTAGATATATTTTTCCTTCTCTTATTTCATGACCAAGGAAATTTATTTTCTCTTTGCAAATTTCCATCTTCTTTTTAGATAGTATGAGCCCATTTTGTTCTACCTTTCGAAAGAACACTTCAAGATGGGCTATATGCTCTTTGTATGATTTTGAGAATACCAACAAATCATCTACGTATACTAATATAAATGCTTGATTCTCATTAAATATATTTTGCATCTTTCTTTGAAATAGTGCAGGTGCATTCTTTAGGCCTAATGGCATTACTAGCCATTCGTAATGGCCTTGTGGACAAGTAAATGTTGTCCAGGAATAGATTCTTCACCATTTTACTTGCCAAAATCCTGCCTTTAAATCGAATTTGGAGAAATATTTACTTCCTTGTATTCATTAATCCATTCATGCTTATTAGGTATGTTGTATGCATCGTCAACTGTATTGTCATTAAGCCTTTTAAAGTTAATTACCATTCTAGATTTACCTCTAACTTCTTGACATGATTTCTAACTATAAAAGCAGGAGATCGATGAGGGCTTCGCTTTCTCTTATAGCTTTTAACTTTAATAACTCTTCAATATGCATTTTGAACTCTTCGATATCTTTAGGAGTTGCTTCTATTGGTCCTGACTTAATTATATAATCTGGATTTATAATATTTATTTTGCAAACTATAGAGTTCTTATCCCAATGTTTCATTGGTATTTCTCCAATAATTTGTATACTTTCTAGTCTTTGCACAATCTTATCTATATCCTTTTTGGATTTTATATCTCTATACCAGTTTGGAGAGAATGATTGCAACCCAATGCATTCAGTACATGTATTTTCTATATGATATTCTTCTATGGTCTCACTAAGTTCTTCGTCTTTACAGAATTCAAGGGGATCTGGACTTGTGCAATATTCATCATCTAACTTAGATATTTCTACATTTTGCAAGAACTTTCTTTGTTTTCGCACTTCAGATATGTATGGAATATTATCTTGATAAGGGATAAATGTTACCCCCTCTTCATGTATGATTGTGGTTTGTAAAGATTGTTGTAAAAATCTTAACCCTATTATCATGTCATCATTTATTCTTGACAAATCTCTTATTGTAATTTCATCTATTATATATTTTGTGCCATTTATGTAAGCTTCAATATTATATGCTAGCTGATTATGGATCTTCTTTATTCCTGACATATTGGTAGATACTTCAGCTTTATTATCATCTATAGTTTCAACTATTTCGGGACATCTCATAAAATATTTATCATGGATGATATTCTTAGTGCAGCCAGTATCTAATAGTGCCAGTACTTTATATGAAATATTTGGCTTCAGAACAATCTTAACTGGGATCCTTATTCCTAACACTTCTTTGAATGGTAATCGAACAATATATTTGTTTCCAAAACTAGTAATTGCATCTTTCAATTGTATTAATTTGTCTCCTTTTTATCCCTTCTTGTTATCCTTTGCTCTTTCATTTCTGTGTTTTTTGGAACATTATCATTTTCCTCTTTACTATTTTCTAACTCATCTTTAAGTTTTTCTAGCTCTGCTTCTACCTTATTTATTCTATTTTCTAAATTTCTAACCCTACTAGATAATATTCGCTCTTCTGGTTCCAATTCTATCTCTTGTCTCCACTTTTGATTATTGGCTCTTAGACATGAGGCGCATGCTTGTTTTAAACACAAGCTACATGTAAACCTATTATCTTGGCTTGGATAATATATACAGAAAGCACATTTTATGTTATAATCACCTTTTCCTCTAATCCAATCATGTTCACAATCTACTTGGTTCATCATTTCAATTTTTAAACCGGCTAAATCATCTATTAGGTCTATTTCATCTTCACTTGATTCATATTCTGGAGCCTCATTTTCTACTTCATCTGTTTCTATAATTGAATATATTGACTCATCGTCTTTTATTTCATCATCACATACTAATATATTTTCATTAACACTATCTATAATTAACACTCTCTCTTGTTCTTCATATTTGCTAGAGTATCTTTTTGGTCTTTATTAGGGCAAGTTCTACTTAGATGATCGGTGAGTTACATATGAAACACCTGCATGTTTTATCATAGGTTTTCTTAGGATTATATCTTCTTACATTTCTTTTATGCAAGAATGGGGCTCTATTGTCTGATCTTCTTAAGAAATATCTTTTCTTTGTTCTAAAATTTCTATTATCTCTCCTTTGTGGTTTATAATATTTGTTTTTCCTATGCCTTTCTTCTCCATATGTAAGTGGTATTTGGACTATGTTATTGCAAATTATAATCTGATTTCTTCATAGATCTTTGGGCTTGAATATTAGTACACACTTTTCTTAATTGTTTGAAAACAAATGTTACAGCTTGAGATATGTTTACCACGTTTCCCGCCGTTTCCTTTTTATATTCTTCAAATATTATTGACCCTAGGGGATCAGGCAACTTATTAAAATATCTTTCTACTACGCCTACATTAAAACCTTGTTTAGCAGTAGTAGCATTATACAAATAATGCTGCGAAAACTCTTTAATACCTTTCCAGCTAGTTAATGTTAATTTTTCTATTTCTCTTAACCTTTCATTTCGCAATGAGGTATGTCCTAATTCTGGATCTTCTGCTATGATCATATTTGAGATAACATTCGCAAAGTTATTAGGGTTACTTCCTGCCCTTTTTAATTCTTCATATTGACTAGGGTATGATTCTACCCATTGTTCCCAAAGAACTTTTACAGATTCTCCTAAAAATGTTTCAAGATATGTTAACATATCTTCTACCTTAGTGCCTATGCTATACTGATTTTGTATATATTTTTGTACTATTAAACCTTTCCATATGCTGATTATATTCGGCCAATCTATTGGGTCATGAGCTGCTAGATTTAATATAGCACCATCATTTTTATAATTTTGGAATTGCACTGGTTTTCAAAATCTCTTCTTTTAGTACCCATGTATCTATATTGTCCTGGGATATATGTAGGTTGATAATCATCTTTTTCGGAGGCCATTGTCCAAATTGTCTGGTAGGTCTCTCTCTTTCTCCTTCTCTTTTTACAGATGATTCTCCATATCCCCTTCTTCTTTTACCACTACTTTCTACTTCCATGGCTTCCATTGCATTGTCTAAATTATGTAGTCCCACATCATCTAGTGAGTTCTAGAAATCACTATTTTGTTCTGAATCATCATATCTTTCATCTTCTAACCACATTTCTTTTATTAATTCCTCCTCTTCCTCATAACTTTCTAATAATAACTTATTATTGATATCCCATTGCTCTTCTTCACTAACAATTTCTTCTTTTTGAATAATATTCTTATCTTTATTATTATTATTAATGATAGAATTTTTATTAATGATCGCATTTGCTTTTCTTTCTGCGGATGCTAAAATTTTATCTTCCATGCTTGAACTACTAGTGATGTACATTTTATCGCTTTTAGTTTTTTAACCTTGCAATTTCTCGAATGATAAATAGCTCTCTTTCTCTAATTTTCGGCCAATCCTTTGTCATAGAATGACTATATTCCCATTCAATATGCTTTAGCTTCTTTTCCCAATGAATTATTTCATCATCTAAATTAGCCTTTTCCATACATTCAGATATACCTTTATTCTTATCATCATTAATTTCCGATTCGACATAAATGATTCGAGTCTTCTATTGATGCAGCTTTATAGTTCATAAATCGAATCTTGCTACTTCCTTCACAATTTTGATAGCTTATGTAGTTTTCAGGTTGCTTTAATTCTTTTTCTCTATTAATTCTCCTATCTTCCATTCTTCTCCTGCTCTTTCTTGAGCCAATTTTAAGAGGATTCATAAATTTAATACCTTTTGATTGCATACTATCAATTACGTCATTCACATTCACTCTATATCTGGAGCTACTTCTATTAGTGAGCCTTCCTATAAATTCTATGCTTACTAGCAAATTTGTTCCTTTAAAATCTTCATAACCTTTAGTTTGGAAACCAAAACTCATTTTTCAATAAATTCTTTTACGGGCATCATTAGGTCCGGTGCTATATAGGTTATTAATCTATTTTCATTCATGTCTCCTTCCAAAAATCCTAATCTTGCTTTATCTACTGATTCCCATCTTCATCTAATAAAGTTATCAAAACCTTCGCACCTAATTTCTTCCTTGTCATACCTTTGACTCCTATGATATACATGCCTTGATGAATATATTTGTAACCACAATACTTTAATTCATTTTCAATATTTTTGCTTACAATTCTTAAATCTACTGGATGTGTTAACACGCTTAATTCTACTTCTCGAGATATTCTGTATAGACCACTCTTACTTCAAACATACCCATGTGATATACTTGTTGTGGCTTTATTTTTCTTAGGGTATCTTTCTGATATCTTTCTAGATCTCTTTGTATATCTATAACTTCTTCAATACTATCAATATCATCAGCTTTGCATGATAATCTATGCTTCATGGCTAAAGGTCTTGAATCTTGCCTTACTAATTGGAGAGTTTTGTCTCGTCTAAGGAAGCCTTTAGATACGTCCATTTTTCTGAATTAATATTTCTAGTAGAGGCAACTATTCTAGATGACGATAACACAATTTCTTTGTTGCTTTGAACACTCTTTAGCTTATCTAATACTTGAACTAATAGTTGGATGATTGTGTTATTTTGTCTTATTATTACTTTGGAATCTTCCTTTGGAGAATCGTGATCTGAAAACCCGACAGGAGGTGACAGGTATTTAGCTACTTCGTTTAATGCTTGAGTATATTCGGTCATGTAATTATGAGATAATCAAAGTTTTAACCTCTTGCACCAACTTTTTTATTTCAAGTATATCTTGTCTTGATTCAGGTCGTGGGAGTGACTCTTTGCCTTTACTTAAGTAACGGCCTATTGATAACACTTCCTCTTTAATATAATCGTTATTCTTGGAAACGTATTCGTCTTGCTTTTGCTTCCTCTAGCTTATGTAAAGCTAGATCAATTTTAATATTCAAACCTGAATACTTATCAGCAAGCTTTTGGTATTCTTTGAATAAACTTTCAAATTTTTGGTCTAAATTATCTTGTCTTTTTCCCCAAGATATGTAAAAGTTATATATCAAATTGACGACTGTATTTAACTGGCTATGAGATGAATGCCAGATATGCTCTTCAGAAAGATTTACTCTACACCTTATATTTAGATTTTCCTTAGTATTTATTACTTTACATGTGCTAACTTCTAAGTTTAAATATTTTAACCTTTCAATGATTAAACGCTGGACCTGATACCAACAATATAGGGATAAAAATTATTATTTAGTTATTATGTGATTAGATTTTGATTAGGTTAATTTGGGATTAGGTGGAAGTGGTAGACAGGTATTCTTTTTATCTTGAATAGTATTTACTATTCACTAGGTAGGGCACTATTCACAATAGTGCTCCACTATTGAAAACACTATTTGGAATAGTATTCCACTATTCACAACAATATTTAATTCAATATGATTACCTTCACGTTCTTGATTATATATTTAATGCAGGATCTATTTAGAGGTCGGCGAGGCCAACAATTCGTCCGTGATGTGCGCAAAGGTGTAAAATCCTACTCAAGACTCACCATATTTTTCATTATGTTGCATCGATGTAGCTAGTTACGTTCACTTAGCAGTTTTAATTGCAAATTTATGGGGTAAATTCCTATCGTCTTCCCAGCGGTTCCACCAAGGAACACTTCTCTCGGCCACAAGGTTCTCATTCAAACGCCACTCTGGGCTACACAGAGAACTACACACGCAGAGGTTTCTCCTATAGGATCCCTAGCATAAGAACTCGTCCCATAAATTCATAAATAAAAATACCAAGTGAAACCAAGAAACTACATCATTTCAACAACATAATTTACATATGGCTTTCCCTTTCGGGAGGCCCCGAAGGGATTACACAAACTAAAGAAAATTACCTTCTAACTACCTTCTTGAGCCTTGCAATGCTCTGGATATGGTGGCTCTTATTGCAGGATGAAACTACTACTACTACTACTACTACTGAGCAACGAGCTTGCTAGCTGGGTCGCAGCTCTTTGCTCTATCGGTGGCTGGTTATCCTCCGTCTGGTGTTGTGTCTCTTCGCAGCAAGTGTCTCCTTTTATAGGTGAGAGAGCAGCTCTCTGGATGGCTTCCGGGAGAATGCACCTCTTATTTTATATGTAGTAGGGATGCATGCGTGTCCCTCTAGGCGGTGGATAAGAGCGAGAGAATACTGCCCCGACAAACTTCAATCTTCAGGAATCTATCAAATCCTTGCTTTGTTCACGTGGGCATTGTCTCTCTGTGGATAATTGGCTCGCCTCTGTGTACCAGTCTTTGCTCTTCGGCCATACAGATCTTCATGCAATTAGCCTTGAGAGCTTCTTCTGCCTTCAAGAATCCTTGTGCCAGTGGATGCGTAAATTCATGCCAAGGCTGCTCACATTTTCAACATTTCTTAATAATATTATTTATTTATTTATATATATATATATATTTTTCAGGGGGTCTTCCCTGCCCATATGATTGATAATACCTTATCAATATTTAAAGGACCTTATGGGAATTTCTATCAATATTCGGGTCGGGTATACGTCCTCCGCGCCCGAATAATTGATAGCAATACCCATAAGGTCCTTTAAATATTGATAAGGTATTATCAATCATATAGGAAGACCCCTCAAATATATATATATATATATATATATATATATATATATATATATATATAGCTTGCTAAACATTTAATGGTTTAAAAGTAATAAAAATATGAAATAAATAGGGATCCTCACTCTAATATAATAAGATGATCCAACGGTGTGATTGTGAAAATATGCATTTATGTATCCTCAGTGAAAAAAACAACCATTTCAGCTCACTACAGGATCAATATATATTGAAAATTTTGTTCTTTTGTCCAAGACACGTGCATATATATATATATATATATATATATATATATATATATATATATATATATATATATATGTAGACACTATGTTGCAAGATTTTTAAATCCAAGCTCAAGCACAACTTTATAAACATACAAGATAAACCCTTTGTAGATACATACAGTAGCTAGTCAAATTTGGCCGTGAATTTGGTCAAGTTGTTAATTCTAATTTCTCTTGCTACATTTCAAGTTTGGATTTTTAATTTTGTAACATTGCAAATACATGTTAAGTATTTAACCTAATGTTTTTTTCCAAAATCTATTAACATTGGAGCATCTCTAGTAATAGTCCTCACAACCCCATTAGAACTATATTCTGCAAAATAACCCTCCAAAGAGCTATTTGAGGGCTCCTCTACTTTGACAACCCACAAAATATACCCTCATCTGCAGTAATATCTATATTCTTTAACAACACAGTGAGACGTAGGATCACCAGATCACCAATAGTTTTCCTTTCTTTATTTCTCTATCTAGTCCGCTAGTGCTTGCGACAAGGCCTCGCCTCTACGTTCTTGCCGCTTCGCAATGGAGCCCATGGTAGACAAACCTCGGGATGGACAAAAAAAGTCATGGAAGACCTCTCGACGGGTGGAGGGGAGTGGAGAAGGATTATGGAGGGAACGGGGATGGGAAAGGGAGGTTCACAACGAAAATGCATATGATACAACGGGATCATAGTGCGAAGCCACTACGTGAGAGGTGGATGCGTGTAGTGTGATCTAGATGGACCTAAAGGGGTGGATAAGACACTAAAAAATCTAACCTTTTTCTTACCAAATTCAGTCTTTGCAGAATATAATGGTGTGATAGCCTACATGAAGATTGCAAGGTTAATGGTGCAAAGTAATGCACTAAGTGAACGAGCTTTGGTAAGAGATAACCGAAGACACAAAAAGACAAAGATGTATCTAGATATTCACTTCCTTGGAGGAAACCTAATCACCGTTGGAGAGGCGGGAACCACACAAAGGCTTCCTACACCACAATGCTTCACATTATTCTCCTTGAGATATAACCACAAAGGCGATTCTCAACCACTCGTGTCAGACCTTGAGGCGTCCTCCAAATCTTTACAAACAACGGGCTAAATCACAACTTGATTCCTTGTCGGTGACTCCTACCTCCTAGGATTCTCCAATCTCCAAGAGTAACAAGATTGAAGGAGGAAAGCTCGAAAGTTGCTCAAATCAAGAAATCGGTTGGTCACGACGGAGATAAAAGGTTGAATCTTGGCTAGGGTGCTCCTCTCTCAAATACCTTAAAAATCTCTCAAGGAATCAGACATTTAAGGGTGGGAGAGTGTGGGTAGTGTTCTTCTCAGATCTAGAATGTTTGGAATGGGGTTGTCAACCTACTTCCCAAAGGGTAGGTGACTTATATAGTGGGAGAATAATTAGCAGTTTTAGACAAAATTACACAAATGGACAGTCTCGTCTGGAAGTGCCCGAATAATCCAGCTGCAATGCCTAGCTAGGCAATCCGTCCAGTAAGCAGCCACAAAACAAACATCAGGGTAGACAATTATGCACTATGACTCCATGAGGCTAAGTACACCTGAATAGTCCAACACTTGTCATGATGGTAATACCCAAGGCCGAGGACACCTGAATAGTCCTACACTTGTTCGGCTATTGAATCACCCCGAGTGAGGGAAAAGATACAAACCGAGGTTGTCCAACCAGAATTTGCATGCAAAGTCGGGCCGACTGAACTTTACCACTTGACTACCTTTGACTTAGGGTTCGTTGTGGCTTTCTGGCTTTAGCCTATTCGGCGGATATGTGTGAATTCAAGTGATGGTTGACTTAAGAACGAGAAAGAAAAGCTTCGCTTTACTCTTCTTAAAAGCACTTGTCATGAGTCTTTTTCATTTTGGAGGTCGGCTGTCGACACCACTTGCATAAGGGACTAAAACCTGTGTATTCACTCGATGAACGTATGCTAATTGTGAGCTGCGTTGGGATTTCCTCGAAGAGAAGAGGGTGATGTAGTATAGTAGAGATAAGTATTTCCCTCAATTACGTAACCAAGGTTATCAATCCAGTAGGAGAACCAAGGAACGACTATTAAACCACACATGCACACAACAACAAATACTTGCAACCCAACGTGTAGAGGGGTTGTCAATCCCTCAACGGTTATGAGCAAGATTAAATGGTATAGTTTTTGATAGATAGATTGAACAAAAATACAAAATAAAATAAATAAAAGAAAATTGCAGCGAGGTATTTTGGTTTTAATATATGATAAAAGATAGACCCGCGACCATAGTTTTCACTAGAGACTTCTCTTAAGAAATAGCGTACGGTGGGTAGACAAATTTCTGTTGGGCAATTGATGGAAAAACAACAATTATGACGATATCCAAGGAAATGATCATATATCAGCATCACGTCCGAGACAAGTAGACCAAAACGATTCTGCATCTGCTACTATTACTCCACACATCAACCGCTATCCAGCATGCATCTAGTGTATTCAGTTCATGGAAAAACGGAGTAACGCCTTAAGCAAGATGACATGATGTAGACAAGTTAAACTCGGGTATAAAATAAATCCCATCTTTTTACCCTTAATAGCAATGATACATATGTGTCATGTCTCTTTCTGTCACTGGGATTTAGCACTACAAGATCGAACCCATTACAAAGCACATCTTCCCATGGCAAGATAAATCAATCTAGTTGGCCAAACCAAACCAATAAATCAGGGAAGAAAAAGCCAACAAATCTGAATATGCCATCCGTTCATCTGCCATATGACCCTAGCATGCTGAACATGGAACCGTCACCTCTCTTTTGTCAGTCTGGCAAATGCCAAACGCCGGGAAAACCCCTTCGGATATTTTCCCTCTCCGTCTGTAACATGTAGTGCCGCGTTAGAACACCCCTAGCACTGCATATCGTCATGTCATACTTAGTATTACACTTGTTTACTTTATATTCATTATTTCTTCCCCCTCTTTTTCTCTGGTAGACCCCAAGACCGACGCTGACGCCACCGAGTACGACTACGCCTCTGACGTCCAGCCACTTGCAGCAGAGCTTCCAGGCAAGCAAACCCCCCTTGATCATTTCGATATCGCCCAATCCCTACTATCTCATGCTTGCATTAGATTTTGCTATTGTACTTGATTGCTCCTATTCTGATGGCTTTTGTAACCTGCTCATTGTACTTTACCTGCTTATCCTAAACTGCTTAGTATAGTTTCGTTAGTGATCCATCAGTGGCCCCTCACCTTGGCCTTGTTGCCCCCGCTGGATTACCAGGTGACTCGATCAACGTGATCGACGTCCAAGGCCCAACACAGCTCATCACACCGTCCTTCATTGTATGACTCTGCAGAGCTACTATAGAGTGCCGAGGGTGATACCTCGTAACGCACTCCTGATGATAACCCTGTAGTGTACTTAATCTGTCATGCTCATCGAGGGTGATTCCTCCTTCACCATTCCTGATACGACTCTATCGTGCAACATCGCAAGTGTGAACCTCAAGGGTGACTCCTCCTAAGTTCACCTTGACGATTATAGCAAGTGGATTCCATTGAGGGTGATCTCTCGGATTCCCTTTTGGTGTTATGGACATATTCTTGCTTTGACTTTACCACGGGACCGTTATGACATCGGGTCGGCCCCGAGGGGTACCCGCGAGTGATGTGAAGTCTGGTTGACTTGGAGGGTACTCGCGAGATAATTACGAGGCAGGCCGGGTAGGCAGACCGCCCAGGAGTGGGCTGGTCCTGGCCCTTGCCGCAAGTCCTCGAGACGGGGCGACAGGAGTACTGATCGTCACCACCCGCTCCCAAGTCATTAACGAGATTGGGTATTTGATATGAGTTGGCCGTTGACCTATACGCACTAACCTTCACACGGGACAAGTTTATGGGCAACTGGCGTCGTATGTATCAGCCGAAGCTCTTCAGACGTTAGCGATTTAGTGGCACGCTCCCGGGTGACCTGCGTAAGCACCTACCTTGTTTAAGGAGGTTGTCAGGACTAACACCGGTCGCGTTGGTAACGCGTAGGATTGCAAAGGGCGATTGGCCCATGACCCCTTCGCATTTAGGATGTAGACCGGCGTGTTGGCCTCTCTGTTGAGACTAGGTGGGGCCACGATGTGTTGATCTTCCGAGGCCGGGCATGAACAAGGAAAGTGTGCCCGGCCAAAGATGATTGAGCATGTTGGGAAATATGGTGCACCCCTGCAGGGAAGTTAATCTATTCGAATAGCCGTGTCCACAGTAAAAGGACAACTTGGAGTTGTATCCTGATCTATACAACTAGAACTAGATACTGAGATGTGAGATGGATATGATGGCTCCGGGATTGCTTTCTCGCAGGGAGTCGAGGAAGGATCTCCGGGCGTTAATGCTACAACATGCTTTTTAATTATAAAATGCTTTTCTATCTCTACTATCTAAAAGAAATGGAGCGTTCCGTTTCCCCTCTTACGTTTCGTCCGACTCCCCTCGCTCCACCCGACGTGGTTTTCCATCGCTCAAAAAAATGCACTTCACCGGCCATCGCCCAACACATGGGCCAAACCGAGCAAAGCCCCAGGAGCAAGCCCAACTCTCTCTCACCTCACGCACCGTATGCTTCTTCCATCCCAAGCTCGCGCTAGGGTTAGCGCCGGCGCCAGCCCCAGCCCGCCCCTTGGCTCCTCAGCCACCGCTCGCCTTCCTCAGCAGAACCTGGTCGCTGTGGTTGCCTCCTCCCGCCGCTGGTCCGCCTCCGCCGTCTCGACCTCTCAGCACCAGGCCAGCACGCCGCCGTCCGCCCTCGATGTGATCCATGCCGACGAGGTTCCATCATCGACATATATCTCGACAAGGTACGAGGTCAGCCCATCGTGATCTTTGTGTTTTTTGCTCGATGTCGTTGGTTTCTCCTCATCGGCTGAAACAAGCAGCTTCGCCGCCGACATCTAGGTGAGAGGAACGATCCCATCAGGCCGAACAGCAAGAGGAACAATTCCATCAGGTAGAATGTCGAGCAGCAGCCATGCATGCCTGACGCATACGGTATCATGCCTGCCGAGTGGTACTGTCGCTTCAACTAAGATGCAGCGATGCGCACGTATTCTCCTCTTCGGATCGAACACGTGAGCACTCGGATCCTGCTCATTGATAGCATAAGTGGCTGCTTCAATCAATGGTATAAAGGACCTTCAATCAATGGAGCACCGAGGCCAACCATTTGGTCCTTCGGTACATCAACTCTCATCTCAATTTCCTTTTGGTTGTTCATCCTGCTTCAAGACAACATGCATCAGCAAAACTTTACTTAGGTGGCGGACAATATAATATGGTATGAATAATTGGCGAATGATGTCAGATCTGTTCTTCTTGTGCTGATTCAGGAATGCGGTCAAGGCAGTCTTTGTAATAAGGTCAAGACAGGTGTTATTCTTGCAGCTAAGTATTCTTGGCGTAGTTTATTCCTAGTTTTACATCAAGGATCAATCTCATTTGTTTCTTGTCACATATAAACTAAAATGCTACAAAATTGCCCGTTGTTAAATTTTTGGACATGTTTTATTTCTTCATAACATATTCAATTCAAATTGAACTAATCTCATATTTAGATCATATGTAATTGATTAAGTTGTAGATTCATGGTGACTAATGAAGAAGTTTTTTCAGGCCTATGACTACTAAATTTCTAATAAAGAACACATGCTGCAAAAATGAATCAGACGCTCCAATCAAAAGGTACACATGAATGCATTATTTGTCTTTTCACTTTGAGGGCTTCCTCACATTTTTTAGCAACACGCACACTCATTTTTAGTGCCAAGGTTTAACTGAACTGGATTGTTCTACGGTCCAGTTTCTTGGCTGGCCAATCATGAATTCATGATTCATAAGATTGGACATTTACTCCATGGTGAAGTACACACATTGTACTTGACACAATTGATCTCGTGGTACTCCCTCCATTTTTATTTACTCCGCATATTAGCTTTGGTCAAAGTCAAGCTTTATAAACTTTGACAAAGTTTATAGACAAATATACTAGCATTTACAATAACAAATCAATGCCATTAGATTTATTATTGAATGGACTTTCGCATCATATAGATTAGTTATGGTAAATATTTATATTTTTTTCTATAAACTTGGTCAAACTTTATGAAGTTTGACTTTAGTCAACTCTAATACGCGGAGTAAATAAGAACGGAGGGAGTACTAAACTTTTATGCCCAGTAAGTATACGCCAAGGTCCCTGCAAGGGAACGAGTAGCATTGCAAGTTTTCATCCACCACTTCCGTTGAGCCATCCTGGTTTGTTAAGAACAGTGATATAACTTTGTCTTTGATGATTTATTGCTATGCTTTCCTTTGTCGTGGAAATACCACATACACAAAAGGGAGGAGTCAAGGCTTGTGAAGAAATGTAGCACTTACATGTTGTTGGCGGATGATGATGATGATGAGATTGACAACCACACGACGAGCTTGCTTAGTGCATCCTCTAAGGGTACAAAGCTTTTTCGGAGGAAGACTGAAGACCAAGAGGATGGGAATGATGATGGTGTGAGACAATGTAGCACCCACCCATTATTAGTTTGTGCTGCTTTCACATGTTGTGATTGAAACCTAATAATTTTGTGTTGCAGGAAACAATAGCAAATATTTCCAAGAGGAGTCTGAAGGAGAACACAATAACTGGATGATGAAGGCGGTGTCGACACTCTTGATGTATGCCATTCTTTCCAGGATCTGATCTTTTTTGTGCATGAAAACACATAGGTATGGAATGGTCAATTAAAATGTACCAAAAAAAATAAGTTTTGATGTGTCTTATTTTAGGTCAACATAAGTGCAGTTCAGTTAATTTAGATATTGATGCTTGGATTGGGGAGACGGGCATACAAAGATAGTGACTGTAGGAAGAAAACTGATGTAATGAAAAGTTGACAATGCATCTGATGTGCATGAGGATATGATCAATATTAAACCACTAGAATTAGGCCTACCCGTTGCAACGCACGGGCAATGACCTAGTACTCTTCTAAATGCTGCAAGATGCTTGAAGATGCTAGTCTTTGATAGACTAGGCCTTTCCCTCTATTTCTGGCATTCTGCAGTATAGTCCACAGATACAACCCCTTCCCTTTGATACTAATGCATACTAGCATATATCTCCTGTCAGTCTTGCGCGTACTTCCGAGTACTCATGGTTGCTTGCTACCTTCCCCCCCTTTTCCATTCTTCCCGGTTGCTGCGACCAGATGACGGAGCCCAGAAGCCAGCTGATCCTGCTGACGGCTACTACTACCCCGAGGATGCCTACTACTACGTGGAGACCGCCGACGGCTAGGAGTAGTTAGGAAGCTCCCAGGCAGGAGGCCTTGCCTTTTCGATCGTTGATGTTTGTGCTAGCTGATACGTCTCCAACGTATCTATAATTTTTGATTGCTCCATGCTACTTTATCTATTGTTTTGGACTATAATGGGCTTTATTTTCCACTTTTATATTATTTCTGGGACTAACCTATTAACCGGAGGCCCAACCCAGAATTGCTGTTTTTTGCCTTTTTCAGTATTTTGAAGAAACAAAATATCAAACAGAGTCCAAACGGAATGAAACCTTCGGGAACGTGATCTTCTCACCAGACGTGATCCAGGAGACTTGGACCCTACTCCAAGAAGTGCCAGAGGCGGTCACGAGGGTGGAGGGCGCCCCCCCTGGGCACGCCCCCCTACCTCGTGGGCCCCCTGACGCTCCACCGACGTACTCCTTCCTCCTATATATACCTACGTACCCCCAATAGACCAGAGAAGGAGCCAAAAACCTAATTCCACCGCCGCAACCTTCTGTATCCACGAGATCCCATCTTGGGGCCTGTTCCGGAGCTCCGCCGGATGGGGCATCTACCACAGAGGGCTTCTACATCAACACCATAGCCCCTCCGATGAAGTGTTAGTAGTTTACTTCAGACCTTCGGGTCCATAGCTAGTAGCTAGATGGCTTCTTCTCTCTTTTTGGATCTCAATACAATGTTCTCCCCCTCTCTCGTGGAGATCTATTCGATGTAATCTTCTTTTTGCGGTGTGTTTGTTGAGATCGATGAATTGTGGGTTTATGATCCAGCTTATCTATGAATAATATTTGAATCTTCTCTGAATTCTTTTATGTATGATTGAGTTATCTTTGCAAGTCTCTTCGAATTATCCGTTTGGTTTGGCCAACTAGATTGGTAGTTCTTGCAATGGGAGAAGTGCATGGCTTTGGGTTCAATCTTGCGGTGTCCTTACCCAGTGACAGAAAGGGTTGCAAGGCACGTATTGTATTGTTGCCATCGAGGATAACAAGATGGGGTATTTAACATATTGCATGAATTTATTCCTCTACATCATGTCATCTTGCTTAAGGCGTTACTCTGTTTTTAACTTAATACTCTAGATGCATGCTGGATAGCGGTCGATGAGTGGAGTAATAGTAGTAGATGCAGAATCATTTCGGTCTACTTGTCTCGGACGTGATGCCTATATACATGATCGTACCTAGATAACCTCATAACTATGCTCAATTTTGTCAGTTGCTCAACAATAATTTGTTCACCCACCGTGGAATACTTATGCTCTTGAGAGAAGCCACTAGTGAAACCTACGGCCCCCGGGTCTATTCTCATCATATTAATCTCCATCACTTTATTTACTTGCTTTGCTTTTACTTTTTACTTTGCATCTTTATACCAAAAATATTATCTCTATCAGATCTCACTCTCGTAAGTGACCGTGAAGGGATTGACAACCCCTAATCGCGTTGGTTGTGAGTAGCTATCGTTCGCGGCATCACGAGGGACTTGCGCGTGACCTCCTACTGGATTGATACCTTGGTTCTCAAAAACTGAGGGAAATACTTACGCTACTGTGCTGCATCATCCTTTCCTCTTCGGGGAAAACCAACGCAAGCTCGAGACGTAGCTGAAGGAAATATGCCCTAGAGGCAATAATAAAGTTATTATTTATTTCCTTATTTCATGATAAATGTTTATCATTCATGCTAGAATTGTATTAACCGGAAACATGATACATGTGTGAATGCATAGACAAAACAACATGTCACTAGTATGCCTCTACTAGACTAGCTCGTTAATCAAAGATGGTTATGTTTCCTGACCATGAACAAGGAGTTGTTATTTGATTAACAAGGTCACATCATTAGTAGAATGATCTGATTGACATGACCCATTCCATTAGCTTAGCACACGATCGTTTAGTATGTTGCTACTGCTTTTATCCATGACATATACATGTTCCTGTAACTATGAGATTATGCAACTCCGTTTGCGGAGGAACACTTTGGTGCTACCAAACGTCACAACGTAATCGGGTGATTATAAAGGAGTACTACAGGTGTCTCCAAAGGTAGATGTTGGGTTGGCGATTTTGAGATTAGGTTTTGTCACTCCGATTGTCGGAGAGGTATCTCTGGGCCCTCTCGGTAATACACATCACTTGAAGCCTTGCAAGCATTACAACTAATGAGATAGTTGTGAGATGATGTATTACTGAGCGAGTAAAGAGACTTGCCGGTAACGAGATTGAACTAGGTATTGGATACCGACGATCGAATCTCGGGCAAGTAACATACCGATGACAAAGGGAACAACGTATGTTGTTATGCGGTCTGACCGATAAAGATCTTCGTAGAATATGTAGGAACCAATATGGGCATCTAGGTCCCGCTGTTGGTTATTGACCGTGAATAGTTCTAGGTCATGTCTACATTGTTCTCGAACCGTAGGGTCCGCACGCTTAAGGTTTCGATGGCGATTATTATGAGTTTATGTATTTTGATGTACCAAGAAGTTCGAGTCCCGGATGTGATCACGGACATGACGAGGAGTCTCGAAATGGTCGAGACATAAAGATTGATATATTGGAAGCCTATGTTTGGAGTTCGAATGGTTCCAAGTAAAACAGAATTTATGGAGTACCGGAGGTTACGAAACCCCGGAGGTAAATGGGCCATAGTGGGCCTTAGTGGAAAGGAGAAGGGCCAGCCCTAGGTGGTCACAGCCTCCCCCTTCCCTAGTCCTACTAGGACTAGGAAAGGGGCCGCCCCCTCTCTCTCTTCCCCCCCGGAATCCTAGTCCAACTAGGATTGGGGAATCCTACTCCCAGAGGGAGTAGGACTCCTGGCCGCCCTCCCTTGGCCGGCCGGCCCCTCCCCTGCTCCTTTATATCTACGGGGCAGGGGGCACCCTAGAACACACAAGTTGATCCTTGAGATCGTTCCTTAGCCGTGTCAGGTGCCCCTCCACCATATTCCACCTCGGTTATACTGTCATGAAGCTTAGGCGAAGCCCTGCGCCGGTGAAACATCAAGATCGTCACCACGCCGTCGTGCTGACGAAACTCTCCCTCGACACTCGGCTGGATCGGAGTACGAGGGACGTCATAGAGCTGTCGTGTGTCAAGAACTCGGGGGCGCCGAGTAACGGCGCCGGGATCGGTCGGATCGCGAGGAGAACGTACGACTACTTCCTCTACGTTGTGATCGCTTCCGCTTCGGGTCTACAAGGGTATGTAGACAACACTCTCCCTGAAGGAAATATGCCCTAGAGGCAATAATAAAGTTATTATTTATTTCCTTATTTCATGATAAATGTTTATCATTCATGCTAGAATTGTATTAACCGGAAACATGATACATGTGTGAATGCATAGACAAAACAACATGTCACTAGTATGCCTCTACTAGACTAGCTTGTTAATCAAAGATGGTTATGTTTCCTAACCATGAACAAAGGAGTTGTTATTTGATTAATGAGGTCACATCATTAGTAGAATGATCTGATTGACATGACCCATTCCCTTAGCTTAGCACACGATCGTTTAGTATGTTGCTACTTGCTTTTATCCATGACATATACATGTTCCTCGTAACTATGAGATTATGCAACTCCGTTTACGGAGGAACACTTTGGTGCTACCAAACGTCACAACGTAATCGGGTGATTATAAAGGAGTACTACAGGTGTCTCCAAAGGTAGATGTTGGGTTGGCGTATTTGAGATTAGGTTTTGTCACTCCGATTGTCGGAGAGGTATCTCTGGGCCCTCTCGGTAATGCACATCATCAAGCCTTGCAAGCACTACAACTAATGAGTTAGTTGTGAGATGATGTATTACGGAACGAGTAAAGAGACTTGCCGTAACGAGATTGAACTAGGTATTGGATACCGACGATCGAATCTCGGGCAAGTAACATACCGATGACAAAGGGAACAACGTATGTTGTTATGCGATCGACCGACAAAGATCTTCGTAGAATATGTAGGAACCAATATGGGCATCCAGGTCCCGCTGTTGGTTATTGACCGTGAATAGTTCTAGGTCATGTCTACATTGTTCTCGAACCGTAGGGTCCGTGCACGCTTAAGGTTTCGATGGCGCTTATTATGAGTTTATATATTTTGATGTACCGAAGGAGTTCGAGTCCGGATGTGATCACGGACATGACGAGGAGTCTCGGAATGGTCGAGACATAAAGATTGATATATTGGAAGCCTATGTTTGGAGTTCGAATGGTTCCGGCGGCGGAATTTACTGAGTACCGGAGGTTACTGGAACCCCGGGAGGTAAATGGGCCTCGATGGGCCTTGGTGGAAAGGTGAAGGGCAGCCCAAAGGGCTGCGCCTCCCCCTTCCTAGTCCTACTAGGACTAGGAGAAGGGGCCCCCTCTCTCTCTTTCCCCTCCCGGAATCCTAGTCCAACTAGGATTGGGGGAATCCTACTCCCGGAGGAGTAGGACTCCCAGCCGCGCCTCCCTTGGCCACCGCCCCTCCCCTGCTCCTTTATATCTGAGGCGGGGGCACCTTGGAACACACAAGTTGATCGTGAGATCGTTCCTTAGCCGTGTCGGTGCCCCCTCCACCATATTCCACCTCGGTTATACCGTCGCGAAGCTTAGGCGAAGCCTGCGCCGGTGAAACATCAAGATCGTCCTGCACGCCGTCGTCTTGACGAAACTCTCCCTCGACACTCGGCTGGATCGAGTCGAGGGACGTCATCGAGCTGTCGTGTGTCAAGAACTCGGGCGTCGAGTGCTTGGCGCCGGGATCGGTCGGATCGCGAGGAGAACGTCTGACTACTTCCTCTACGTTGTGATCGCTTCCGCTTGGTCTACAAGGGTATGTAGACAACACTCTCCCTCTCGTTGCTATGCATCACCATGATCTTGCGTGTGCGTAGGAAAATTTTTGAAATTACTCGTTCCCCAACAAAGGCATCGAGCCTAGGTTTTTCTATGGTTTGATGTTTTGCACGAGTAGAACACAAGTGAGTTGTGGGCGATACAAGTCATACTACCTACCAGATGTCATACTTTGGTTCAGCGGTATTGTGAGATGAAGCGGCCCAGACCGACATTACGCGTGCGCTTACGCGAGACTGGTTTCACCGCCACGAGCACTCATTGCTTAAAGGTGACCGGTGGGTGTCTCTCTCTCACTTTAGTTGAACTGAGTGTGGCTACGCCCGGTCCTTGAGAAGGTTAAAGCGAGTCTATTTGACGAAGTATCGTTGTGGTTTTGATGCGTAGGTGAGACTGGTTCTTGCTTAAGCCCGTAGCAGCCACGTAAAATTTGCAACAACAAAGTAGAGGACGTCTAACTTGTTTTTGCAGGGCATGTTGTGATGTGATATGGTCAAGACGTGATGCTATATTTTATTGTATGAGATGATCATGTTTTGTAACCGGTTATCGGCAATCGGCGAGAGCCATATGGTTGTCGCTTATTGTATGCAATGCAATCGCATACGTAATGCTTTACTTTATCACTAAGCGGTAGCGATAGTCGTAGTAGCATAAGTTTGGCAAGACGACAACGATGCTGCGATGGAGATCAAGGTGTCGCGCGGTGGCGATGGTGATCATGGTGGTGCAACAAGATGGAGATCATGAAGCACAAGATGATGATGACCATATCATATCACTTATATTGATTTGCATGTGATGTTTATCCTTTTATGCATCTTATCTTGCTTTGATTGACGGTAGCATTATAAGATGATCTCTCACTAAATTATCAAGAAGTGTTCTCCCGGTATGCACCGTTGCCAAAGTTCGTCGTGCCCGCACACCACGTGATGATCGGATGTGATAAGCTCTCGTCCATCTACAACGGGTGCAAGCCAGTTTTTGCACACGCAGAATACTCGGGTTATACTTGACGAGCCTAGCATATGCGAGATATGGCCTCGGAACACGGAGTCCGAAAGGTCGGCGTGAATCATATAGTAGATATGATCAACATAAGATGTTCACCATTGAAAACTACTCCATTTCACGTGATGATCGGTTATGGTTTAGTTGATTTGGATCACGTGATCACTTAGATGACTAGAGAGATGTTTTTCTAAGTGGGAGTTCTTAAGTAATATGATTAATTGAACTTAAATTTATCATGAACTTAGTACTGATAGTATCTTGCTTGTTTATGTTTGATTGTAGATAGATGGCTCGTCTTTGTTGTTCCGTTGAATTTTAATGCGTTCCTTGAGAAAGCAAAGTTGAAAGATGATGGTAGCAATTACGGATGGGTCCGTAACGAGGATCATCCTCATTGCTGCACGTAAGAGCTACGTCTGGATGCACCGCTAGGTGACAGAACTCTTCTTGGAGCAACGCCGGATGTTATGAGCGTTTGGCGAGCAAAGCGATGACTACTCTATAGTTCGATGTGCCATGCTTTACGGCTTAGAACCGGGACTTCAACGACGTTTTGAGCGTCATGGAGCATATGAGATGTTCCAGAGTTGAAGTTAATATTCAACAGTAATGCCCGGATTGAGAGATATGAAGTCTCCAATAAGTTCTATAGCTGCAAGATGGAGGAGAATAGTTACATTAGTGAGCATATACTCGTAATGTCCGGGTACTACAATCACTTGACACAATTGGGAGTTAATCTTCCGGATGATTGTGTCATTGATGAAATTCTCAATCACGCCACCAAGCTACAAAGGCTTCGTGATGAACTATAATATGCAAGGGTTAGTAAAGACTATGCAGAGCTCTTCGCAATGCTAAAGCTGCGAGGTAGAAATCAAGAAGGAGCATCAAGTGTTGATGGTCAATAAGACCACTAGTTTCAAGAAGAAAGGCAAAGGGAAGAAGAAGGAATCTCAAGAAGAACAGCAAGCAAGTTCTTTGCTCAGAGAAGAAACCCAAGTCTGGCCCTAAACCTGAAACCGAGTGTTTCTCTTGCAAGCGTAGTCCTCATGGAAGCGGAACTGCCCCAAGTATTTGGCGGATAAGAAGGATGGCAAGGTGAACAAAGGTATATGTGATATACATGTTATTGATGTGTACCTTACTAGAGCTCGTAGTAGCACTGGTATTTGATCTTGGTTACATTGCTAATATTTGCAACTCAAACAGGGACTACTGATTGCTTAACTCGGCAAAGGACGAGGTGACGATGCGCGTGGGAAATGGTTCCAAAGTCGATGTGATCGCGGTCGACACGCTACCTCTACATCTACCTTCGGATTAGTTTTAGACCTAAATAATTGTTATTTGGTGCTGCGTTGAGCATGAACATTATATCTGGATCTTGTTTGATGCGAGACGGTTATTCATTTAAATCGAGAGAATAATGGTTGTTCTATTTATATGAGTAATATCTTTTATGGTCATGCACCCTTGAGGAGTGGTCTATTTCTTATGAATCTCGATAGTAGTGATACACATATTCATAATGTTGAAACCAAAAGATGCAGAGTTGATAATGATAGTGCAACTTATTTGTGGCACTTGCCGTTTAGGTCATATCGGTGTAAAGCGCATGAAGAAACTCCATCTTGATGGACTTTTGGAGTCACTTGATTATGAATCACTTGGCACTTATGAACCGTGCCTCATGGGCAAGATGACTAGAACACCGTTCTCGGTACTATGGAGAGAGCAACAGATTTGTTGGAAATCATACATACGATGTATGTGGTCCGATGAATATTGAGGCTCGTGGCGGATATCGTTATTTTCTCACCTTCACAGATGACTTAAGCAGATATGGGTATATCTACTTAATGAAACATAAGTCTGAAATGTTTGAAAAGTTCAAAGAATTTCAGAGTGAAGTTGAAAATCATCGTAACAAGAAAATTAAGTTTCTACGATCTGATCGTGGAGGTGAATATTTGAGTTACGAGTTTGGTCTACATTTGAAACAATGCGGAATAGTTTCGCAACTCACGCCACCCGGAACACCACAGCGTAATGGTGTGTCCGAACGTCGTAATCGTACTTTACTAGATATGGTATGATCTATGATGTCTCTTACAGATTTACCGCTATCGTTTTGGGGTTATGCTCTAGAGACAGCCGCATTCACACTGAATAGAACACCGTCGAAATCCGTTGAGACGACACCTTATGAACTGTGGTTTGGCAAGAAACCAAAGTTGTCGTTTCTTAAAGTTTGGGGATGCGATGCTTATGTGAAAAAGCTTCAACCCGATAAGCTCGAACCCAAATCGAGAAATGTGTCTTCATAGGATACCCAAAGGAGACAGTTGGGTATACCTTCTATCACAGATCCGAAGGCAAGACATTCGTTGCTAAAATGGATCCTTTCTAGAGAAGGAGTTTCTCTCGAAAGAAGTGAGTGGGAGGAAAGTGGAACTTGATGAGGTAATAGTACCTTCTCCCTTACTTGAAAGTAGTTAAATCGCAGAAACCAGTTTACGAGACACCTACGCCAAGTAGTGAGGAAGTTGATGATGTTGATCATGAAACTTGAGATCAAGTTACTTCAGAACCTCGTAGATCAACGAGAGTAAGATCCGCACCAGAGTGGTGCGGTAATCCTGTTCGGAAGTCATGCTACTAGATCATGATGAACCTCGAACTATGAAGAAGCGATGGTGAGCCCAGATTCCATAAAATGGCTTGAGGCCATGAAATCGAGATGGGATCCATGTATGAAAACAAAGTGTGGACTTTGGTTGACTTGCCCGAGGGTAGGCAAGCAATAGAAAACAAGTGGATCTTCAAGAAGAAGACCGACGACGGTAATGTTCTTTCTATAAAGCTCGACTTGTCGCAAAAGGTTTTCGACAAGTTCAAGGGTTGACTACGATGAGACCTTCTCACCCGTGGCGATGCTTAAGTCCGTCCGAATCATGTTAGCGATTGCGCATTTTATGATTATGAAATTTGGCAAATGGATGTAAAGACGCATTCTGAATGGATTTACGGAAGAAGAGTTGTATATGATGCAACCGAAGGTTTTATCGATCCAAAGGAGCTAACAAAGTGTGCAAGCTCCAATGATCCATATATGGACCGGCGCAAGCATCTCGGAGTTGGAATAAGCGTTTTGATAGTGTGATCAAAGCATTTGGGTTTGTCTGCACTTTTGGAGAAGCTGTATTTACAAGAAAGTGAGTGGGAGCTCTGTAGCATTTACGATATTATATGTGGATGACATATTGCTGATCGGAAATGATATAGAATTCTGGATAGCATAAAGGGATACTTGAACAAGAGTTTTTCAATGAAAGACCTCGGTGAAGCTGCTTACATATTGGGCATCAAGATCTATAGAGATAGATCAAGGCGCTTAATTGGACTTTCACAAAGCACATACCTTGACAAAGTTTTGAAGAAGTTCAAAATGGATCAAGCAAAGAAAGGGTTCTTGCACGTGTTACAAGGTGTGAAGTTGAGTCGACTCAATGCCCGACCACTGCAGAAGATAGAGAGAAGATGAAAGATGTTCCTATGCTTCAGCCATAGGCTCTATCATGTATGCAATCTTGTGTACCGACGATGTGTGCCTTGCTATAAGCCTAGCAGGAGGTACCAAAGTAATCCAGAGTGGATCATCGGACAGCGGTCAAGAACATCTGAAATACCGAAAAGGACTAAGGATATGTTTCTCGATATGGAGGTGACAAAGAGCTCATCGTGGCAGTTACGTTGATGCAAGCTTTGACACCGATCCGGACGATTCTAAATCGCAGACCGGATCGTATTTACACTAAACGGAGGAGCTGTCGGTTGGTGCGATTCTAAACAAAGCGTCGTGGCGGGATCTACATGTGAAGCGGAATACATAGCAGCTTCGAAGCAGCTAATGAAGGAGTGCGGATGAAGGAGTTCATATCCGATCTAGGTGTCATACCTAGTGCATCGGGTCCAATGAAAATCTTCGTGACAATCTTCGAGCAATTGCCTTAGCAAAGGAATCCAGATTTCACAAGAGGACCAAGCACATCAAGAGACGCTTCAATTCCATCCGGACTTAGTCCAGACGGAGACATAGAGATTTGCAAGATACATACGGATCTGAATGTTGCGGACCGTTGACTAAGCCTCTTCCACGAGCAAAACATGATCGGCACCAAGACTCCATGGGTGTTAGAATCATTACTATGTAATCTAGATTATTGACTCTAGTGCAAGTGGGAGATGAAGGAAATATGCCCTAGAGGCAATAATAAAGTTATTATTTATTTCCTTATTTCATGATAAATGTTTATCATTCATGCTAGAATTGTATTAACCGGAAACATGATACATGTGTGAATGCATAGACAAAACAACATGTCACTAGTATGCCTCTACTAGACTAGCTTGTTAATCAAAGATGGTTATGTTTCCTAACCATGAACAAAGGAGTTGTTATTTGATTAATGAGGTCACATCATTAGTAGAATGATCGATTGACATGACCCATTCCCTTAGCTTAGCACACGATCGTTTAGTATGTTGCTCTTGCTTTTATCCATGACATATACATGTTCCTCGTAACTATGAGATTATGCAACTCCGTTTACGGAGGAACACTTTGGTGCTACCAAGCGTCACAACGAATCGGGTGATTATAAAGGAGTACTACAGGTGTCTCCAAAGGTAGATGTTGGGTTGGCGTATTTGAGATTAGGTTTTGTCACTCCGATTGTCGGAGAGGTATCTCTGGGCCCTCTCGGTAATGCACATCACTGAAGCCTTGCAAGCACTACAACTAATGAGTTAGTTGTGAGATGATGTATTACGGAACGAGTAAAGAGACTTGCGATAACGAGATTGAACTAGGTATTGGATACCGACGATCGAATCTCGGGCAAGTAACATACCGATGACAAAGGGAACAACGATGTTGTTATGCGGTCGACCGACAAAGATCTTCGTAGAATATGTAGGAACCAATATGGGCATCCAGGTCCCGCTGTTGGTTATTGACCGTGAATAGTTCTAGGTCATGTCTACATTGTTCTCGAACCGTAGGGTCCGCACGCTTAAGGTTTCGATGGCGCTTATTATGAGTTTATATATTTTGATGTACCAAGGAGTTCGAGTCCGGATGTGATCACGGACATGACGAGGAGTCTCGGAATGGTCGAGACATAAAGATTGATATATTGGAAGCCTATGTTTGGAGTTCGAATGGTTCCGGCGAAACGGAATTCTGAGTACCGGAGGTTACCGAACCCCGGGAGGTAAATGGGCCTCGATGGGCCTTGGTGGAAAGGAGAGGGCAGCCCAAGGGGCTGCGCCCTCCCCTTCCCTAGTCCTACTAGGACTAGGAGAAGGGGCCGCCCCCTCTCTCTCTTTCCCCCTCCGGAATCCTAGTCCAACTAGGATTGGGGAATCCTACTCCCAGGAGGAGTAGGACTCCTGTATGCGCCTCCCTGGCCGCCGCCCCCCCCCTTGCTCCTTTATATACGGGGCAGGGGGCACCTTGAACACACAAGTTGATCGTGAGATCGTTCCTTAGCCATGTGCGGTGCCCCCTCCACCATATTCCACCTCGGTTATACCGTCGCGAAGCTTAAGCGAAACCTGCGCCGGTGAAACATCAAGATCGTCACCACGCCGTCGTCTTGTGAAACTCTCCCTCGACACTCGGCTGGATCGGAGTCTGAGGGACGTCATCGAGCTGTCGTGTGTCAAGAACTTCGGGCGTCGAGTAACGGCGCCGGATCGGTCGGATCGCGAGGAGAACGTCGACTACTTCCTCTACGTTGTGATCGCTTCGCCGGGTCTACAAGGGTATGTAGACAACACTCTCCCCTCTCGTTGCTATGCATCACCATGATCTTGCGTGTGCGTAGGAAAATTTTTGAAATTACTACGTTCCCCAACACTCCCCTCTCGTTGCTATACATCACCATGATCTTGAGTGTGCGTAGGAAAATTTTTGAAATTACTACGTTCCCCAACAGTGGCATCCGAGCCTAGGTTTTTTCTATGGTTTGATGTTTTGCACGAGTAGAACACAAGTGAGTTGTGGGCGATACAAGTCATACTACCTACCAGCATGTCATACTTTGGTTCAGCGGTATTGTGAGATGAAGCGGCCTGCACCGACATTACGCGTGCGCTTACGCCGAGACTGGTTTCAGCGCCACGAGCACTCGTTGCTTAAAGGTGACCGGTGGGTGCTGTCTCTCTCACTTTAGTTGAACTGTGTGGCTACGCCCGGTCCTTGCGAAGGTTAAAGCGGAGTCTATTTGACGAAGTATCGTTGTGGTTTTGATGCGTGGGTGAGACTGGATCTTGCTTAAGCCCGTAGCAGCCACGTAAAATTTGCAACAACAAAGTAGAGGACGTCTAACTTGTTTTTGCAGGGCATGTTGTGATGTGATATGGTCAAGACGTGATGCTATATTTTATTGTATGAGATGATCATGTTTTGTAACCAAAGTTATCGGCAATCGGCAGGAGCCATATGGTTGTCGCTTTATTGTATGCAATGCAATCGCCCTGTAATGCTTTACTTTATCACTAAGCGGTAGCGATAGTCGTAGAAGCATAAGTTTGGCGAGACGACAACGATGCTACGATGGAGATCAAGGTGTCGCGCGGTGGCGATGGTGATCATGGTGGTGCTGCAAGATGGAGATCATGAAGCACAAGATGATGACGACCATATCATATCACTTATATTGATTTGCATGTGATGTTTATCCTTTTATGCATCTTATCTTGCTTTGATTGACGGTAGCATTATAAGATGATCTCTCACTAAATTATCAAGAAGTGTTCTCCCGAGTATGCACTTGTTGCCAAAGTTCGTCGTGCCTGCACACCACGTGATGATCGGGTGTGATAAGCTCTCGTCCATCTACAACGGGTGCAAGCCAGTTTTGCACACGCAGAAATACTTGGGTTATACTTGACAAGCCTAGCATATGCAGATATGGCCTCGAACACGGAGACCGAAAGGTCGGCGTGAATCATATAGTAGATATGATCAACATAAGATGTTCACCATTGAAACCTACTCCATTTCACGTGATGATCGGTTATGGTTTAGTTGATTTGGATCACGTGATCACTTGGATGACTAGAGAGATGTCTTTCTAAGTGGGAGTTCTTAAGTAATATGATTAATTGAACTTAAATTTATCATGAACTTAGTACCGATAGTATCTTGCTTGTTTATGTTTGATTGTAGATAGATGGCTCGTCTTTGTTGTTCCGTTGAATTTTAATGCGTTCCTTGAGAAAGCAAAGTTGAAAGATGATGGTAGCAATTACACGGATTTGGTCCGTAACTCGAGGATTATCCTCATTGCTGCACGAAGAGTTACGCCTGGATGCACCGCTGGGTGCGAACTCCTGCTTTGATGCAACCGACGACGTTAAGAACGTCTGGCGAGCAAAGCTGATGACTACTCTATAGTTCGATGTGCCATGCTTTACGGCTTAGAACCGGGACTTCAACGGCGTTTTGAGCGTCATGGAGCATATGAGATGTTCCAGAGTTGAAGTTGATATTCCAACAGAATGCCCGGATTGAGAGATATGAAGTCTCCAATAAGTTCTATAGCTGCAAGATGGAGGAGAATAGTTACATTAGTGAGCATATACTCGTAATGTCCGGGTACTACAATCACTTGACACAATTGGGAGTTAATCTTCCGGATGATTGTGTCATTGATGAATTCTTCAATCACCGCCACCAAGCTACAAAGGCTTCGTGATGAACTATAATATGCAAGGGTTAGTAAAGACTATGCTCGAGCTCTTCGCAATGCTAAAGGCTGCGGAGGTAGAAATCAAGAAGGAGCATCAAGTGTTAATGGTCAATAAGACCACTAGTTGCAAGAAAGGCAAAGGGAAGAAGAAGGGAACTTCAAGAAGAACGACAAGCAAGTTGCTTGCTCGGAGAAGAAACCCAAGTCTGGACCTAAGCACAAACCAGAGTGCTTCTCTCGCAAGCGATCGTCACTTTGAAGCGGAACTGCCCCAAGTATTTGGCGGATAAGAAGGATGGCAAGGTGAACAAAGGTATATGTGATATACATGTTATTGATGTGTACCTTACTAGAGCTCGCAGAGCACTGGTATTTGATATCGGTTACATTGCTAATATTTGCAACTCAAAGCAGGACTACGGATTGCTTAACACCGCAAAGGGCGAGGTGACGATCGCGTGGGAAATGGTTCCAAAGTCGATGTGATCGCTGATCGGCACGCTACCTCTACATCTACCTTCGGGATTAGTTTTAGACCTAAATAATTGTTATTTGGTGCTGCGTTGAGCATGAACATTATATCTGGATCTTGTTTGATGCGAGACGGTTATTCATTTAAATCGAGAATAATGGTTGTTCTATTTATATGAGTAATATCTTTTATGGTCATGCACCCTTGAGGAGTGGTCTATTTTGATGAATCTCGATAGTAGTGATACACATATTCATAATGTTGAAGCCAAAAGATGCAGAGTTGATAATGATAGTGCAACTTATTTGTGGCACTTGCCGTTTAGGTCATATCGGTGTAAAACGCATGAAGAAACTCCATACTTGATGGACTTTTGGAGTCACTTGATTATGAATCACTTGGCACTTATGAACCGTGCCTCATGGGCAAGATGACTAGAACACCGTTCTCCGTACTATGGAGAGAGCAACAGATTTGTTGGAAATCATACATACGTATGTATGTGGTCCGATGAATGTTGAGGCTCGTGGCGGATATCGTTATTTTCTCACCTTCACAGATGACTTAAGCGGATATGGGTATATCTACTTAATGAAACATAAGTCTGAAACGTTTGAAAAGTTCAAAGAATTTCAGAGTGAAGTTGAAAATCATCGTAACAAGAAAATTAAATTTCTACGATCGATCGTGGAGGTGAATATTTGAGTTCGAGTTTGGTCTACATTTGAAACAATGCGGAATAGTTTAGCAACTCACGCCACTCGGAACACCACAGCGTAATGGTGTGTCCGAGCGTCGTGTCGCACTTTACTAGATATGGTGCGATCTATGATGTCTCTTACAGATTTACCGCTGTCGTTTTGGGGTTATGCTCTAGAGACGGCCGCATTCACACTGAATAGAACACCGTCGAAATCCGTTGAGACGACACCTTATGAACTGTGGTTTAGCAAGAAACCAAAGTTGTCATTTCTTAAAGTTTGGGGATGCGATGCTTATGTAAAAAAGCTTCAACCTGATAAGCTCGAACCCAAATTGGAGAAATGTGTCTTCATAGGATACCCAAAGGAGACAGTTGGGTACACCTTCTATCACAGATCCGAAGGCAAGACATTCGTTGCTAAGAATGGATCCTTTCTAGAGAAGGAGTTTCTCTCGAAAGAAGTGAGTGGGAGGAAAGTGGAACTTGATGAGGTAATAGTACCTTCTCCCTTACTTGAAAGTAGTTAAATCATGCGAAACCGGTTTCGAGACACCTACACCAAGTAGTGAGGAAGTTGATGATGTTGATCATGAAACTTCGATCAAGTTACTCTGTAACCTCGTAGATCAACCAGAGTAAGATCCGCACTGAGTGGTACGGCAATCCTGTTCGGAAGTCATGCTACTAGATCATGATGAACCTACGAACTATGAAGAAGCGATGGTGAGCCCAGATTCCATAAAATGGCTTGAGGCCATGAAATCGAGATGGGATCCATGTATGAAAACAAAGTATGGACTTTGGTTGACTTGCCCGAGGGTCGGCAAGCAATAGAAAACAAGTGGATCTTCAAGAAGAAGACCGACGCCGACGGTAATATTATCGTCTACAAAGCTCGACTTATGCAAAGGGTTTTCGACAAGTTCAAGGGATTGACTACGATGAGACCTTCTCACCCGTAGCGATGCTTAAGTCTGTCTCAATCATGTTAGCAATTGCGCATTTTATGATTATGAAATTTGGCAAATGGATGTAAAGACCCATTCTGAATGGATTTACGGAAGAAGAGTTGTATATGATGCAACCGAAGGTTTCATCGATCCAAAGGAGCTAACAAAGTGTGCAAGCTCCAAATGATCCATCTATGGACTGGTGCAAGCATCTCGGAGTTGGAATAAGCGCTTTGATAGTGTGATCAAAGCATTTGGGTTTGTACTGCACTTTTGGAGAAGCTGTATTTACAAGAAAGTGAGTGGGAGCTCTGTAGCATTTACGATATTATATGTAGATGACATATTACTAATCGGAAATGATATAGAATTCTGGATAGCATAAAGGGATACTTGAATAAGAGTTTTTCAATGAAGGACCTCGGTGAAGCTGCTTACATATTGGGCATTAAGATCTATAGAGATAGATCAAGACGCTTAATTGGACTTTCACAAAGCACATACCTTGACAAAATTTTGAAGAAGTTCAAAATGGATCAAGCAAAGAAAGGGTTCTTGCTGTGTTACAAGGTGTGAAGTTGAGTAAGACTCAATGCCCGACCACTGCAGAAGATAGAGAGAAATGAAAGATGTTCCTATGCTTCAGCCATAGGCTCTATCATGTATGCAATGCTGTGTACCGACACTGATGTGTGCCTTGCTATAAGCTTAGCGGGGAGGTACCAAAGTAATCCAGAGTGGATCATCGGACAGCGTCAAGAACATCCCAAATACGAAAAGGACTAAGGATATGTTTCAGATATGGAGGTGACAAAGAGCTCATCGTAACAGTTACGTTGATGCAAGCTTTGACACCGATCCGACGATTCTAAATCGCAAACCGGATACGTATTTACACTAAACGGAGGAGTGTCGGTTGGTGCAGTTCTAAACAAAGCGTCGTGGCGGGATCTACATGTGAAGCGGAGTACATAGCAGCTTCGGAAGCAGCTAATGAAGGAGTCGGATGAAGGAGTTCATATCCGATCTAGGTGTCATACCTAGTGCATCGGGACCAATGAAAATCTTCGTGACAATCTCGAGCAATTGCCTTAGCGAAGGAATCCAGATTTCACAAGAGGACCAAGCACATCAAGAGACGCTTCAATTCCATCCGGGACTTAGTCCGGTGGGAGACATAGAGATTTGCAAGATACATACGGATCTGAATGTTGCGCACTCGCTGACTAAGCCTCTTCCACGAGCAAAACATGATCAGCACCAAGACTCCATGGGTGTTAGAATCATTACTATGTAATCTAGATTATTGACTCTAGTGCAAGTGGGAGATCAAGGAAATATGCCCTAGAGGCAATAATAAAGTTATTATTTATTTCCTTATTTCATGATAAATGTTTATCATTCATGCTAGAATTGTATTAACCGGAAACATGATACATGTGTGAATGCATAGACAAAACAACATGTCACTAGTATGCCTCTACTAGACTAGCTCGTTAATCAAAGATGGTTATGTTTCCTGACCATGAACAAGGAGTTGTTATTTGATTAACAAGGTCACATCATTAGTAGAATGATCTGATTGACATGACCCATTCCATTAGCTTAGCACACAATCGTTTAGTATGTTGCTACGGCTTTTATCCATGACATATACATGTTCCTGTAACTATGAGATTATGCAACTCCCGTTTACCGGAGGAACACTTTGGGTGCTACCAAACGTCACAACATAACTGGGTGATTATAAAGGAGTACTACAGTGTCTCCAAAGGTAGATGTTGGGTTGGCGATTTCGAGATTAGGTTTTGTCACTCCGATTGTCGGAGAGGTATCTCTGGGCCCTCTCGGTAATACACATCATCGAAGCCTTGCAAGCATTACAACTAATGAGATAGTTGTGAGATGATGTATTACGAACGAGTAAAGAGACTTGCGTAAACGAGATTGAACTAGGTATTGATACCGACGATCGAATCTCGGCAAGTAACATACCGATGACAAAGGGAACAACGATGTTGTTATGCGGTCCGACCGATAAAGATCTTCGTAGAATATGTAGGAACCAATATGGGCATCCAGGTCCCGCTGTTGGTTATTGACCGTGAATAGTTCTAGGTCATGTCTACATTGTTCTCGAACCGTAGGGTCCGCACGCTTAAGGTTTCGATGGCGCTTATTATGGGTTTATGTATTTTGATGTACCGAAGAAGTTCGAGTCCCGGATGTGATCACGGACATGACGAGGAGTCTCGAAATGGTCGAGACATAAAGATTGATATATTGGAAGCCTATGTTTGGAGTTCGGAATGGTTCCAAGTAAAACAGAATTTATCGAGTACCGGAGGTTACTGGAACCCCGGGAGGTAAATGGGCCATAGTGGGCCTTAGTGGAAAGGAGAAGGGCCAGCCCTAGGTGGCAAGCGCCTCCCCTTCCCTAGTCCTACTAGGACTAGGAAAGGGGCCGCCCCTCTCTCTCTTTCCCTCCGGAATCCTAGTCCAACTAGGATTGGGGGAATCCTACTCCCAGAGGGAGTAGGACTCCTGGCGCCGCCTCCCTTGGCCGGCCGGCCCCTCCCCTTGCTCCTTTATATACGGGGCAGGGGCACCCTAGAACACACAAGTTGATCCTTTTAGTGAGCAGGTCATCGTGAGTTACGTATTCAAGTACACTGATCGTATGTGCAGACATCGTTGATACATCGAGTAGTGCACATGCAAGATGTATTTGTACTAGCTTATGTCTAGAACTGACTAGTGGTCGAATCCAGTTAGACTTGATCTCCTTGTAATGTATATAACTTAGTTAGTATTCGTATTTGTGATATGTATGAGAATCATGCTGATCATGTAATTATCAATATTCGTAATGCTAGTAATATGATCTTAGACTGAACGATCTACAGTAACTGACAATACGTGTTACTCGAGCACATAGATCAGATGACTGTATTTACGATTCTGCAAAGTCGATGAATTCTAGATGTTAGATGATCTTGAATATGATTGACAAGGTATCGATGTCAGATTAGTATTGATCGAAGCTCAATGTCTTACATTAGCTTAGCTAGTCGACGTATGTAGTCATGATGTTTAAGCTATGTCGATCTAGTAGCCTAGCAGTTACGAATGAACATGGTGTAAATGGAGCAATCAGTATTGCCAGGTACGAATGGGCTATAGAATGGATCGCTCATTGATCTGAAGAGGTACTGACTGTCCATGACTTACTGAGAACGTTGATCCGGATGGCACTAACCTGTCGTAGATTAGTAGAGACAGGAGCTCTGGCCCCCTTGTCTTATTGATCATGGAATGTCCCTATCTCACTGTAGTCTGAGATCACGATCGTGCAGTTGTAGTGTCAGATCTCATGTCGAGCTTGTCCGATGTATACCATGATTGAGGACCTGTGACTCAGGAATAGCAGTCTCGGTATGTCAGCGATAGTGCGTCCGAGTATAGCGTGAATTATGATGACATGTCTGCTAACGCCAAAGTGGTCGCATAATCTCTGGATAGAATAATTCCAGAGCTAGATAGATGTATATCCATTTCAAGTCTGATTGGACATAGAATGTGACGGTCAGCAGTATCTGAGTACTCGGATTCACGAAGATCGTAGTCCTGTGCCATGTAAAGGATTATGTGTAGCCATCTGAAGGAATGCTGTACAATAATGTCCACTTCATCATTGAAGATCCTATTTCCGTATGATCATTAGTCACCGTATCGACTGACAACTTCATGAACTAGAGTGAAACTGATGAGCTCTCGATGTAGGATAAGCGCACCCATGCAGTTTGAGGCATGCTTTGACACGATTGGATCTGAAGAGGTGCCTGAGTGAGATCAAAGGTACCTACATGCCTAGTACAGTCTATCTAGAAGTAGAACTGCAACTGATGAGCGTAGATGCTAGAATCTACTAGATTGCCATAGTGAGTGTATACAGTTCTCCGACAGAAGTCTGGTGCTACACAAGGTCATAGGTGAATCTGCTATGTAGAGAAGTTCGACTCGTAGGACATTAGTGCATGATTCGGAGATGCTGACGTGTATCAAGACTTGATCAGTTGCTATGGTATAGATGCCTGACACACTAATAGAGAAGGTGATCTAGAGTGAAATAGTTAGTCATGATTAAGTAGTTCGAATTAGAAGCAGCTCTGAGTATAGTGAATAGCTCGATTACATTGACGAGTGCTAGATAAGGTCTACACTGTACATGTATGAAAGTGAGCCTATGGCAATGATCAGACCATGCTCGATGTTAACTAGCCTGAACTCAGTTGATATGCTTGAAGAGCGCTCAGTGAGGTTCTAGATGCAAAGTGGAATCATAGAGTTCCGACTTGTGCTCCGATGCGCTCGTAGGATTCTGTTGACAGACTATCTGATGTCTGACATGTCTATGACTCGTACCTTGGCAGTAACCTATCGGCTACATGGTAACAACTGTATCTGGGTGATCTTGAAAGGTAGTCAAGCTCCAGTCGCTCGTCTATGTCTGAAAACTTGAAATAGATGACGGCTGGTGTCTTACGTTGATTTCTTGCGATGACAGATTGGCTCCGGATATCGATACATCGTGCATCCTTGTCGACCTTGACACTAAGCTGCTGGATGAATATTGACGTAAGACTGACGTAGCGTAGATGACTTATGTAGCTTGTGAATATCGCGTCAAAGATACGTACGCATTCGACACGACGAGTGAACGAAGGTACGCATAGTCGTTAGCTGGCATTGCATAATGCATGGTCGACCATTTATTAGGAATCATGTTGCTAATGGATCGACGTGACAGGTAGTTTACTTCGTGACTGTTTAATGGTACCGTTTGACTAGGTGCAACTGCATAAGATGACGTCGACGTTACTTAATATGTAGTCGATCGTGAACGAAAGTTGAGGCGGCGATTGCTACGAGATCTAGCCGTCGAACTAGGCTGGGTTCAGTAGTGAAGTGAGCTATCTCTAAGCGCGAGTTCGACTGAATGTCACAGCTGAGGAAGTCCTGAGATACAGTTGTCGTAGGACATGGTGAATCCTTAGTGCCAGATGCTGGCCTTACACTAATGGATCATTAATAGTACTAGGAGTGCTCCCTAGACTGTCCATTATAGATCGAGCCTACATTGCTATTCCCGAGGACTCCGAGCCATAGTTTCACTGAGTCGGATGATACGCATCGAAGGTTGACTTCAGCTTAATGGCTGTTGTCACTCTGATCGCTAGGACCTTTTCAGGTAGCACTATGACTACGAAGTGTCAAGAGTTCATTAACGATCATCTCCGTAGACATATTGAACTGAAATCATGCTTATGATGATGCATGTGGTCGGTTTGATTGATTATCATAAATATCGACGTTCAGAGTCTATGATGTCATTAATATCTGCGTTGACTAGGTCTGATCAGACTAGTTTGCTACGTCCTAATCGTTGCGAGTATTACTTGACGACGTCGATGCGAGTATCGAGTAGCTAGTTCGCGAGCATGACTGACTCAGTTTCTTGTGCACTTATGCGATCAAAGGAGTCTGACATGGCGAGACTGAGTAATACTACATGTCATAGATGTTCGAGTATGATAGCGGCAGACGTAGAGCTATGAGTCTGAGATGTGGCAGATCATATGCAATGAGTTCAAATTTAGCATGGATAGTTCATCTAGATTGAGATCCCATAGTATTGCGTATGATGTTAGGGTCGTACTGTAATGATGTAGAGCTGATTTGCATGCTAGAAGTGAAAGTATAGTTATACTATACCAATTCAGCAATATAGGCTAGAGTGGATCTGAGAGAACGCAGCAACTTTTGCGAAGCCTATGCATAGATGTCTAGATCAGCGTGACTGACATAGTCTTAAGCTATGATGGATAGATTCTATGACTGGTAGGAATGATGCTGCCAGTGCCTAGGTGCATCGATTAGAGAAGCACGTAAGCTATAGCGTAGCATGAGTCAGATGAGTGGGATCTATGATAAGTCGATTGCCATGAGTCATTCCGTGATGTCAATTTGCCTAATAATAGGTGTTAGACCATGATCAAAGTCTACTGCGAGTGGATATACTCAGTTAGTTTCAAAGTATGCCTTGATCATCTTGATAGATCGTACAGTAAGTTGATCTACGTATATTTAGCAAATTGATACTTCAGTAGTATGCACGTTATGCCAGAAAGTACATCAGGTCGACGTGATAATGAGAATGGTTATAGATGTCAGCGATATCTGTCACGTGTCAACTGGAAGTAATGATTGGATCACTGAGTACAAGATAGTGATGAGTAGCGTAATCAGAGTATCTTAGATATACATGCTAGGATGACAAAGACGTCTATGAACTTGAAGTACGCTATCTGGATTCAAAGATGTCGTCATTGTAAGAAAGGTCACTGTTAACAGATTTGATATGATCTATAGTGATTGATGGAGTTCAGTACGAATTACTTGACTGATTATTAGACTAATATTGCTAGTCTGACACTACTGATACAGAGTCTGTAGTGATATGCGTTCTAAATGAGTGTGAGGTGAGTACGAATGTAACTATCGGTATGCTTGAGTGACAACTATGTTTCAGACGTTACGACTGATATAATGGCTTGAGCGACAGTTAGTCGATTAACAATTGATGTAGATCTATACAGCTAGTCTATTGATGTATGCAACTAAGCTATGCTTGTTGAGGTATGATCATAGATCGAGAGTAAGTTGATATCCAGTGATAGATATGAATTGAGTTAGTCGTGTATCTGAAGTGCTGAATAATTGAGTACTGATGTACTGAATGCTATTGCTATGTAGTAAATCTCACGTAGATGAATGTAGCTGTTCGGTTATGATTAAGCAATGATGAATAGTCTAGAATAGTTGACATAGAGTAAGTAAGACTTGCGTATCAGAGATTCTTAGATACTCAGGATAGTGAAAGCGAATGTTATGTAATAGAGATCTATGTGAGTTTGAAAATGATAGACTAGAAGTTGAGTGATGCCATAGTAAGGATCAGTCAAGTGATGTAGGACAAATGTTATACAGGTTATTATCGCATGCGATCTATGTCTCAGATAGCTGATAGAGAATGGACGTGAACTATATGCATTATGAACGTTTAGACTACTAGCATGAATAATAAACATTTATCATGAAATAAGGAAATAAATAATAACTTTATTATTGCCTCTAGGGCATATTTCCTTCATCTCCCACTTGCACTAGAGTCAATAATCTAGTTCACATCGCCATGCGATTTAACACCAATATTCATATCTCAGATATGATTAACACCCATAGTTCACATCATCATGTGACCAACACCCAAAGGGTTTACTAGAGTCAATAATCTAGTTCACATCGCTATGTGATTAACACCCAAAGAGTACTAAGGTGTGATCATGTTTTGCTCGTGAGAGAAGCTTAGTCAACGGGTCCATCACATTCGAGCCATATGTATTTTGCAAATATTTTATGTCCACAATGCTCTGCATGGAGCTACTCTAGCTAATTGCTCCCACTTTCAATATGTATCCAAAGTTGAGACTTAGAGTCATTCGGATCGGTGTAAAAGTTTGCACCGATGTAACTTTTACAACAAACTCTTTTATCACCTCCATAATCGAGAAACATCTCCTTAGTCCTTACTAAGGATATTCTTGACCAATGTCAAGTGATCTACTCCTAGATCACTATTGTACTCCCTTGCCAAATTCAGAGCAAGGTATATAATAGGTCTGGTACATAGCATAGCACACTTTATAGAACCTATGACTGAGGCATAGGGAATGACTTTTCATTCTCTTTCTATTTTCTGCTGTGGTCGGGATTTGAGTCTTACTCAATTTCATACCTTTGCAACACAGCAAGAACTCTTTCTTTGACTGCTCCATTTTGAACTATTTCAAAATCTTGCCAAGGTATGTACTCATTGAAAATCATATCAAGCGCCTTGATCTATCTCAATAGATCTTGATGCTCAATATGTAAGTAGCTTTTATCGAGGTCTTTTCTTTTAAAGAACTCCTTTAAAACACTCCTTTATGCTTTGCGAAAAATTCTACATCATTTCGATCAACAATATGTCACTCACATATACTAATCGATAGGTCAGTAGTGCTCCCACTCACTTTATTGTAAATACAGCTTCATTGTAAGTCCATATAAAACTATATGCTTTGATCAACTTATCAAAGCGTATATTCCAACTCCGAGATGCTTGCACCAGTCCATAGATGGATCATTGGAGCTTGCACATTTTGTTAGCACCTTTAGGATTGACAAAACCTTCGGTTGCATCATATACAACTCTTCTTTAATAAATCCATTAAGGAATGCAGTTTTGACATCCATTTGCCAGATTTCATAAAATGTGGCAATTGCTAACATGATTCAGACAGACTTAAGCATCGATACGAGTGAGAAAATCTCATCGTATTCAACACCTTGAACTTGTTGAAAACCTTCCGCAACAAGTCGAGCTTGGTAGATAGTAATACTACTATTAGTGTCCGTCTTCCTCTTGAAGATCCATTTATTTAACATGGATTGCTGATCATCGAGCAAGTCAATCAAAGTCCATACTTTCTTCTCATACATGGATCATATCTCAGATTTTATGGCCTCGAGCCATTTCACGGAATCTGGGCTCATCATCGCTTCCTCATAGTTCGTAGGTTCATCATGGTCTAGTAACATGACTTCCGAACATGATTACTACACCACTGCGCGGATCTTACTCGAAGACCTACAAGGTTCTGTAGTAACTTGATCTCAAGTTTCATGATCAATATCATTAGCTTCCTCACTAATTGGTGTATTTGTCACAGAACTGATTTACGTGATGAACTACTTTCCAATAAGGAACAGTACAGATTACCTCATCAAGTTCTACTTTCCTCCCACTCACTTCTTTCGAGAGAAACTCCTTCTCTAGAAAGGATCCATTTTAGCAACGAATATCTTGCCTTCGGATCTGTGGTAGAAGGTGTACCCAACTATTTCCTTTGGGTATTCTATGAAGACGCACTTCTCCGATTTGGGTTCGAGCTTATCAGGATGAAACTTTTTCACATAAGCATCGCAGCCCCAAACTTTAAGAAACGACAACTTGGGTTTCTTGGCAAACCACAGTTCATATGTTGTCGTCTCAATGGATTTAGATGGTGCCCTTTTAATGCGAATGCAGTTGTCTCTAATGCATAACCCCAAAACAATATTGGTAAATCAGTAAGAGACATCATAGATCGCACCATATCCTATAAAGTGCGGTTACGACGTTCGGACACACCATAACGTTTTGGTGTTCCAGGTGGCGTGAGCTGTGAAACTATTCCACATTGTTTTAATTGAAGACCAAACTCGTAACTCAAATATTCCTCTCCGCGATCAAATCGTAGAAACTTTATTTTCTTGTTACGATGATTTTTCACTTCACTCTAAAATTCTTTGAACCTTTCAACTATTTCAGACTTATGTTTCATCAAGTAGATATACCCATATCTGCTCAAATCATCTTGTGAAGGTCAAAAAATAACGATACTTGCCACGAGCCTTCATACTCATTGGTCTGCATACATCAGTATGTATTATTTCCAATAGGTCGGTAGCTCGTTCCATTGTTCCGAAGAACGGAGTTTTAGTCATCTTGCCCAAAAGGCACGGTTCGCAAGCATCAAATGATTCATAACCAAGTGATTCCGAAAATCCATCTTTATGGAGTTTCTTCATGCGCTTTACACCGATATGACCCAAACGGCAGTGCCACAAATAAGTTGCACTATCATTATTAACTTTGCATCTTTTGGCCTCAATATTATGAATATGTGTATCACTACGATCGAGATCCAACAAACTATTTTCATTGGGTGTATGACCATTGAAGGTTTTATTCATGTAAACAGAACAACAATTATTCGCTGCTTTTAAATGAATAACCGTATTGCAATAAACATGATCAAATCATATTTATGCTCAACGCAAACGCTAAATAACATTTATTTAGGTTTAACACTTATCCCGAAAGTTTAGGGAGTGTGTGATGATGATCATATCAATCTTGGAACTACTTCCAACACTCATCGTCACTTCTCCTTCAACTAGTCTCTGTTTATTCTGTAACTCCTGTTTCGAGTTACTAATCTTAGCAACCGAACAAGTATCAAATACTCAGGGGCTACTATAAACACTAGCAAGGCACACACTAATAACTCAGATATCAAATATACCCTTGTTCACTTTGCCATCCTTCTTATCTACCAAATATTCGTGGCATTTCCGCTTCGGTGGACTATTTCCTTTGCGGTGTAAGCACTTAGTTTCGTGCTATGGTCCAGCTTTGGGCTTCTTCGCAGGAGTGACAACTTGCTTGTCTTTCCACTTGAAGTTCCTTTCTTTCCCTTTGCCCTTTTCTTGAAACTAGTGATCTTGTCAATCATCAACACTTGATGCTCTTTCTTGATTTCTACCTTCGTCGATTTCAACATCACGAAGAGCTCGGAATCGTTTTCGTCATCCCTTGCATACTATAGTTCATCACGAAGTTCTACTAACTTGGTGATGGTGACTAGAGAATTCATCAATCACTATCTTATCTTGGAAGAATAACTCCCACTTGATTCAAGCGATTGAAGTACCTGCACAATCTGAGCACATGCTCACTAGTTGAGCGATTCTCCTCCATTTTAGCTATAGAACTTGTTGGAGAATTCATATCTCTCAACTCGGTATTTTCTTGAAATATCAACTTCAATTTCGGAACATCTCATATGGTCCATGACGCTCAAAACGTCTTTGAAGTCCCGATTCTAAGCCATAAAGCATGGTGCACAAAACTATCAAGTAGTCATCATATTGAGCTAGCCAAACGCTCATAACGCCCGCATCCGCTATCGCAATAGGTCTGTCACCTAGCGGTGCATAAAGGACATAATTCTTCTGTGCAGCAATGAGGATAAACCTCAGATCACGGATCCAATCCGCATCATTGCTACTAACATCTTTCAACACAGTTTTCTCTAGGAACATATCAAAATAGACATATAAAAGCAACAATGCAAGCTATTGATCTACAACATAATTTGCAAAATACTACCAGGACTAAGTTCATGATAAATTTAAGTTCAATTAATCATATTACTTAAGAACTCCCACTTAGACAGACATCTCTCTAGTCATCTAAGTGATCACGTGATCCAAATCAACTAAACCATGTCCGATCATCACGTGAGATGGAGTAGTTTCAATGGTGAACATCACTATGTTGATCATATCTACTATATGATTCACGCCGACCTTTCGGTCTCCGTGTTCCGAGGCCATATCTCGATATGCTAGGCTCGTCAAGTTTAACTTTGAGTATTCGCGCGGTGCAACTGTTTTGCACCCGTTGTATTTGAACGTAGAGCCTATCACACCCGATCATCACGTGGTGTCTCAAAGACGAAGAACTTTCGCAACGGTGCATACTCGGGAGAACACTTCTTGATAATTAGTGAGAGATCATCTTAAAATGCTACCGTTAATCAAAGCAAGATAAGATGCATAAAGGATAAACATCACATGCAATCAATATAAGTGATATGATATGGCCATCATCATCTTGTGCTTGTGATCTCCATCTCCGGCACCATCGTGATCACCATCGCCACCGGGCGCGATACCTTGATCTCCATCGTAGCATCGTTGTCGTTCGCCATCTATTGCTTCTCGACTATCGCTACCGCTTAGTGATAAAGTAAAGCAATTACGTATGCGTTGCATTTCATACAATAAGCGACAACCATATGGCTCCTGCCATTGCGATAACTCGGTTACAAAACATGATCATCTCATACAATAAAATATAGCATCACGTCTTGACCATATCACATCACAACATGCCCCGCAAAAACAAGTTAGACGTCCTCTACTTTGTTTGTTGCAAGTTTTACGTGGCTGCTACGGGCTTAAGCAAGAACCAATCTTACCTCGCATCAAAACCACAACGATAGTTTGTCAAATAGACTCCGCTTTAACCTTCGCAAGGACCGGCATAGCCACACTCAGTTCAACTAAAGTGAGAGAGCACACACCGCCAATCACCTTTAAGCAACGAGTGCTCGAGCGGTGAAACCAGTCTCGCGTAAGCGTCTGGCGTAATGTCGGTCCGGCCGCTTCATCTCACAATACCGCCGAACCAAAGTATGACATGCTGGTAGGCAGTATGACTTATATCGTCCACAACTCACTTGTGTTCTACTCGTGCAAATAACATCAACACATAAAACCTAGGCTCGGATGCCACTATTGGGGAACGTAGTAATTTCAAAAAAATTTCCTACGCACACACAAGATCATGGTGATGGTATAGCAATGAGAGGGCGAGTGTATCTTCATACCCTTGAAGATCGCTAAGCGGAAGCGTTTATCAACGCGGTTGATGTAGTCGTACGTCTTCACGATCCGACCGATCCAAGTACCGAACGCACGGCACCTCCGAGTTCTGCACACGCTCAGCTCGATGACGTCCTCGCCTTCTCGATCCAAAGAAGATGGGCGTAGTAGATGAGTTCCGCAGCACGACGGCGTGGTACGGTGTTGGTGAAGAACAATCTCCGCAGGCTTCGCCTAAGCACTACGGAAACTATGACGAAGGATAAACTAGAGGGGCGGGGTTGCCGCTTTGCGGCTTGGTGTTTCTTGATGTGTCTTTGGTGCTAGCCCTGCCTCTATTTATATGTTGAGCCACAGGGTCGAAACTTGGAGTAAAAGCCTCCTCAAAGTCGGTTTTTCCCGAAAGGCAAGAGTCCTACACGGACTCGGGGCTAGACGCCAGGTTCCCGGCGTCGCCCCTAGACGCCAGGTTCTGGCGTCTAGCCTCGTCTCCGCAAAACTTCCTTTTGCACTTTCCATAAGCCTCGTGGGCTTTCCCTTTAGCCCAAATAACGTGTTCTCGTACCCAAACATTTCGGGAAACATCCGGAACCCCTTCCGGTGAATTCCGGAACCCTTCCGGAGATCAAACACCATTATCCCATATATCAAACTTTATCTCCGGACCATTCCGGAGTTCCTCGTCATGTCCATGATCTCATTCGGGACTCCGAACAACATTCGGTTGCCAACATGCATAACTCATATAATACTATATCGTCAACGAAACGTTAAGCGTGCAGACCCTACGGGTTCGAGAACTATGTAGACATGAACGAGACACGTTTCCGGTCAATAACCAATAGCGGGACCTGGATGCCCATATTGGCTCCCACATATTCTACGAAGATCTTTATCGGTCAAACCGCATAACAACATACGTTGTTCCCTTTGTCATCGGTATGTTACTTACCCGAGATTCGATCGTCGGTATCCAATACCTAGTTCAATCTCGTTACCGGCAAGTCTCTTTACTCGTTCTGTAATACGTCATCTCATAACTAACTCATTAGTTATAATGCTTGCAAGGCTTAAGTGATGAGTATTACCGAGAGGGCCCAGAGATACCTCTCCGACAATCAGAGTGACAAAACCTAATCTCGAAATACGCCAACTCAACATGTACCTTTGGAGACACCTGTAGTACTCCTTTATAATCACCCAGTTATGTTGTGACGTTTGGTAGTACCCAAAGTGTTCCTTCGGTAAACGGGAGTTGCATAATCTCATAGTTACAGGAACATGTATAAGTCATGAAGAAAGCAATATCAACATACTAAACGATCAAGTGCTAAGCTAACGGAATGGGTCAAGTCAATCACATCATTCTCCTAATGATGTGATCCCGTTAATCAAGTGACAACTCTTTTGTCCATGGCTAGGAAACATAACCATCTCTAATAAACGAGCTAGTCAAGTAGAGGCATACTAGTGACACTATGTTTGTCTATGTATTCACACATGTATTATGTTTCCGGTTAATACAATTCTAGCATGAATAATAAACATTTATCATGAAATAAGGAAATAAATAATAACTTTATTATTGCCTCTAGGGCATATTTCCTTCAATCTTTTGACTAATGTTGAGTCCATGGATTATACGCACTCTCACCTTTCCGCCTTTGCTAGCATCTTCGGTACCGTGCATTGCCCTTTCTCACCTTGAGAGTTGGTGCAAACTTCGCCGGTGCATCCAAACCCCGTGATACGATACACTCTATCACCCATAAACCTCCTATTGTCTTCCTCAAAACAGCCACCATACCTACCTATCATGGCATTTCCATAGCCATTCCGAGATATATTGCCATGCAACTTCCACCATCATCATCGTGACATGCTTTACTTTTGTCATATTGCCATTGCATGATTTTGTAGTTGACATCGTATTTGTGGCAAGGCCACCATGCATTATTTTTCATACATGTCACTCTTGATTTATTGCACCATCCCGGTACACCGCCGGAGGCATTTATATAGAGTCATATCTTGTTCTAGTATCGAGTTGTAATCCTTATGTTGTAATCAATAGAAGTGTGATGATCATCATTATTAGAGCATTGCCCAAAAAAAGAGAAAGGCCAAAAAAAAAGGAAGGCCCAAAAAATATATATAAAAAGGGCAATGCTACTATCTCTTTTTCCACACTTGTGCTTCAAAGTAGCACCTTGTTCTTCATGTAGTAAGTCTCATATATTGTGCTTCAAAGTAGCACATTGTTCTTCATATAGTGAGTCTCATAAGTTGTCTTGTTCATATTAGTGGGAATTTTTCATTATAGAACTTGGCTTGTACATTCCTACGATGGGCTTCCTCTAAATGCCCTAGGTCTTCATGAGCAAGCAAGTTGGATGCACATCCACTAGTTTTCTTTGTTTGAGCATTCATAGCTCTAGTGCATCCGTTGCATGACAATCCCTACTCCTTGCATTAACATCAATCGATGGGCATCTCCATAGCTCATTGATTAGCCTTGTTGATGTGAGACTTTCTCCTTTTTTGTCTTCTCCACACAATCCCCCTCATCATATTCTATTCCACCCATAGTGCTATATCCATGGCTCACGCTCATGTATTGCGTGAAGGTTGAAAAAGTTTGAGATTATTTAAGTATGAAACAATTGCTTGGCTTGTCATCGGGGGTATAGAAGTTGGGAACATCTTTGTGTGACGAAAATGAAGCATAGGCTAACTATATGATTTTGTAGGGATGAACTTTCTTTTTGCCATGCTATTTTGAGAAGACATGATTACTTTGATTAGTATGCTTGAAGTATTATTATTTCTTTGTCAATATGAACTTTTGTCTTGAATCTTTCGGATCTGAATATTCATACCATGATTAAGAAGATTTACATTGAAATTATGCCAAAGTATCACTCCGCATCAAAAATTCTCTTTTTATCATTTACCTACTCGAGGACGACCAGGAATTAAGCTTGGGGATGCCTGATACGTCTCTAACATATTTATAATTTTTGATTGCTCCATGCTACTTTATCTATTGTTTTGGACTATAATGGGCTTTATTTTCCACTTTTATATTATTTTTGGGACTAACCTATTAACCGGAGGCCCAACCCAGAATTGCTGTTTTTTGCCTTTTTCAGTATTTTGAAGAAACAAAATATCAAACGGAGTCCAAACGGAATGAAACCTTCGGGAACGTGATCTTCTCACCGAACGTGATCCAGGAGACTTGGACCCTACTCCAAGAAGCGCCAGAGGCGGTCACGAGGGTGGAGGGCGCCCCCTGGGCGCGCCCCCTACCTCGTGGGCCCCCTGACGCTCCACCGACGTACTCCTTCCTCCTATATATACCTACATACCCCCAATAGACCGGAGAAGGAGCCAAAACCTAATTCCACCGCCGCAACCTTCTGTATCCATGAGATCCCATCTTGGGGCCTGTTCCGGAGCTCCACCGGAGGGAGCATCTACCACGGAGGGCTTCTACATCAACACCATAGCCCCTCCGATGAAGTGTTAGTAGTTTAGTTCAGACCTTCGAGTCCATAGCTAGTAGCTAGATGGCTTCTTCTCTCTTTTTGGATCTCAATACCATGTTCTCCCCCTCTCTCGTGGAGATCTATTCGATGTAATCTTCTTTTTGCGGTGTGTTTGTTGAGACCGATGAATTGTGGGTTTATGATCCAGCTTATCTATGAATAATATTTGAATCTTCTCTAAATTCTTTTATGTATGATTGAGTTATCTTTGCAAGTCTCTTCGAATTATCCGTTTGGTTTGGCCAACTAGATTGGTAGTTCTTGCATGAGAGAAGTGCATGACTTTGGGTTCAATCTTGTGGTGTCCTTACCCAGTGACAGAAAGGGTTGCAAGGCACGTATTGTATTGTTGCCATCGAGGATAACAAGATGGGGTATTTATCATATTGCATGAATTTATTCCTCTACATCATGTCATCTTGCTTAAGGCGTTACTCTGGTTTTAACTTAATACTCTAGATGCATGCTGGATAGCGGTCGATGAGTGGAGTAATAGTAGTAGATGCAGAATCGTTTCGGTCTACTTGTCTCGGACGTGATGCCTATATACATGATCATACCTAGATAACCTCATAACTATGCTCAATTCTGTCAATTGCTCAACAGTAATTTGTTCACCCATCGTAGAATACTTATGCTCTTGAGAGAAGCCACTAGTGAAACCTATGGCCCCCCGGGTCTATTCTCATCATATTAATCTCCATCACTTTATTTACTTGCTTTGCTTTTACTTTTTACTTTGTATCTTTATACCAAAAATACCAAAAATATTATCTCTATCAGATCTCACTCTCGTAAGTGACCGTGAAGGGATTGACAACCCCTAATCGCGTTGGTTGCGAGTAGCTATCGTTTTGTGCAGGTACGAGGGACTTGCGCGTGACCTCCTACTGGATTGATACCTTGGTTCTCAAAAACTGAGGGAAATATTTACGCTACTGTGCTGCATCATCCTCTCATCTTTGGGGAAAACCATCGCAAGCTCGAGACGTAGCACTAGCCTTCTTAAGGCAACTTGTTTAACTTATGTTTGTACTCAGATATTGTTGCTTCCGCTGACTCATTTGTATTCAAGATGATGTAGTCGAGCCCTCGAGGCCCCTGGCTTGTAATATGAAGCTTGTATTATTTTTGTTTGTGTCTAGAGTTGTGTTGTGATTTCTTCTTGTGAGTCTCTGATCTTGATCATACACATTTGCGTGCATGATTAGTGTACATTGAATCGGGGGCGACACACCAAACCAATAATCAACGAAGAAATAGGAGGCTATAGTAATCATGCATAGAAGAGTTCAGAGAAAACTCAAATAATATTCATGGATAGATTTGATCATAAACTCACAATGCTTTGGATCTCAAGAAACACACCGCAAAAAGTCATTACATCAAATAGATATCCAAGAACATCGAGGAGAACATTGTATTGAACATCAAAATGAGAGAGGAAGCCATCTATCTACTAACTATGGACCCGTAGGTATGTGGAAAACTACTCACGCATCATCGGAGGGCAGCAAGGATGATGAAGAGCCCCCTCCGTGATTGAATTCTCCTCCGATAGAGTGCTAGAAAAGGCCTCCGATGGTATCTCATGGTTCTGGAACTTGCGGTGGCAGAAAAAGTATTTCGTGGACTCCTATGTTGGTTTCATGATTTTTAGATTATTTTATAGAGGCGAAGTTAGGTCAAACGAAGCCACGTGGGCCCCACAAGCTATCAGGGCGCCCCCTGGTGCCTTGTGGGCCACTGCTCCATCTTCTCGTCCCCTCCCGAAGCTTCCAGGGTCTCTTATTGCTAGAAAAAAATCTCCAAAAAGTTTTGTGGCATTTGGTCTTCGTTTGGTACTGATATTCCGGGAAACCAAAAACAAGCAAAAACAAAAACTGGTACTAGGCACTAAGTTAATAGGTTAGTCCCAAAACATGATATATAATTGCTTGTAGGTTTTTATAAAACATCCAAGATTGATAATATAATAGCATGGAACAATAAAAAATTATAGATACGTTGGAGATGTATCAATGTATTGTTCACACACGAACACGTCATATACCCTCGACGCCGGGGGTGATGCACCGCAACTCACGTCGAAGGAGACCCGCCAGAAGCGCAGTATGCAAGGCAATCCGGCGGGCGCTTTTCTAGACCCCAAAAGCCCACACGCCTGGGAGGGACCCCGTCAGGGCGCGCGGTGGCTATGGGCTTCCCTAGGTCAACCTGATGGCCCCTATGGCCTCGAGGTTCGCTGCCCTGTAACAAGAAGAACGAACGAAAAATGAGGAGGAAGAAGAACAAGGTAGAGAGATCAAGGTAAATGTGAAAAGTGGTAGATTGATTGTGTACTGTTTAATCGGCCGCCACCCCTTACATATATATGAGGCGGATGGACTTCTCATACAAGAAAAGGACTCAAATCACGTCCAAATCATCAAAAGTTACCCTAACTCGGACTACGAGGGCCGAAACTTCCGGTCCGGCCTGGAACTTCCGGGCTCAAATTATATCAAGTAGCCCTCTTGCACTGAATCTGCAGGTCGCATATGACTTCGGATCGTGATGGTCCAAAAAGTAAAGTTGTAGATCTTGAAACGGAGAAAAAATATCATCTTTTAACTACTTTCACATCGGAGTTCATCTTGATGTGGAATTCGGGCCTGCAACTGCAAATAATGTTGAATTCCAATTTTCAGGGCGCAGCGCGTGTAAACTTTCTGTTTAGCCTGGAACCTCCCCGAAACTTCTGGGGCTGGTTTCTGTAGCACACCGTTTTGGCTCTAACTACTACATATGAATTCAGATTGAGATAATTTTTATATCAAAATCAATTGTTTCGATGAGACAAAGACAATTCATGTAGAAAGTTGTCATATGAGGCTATACTGGGGGCGTAATTGGCCGAACAATGCTCTACACACAAATCCTAGTACTTCGAGCAACACTTCGGGCCTCGAGATGAGACCGGACGGTGATGGCCCAAACTTCAAAGATGTTCATGTTGACACCACATACCTTTTTCATGTAGATCACTTCTCCATTTGAGGTCATCTTAATTGAGTTTTTGTCCATTCCTCAATCCATACAATTGTATGTCATCAATACCAAACACAAACATTAAAGACCTATATGCATTAGCGATTGGATGTGAATATTTGTAGGGCTCTAGTAGTGGCCTTGAACTGGTGGTGCCGATGTTGAGGTCCTAGAGTTCTCCGGTGCTACAACCAGCGAAGGGTCATGCCGTGAGCTTGCCCATGGTGGTTGCTATGAGAGTGGCGTCGATGGCTTTTTTGCATGAACCATGACCACGATGAGCTACAACAGTGGTCACGGTGAACTGAACCGCACCCCTAGGATTCTGTAACGGCGACCACGACGAGTTGGAACCGGAAGAACCACGGGGGAGTTGTCGGGAAGCCGCATGGTGAGTCGATCGGCATTGCAGGAAATGCGAGCGAGGGAGACTTGCTAGAAATGGCGGGCGACTAGATCAACGGACGGCGGGTGCTACAACGGCCTGGTGCGCAATCTACAAACAACATTTGCGAGCTGCAACCGACGATGGCAGGCGAGAGGGCGCCTACAACGCTGGTGCCGCCGAGGGCGTCAACACCTACGAACACGTCCACCATGCCTTGTGAGGGGTGCGCGTTGGACGAGAAGCATGCACGGCGCGGTGGCGACTAGCTGATATGAGGTGATTTTCTCAGTACGCGTTGGTGAGAAGGAAGATGAATCGAGAGGGAATCCAACGGCTACGGGAACCCATATCAAACGACTTGTGAGGGCCCCGTTGTGGATCCTGGCCGGTTGGCCGGCGCCTATATCGCGAGTAATGGGGTAATTTGCTACCAGGGGCTGACATATCGGGGCCACTTACAAGTGAACTGAAAGAAAGCTTTCTCGTGTTCAGTCAGTGCCGATCATTCCCACTCCTGAACCCTAAACCCAGCCGCCGCCATGGCCGCCGCCGTCCGCCTATTCCTGCGCCGCCGCCTTGCCACGGCCACCGCCACGCCTCCGACCCCGGCCTCCATCCTCAACCCTTCCTCCCCGACCACCCCGCTCACCTCGCGGCAGAAGACCCGCCTCGCCATCTCCCTCCTCAAGTCCTCCCCGCCGCCGCCCCCCGACCAGATCCTCTCCATCTGCCGCGCCGCCGCACTCTCTCCGAAGACCCACCTCGACCGTGTTGCTCTCTCCCTCGCCACCTCGAGGCTCTCCACCGCCCCGGACTCCCTCCGAGACCTCACATCCTCTCTGCTCATCCCCCACCACGCCCACCACGCCATCGTGCTCTTTGGCCAGGCCGGCCTCCTCCCCGACGCCATCTCCACCTTCCAGTCATCCCCCTCCACCCGCTCCCTCAACGCCCTCCTGTTCGCCTGCATCGTCGCCGGCAACCATGCCGAGGCCGCTCGCATCTTCCAGACCTTTCCCGACGCCCACCGCGTCAAGCCCAACGCCGAGACATTCAACTCCATTATAAAATCCTTCTCTGAGTCCGGCACCACAAGGTCTTTCTACTCGGTGTTCGATGAAATGTGCAAGCAGGGCGTGAAGCCCACCGCCACCACATTTACTGCCGCGATTGCTGGGTTTTACAAGGAGGAGCGCTTTGATGATGTAGAGAAGGTGATTAAGCTCATGAAGAAGCACGGTTGTGGCGAGTCACTGCAAGTGTACAATGCAAGGGTCCAGGGGCTGTGCAAGCTTGGCCGGAATGGTGATGCCAAGGCATTACTGAGTGAGATGGCCAAGAAAGGGACGAAGCCAAACTGGGTTACTTATAACCATTTGATTTATGGATTCTGTAAGGAAGGGGATTTGGAGGAAGCGAAGCGGCTGTATAAGGAGATGGGAAAGAAGGGGCTTGTTGGGGATAGTGGCTTCTATTTTACTGTCATTTTTCACCTTTGCAAGGCTGGCGATTTTGATACCGCCCTTGGTGTATACAATGAGATAATACCTAGGAACTGGGTACCCTGCTTCTCAACCATGAAGATGCTTGTGAATGGGCTTGCCGGGAGCTCGAGAATCGATGAGGCAAAAGGGATCATTGAGAAGATGAAGGAGAAATTTCCGGATAGGGATGAAGGGTGGAAGGAGGTAGAGGAGGCATTGCCTCAATAGAATAACCACTCACAGGTATTGTTTTCCTACTCACTGTTCTTAGAAACAATTACACAGATTCAATTTGGAAAATACAATTTGAGAATACGGATGTCTGAGTATGTTGTTTGGCTTATGGTAAACCTACAATATTTCACATGACATAAACCTGCAATGTTACAATATGCATTATACAAGTTATTCTACATCTGGAAGATGTCGCAGTTCAACTTATGGTAAAGTAGTGTCCTTCTGTAGGACCTTAAATTACATCATGAGGCTCTGCAACTTAGATGTTTTTTCCACTTCATTTCAATATCCGTTCCTCTTGGTTCTAGTCCAGAATGAACTGCTTCTTAGAGCTGCATTATCTGCGTTCCAGTGTTTAGGTCCTCTATGTGATATAATATGTTACTTATCAGTAACATAGATTTCCATAAGCTCATAGTCATATAGGATTTGCAAAATTGTTGTCAATTAGCATGTCCATGTCTGTAAAAATATATATGACTTACAGAATAGTCGTGTATATTAACAAGAACCTTGTATTCATTAGTTTGATGTGTGTTAGTATAGAATTTAAAAGGAATTGGAGTGCTTCATTTATGCGGACAGCTGATCAGGATTTTAAAATTTGGAAGTAAAAGGATAAACTATAGTAGATCGACATTGCTTTTAATGAGAAATTGGTACTGTTTAAGTAGTACTTATAATAACTGTGGAGATTTAGTTAGATTATAGAGTGTGAGGTAGGTTTTATTCCCCTCGGAGGTATTAAATTATACATAACTAAGAGGAAGTTACAGGCACACCAAGCAGCGATTTACAGTTTCCTATTTTCCTTCATAACTGGTAGCATAAGAAAGTGTTCATAGAAATATCAAAACTTTGCAGCGAAACTCCTGATAATATTTAATGCACCTCTTGAGCATTTGGCACTTGACTCAAATCAAACTACTAGTAGTTATTTGAGAACCCACATGGCTTTACAAATGGAGATTCGAGGACAGATTAATGGGTCATTACTTTGGTGATGATTGACGCCATTGAATGAAATTGTTTGTAAAGTAACTCAGTTGTACAATTTGCAACATTTGTCTATGCCATCTCTTAATCTTTTTGGGCTAAATTAAACATATCAATGCTGTCATCCGAAATGTATATTTGTATATTTTAACTGGTCAATTTTGGTCCAGAGGAATTGTTGTGAACCAATCTCACCTTATAAAAGCTTAGTACGCAAAAGTTGCAACTTGCAAGTAATGTATTCCGAACAGGCAAACAGCACAAGATCATCTCTCCTGATTCTCTCCTTATTTTTTCTTGAGAATACCTATTATTATCGCTGATGTGTGGCAGGGAAATTTTTAGCCAGATTAACTTGGTTAGGTTGATTCCCCGGACCCTGCGGGCAGGAGCTACATGCACCGGGCTGCCCTTTTTTCTTGACTTGGTTAGGTTGATTCAGGAGTCTTAACTCTGGGATTTTGAAATTTTTCTAAATGAACTTTACTTGCGGAATCTGAGCACGTAAAATTCTGGCTGTAAGCATCTAGATTGTATATTGACAATATAATGGTACGAGCATATGACCTGATGACTATACTTCCTTTCAGTAACATCGAATGATCAAATCTATAAAAGTATGCTTCATTTCAACCCCCTGTTCGAGTTGAAAACTGTCCATGCAGATCTCAACTGTTGCTGTCTAGGATTCTCGGTGCTATTGTTTCATCCCGCCAAATTTTAATTCATGCAGGCCTCTGTATTAGCAAGTACTCCCTCCGTTCCTAAATATTTGTCTTTTTAGAGATTTCAAATGGACTACTGCATACGGATGTATATAGACATATTTTAGAATGTAGATTCACTCATTTTGCTCTCTATGTAGTCACTTGTTGAAATCTCTAGAAAGACAAATATTTAGGAATGGAGGGAGTACTTATTTTATGTCTCCTTTCGTATTGGTTAGATTTAGGCTTGGCATTTGTCGGTCTGGCTGTATGTGGTCTGTGTACCAAATGGTCCACAGCAATTAAGCAGAAGTATGCTTGAATTCATTGGCTAAACAGCTTGATTTCATTTACTGGTCCCTCTTTGCAAAATGTAAGGTGTATTTTGATTGTTTACCACAAGACTTTGACGGTTTGACCAATGATCACTCCATGAGTATGCAATCTCCATGACATAAAATTGATGCCATTAACTTCATAGTCAGTATTTGCTTGCAATTGTAAGTTGTATCACATAAACCAGATATTAGCGTAGTAATTATCTGGCGTACGGATGCAGCTGTTCAACTTTAACTTGTGCGAACTAAATTTATCTAGTCTTTTTATTGTCTTGATTATCTGAAAATGTCTCTTTACTCAATAATTTTGAAATGATGCACTTCTTTCCTTGGTACTCTCACCAGCTTCTCACTAGCATTTATTTCGACACCTGTTGAGCATTTTCTTCCCTGGACTTGATTACCATGTACCACTAGCTTAAATTCATCACATTCATTTTATGACTTCATATAGAGATGGAATACTAATGTAAACTGCATAAATTTTCCTTTTGCCTTTCAGATGAAAAACTGCTGCTCAGTGATTCAAATTCAAGTTTGTCGCTGAACACCCCTTCTCAAATTGTTTGTCGTCGGGTGCCAAAAACGTGGTTAGCAGTTGGGAACTGCACCAAAATTTGATTGACTGTTCTAAGCACATGGAGCTTTGTTTAAGATGTAATTTTGCTATTAGAATATGCTAGTCCCAGTTGCTGTTATAAAATATCTCCCGTCAAAGAATTGTTGAGACGGGGTGAAAATACCATGACTTTGAGGTAAGGCACTGTTCGATATTTTTTGGATACTCTGTTCTTTAGTATGCTCATGCAAGTTATAGCTTGATTTATTTATTAGGGGTAGGAGATAATAACCATACCTTAAGTGGGTATCCCACAATTGGATACAATGATATCCACATAGCTTGTCTCCCTGTATGGTCCAGAATTTGACATAACAGAGTGAAGAGGACAAGCTGTCTGCAAGAATCTGTGATTTCTGCTGATGCATGTCAGTAGGTTACTAATGCAGCAGGGCCACATGCATGTTGTGTAGTACTATTTCTTTCTTCGATTGAAGGCGGAATACCCCTGTATAACTGTGTTTAGCAGGGTGCTTTGCTGCTGGCTCCTGGAAACGCGAAAGAAAGTTAGAACGTAAACATTGTAAACCTCAAAGAACATTCTTACGAACGACTTAAGATTATTCAGTCTAGGACCCATGTAAGGTTTTTTTTAGTGTACTCAATTTAGATAAGTAGATTCGGTACTTAACGGATAGATGTCTTTGAATTCTAGTGAAGATTGAGGTTTGCTGGTAGTATTTGTCACAGCTTTAGCTTGTTGTCCAGAATTTAGGACCGTTGCTTTTTTTCTGGATGCTAGCAATGTCCCGGATAGGACTGTTTTCACCATGGCACCTCTAATTATCTTTGACTGGTAGTTCATTTTTTCCCTCTAAAAGTCTTAGGTTTGGGTTTACGCGGTATGGACAAGTCAACCAAACCCTGTGACATTGTGCGGCATACTATTTTATTTTTGCATCCTAATTGCTTATCTTATCGGATTGTGTCTTAAAATTTTCCATACCTGGGTTATTTTCATTTGTCATTTTCCTTTTCATTTTGAGGGAAGCATACCTCTAAGTAGGTAGCGCCCTCGCTGGATAGAATGAGATCCACATAGCTTGTCTCCCAACATGGTCCAGAATTTGACAGAAAACCTCACATGAAAGTGAAGAGGGTGATCAGACATCAGCATCCAAGAATCCTTATGATGCCTTCCAAGCTAAAAGCAACAATTACTGTTCAGTCCACAAATTGTTTCAGAAAATACAAATAGACAAAATGCTTAGGTTACCTACCCAGAAATCTAAAACCATTTGCCTGTGTGGATAGAAAGTCACAGGTGTTCAGTTGCAAATAAATGGCATTCCTATCTCTTCATTCCAGGTGTGGGCCCACAATGATCATATATACAAGAGGATCACGGTGACGTGACTGCATTAACTCATGCACTTTCCTGACCTCACCATAAATTCTTTTCCCGAAAAGGAATCATACTCTGGCTAGTGCAGTTCGGGAATCTCCTTGTTTAAATCTTTTCTGTTCGAGGGCCCCTCCTTTGATTCAAAGGAACTTCATAGAAATCTTGGAGAATTTGTATCCTTGGGAATTCTGCCTACACAGGCTGTTTGATTGGTAGGACTGAATTTGTCAGGGGTTTTGCACTCTGTTTTGGAAGAAAATTTCCATCCACTCAAACCTCTTTGTGCATTTTCTTTGTTTTTTGGGCATCAAAGCACTCGTTGCTCCAAGTTCCTGTGGTTTTCTAGTAGGATTCAGCATGACATGCCACTCCAAATCCTATGCCTTTTCCGTTCCTACATTTTGAAAATCGAGCGAATCAAAGAGGCTATAGTTCAGAAACTTTTACAACGTCAGGATGGTTGCTTGACCGTGACCGTATGCCACTTGTGTCCCGAGCGGCAAAGCCGTGCGTAGCTAGGCTGCTTGGTTGCCGGCTCGTCATTCCTCTATTCGCAAATCGACCAGCAGCCACACCTCATGTGGTCACTACAACCACGTATTCTACCAAACCTGAGAGACCATCCGTTCCAAGTGGAGTTCTGCTAACAAGTCAGGAGACATCCCATTCATCTAATAAAAAAAATGAAAAAAAAATTGGTGCCTCGTATGGCCGTTAATACAAGTTGAGATTTGGACGTTCTTCTTTTGTCCTTTTCAGCACAGGATCTTGGTCGAGTGGCCTCTGTTGTTCACACACACTAGATGACCCGTTGCGCCAATGGCGCAAAGGCCGAATGTAAGCCAATTATTGTGAGAGAATGCATTAATATATTTGTTGCATGAAAAGAATAGCTCATATACTATATGTAGTGAGCACATAAGATTGAAAACGATGCACTAAGTCATGTAGGAAAGTAACCTTGACTTTCTGCAGATGTAGTTGTTGTTGAAGAGCGTTTGTAAAATAAACAGGAATGTAATTGCTTTTAATTTATTGCATACACTGTGATCGGAAGACGTGATCACGGGGAAGCTCTGATGAAAGCATTGAAGCAAAAGCATGCATAAAAGGAAGCTTGTTTCTTGAGTCATAGTTTTCAGGAAACAGTAGCAGAAGAGTTCTTCACATATATATACAATAAGCGGTGATAAACCGCTTTTCACTACAAAGAGAACAATATAATCTAAAGATGATAGACTACATTACACAGTACTTTTCACCATAGAAGCAGCAGGGGAAGACTAAAGTTTATATATAGCTTGCTCGGAGTTCTCCGAAAGGGGAAAGATATTGGTCTCATTGATGCGAAACAAAAGGTGGCTGTTTTCGTAACCACCGAAGCATGCAGGCCAGGATACATTGACCAAAATCTACCAGAAACTATTTCTGGTTGCTTCGAGGCGGTGCTCAAAATTATAGGATGTCCGATGTCGCTCGGAAAGATAAACATCTTTTTTAATTATCTCACAAATAAAAATAAGGATGTTCTCTGAATAAATTAATATTGGTTTCTGTAAGAGAAATTCAATTAAATGGTCAGCATGATACCCTTCCAGCGTAGACTTCGCTTGATAAGCAAGCAGAATATAGAAGATACCTTGACAAAGAAGAGATATTACAGTTATTAGCATACTGCACCATACCATTAATCACAGTTGCAGAATAAGTAGAACCAAAGAAACGTTAGTCGTACCGTATGTACATATCTAGATAACGGCATGGAAGAAGTGCTCCAAGGAAGAACTACTGCCTCGCTTTCTTTGGTGCGCCAACTCCCTTGGCGGCATTGCCTGTTCTGAATTTGATCAATTAGCAAAAACAATGACACGTTAACAACTTTGTTCCTGGTGATAAAGGCTAGATCTTCAGAATGTTGTATACACAGGAAGTGCATAAAGATTAGACACAAAAATTGCAAGACAACATAAACAGAAGACTCATTGAACCCTAGCACATAGGAAACCAACTCCATAGATAATCAATTGGCAGGCGCATGCAACAGGAAAGAAATGGTAATACACATAAAAATGCTGAAGGTACATATATATTTTACTGACCCTCTCATGAATCTAGAAAGAAAAGTCTGATCAAACAACATTAGACGCATCAGTGAAGAGAGAAAACATAGTCAACATACAAAGGGAACAATGTTTTTCATTGTAAAGAAGGGAAGGCTTCCTAAATTCCTAAATGGTAGGGTAGTATTACTGTTTAGGCATCTATTCTGCAATTTATTAGCGAGTAACTAAATAGTAAAAGGATGTGTTTTTTTTTTGTGAGTAAGTGATTAAGCTGCATATATCAGTGAGGTACAGAACAGAAATTGAGCCTGGTAACAAACCCGCAGTCAGTAAATTTGTAATTGTTGTGACCAAGAAGCAAGCAGAAAAATAACTGAACCTTAGAACTTATATTAGAAAAAGTAGAGATCAAATGCATATACCAAAGCAGGAGCCGTTCCATAATCTAACACAACAATCTAATTTGTTCTATAGGAGGGGTTTTCACCTTTTGGTCTTAGAGGGGTCAGGAAGCATGTTCTTTGGATCCTCAGCAGATGCACTTTCAGTTTCCTCTCCAACCTGTATAATTTGGTGTTATCAAAGATCATTGTACATCAAGCATGATCTATGCAGAATGGGTATGATATCTGTATAAAGGCAAGGCACAAATCAAAGCTGGCAACTAATCTGTATAATCATCTTCAAGGAAAGGCAAGAAAATAGTGTGCAGCAGCAAAGCTTTACTTTTTTTTAAGAAAGCAAAGCTTCAGCTATTTCTTCAGCAAGGAACCAAATTCAGAAATCAAAGTCCAAACAGAGAATAAATGTTTCCCTATAGAGCTTATAGGCAAAGAGGTAATAACAAGCAGATCTAAATACCAAATGCTAATGTAATATTGGTATCCATAAGCAGTAGCTTCAGATCCTAAAATTCATCAGCACTGCAACCACATAATTTTCACTCTTCTGTCTATTTCCCCTTTCATATCATTCAACTCTTTGTTTATTGGATCTTCATAAACACCAAAAATCTCAAGGATTTACATGCACATTAGAAATTAAACTTGCCTTAGCATTCTATTTGTAAACCGCACCAAAAGAGAGAAGCCACAGGCATCTAGGGCGAAGATGAACTCACACGTATGTACACTGGGAAGCATGCATATGAAAGTTAGAAGCATACGTTTACCTATGGTTGTAATCACTATGAATAGAATTAGCAACTACTATTTATTCGTTACTTGAATGGAATCAACAGCGACTTTCATGCATTGCATATACGACGGCTGGCCCTATATGCCTCCTCTGCCTTATCTCGTAACTACTACTAATAATTGTTGACTGGGCTGGGCTGCTGTCTAAACAAAGACAACTGCATTCAAGCACAGGGCAGTACCTCCTAAGACTGAACCTTTAATTAACAGAAGCAAGCATCTGCCAATTTATTGAAGGAAGAACACCACGCCTGAAACACAGCAGGCCTATCAACTTAATCCAGACATATAAATATGTGGTCACACCACCACTATCACACCTAAAAACTTAGGAAAAGTCTGTAGTCCAAGTCACAATTATAACTACTCTGTTTTCACCTTAAACTATCATAAAAGAGAAATAAAAATACAAGAGTAATATAATGCAGACCAATGCACAACACATCAGGTGAAGATTTCCAAAGATAAGCAATCAGATCAGTTCAGTTGCACACATGTTCATACAACTACTTCCACAAACAGTTCCAGTAGGCTTTCACAAACTCACTTGCACCAATCCATCCCGTGCGAGTAAACAGCAACCGCTACCCAATCACTTATCCAGAATGACCCAAAGCACCAAACTGAACATAACTCTATGACCACACTGTTCTGAAATATTTTTCTTCTTCAAGCTAATTAATAAATTAATAAATTCACCCAAACTAAATTATCTTCTTAGCTGCTTTAATGGAGCATAGTAAGCACTTGTCGTTGCTGTCTGGACCCTTTTTTAGGCAGTGATGCATGCGCATTTCACACAGTAGCTTCCATAACCTGCTCAGCTTGCTTAACCCAGAGATATAATGACCACCAGGGTGGGCCCTGAGTAATAGAATAACTGTACGATCCCATGTGTCAGTAACCTGATCTGCACAAGCGCACAAATAGACATGCAAGGAGAAGCAGAATGACACCTACCAATAGATACGATGGTGTGTTACAGAATTGAAAGGCAAAAGAACCAAATGGATTCATCTCAAGCAGAGCAGCAGGAATGCAACTAACCCTCGCGTCTTCCTTGCAGCACGAAGAGAACTTTAGAGAAGCAAAGTAAATGCAAAATAGGGACTCGGTGGGCTAAATCTGACAGATGGCATCAACCAAGATATTAAGAGCAGCTAACATGTTATTAGCCTCCTTGCAACTGTTCAGAGATCACCTTCATACTGCACTTGGTCAGCTGAACGATCCTCCCACCTGCCATAAGAGGAGCTTACCAAAGTAAGCTGACTAAAAATTAAGAAACAAGAACAAGCGGAACATCGCAAGGCAAAACACTCAAAGCACCAACCTACTCATTGTCGCTTGAGCCCCAGTGCACTGTCACAAACATAGGCGGTTCTAGAGAAAGAGAAGAAATAACATTGTAAGAATCGTGAGGAGCCGGCTCGAGGAGTGTGGTGAGGTCGGATCAGGGTACCTGAGGTGTCCTGCACCTTGCTTCATCAGACCCTGGGATTCCATGGAACAATCGTATCAAAACAAGTAAACCAGGTCGGCTAAGATTATTAGAAGAGATGCACCACATTAATGTCTCTATGTATTATTGCATTGCCATGCAGATATTCCAACCCTTGCAAAATCTGCCTAGTATACTTCCTAATGACCTGATCAAAATACGCAACGAATCAGTTTCTCTTCTGCGAGTCAAATCACAGAAAACCGCATGATTGATGGTTACTTACTGCCTCCGGGAATGAACCGAGTTTTCCAAGAAGCGACTGGATAGACCCTCCAGGAACAAACTCCAGCGGGATATTCAGTGTGTCTTCCTCACGGACAGTCCCGAGGTACCTCTTCTCAAATCACAGGAAGTAGATCAAACAACTGCAGTCTAGCAGTCAAGTATAGAGTATCTAAAATGTAATCGATCTTTCATCTACTAACCACAATATTGGGGTGCGAAGGTTCTTGAGGAGCTTCACTTCTTCCTCAAGTTCTCTTATATGCGCCTAATCGTAGAAACAAAAGCCACAAATCACCTCACATGAAGGAAAGCCTCAACAACTAAATTGGTAACCAAATCGGTCGGAGAAGTGCTACTCACTTGGGCCTTACCACGGCTATCACTTGCATTACACTGCTATGCATATACTAATCATTTGAATTTATTCCTAGAAGGTAAATAAAGAACGGAAGCTTAAGCACAACCACTGATTTCTATCAACTTCCCAAAACAAAGCATTTGAAGCTATATTAATATGCAAGCCCAGATTCCCATATACTTTATTATGGGGGAAAACAACCATATCAGAGATAAACATGAATCATCACTTACTTTTGATGTTGTTGTTGGAAAGAGCATGACTTCCTGATGTGTGCTTCGTTTCGTTCTTCTACAACCGAACTCTGTAATAAAGAACAAACTAATAAGGCACACACTCAGTACTGGTAATATCTGTAATCGATGGAAGGTAATTATATTCGAACGCCCTTGGAAAGGAAACATAAACCTAGGTTGATCGGCGCTGTTCTGAAACAGCTGTATGCAGGCAGTGGAGATAGTTGAGCAGGCTGCCATGCTTGTGACAAAGCGGCTGGTCTGTACATATGTGACAATTAAGAAGGGTTCAAAAGTTAGCGTGACAACGTGTATAATATCAAAACCGAGACATATGTTTACCATCGACATCTTCAGCAGCATCTAACTCTTCTTCCTTGACCGTTACTTCCTGGAAACAAACAGCCAAGCTATTAAATTGTTTGATTTCACTGTATTTAATTTGAGAGGATTAACTGTAAAGCATCGTTAGATTCCTGAATTTGGTCTGTTTAGAATGAGTACACAGGACAATGCGCAGATGTACCAATCAAGCATCCGTTTATACTATCCAGGAGCTCAGAGTTTAGTAACTCTAATGCATATGGTAGCAGGTAATATCTATGGTAGGGCGTATCTTGTACCCACAAGACTAATGTCAATTTGTTTGTAAGACATGCATAATCACTTTTCTTAGCCGACATGAGGCTAGAATGAGAAGTTAAAAAACACTATCTATTATAAATTCTATTGTATGCGGCGTGCAGACATTTAAAACACCTATGTTTTCTGACGAAATGAATGGTAATGGCTGATTACTAATTTCCTAAATCGGTTTTTTCCTTCGAAACCTAATTCGCGGATAAACAGGCCTAAATGGGAAAACGGAGGGTGGATGTACAATTATGACAGCTAGCTCATACAGAGGCATGAAGAACATCCTCTGTTCGCATGACCAACATCATGTACTGCTGTGTCAGACCACAAGATTAAACAAACACTTTTGAAACCTTCGTTTACGAATTTAGCTTTTGTCAGTGGGTAATAGAAATACAAAATCATGTCACGTACTCTCTTACACAGAAAAATCAAACATCAAGCGTGACTGTATTTAAGAGAGAGAGAGAGAGAGAGAGAGAGAGTTCACCTTGTTCATCTTTATCAATTTCATTCTCAAAATTCTTCTTCTACTCTCCACAAGTAGCCAGGATATGAGAATCAAAATTAGATTATCAGAAAACTGGAAAATCAAGGACGCAGATGGGCATCACAGATTGGAGAGGAGGAGGGAAGAAGCGAAGGTGAGGAGGAGGGGCACGGCTGCTACCTGTAGACATGCGTGGCTTCAGAGGGTTGCTCGCCCCCACCCCTTGCTTATGCTGTCGTGGCCCTGTCTAGGTCAATCGGAGAAGCTCAGGTGGTCGCCATCTCCCCAACCGACGAGCGCCCCCAGCTTCTCCCGCCTGCACGCACCTGCCCGGCCCTTCTCCTCCATCGCTGCCGGTCCGGTCGACATCCCACAGGCTGAGCCCGAGCAGCCCCATCCCCCTCGACTTGTGGAGGCAGGAGCGGAGGAGGCGGCGGGGATATTCCTCCCCAGACGCCCCCACTCTCTCCTCCTCCTCCTCCCCCGTCTCATCCACCCCTCCTCGTCCCGGATCCCGCCGAAACCGAGGCTTGTGGGCGCGGAGGCGAGCTTCTCCGGCGGCGGCGAGGGTCGCGGGGAAGACGCGCGGGCTAGGTCACCGGCATCGGCGGCGGCGGCAGGAGAGGAGGCGGGGGTCGCGGGGGAGACGCGCGGGCCGGAGCTGGCCGGAACCGGCCGGCGCGATGGGGAGAGAGAGGGGTTCGGCGGCGGGGCTCCTAGGGCGCAGGAGGAGGAGGTGGGAGGGAGTGGCAGCGGACGAGGGAGGGAGGAGCGAGGGGCGTGGGGCTGTTGATCGGGGCTAGGGTTCGATGCCGTTTTCTACCCTGCGCGGTGCGGTGATTTTTCCGCTCGCCTGGTGCGCTGCACCCCACGCGCGGCGCGGTGGGCTTTTTTTCCTCGCACGGTACCGTGCGCTAAAGGCCTTTGTTGTGACTACCACTCTAGCAGCTTTTATATGTTAGATAAAGCTGGACGAAGCCATTGGTGTGAACAACAAACACCATGAAAGATGTTCCCTGTGATATATCATCATCATCTTACTTTCTCTCTCTCTCAGCTATTTTCCAACGCATGTAAATTGCTCGTTTGAACAATATCAGCAAACGCGGATGCTGAAAAATATCAACAATACCGGCAAAGCATGTTTTGTACTACCAAACATTTGAAACCAGAAGTATCATCAGACATGTACCACCTCCATCCCAAAATATAAGATCTTTTTGCAGTTCAAACTACAAAGGTAGTATGCATCATTATTTTTTATCACCAAGCTTGATTTCTAGACAATATCAGCAATCATGCTTTGTACTCCCTCCGTTCACATAGACTACATGTGAACTACTCCCTCCGTTCCGATTTACTCGTCGTGGACGACGAGTTCACGACGAGTAAATCGGAACGGAGGTAGTACATATGGATCAAAATGAGTGAACAAACTCAACAGAACATGTCCATATACCTCCGATCACAAAAAAAGTAAGAGCATCTTATATTTGTGAACGGAGGGAGTACCAAATACTGAAAAATCCCATAGAAATAGGACAATCCCACACGCTTCTTCTTAAAGTAGAAATGCACTGACGATTTGGAGCTTGTGTTTGGTTTAAAACAGGTTTGTCCTAATGCTGTTCACTCTGGGCCGGGTTTTGCATAAATTCCGCACCATAGCTGTATATGCATTTCTTTCATTCAGGCAGTGGCAACAGGAAAGGAGGTAGTGATGGCCGCGTATAAAAAATCTCACACCTTCAATAAATAAATAAATACATAAATCTCACTCCATCATGTACACAATTTTCAGGCCTCCGATCTTAACCTTCCCATGTCTGGGCACCAATGTCACCGTCACACTCTCGTCTCTGTCGGCACCCAGATCTTCCAAGAGCTCGTTCAACGCCACCCTCATGCTTGTTTCTATCCTCGTCCCCTTCCCTGTGCCGTCCATACTAGGATGACTCAAGCACAGGTAGCTCCCGGCCAGCTCCCGCCCGCTCGGCTCGACCTTCTCGTAGTCCATGACGTTCACATAGACGTCGAACTTGACCATTTCCGTGCCGTCGGTCTCGATGCCCTCCACCACCAGCACCTCCTCCCGCACCGCCTTCTCTCGCCGGCTTCGAAGCACCCACGGCCGTCTTACCTCCACGGTCACCGCCGTGTCAAGGGACAGCGGGAACCTGACGGACTTCAACGACGACGAGCCTTTATTTCTGTTCACGTTTGGAGTAGGAGGCGGACGTGCGTCGGCCCACGGCATGCCGACGCCGTCGAACCTGTACCGGAGCTTGTCGATGTCGAGCACGTCGCGGACGGTGATTCGCACCAGGCGGGCCTCCTCGTCGTAGAAGAGGAAGGAGGAGTCGAGCCAGTCGGGGTCCGTGAAGTCGACGTGGCCGCGGTAGCCGCGGGCGGCGCCGACGTCTCGCCACGCCTCCCACAGGCGGTCGATGTTGCTGTGGTGCGGGTAGAAGAGCGGGTCTCGGCCGGCGGAGTAGTAGGTGCCCATGTCCTCCACGTTGTGGAAGGTCAGATCGCCGGTCCAAATGTGCATGGTGTTGTGTGGTGTCAGCTCCACTGTCCCAGGGCCCGGCTTGTCAGACTGGCCGGCACGGAAGGGCTGGCCGTGGAAGAGGGACGGCAGGGCCGCATTGCCGATCATCTGCTTGTACATGATCCGGAGGTTCTGCTGGATCTGCTGATCGTCGGTGAGGTTGTTCTCGACGTGCGCGAAGTCCAGGTCCACAAGCGTGGGCGGCGCGTGCGCCGGGTTCCGCACGGGGTCGTGCAGCGGGGACGACGAGTTGGCGAACTCGGCCGGCATCCGCATCCCCTCCGGCACGTCCCAGCCCCAGAAGGGCAGCGCGAAGCCGGGCTCCCCGAGCAGCCTCGCCGCGATGCGCTCGAAGAAGTAGAGGTAGGCGCGGTGGAACGGGAAGAAGAACCAGGAGAAGTGGATCTGCATGTTGAGCTCCGGGTCCGCCGTCTGGCGGTAGGAGCCGGTGCAGTAGGCGCAGTGGACGTTGGCCAGCTGGTAGAGGCTGCGCGGGTCGGAGTGCGGCAGCGCCCTCATCAGCGCTATCGCGCGCTCGTACCGGGCCATGTGCTCCGCCCCCACGGCGTGCATCGGACGCCGGACCCTCAGCGGCTCCGCCGGGTCCGGGAGCGTGAAGTTGATCGGCTCGGACGCCGGCGCCGGCGGGCAGCAGTAGAAGGGCGGGAGCGGGTTCGGCGGGAGCGTCGCCTTGACGCACGTGTGCAGGCTGGTCACGAGAGGACCGCCGATCTTCTTCTTGCCGTCGGAGAGTGGGGCGGTGTCGACGTCGCCTGCGCATGAGACGATGTAGGGGTCGAGGCCGGAGACGGCGATGAGCGCTCTCGGCAGAGAGTAAGTGCACGGGTTTAGGGAGACCGGGAAGGCGGTGTAGACGACGATGACCGTGGCTGCGGCGGAGGCGCAGATGAGAAAGACGCAGGCTGCGAGTGGAGCATGGTGTCCATTGGCCATGGCTTCCTTCAGGTGCTAGCAGCTTGTTGCTTCGCAGAGGCGTATTTTGCTTGGCTAAGCTGCCCACAGCTACTTTGTCTCGGAGCAGAGTTATATAGGCGCGGACATGTAAAGCAGGAGAGTACTGCAAGCTAGGGACGTGGTTGTTGGGTACAATGTGTGTGGTCACCATGCCAGGATGTTTTCTTGGTGTAAAAACATACCGCGTGTATGTCCGACCTTTCGCAAATGTATTTTCTTTTTCGGAACAGAAACCCCTTTCCATGCACAGCGTATATGTGGAGCTTGACTGTCAAGGGTGGTTCATATGTTGAATCATTCATCAAGAAAGCTGTCGGCTGCTGGTCCATGGGTGCATGAAATAAAGACTTTGTTGAGTTCGTTTGCAGAGTTCAAGGTGTCATGGGTTAGGCATTCCGCGAACGTTGCCGCGCATAATTTTGTAAAAGTAGGTGTACGAGATAAACTTTGTAAGGTTTGGTTGGGTGCTCCCCCAGACTTCATCCTTGATGTAATTTCGGATGAGATTACGAGTTTGAAGTTTAAATAAAGCGGCAACATTATCCCTCAATTTTTTTTACGTGTGCGTGAGAGAGAATCACACGCCACACATTCTACATTTCATGAGATACAATCTGGGCACGTACGCAACGACGGATATTTGGAGCTCTCCTGGGTAGCGAAACCTACCTGCCACCACCAGGAGAGCTGCTCCTTCCCGCGCTGTCTTCCGTCGGCTCTCCTCCGTCGGCGACCTTTTGGTCGTTGGTGGTGGGGGTCGCGGATCTGTGCGTGTGGATCATTTTAGGTTTAGGTTTTAGGGTCCAAGGGTTTTGGATCGCTCGATGCCTTGGCTTCGGCGGCGACGATGGCGATGCTGAACAAAGAAGCTCCGGATCTTCTTGGGCGAGGTGGTCGTTTCTATGGCCGGTGAAGGATCTGGGAACCAGTCTGTTCAAGCGGGGATGTCGTGGCTGCGGCAGCATCCTTGTGGTGGACATGTGTCCTCGGGCTCCGCCGTTGTGACGACGTCTGCTCCAACGTCGGCGCGGAGTTTGGGAGGTAGTCAAGGAGCGGATACAGATTGTGGTCTGCATCGACGACATCTGGAAGACTGAACATGTGCTCGGCTCATGGTTCGTGGATGGCGGGTATTGTTTCCTCCTCCGACGTCTTAGTCATGTGGGGGTGCCAGATCTAGCGTTTGATGGCGTGTCCAGGGTGTTGCCCCGATCTGATTCGTTCAATGGTAATGGTTTCGCCTTAGGCGAACCACCTTGGAAGGTCCGCAAAGCTGCATATCAGCGATGCAGCCGCGTCGAGTTCGGATAAGAAGGTGATCCGTCATTTTTTCTTTCGGTGGCTGCTGTGGTGGTGCTGGAGGCAGGTGACGGGCGTTGGTGTAAGCTCAGAGATGTTCTGCTGCCTTTTCAGTTTTGTCATGTCGGTCTTTATGTGACTTGTACTTTAATCTTTATGATATGAATGAGACACATATTACCATGCAAAAAAAATCTAGCATGTGGGTCTATTCTATTTACCCATGAATGGCTCTTATATTTTTTGAACACGGTACAATCATAGACTCTCACATACGCTCACTCCGATCCTATGAACTTGCACTCACATCCCTATTCCTATGAGCATCTCCGAGATACCAAGTCAGCACAATATCCTGAGATTGACGAAGTCATCATAGACTCCTCGTAGTCGACAAGAACATCTCCTCCCACAAAACACACATCATCAAAAGCCTAAAAAAAAATAAAAAATAAAAATACAAGTTCCAGTTCTAAGTGTAGGACTTGAACCTTGACGGATTGGCTCCACCACAAGAAACCATCAGGACGACTGTGTCCCCACCTGTGATGTCTCCTTCCCCGTTGAATTTAATGGCGTGGCCCGGTTGATTTCCAATTGACTTGCTCCACATAACCCTGTAGATTGCATTCCGTAAAACTTGTTTGTAACTCTAGCAAAGTACTCCCTCTGTCCTTAGTGTTAAAAACGTCTTACATTATGGGACGGAGGGAGTATGCACTAAGGTCTTTGCCATGTGAACGGAAATCACACTTCGTATCAGCGCCCGCCCAGGAAGAAAAAAATGATTCGCAGGAAGAAAAGTCCCCCGGTTCCTTGACATACGATGCAACACAAAGATTTAGCCATTTTCAAAAAAATCATGTAGTTTAGCGCCAGAGCGTGACGATTCAATGCTTCACAGTTTTGCATAGGAAAAGCACTGTGCGGAGCTGACCGTTGGGCATTTAAAGCTGAAGGTCTTTCGTAATTCGTACTGTGTATAGACTAAAACAGGCTAACACCGCACCTAATCGTCGCGAGGGTGCGCCACTGTCAAATGTAAGCCGCATGCAATGACGTCACGTCACCAACAGTGTGAGAGAAGGACCATACGTATTCGCGTGTTCCACGCTTTCACAAACGTCGGGTGTACGTATTCCATAGTGAAGTTAGAGCATCTATAGCTGGTCGTAACAAATCCGGCCCTATAAATGTCAGGGGACGCGCTTGGTCGCAACTAAAATAGTGTCGAACGGTCCCTCGAAAGTCATGTCGGACGGCCACACTCCTCATACCAAAACCCTCAAATACATGTACGTCGATCATATGCCACAGATTCAACATAATTTCCACAAATGCAACAAAACAAAATAAATCATGATTCAACAATTATGATGCCAAAATGAAATTCAACGTTCAGGCCAAGGCCGACCAACGTGGTGAATCACTTGCCGGCCGCCATCCGTCTCGCACCCGCTCCTCTCGCCCCCTCGTACTCCATGCGCAAGTTGAACTCCTTCTACTCAAGCGACTTTATGCCTTCCGTATCTAGCAGGCTTATGTCCGCCAACATTATTCTCGAATCCTCCGTGTCTTGAGAAGTTGTAACATCTCCTTCTCAAGCTCTATTATTCCAAAAGTCAAAAGTCTGAGCCTTCTAAAATTCAAAAAAAAATCAAAAAAAAGTCTGAGCCTTCTCGACCTCCTATTTGGCACACGTCTCTTGCTTCTCCGAGTCTATTTTCTCCTCTTAATTTGTTACTTGTTGTTCACTCTCTCTTTTTGCGCATCCAACATGAGCTCATGCCTCTCCTCTTTCTTCTCCTCTGTGGAAAAAAATGCGCGTCCGCGTGGCAGACATTTTTTTCGCCACGGATTCAGGGAGGCCCTCCCCTTCTCCCATGTGTTTTCCATCACTTGTCGGTTCTTCATTGGCACAGTGGCTCGTCCATTCTCCCCTACAACTTCTTCCTCTTTGTCATCCAATACAATGAATTGTTGGGTGCTTGGGCCATCATTTTTCTTCAACCTCTTGTCGTTCTTGAGGTCATCCAAAAGATGTTGCCACTTTGGTTTGCCCTTCAGTTTCATCCAACAATAGGTAGAATCGAATGGCTTCTTCTCGGGTTGTTGGTACAAAGTGGCCGCCAACTCCATCTATCAAACAATAAGTAATCATGAGAATGCGACAAACAAAACTAGCAATGCAAATGATGGCAGAACGAGCAATTCAACTTACCTGACTTGCGATTCTGATCCCACTTTGATTCCAGCCAAGCACGAAAGCATAGTGGCCGAGAAACTTGTTCACGTTGTCTTGGATGATTGACCATCTATGTTGGAGAGAGGCCATATTGCGGGTGGTATGGATAGGCTTCGGCTCCACATATTTCTCGTGTTCATGATAGTGTTTGTGGATCTTTTCTCAATACTTGTTGCCCTTTTACTCCATACCACATATAGGATCATGCTTGTGGCCCACCAAGATTCAACCAACAAAAAATCCTCAAAGGTTGTGAGTGTCGGACCTCTTGCCTTGGGTATCTTTGACTTTTTTTCTTGGTAGTGTGCGATGTTCCTCCAAAATCATATGTAAGACAATTGGTATCCCCCAAGTCATATTCCATAGGCTTCGTAGGCTCTTGACCCTAGACCCTCATTGATCATGTCCGACATGAAATTTTCCTAACATGATCATTATTCCAAATATGACATATGCAACAAATTGATGCAATGGCATATGCAACCAATTGATCCAATGGCGTAGCGAATAACGAAAGAAGTGATACAAAATGGAGCAAAAATTGTATAACGTCCTACTACGACATTTCATCGAGCGGGACCTGGGCAGACCGGGCGTCGGCGTTGCCCGTGCTTGTCCGCACCCGTTCGAGTTGCAGTGAGTCACACACACCATCTCTGGCGCCTCCGGTTTCGTCTAGCCATCCGAAATCGCCCACTAGGAAGTTGGATCATTGTCAGTCACGGGCGGGGCGGATGGCGGCGTCCTTGATGGTAGCAGGGCGGATGCGGGCGGGGCAGCGAGGCACAACGGAGGGGACACATCCACGTCGATGTCCATAAACTCCTTGGACAAAACTTCCTTCGCCTCTGCTTCCAGCTCGCGTTGGCGGGCACGTCGCTCCCTCCTGATGGCGTTCTCCACCTTGCAGCCCACCCTTACGGACGATGCCAATGCACCATGCGTGCCGCCGGTGGGGGATGGGGTACCCAACGACGACACGTAGGGTGGCATCGTAGATGGAAGGAGAAAGGATGGAGGATGGCGACGGTTCAAACGCGGAAATGGAGGACGAACGTGAGAGAAGGGCGGTGGATTTGGTGGAGTTGATCAATTTGATGGAATGTTAGGTGGGTCTGGTCTGTCTGGCTGACGTGGTGGACTCGCCCGGGCATGTTCGGGCCTCCCCATATCCTCCCCAAATATGGGTTGGATATGAGGGGTGATGGTTAGTCCGGACGAATAGGGATGGTCTGGTGGGGCCGGCTCGGTCGCGATTTTTGTGAACATTCACTGACCAGGTGGAGGGGGTGTTTGAGGAGTCTGGCTATAGATGCTCCTACATTTGTTCACTTGCGCAAGGGGTGTTCACCAGTGGCGGTGCCAGCACAAAAGTGCAAGGGGTGGGGTGGAGGGTTCAAGTGCACTAAACTTTCTAAATTACCATTAATTTTCTACACAATTATGTATACAACTAAGAGCATCTACAGTCGGCCCTGTCAAACCCACCTCATATGCCTGGGTGGGCCGCTCGGTCACTGCCCGGCCATGATTTGTTTTACCCAGACATGCCCCTCAAACGGCCCTCAAACGCCCGGGCTGACCGGCACCCCCCATATCCAGCCCAAATATGGGGTGGATATGGGGGCGCCCGGGCACGCCCGCCATGTCGAACCCGATAGCCCGACCCCACCCCAAATTGCACCAAATCCACCCCGAAGACCAGCCGGATCCATTTGCTATCTCCTCTCTTTTTCCTCCTCCGCGTCGTCCATTTCGCGCTCCGGCGCCGTGCCCGCTCCGCAGCCGTTCCCAGGCTCTTCGCCACCAGCTCTGGAAGAGCCCTCCCGCCCTCGCCGCGGGGGACATTGTCGCCGGCCCGGACGCCACCGTGGTACGTCCGGCTACTCTCCGGCTTCGCCTTGCGCTTGATATGTTCGACACATTGTTCGACTGGATTTTGTTATTTTGTTAGGTAAATGATGGATTCCGGTGCTTCATCAGACGAGGAGTATGGATTGACGGAGTTTAACTAAATGATTCAAGATGAGTTCTTTGATTCGGCGGATTCGGACGAAGAAGTGGACATGATCATGCTCATGATCATGCAAGAGGAAATGGACCGGCAAGTGGAGCATATTCTCAACTTCAAGGGCTCAATCAAAGGGAGAAGAGTGATCAATCGGGACATGTGTCTGGAGCAAAGCTACTGCACAATGACTACTTTGCTCCTAAACCTGCTTTCCCAGATGATCCATGGTTTTTTCGCCGTTTTTGCATGCGGAAACCATTGTTTTTGGGCATTGTGGGAGGAGGGAGTGGAGGCACATGATGAGTAATTCAAGCTCAAAAGGGATTGCTGCAGCCAACTCTCTTTCTCGGCCAAGCAGAAGTGCACGGCTACTCTGAGGATGCTTGCACTTGGTACTGCTGCAGACGCCATTGGTGAGATGGTCAGGATGGGGGAGAGCACGTGCCTGAAGACTACTGTCAAGTTTGCACGCGCCATGGTGGAGGTGTTTGGACCTGAGTATCTCAGAGAACCACGCAGGACACGGAGAACTTGTTGGCTATTGGAGAGGCAAGGGGGTTTCCAGGAATGCTCGGATCAATTGATTGCATGCATTGGCAATGGAAGAACTGCCCCAAAGGTCTGCGGGGAATGTATCAAGGTCACACCAGAGAGGCCACCATCATACTAGAAGCGGTGGCATCACATGACTTATGGATTTGGCATGCTTTCTTTGGAATGCCCGGTTCTCACAACGACATCAACGTGCTTCAACGATCTCTGGTGTTCAGGAGGCTTTGCAATGGGGAATCACCACCGTGCAAGTACACCGTCAACGGTCGAGACTACAACATGGGGTACTATCTTGCCGATGGTATCTATCCTTAGTGGGCGGCGTTTGTGAAGACCATATCCGAGCCGCGTGACAATAAACAGAGCCACTTTGCAACGATGCAGGAAGTGGCTAGGAAGGAGAGGTGGCATTTGGTGTGCTTCAGGCTCCTTGGGGAATTGTGCGGAGCGCTGCAATGATGTGGAATTAGAAACTTTGTGGGAGCTGATGACATGTTGTGTTATTTTGCACAATATGATTGTCAAGGATGAGGATGATGGTGTAGCCCAAACCCATGATTTCGATGCACCCGGAGAACAAGTAGAAATCCCGGAAGATCAAGATGCGGCTCAACTTATGAACTTTCTGCAGATGCATTAGAATCTTCGAGATCAGCAGGTGCACACGCAGCTACTCAATGATCTTGTGAAGCACATGTGGATTCACAATGGCAACCACGGAGGCAATGCTTGAGTTTGACACTTAAAATAAATTTTATGTAAACGCTATCTATACTTGATACCAACGATTGCTATTTACGTGCGACATTGTGTTGCATGGTCGACGTGCATGTATTTGTAGGGATTTAAGAGTCCGGATTCAAGATATGTGGTGCCCAGAAGAAAATATGAGGGGCCGTCCGGATGCGCCTGCGGGCGTGCCCGGTCGCGGCCGCGGGCATTTGAGGGGTCGGATTTGCCAAGTCCGGTCGTAGATGCTCTAAGGGTGTAAGGGGTGTTTAGTGTTTACAACATAGTTTTAGAAACCAGCTAAAAAACACAGTTTAAAAAACTGGAACTGGACTTGCAATCGAGCCGAGTTTAGGTTTCGGTCAATCGGACGGCCAGCTCAATTGGTACATTGTAATCATAAAGTTGATCGCATATCACATATCAATCGGACCGCCAGCGGATTGTGCGAATGTTCTTTTGTAACGTTTGACGTACCAACTACCATAGTGCCAATATTAACAAGATCATTTTATGATTCAACCATCACAAGTTAGATCACAGGCCAAGGTTGAAATGCGAAGTGATGTGGGTCAACTAAGAATGCTTCGCTCGCCAGTTCAGCTCGCTAGATTTGCTGCCGCAGAGAGCATATGTCAGATGACTCGAATCCATACATTGATGTACCACTTACGACAAAACAGCAACCAACAACTCAACTTGGAGCTTTTACACCGCTCATAGGATGGCAATTGAACAATACGAGCCAAACCAAATAGCACTTCTACATAATGTACATAGGTTTTCAACCATTTCTAATCAGCTGAATACAACGGTGCACATACATTTTTGTCAAACGTGTCTATTTTCTGACAAAAACACCATGAATGTTTTCAGAACATGACAGCAGCTGCGCGCCAGATGCAGAGCCTTTTACTATACAATTATGCCACCGTGGCCTTCCTTGCTCGAGGAAGTTGATCTTACCTCGGGGCAAGCCGGTGTCCATCATGGAAAATATTCCAGACCTATCGTGATATGTACAGCTGAAGTACTGACTAAGAGGAAGTACAATCAAATCGCATGGGTGCACGGTTAAATAGGAGTACTCAGCAGTTCTCATCCCTCGCGTAGTCCGGAGGCAGCGACGCACACCTTTCATTCATGTGAGCGTACGGTTCCATGGCGTTGTATCCTGGCAGTTCCATTCGATATCTGCCCTTGATCTGGCAAAAGGGGAGCTTCACAGTGTCGTCTTTGTTGCACCACGACGGAAGCCGTGTCATGTTGGCTTCAAAGAAGTTCAGGATGTAAGCATCTTTTATCTACATGGAAATATGGAATTCACAGGTCATATGTTTATGCAAAAAGATGGTGCTGAAGTGAAAGATTATAAAGTCACCAAATCATTTGGTATTTGCCAGAATGGACAATGCTGATAGGCCAGCATTTCACTCAATCAGCGACTGAGATAACCCAGCCTTTTTACTGGACCGGTTTACCTAATACCACCACCTATAAGCTCATAAAGGCTCAAACTTAAGAATAAGAATTCAGGATTACTCACCGTGAACTCCGTGACTTCTATAGAGCTGGAAATTGGTTCAAAGAGTCCAGCCTCTTTGTACATCATGAGGACGTAGGCCACACAAGATGCTGATTGGCCATCAGTGTAGACCCAATTATCTTTCTCAGGAATTGTCAGCAATTTGTCAAATGTCATCCCACGTTTCTCTGATTCCACTATGATTTCAGGTAGATCAAGACCCTGAAATAAGTGGCACCGTTACAAAGACTATACTTAGAAAAGAAGATTGCCATTTAGCATGAGAGAATTATAAAGAACAATGCTTTTTTGTGAGCGTAAACAAGGTATGGTTCTAAAGGTGGAACTAATATTGTGTCAAAACAAGTTAAGCCTTCAAGGTCAAATTGAATAGTCAACAAAATCAGTTTTAAGCTCCAATATCTCAAGTATAATAGGTCCTCGGTATATAATATTTCTTGAACAGCCCTCAGTATGGTACCATAGAATATATAATCCTAGAGAAAAGCATTTAGCACACAGATCCTTTTATATACCCCTTTGTTCGCACAGTAGAATACAACGAGTGGTTGATAAAATGAAACTAGTACAAGTATCTCCTTATAAAGAGCTGAGAATGTAAATCAATCTGCATTCAATTTTCAACAGGGTTCCATTTCAGAGCCCAACCTGCATTTAAGAGCATTCCAGAAATTTGTACGTCATTCAGTTTTGATACTTTACTTTTTATATAACACAGGGCTGCCAAGCCTGTTGTAAAAAAAGTACTCCAATAGAATGTATGTTAAGTTTTCCAGTAGGCTGTGGGAGAATAAAACAAGTTTGCTCTCTAGTTTCACCTCGGATTTTGTGCATGGGCTGTTGGTTCATGGTATATGCAAGTTACTCTCTCTGCTCTTTTATTCTCTGTCACATCATCACATATCCAACATGGCAAATTATATCGATGATGACATCATCAGTACTGGAGATGCGCAAAATAGATGATAGTATTCAGGTTTATAGGTCAAGAGTAAATGCCACGGTATCAAAGGTTACTACATTTACATTGTCCATATTCCAGCAGGATTGTGGTCACACAAGAGCTTATCGCCACAAACTAATGAATCAGCTAGATGAATTGAACTACCTAGACAATTTAAAAAAATCATCAGGTGCTGAAGAACAGGCATCAAGTAACCAAACCAAGAACGAACTGTAATAAAAACAGAGCACAGCTATTGGAAGTCAATGACAAATTAAAACAAACCTTAGTTCCCAGCCGCTTGTTAAGGGCTTCTGTCCACATGCTAGCCGCATAGTCTGGTTGAAGCTTGTTCCACACAGTCATAACAGATGCAACCTAAGTCAATCATTAGATTTAGGTTACTACGTTAGGAAACAAATCCTGAGAAAGTGCATAGTCCAATCTCATCGGTAATGCTTAAACAGCGATGATATCTGATACTACAATTTATAAATATGAGAACATTTTGTCTAAGAATTGTGCTACAAGGTAAAATACTAATGTTTTAATCTGTGTCATAAATCGTATGCACCATCTAAGCTATGAGCCTCTGAAAACAAAAGCCGATGATACACATATGAACTAATAAAATAAACATTAGCAAAATGCTCTTGGAAAACGTATACATAAATCATACCACGTGAGCATCCAATGGTGGTGGATAGTTGTTACTTATAGTGTCGATCCAACTGAAAATCATATTATGATACCCATAAGGCTTCCCATTCATTTTCTTCGCATAAATCCAAGCTGCTGTCTCATTAAATTTTGCTCGTAAATCTTGACGTAATGGAAGCAATGCAATCTGAGGATTCGAATCATCCTTTGTCGTTTCAAACTCCCACCATTCTTCCCATGGCAAGACAGCAATAATATCTTCTCCCTGCACAACTCTGTTTGTTAGCTTAATTTGCAAGACTGAAACTGATATAACGCATGTGACAAGAAATACCCTGCAAATAATTTGGCCCCCACAGTAATAATTTGTAATTCAAGCAGAATAACATCTAAATATGATTAGCGCTTGGTGGTAACATTTCCTTATTTGTTTTCCGTATAAACGTTGGAAACATTACAGGTAAAAAACAAAGATTGAAGACAGTTTGCAGATATAACTATACCTACAGCCAGTTACAGCAACGAGTATTTTCTGGTGAAATATGCACATTCTACAGAATGCTTTTGAAGTGTGCCCCTATTAATATGGCTGAAATAACTGACACAGATATACCATGCAGTGCAAATTAACTATCTATATTGTCAAATTATTCAATAAAATAACTGATAATTTGCAAGCATATAGCAGTTCTTCACTTCTCATCCTTCTAGGCAAAAAGGAAAGAAATTAATTCATTTAGATCAAACTATGGGATCTTACTCAGTAAGACTGCTGTAACTAGTTAATCGAAATAAGAAACAGCTAGTATCTACAAGTGTCAATTTATCATGCCTATCACATAGGGTAATAGTGAAAATGTTTGATCTTCGCTATTTTTTCAGTTCTGATACAGTAATGATCTTGTACAGGTACCTCCTCATTTTCATGACCAGATTCTCCAACCCACAGCTTTCCTTCAGAGTCCCTCAGGCAAACTGCAGTATGGCCTGCATAAGCTCCGGTAACCCACTTCTCAAGGGTTTCAAAACCACCCCAGCGTCCACGGATTTTTGATAAAACCAAAAAATCTCCAGATTGGATGTCATCAGGATTTAATTCTGAAACCCACGGTTTTGGCCGTTCCTCAAAGGTCGCACCCATATGCTTTTTGAGAAATGCAAGGTTTGCATTCTCGCCCCATCCAGTATTTGTGAAAAGAGGGAAAACATCCCAGAGTGCTCTGAGTGTCCCGATTGTTCCTGATGGCATGAGGAAGATGGACACTCCATTATGTTTCACCTATTTTAAGATAACAAAACAGCGCAATTGTATCAACAATGTTAAATGTCAGTTGTAAACAGAACAAGCATCAGTTACTACATAGTACTTACGTAGTCATATTCGGCCTTGCTTTCCCATTCTTTGATTTCAAGGGTATGCTCACGGCCTAGAAAGTAGTAATCCCATGTAACACGGTACGGAGTTGCAAACACATAAAGATCCATACAAGTCCAGCTATGTGCTTTCGTTGTCTACAGAAAGGAAAGGTTAGTTTCAAAATGGGTAGTAAGACAGGGAAGATGTTTGTATAAAGGAGGGAAAAGAGAAATACTATTTTAACTTGTACTCAGGGTAGTATTTAACTTTCTAATCTAAAATCATAAAATAAAAAAGGTTGAGCAATAGGTTTTAATTGTGCAACACACGAACTTTAAAAACAAATGAACTGCCTTTAATCTAATAAAAACAAGACAACAAACATCATATGGAAGATAATTTTGGCTACTGAAAGTCGGAACACACATGGATTATATGAATACCCAATATAAGTCTCAAGATGCAAGTCGGATTTCCCCCATCCATCCTTACGGCATAAAATTGATAAGAACACATGATACCTTGCTCTTGTATGCATTGTACTATGGATAGTATTTAACAATAAAGCAATAGGTTGGAACAGTTTGCTCTCGGTGTTGTTAGGATTAGAAAATAGTTTGCTCTCTGTGTCGTTAGGGTCAGCCTTTGGAACAGTCGTTAAGGGAGAGCCAGTTAATCAGGATAAAAAGTTTGAACCACTCTTCTAGTGGACCCCAGTTGCTGTCAGCATGTAAATTACGAATCTATTTGAAAAAAGAAAATATCGACCTTAAGCATCCATGTGGACCTTACTGATTAAAAATCTAACCCATTTATGACTGCTTCGAGTTCTCATCGCTGAGAATTACAATTCCCTATAGTGCAATTATAACTTTCCAATCTAAATGATGACATGATGCTAGTAGCCATAAAACATGATACTAGAACAGTGCATGTACTTTGCGATGATTATAATTATTATTTTTAGCCCAATCCGGATAAGGACCAGTTATGTTCCCCACAATTATAAACTAACAGGAACCAAGTTCACAACTAAGAAGTGTACTAAAAAAAGCAACAACTGCCACAATTGAGCAATAATGATCAACCCATTTACACAGGTCACTGCTCAAAACTACGAATCCCTGTGTTCGATAAGGCCATACTGGAAATACCAAAATCGTGGTCATGATCGTTCCTGCAATCATGGATAACAAACTAAGCCAACTGGCGAGTTCCCCACTACCTCACTAGGAGAGAAAGTAGTTCTACCATCCACCCGACGGAACCAAAAAGCGAGATACTACTAATAAGCAGCGCGAGGCGGGTCTCGCACCGGCGTTCACCTCGAGATGGACCGTGCCGCCCCCGAGGCCCCCGTCGGTCCCGTTGGCGTCGCGGAACTCCATCCACGCCCGGTTCTCGTAGAAGCAGGCCCCCTTCCATTCGGCGGCGCGGGCGCCGTCGCCCCCCGGCACGCGCGCGGCGCCGACGAAGGCCGGCAGGAGGTCGGCGGGGCCCCGCAGCGCGAGACGGCGGAGCAGCGGCCGGGCCACCGCCCACGGCAGGAGCGGGGGGAGGTCGCCGGGGAGGAAGAGCGGCCCCTTGAGCAGGAGCTGCGGGAGCGGGCCGCGCGAGGCGGCGAACAGCAGGGCGGCGACGAGGAGGGGGAGGAGGAGGAGCTTGAGCCTCGAGGCTCCCATGGCGGGGGCCTAGGGTTCGGCCGCTGCCGCGCCAAGGGTTCAGATGCGGGACTGAGGCTTGAAACAAAGGGAGGAGGAAATTCTGTGAGGTTTGCTTGTTGGTAGCGGCCGCTCCTCGACTGTTGCTTCCGTATCGAGACCTGTCATGTTGCGTTGCGTGCGCCTTGCTCGAGGTAACAACAACGACGGTTCGAGGCTTGCGATGCTGTTTTGCTCCACTTCCATTTGGTTTAGAGTTTCGTAGATAACCAAGCCAGCGAGAATAGTTCACGAGACGAAACAAAAATGGTTTGCACATATTTCTGGCATATTCCAAGGATATACACTGCTAGTACTGTCTTGTTTGCATAAAAAAATGGAGTCGTAGTACTAAATTGCAACGTGTCATCGTCATTAACTCCCTGAGTTGGATACGGCAGTTGAGGATGCAGTTAAGTGGCGCGCGTGTCCCTCTCGCAGCCACGATGCATTTTCATTTCGTCCGCAATCACATGTGGGAAGATAAAAAATTGTAAAAGCCCGTCTCCTGATCTTGGTTCAGAAAAAAAAAACACTATCCGGAAGTAAAAACAATTTGAGGAAAAACCTATCCGGAAGCAAGCTCTGCGGCAGTTCGTGGCGACCGTGCTCTACGGCGGACTTTGCGGGAAGCACCGTGCCGTACCTTGAGGTGGACCGTGCCGCCGCCGTACTTGGAGCCGGAGTCGTTGTGGAAGACCAGCCAGGCCTCGTTCTCGTAGAAGCAGGCGCCCTTCCAGCCCACTGGCGCGGTGCCCGCCTGCGCCGGCCCGGCCGTCGCCGCGCCCACGAACACCGGGAAGATGTCCGACGCGCCGCGGAGCGCCCGGAGGGCCGCCATGGCCACGCGCCGCGGCAGGAGGGGCAGGACGTCCGCGGGGCTGAACGGCAGGGCGGTGAGGATGCCACCGCTGCCCGCGCCCCACGGGGCGCCGCCGTCGTCTGCGCCGGAGGGGCGGAGGAGCAACACGGCCGCGAGCGAGGCCGAAAGCAGCAGTAGAGACACGGCGGCGAGCTTGGAGACTGCCATGGTGGCCTGCGTTTGGGGGGGAATTTGATCTGGGAGCCTTTTTTATATGCGGGGAGCCTGGTGGTGTCGGTAACGCACTTCCGTGTCAAAAATGGCCAGCCAGCACGGTGGATACAGGTTACAGGAGCGGTGTTTGGTAGGAGTACGTAAATGTTTGGGTTGTACCGTGTGGCTCTGGGCCCTGGGATGGTTTCACCGTCCAATAGAAAAGCTTGCACTTAATGATACTCCTTGATTACTCTAGTTGTGTGGGGAAGATGTCAATTTAACCGTAAACACACTTGCAAAACGTCTGCCTGCAAATAAAGATCTTTTAGAGGTTTTGAGGAGTTGAGGAAAAAACTGAGCCATGAGATTTTTTTTTCTTTTTGCGGATAAAGGGCCAAGCTCATATACTCCCTCCATTTCTAAATATAATTTTTTTTGAGGTTCAATACGGACTACACACGAAGCAAAATGAGTGAATCTACACTCTAAAATGCATCTACATACATCTTTATGTAGCGGGAATTCATTTTTGCCTCTAGGGAACACATGCTACTGCGTGCCAAAAAGGGATTTAACAAATGTAAAAAAATGAAAAAAATGTGTTCTTTGGCACACCCAAATGATACTCCATCCATACCATAATGTAGTGCGCACAAGCTTTTCGAGATTTAAGTTTGATCGTAAATTTACCAATGAAGTGAGGGTTATGAGTCATAAAAATGATACCATTGAATTCACATTCGAAAGAAGTTTTCAATGGTATAATTTTTTCAGTAACTTGATTTATGTATTATTGATCTAATTTATGATCAAAATTAAATCTTGAAAAGTGTGTGCGCACTACATTATGAAATGGAGGGAGTACATGCAAGTTTCCCGGGGGAACTTAAGCATTTTACCCGGCAAAAAAAATCAAACGCCAAATGTTACATTTAATTTTGTCATATGGCATGAAAATTCTATGGCACACTTGCTACATTATATGAACATCTACACAAAATTCAGAGTTTTAAAATTTTATTTACTATTTATTTCGATTTTATTATTCATTAGGGACCATATGTTCCCTAGAGCGAAAAATCCGCGTCCATGTAATCCTTATTGAAATTTCTAAAAGGGATTATATTTAAAAACAGAGCAAGTATTAAATATCACAAGTCCTTACAAACACACTCTTACAGAAAAAATTACATCTAAGTTTTAGGTGTGCCCAAGTCTTCTTTCTCATGAATCAGAGATGGCCCACCATGAGCTCAAATTTTGGTTGAGCCTCCGCCTCGGTGAAGCAAATTTGTTTAAGCCCGGGAACTTGAAGTTCCTCCGTTCGAATTTATTTGGTCCCTTAGTATATGTATTACGATGAATTTATTTGGTCCGTTCGAATTTGTTTCGCTCGGGGCATTCCTTGTGCGAACGACAGCAATACCCTCGTGCAGCCTTATCCTTATAGCAACAAGAGACCACTCCCTTCCTCCTCCTCATCTCACGTCATTCGACATTTTGCTCTCCGCCGTTGTGCCCTTCATCTCGCATGTGCGAGCCACTGCGACAAGAGGTAGCTGGCTGTTGTGAGGTGGAGGCATGGATGGAGGTATTGAAGCTGCCAATGCTGGTGGCATGCTCAAGGCTGGCACTGTCGTGGTTGTTGTTGCTCACCCTCGACGCCATCTTCAGTCCAATCTAGCCGTGTGTATGCACAGTCTCCCCCCCCACCCCCACCCCCCCACACACACACATCCTACACCCTGATTCGATTGATCTTTGCGTTCAACTAGGGATTCCTTGTGCCTGTTTAGTTTGAGCTCTATCCATTTTATACTTCTCAGTCGAGAGCAGGGAGAATGGAAAGAATAATGTTCAAAGTCCCGCCATTGGTTCCTCAATTTTCGTACAAGTTTTGCCATGTGTATCTACAAACATGGCAATTTTCTGAAAATGATTTTTTAGTACGGGCACATGGCAAATTTAAGTTAAGCCGCTTCTCAAAATCATGGCATTTTTTATATAGTGACATCGTAATTTTAAAAAAGTGAGTTACAAAAATTAGAAACGTTTGTGTTTCCTCAAAGCATGGCAAATTTTGATATTGTTTCCCATTTTTTATAAAATATTTACCAAAGCTTGTGCCATGTTTTGAATTTTTTTAGTTATAGTCCATGGCAAAAATAAGAGAAAATGTTCTAAAAAACACGGCAAATAATTTACTTGCCAAATTTACTTGCTTTTAGCTATAAAGTAGCCACATCAAAAAAATTGAAGTTTTTGCCATGGGCACTTTTAAGTTTCATATTATATTTTTAATAATTGCTCTCATGGCAATTTTGTTGCATTGACCAAAACAAATTTATTGTATTGACCTTGGCATTTTCTACTTGTGGCTACCATGGCAAATTTACATATTTTTTAATTTAAAAAACACATGCCAATTTTATAATTTTTTGTAACATTCATGTAGCAAATTTTACAAAAATTCTTTATGTTCACATGGCAAGTTTATGAATTTTTTTGTTTTTATACCTACCACCTTTTTTTAGCATGGCAAGTTTTAGAAAAAAGTCGTTATGTTCACATGGCATGTTCATACAAATTCGTTATTGGAATCTCTATTTACAATAGCAGTTTTACTTTGAAGAGCATGGCAATTTTGTTAAGAGCATGGGATTTTTTATCTATATTTTGGTAAATTTATTTTTTATGGCAAATTTATCAGGAATATTATAATGGTCACATGATATTTTTATGATTTTTTTTCTAATTCATGGCAATTCTTGAAATATATTTATACTTATCCCATGACAGCTTGTTGAAACTTTTTTTTCTAAATCAAGGCAATTCTTGAAACAAATAGTATATTGCCATGGCATTTTTATTGCATGTACCACAAACAAAAAATATTTATCATTTTTACCATAGCATTTTTTATTGTAGATACCTTGCAATTATTGAACATGTGGCAAATTCCTAAATCTGACATGTTTTTTAGAGAACAAATATGTCTAGAGCATCATTGCAAGTGTTAAATAATTATATTTTTGTCCTAAATAATTTTGTCATAGGAATATTTTATGTTATTTTTACAAAACTTGTTACATGGCGCCCCTAGTTGACGTCCTCCAGCTATTGGCGTCCAAAATATATTGGTTCTTTCTCAATAAATAACCTTTGCAACAGAAAATACCGTTAAGGTTTTAGTAAAGAAACTGCAATCAAATTGTGCCTGACGACCGTGTCTGCCTCCATTCCCTTCTAGTTAGCACTCCTCAGTAATACCCAACCCTCATCCTCCTCCCGATCACAAATCTCCCATCCTTAGTAACCTCTTGTTGTCTACATCACACTGAAGGAAATATGCCCTAGAGGCAATAATAAAGTTATTATATATTTCCTCATATCATGATAAATGTTTATTATTCATGCTAGAATTGTATTAACCGGAAACATAATACATGTGTGAATATATAGACAAACAGAGTGTCACTAGTATGCCTCTACTTGACTAGCTTGTTAATCAAAGATGGTTATGTTTCCTAACCATGAACAAGGAGTTGTTATTTGATTAACAAGGTCACATCATTAGTTGAATGATCGATTGACATGACCCATTCCGTTAGCTTAGCACACGATCGCTTAGTATGTTGCTATTGCTTCCTTCATAACTTATACATGTTCCTATAACTATGAGATTATGCAACTCCGCTTGCCGGAGGAACACTTTGGTACTACCAAACGTCACAACGTAATCGGGTGATTATAAAGGAGTACTACAGTGTCTCCAAAGGCGGATGTTGGGTTGGCGATTTCGAGATTAGGATTTGTCACTCCGATTGTCGGAGAGGTATCTCTGGCCCTCTCGGTAATGCACATCACTTAAGCCTTGCAAGCATTACAACTAATGAGTTAGTTGCGAGATGATGTATTACGGAACGAGTAAAGAGACTTGCCGTAACGAGATTGAACTAGGTATTGGATACCGACGATCGAATCTCGCAAGTAACATACCGATGACAAAGGAACAACGATGTTGTTATGCGGTCCGACCGATAAAGATCTTCGTAGAATATGTAGGAGCCAATATGGGCATCCAGGTCCCGCTATTGGTTATTGACCGAGACGTGTCTCGCCATGTCTACATTGTTCTCGAACCGTAGGGTCCGCACGCTTAAGGTTTCGATGATGCTTATATTATGAGTTTATGAGTTTTGATGTACCGAAGGAGTTCGAGTCCCGGATGAGATCGGGACATGACGAGGAGTCTCGAAATGGTCGAGACGTAAAGATCGATATATTGGACGACTATATTCGAGTTCGGAAAGGTTCCGAGTCATTCGGTATTTTTCGAGTACGGAGAGTTATGGAATTCGCCGGGAGTATATGGGCCTTATTGGGCCATACGGGAATAGAGGAAAGAGGCCAAAGGAAGAAGGGCGAGCCCCTCTAGTCCGAATTGGACAGGGGTGCAGCCCCTTTCCTTCCTCCTCCCCTCTCTTCCTTCTCTCCTACTCCAACAAGGAAGGGAGTCCTACTCCGGTGGGAGGAGGACTCCTCCCGCGCGCCTCTGGCCGCCGCCAACCCCTCCCCTGCTCCTTTATATATAGGGGGGGGGCACCTCTAGGCACAAGACACAAGTTTGATCTACGGATCGTTCCTTAGCCATGTGGTGCCCCTCCACCATATTCCACCTCGGTCATACTGTCATGAAGCTTAAGCGAAGCCCTCGCGCCGGTGAAACATCAAGATCGTCACCACGCCGTCGGTCGACGAAACTCTCCCTCGACACTCGGCCGGATCGAGTACGAGGGACGCCATCGAGCTGTCGTGTGTCAAGAACTTGGGGCGCCGAGTAACGGCGCCGGATCGGTCGGATCGCGAGGAGAACGTCGACTACTTCCTCTACGCCAGTGATCGCTTCCGCTTGATCTACGAGGGTATGTAGACAACACTCTCCCTCTCGTTGCTATGCATCACCATGATCTTGCGTGCGTAGGAAATTTTTGAAATTACTACGCTCCCCAACAAAGGTATCGAGCCTAGGTTTTATGGTTTGATGTTTTGCACGAGTAGAACACAAGTGAGTTGTGGGCGATACAAGTCATACTACCTACCAAAGATGTCATACTTTGGTTCAGCGGTATTGTGAGATGAAGCGCCCGGACCGACATTACGCCAGACGCTTACGCGAGACTGGTTTCACCGCCACGAGCACTCGTTGCTTAAAGGTGACCGGCGGGTGTCTGTCTCTCTCACTTTAGTTGAACTGAGTGTGGCTACGCCGGTCCTTGAGAAGGTTAAACGAGTCTATTTGACGAAGTATCGCTGTGGTTTTGATGCCTAGGTGAGATTGGTTCTTGCTTAAGCCCGTAGCAGCCACGTAAAATTTGCAACAACAAAGTAGAGGACGCCTAACTTGTTTTTGCAGGCATGTTGTGATGTGATATGGTCAAGACGTGATGCTATATTTTATTGTATGAGATGATCATGTTTTGTAACCGGTTATCGGCAATCGGCCGGAGCCATATGGTTGTCGCTTATTGTATGAAATGCATCGCTTCGTAATGCTTTACTTTATCACTAAGCGGTAGAGATAGTCGAGAAGCATAAGATTGGCGAGACGACAACGATGCTACGATGGAGATCAAGGTGTCGCGCCGGTGACGATGGTGATCATGGTGGTGCTGCAGAGATGGAGATCACGAAGCACAAGATGATGATGACCATATCATATCACTTATATTGATTTGCATGTGATGTTTATCTTTATGCATCTTATCTTGCTTTGATTGACGGTAGCATTTTAAGATGATCTCTCACTAAAATTATCAAGTAGTGTTCTCCACGAGTATGCACCGCTGCCAAAGTTCGTCGTGCCCGCACACCACGTGATGATCGGGTGTGATAAGCTCTCGTCCATCTACAACGGGTGCAAGCCAGTTTTTGCACACGCAGAATACTCAGTTATACTTGACGAGCCTAGCATATGCAGATATGGCCTCGAACACGGAGACCGAAGGTCGAGCGTGAATCATATAGTAGATATGATCAACATAAGATGTTCACCATTGAAAACTACTCCATCTCACGTGATGATCGGTTATGGTTTAGTTGATTTGGATCACGTGATCACTTAGATGACTAGAGAGATGTCTATCTAAGTGGGAGTTCTTAAGTAATATGATTAATTGAACTTAAATTTATCATGAACTTAGTCCCGGTAGTATTTTGCAAATTATGTTGTAAGATCAATAGCTTGCGTTGTTGCTTTCATATGTTTATTTTGATATGTTCCTAGAGAAAATTATGTTGAAAAATGTTAGTAGCAATGATGCGGATTTGATCCGTGATCCGAGGTTTATCCTCATTGTTGCACGTAAGAATTATGTCCTTGATGCACCGCTAGGTGATGACCTATTGCAGAGCGGATGCGACGTTATGAACGTTTGGCTAGCTCAATATGATGACTACTTGATAGTTTAAGTGCACCATGCTTAACGGCTTAGAATCGGGACTTCAAAGATGTTTTGAACGTCATGGACCATATGAGATGTTCCAGAGTTGAAGTTAATATTTCAAGCAAATACCCGAGTTGAGAGATATGAAGTCTCCAACAAGTTCTATAGCTAAAAGATGGAGGAGAATCGCTCAACTAGTGAGCATGTGCTCGATTGTGCGGGTACTACAATCGCTTGAATCAAGTGGGAGTTAATCTTCCGGATAAGATAGTGATTGATGAATTCTCTAGTCACCATCACCAAGTTAGTAGAACTTCGTGATGAACTATAGTATACAAGGGATGATAAAATGATTCCCAGTTTTTTCATGATGATGAAATCGATGAAGGTAGAAATCAAGAAAGAACATCAAGTGTTGATGGTTAACAAGACCACTAGTTTCAAGAAAAGGGCAAAGGGATAGAAGGAACTTCAAGAAGGACGGCAAGCAAGTTGTCTCAAGTGAAGAAGCCCAAGTCCGGACCTAAGCCCGAGACTAAGTGCTTCTACCGCAAAGGGACTGGTCATCGAAGCGAACTACCCCAAGTATTTGGCGGATAAGAAGGATGGCATAGTGAACAAAGGTATATTTGATATACATGTTATTGATGTATACTTTACTAGTGTTTATAGCAACCCCTCGGTATTTGGTACTGGTTCGGTTGCTAAGAGTAGTAACTCAAACGGAGTTGCGTAATAAGCGTAAACTAGTTAAGGGTGAAGTGATGATGTGTGTTGAAAGTAGTTTTAAGATTGATATGATCATCATCGCACACTCTCTATACTTTCGGATTAGTGTTGAACCTAAATAAATGTTATTTGGTGTTTGCGTTGAGCATGAATATGATTTGATCATGTTTATTGCAATACGATTATTTATTTAAGTAAGAGAATAAACTGTTGTTCTTTACATGAATAAAACCTTATATGGTTACACACCCAATGAAAAAGGTTCATTGGATCTCGATCGTAGTGATACACATATTCATAATATTGAAACCAAAAGATGCGGTTAATAATGATAGTGCAACTTATTTGTGGCACCGCCGCTTTAGGTCATATTGGTGTAAAGCGCATGAAAAACTCCATGCCGATGGGATTTTGGAATCACTTGATTATGAATCACTTGATGCTTGCAAACCATGCCTCATGGGCAAGATGACTAAAACGCCGTTCTCCCAGTACTATGGAGAGAGCAACAGATTTGTTGGAAATCATACATACGATGTATGTGGTCCAATGAATGTTGAGGCTCGTGGCGGATATCGTTATTTTCGACCTTCACAAGATGATTTGAGTAGATATGGGTATATCTACTTGATGAAACATAAGTCCGAAATAGTTGAAAGGTTCAAAGAATTTCAGAGTGAAGTGGAACATCATCGTGACAAGAAAATAAAGTTTCTACGATCCGATCGCGAGACAAATATTTGAGTTACGAGTTTGGTCTTCAATTAAAACAATGTGGAATAGTTTCACAAATTCATGCCACCCGAACACCACATCATAAGGGTGTGTCCGAATGTCATAACCGCATTTTATTGGATATAGTACAATCTATGATGCTTCTTCTTGATTTACCAATATCGCTTTTGGGATCATGCATTAGAGACAAATGCATTCACGTTAAATTGGGCACCATCTAAATCCGCTGAGACGACACTATATGAATGTGGTTTAGCAAGAAACCCAAGTTGTCGCTTTCTTAAAGTTTGGAGTTGTGATGCTTATGCGAAAAAGTTTCATCCTGATAAGCTCGAACCCAAATCGAGAAGTGCGTCTTCATAGAATACCCAAAGGAGACAGTTGGGTACACCTTCTATCACAGATCCGAAAGCAAGACATTCGTTGTTAAGAATGGATCCTTTCTAGAGAAGGAGTTTCTCTCGAAAGAAGTGAGTGGGAGGAAAGTAGAACTTGATAAGGTAATTGTACCTTCTCCCTTATTGGAAAGTAGTTCATCACGTAAATTGGTTCTGTGACACCTACACCAATTAGTGAGGAAGTTAATGATGATGATCATAAAACTTCGCACTGTTACTACCGAACCTCGTAGGTAAAACAGAGAGATCCGCACTGAGTGGTACGGTAATCCTATTCGGAGGTCGTGTTACTTGACCATGACAAACCTACGAACTATGAGGAAGCGATGATGAGCCCAGATTCCACAAAATGGTTTGAGGCCATGAAATCGAGATATGATCCATGTATGAGAACAAAGTATGGACTTTGATGGATTTGCCCGATGATCGGCAAACCATAGAAAATAAATGGATCTTCAAGAGGAAGACGGACGACGATAGTAGTGTTACTATCTACAAAGCTAGACTTGTCGAAAAAGGTTTTGACAAAGTTCAAGATGATTGACTACAATGAGATTTTCTCAACTCAGTAGCGATGCTTAAGTCTGTCCGAATCATGTTAGCAATTGCCACAATTTATGAAATTTGGCAAATGGATGTAAAAACTGCATTCTGAATGGGTTTCGGAGGAAGAGTTGTATGTGATGCAACCGAAGGTTTTATCGATCCAAAGGAGCTAACAAAGTGTGCAAGCTCCAATGATCCATCTATGGACTGGTGCAAGCATCTCGAGTTGGAATATACGCTTTGATGAGTTGATCAAAGCATATAGTTTTGCATGCACTTATGGTGAAGCCTCAGATTTACTAGAAAGTGAGTGGGAGCACTACATCATTTCGATAAGTATATGTGAATGACATATTGTAGATCGGAAATAATGTAGAATTATTCGCAAAGCATAAAGGAGTGTTTGAAAGAAGTTTTTCAAAGAAAGACCTCGGTGAAGCTGCTTACATATTGAGCATCAAGATCTATAGAGATAGATCAAGATGCTTGATAAGTTTTTTCAATGAGTACATACCTTGACAAGATTTTGAAGTAGTTCAAAATGGAACAGTCAAAGAAAGAGTTCTTGCCTGTGTTACAAGGTGTGAAATTGAGTAAGACTCAAAACCCGACCACGGCAGAAGATAGAAAGAGAATGAAAGTCATTCCCTATGCATTGGCCATAGGTTCTATAAAGTATGCCATGTCAGTGTACCGATCTATTGTATACCCTGCACCGAGTTTGGCAAGGAGTACAATAGTGATCTAGGAGTAGATCATCGACAATGGTCAAAATTATCCTTAGTGGAATAAGGATATGTTTCTCGATTATGGAAGTGAAAAAGGTTCGCCGTAAAGGGTTACGCCGATGCAAGTTTTGACACCGATCCGATGACTCTAAGTCTCGATCTAGATACATATTGAAAGTGGGAGCAATTAGCTAGAGTAGCTTCAATGCGAGCATTGTAGACATAGAAAAATGGCAAAATACATAACGGATCCGAATGTGAAAGACCCGTTGACTAAGACTCTCTCACAAGCAAAACATGATCACACCTTAGTACTCTTTGGGTGTTAATCACATAGCGATGTGAACTAGATTACTGAATCTAGTAAACCCTTTGGGTGTTGGTCACATGGCGATGTGAACTATGGGTGTTAATCACATGATGATGTGAACTATCGATGTTAATCACATGGTGATGTGATCTAGATTATTGACTCTAGTGCAAGTGGGAGATCAAGGAAATATGCCCTAGAGGCAATAATAAAGTTATTATATATTTCCTCATATCATGATAAATGTTTATTATTCATGCTAGAATTGTATTAACCGGAAACATAATACATGTGTGAATATATAGACAAACAGAGTGTCACTAGTATGCCTCTACTTGACTAGCTTGTTAATCAAAGATGGTTATGTTTCCTAACCATGAACAAGGAGTTGTTATTTGATTAACAAGGTCACATCATTAGTTGAATGATCTGATTGACATGACCCATTCCGTTAGCTTAGCACACGATCGCTTAGTATGTTGCTATTGCTTCCTTCATAACTTATACATGTTCCTATAACTATGAGATTATGCAACTCCGCTTGCCGGAGGAACACTTTGGGTACAACGAATCGGGTGATTATAAAGGAGTACTACAGTGTCTCCAAAGGCGTATGTTGGGTTGGCGATTTCGAGATTAGGATTTGTCACTCCGATTGTCGGAGAGGTATCTCTGGCCCTCTCGGTAATGCACATCACTTAAGCCTTGCAAGCATTACAACTAATGAGTTAGTTGCGAGATGATGTATTACGGAACGAGTAAAGAGACTTGCCGTAACGAGATTGAACTAGGTATTGGATACCGACGATCGAATCTCGGCAAGTAACATACCGATGACAAAGGAACAACGATGTTGTTATGCGGTCCGACCGATAAAGATCTTCGAGAATATGTAGGAGCCAATATGGGCATCCAGGTCCCGCTATTGGTTATTGACCGAGACGGTCTCGCCATGTCTACATTGTTCTCGAACCGTAGGGTCCGCACGCTTAAGGTTTCGATGCGATGCTTATATTATGAGTTTATGAGTTTTGATGTACCAAGGAGTTCGAGTCCCGGATGAGATCGGGACATGACGAGGAGTCTCGAAATGGTCGAGACGTAAAGATCGATATATTGGACGACTATATTCGGAGTTCGGAAAGGTTCCGAGTCATTCGGGTATTTTTCGGAGTACCGGAGAGTTATGGGAATTCGCCGGGGAGTATATGGGCCTTATTGGGCCATACGGGAATAGAGGAAAGAGGCCAAAAGGAAGAAGGGGCGCAGCCCCCCTCTAGTCCGAATTGGACAGGGGGTGCAGCCCCTTTCCTTCCTCCTCTCCCCTCTTTCCTTCTCTCCTACTCCAACAGGAAGGGGAGTCCTACTCCTGGGAGGAGGACTCCTCCTGGCGCGCCCCTCCTGGCCGGCCGAACCCCTCCCCCTGGCTCCTTTATATATGGGGGCAGGGGGGCACCTCTAGGCACAAGACACAAGTTTGATCTACGGATCGTTCCTTAGCCATGTGCGGTGCCCCCCTCCACCATATTCCACCTCGGTCATACCGTCGCGAAGCTTAGGCGAAGCCCTGCGCCGGTGAAACATCAAGATCGTCACCACGCTGTCGTGCTGACGAAACTCTCCCTCGACACTCGGCTGGATCGGAGTACGAGGGACGTCATCGAGCTGTACGTGTGTCAAGAACTCGGGGCGCCGAGTAACGGCGCCGGATCGGTCGGATCGCGAGGAGAACGTCGACTACTTCCTCGTTGTGATCGCTTCGCTTGGTCTCACGAGGGTATGTAGACAACACTCTCCCCTCTCGTTGCTATGCATCACCATGATCTTGCGTGTGCGTAGGAAATTTTTTGAAATTACTACGTTCCCCAACACACACATGGAGCTAGCAACTACACTACCGTCCTTCATTCTTACTAGAAGCATACACGTGCCTTGCTGCGCCCTTTTACTTTTCCACCATTTATTTACTTGATTGTTAATTTATGAATAGATTTTCTTGCTGCTCTATTTGCGGGTCGGCGGTTGTTGTTCACTTCATGGGCCTTCTATGTTTTGGCTTCTATAGTCTTGGGGTGAGAACACCCTTTATTGCATTGCAGGATATATCCAGATGCTAAGAATCATCATTTACTTTGTAGGATATTACTTAGTTTTTTTACAACTATTGTTCTTCACAAAAATGATATGTTAGCAGCACTGGCAGAAACATATCCAAAGTAGTGGTAGGCCTCACGCATATCCCAGACCTGCAGGGTTAACCATAGCACTGGATGAACATGATAATATTCATCTATAAAACTAATTCAAAACTATGATATGCGTCTGAGGCTTCTGATTGTAGTATTCATCTACAATAATCATATAGCTCTATGATTTGACCAACCAATATTTCATAACTTACCTTGGTCAAATAATACAAAACACCGACAATAATGGTCTGCAATAACGGTAAAAAGAATTGGAAGTAAGAAATACTTGGAAGTTGCGGCACTGCACCATAGTATATGGCTTCTGGTTATAAATATTGATCATTTAGATGTGTAGTTAGAAGCAAAATAGAAAGAACATATTTGAAATAAAAGCAATGCTTTGCACTGACTAACGACGGGAAAGGAATGAATCATATTTGTAGCGGCCTCTAAGAGGAAGAGACAAAAATGAGAGGATCAAGAAATAATAGTACAAGTGATTGATCTCAGTTTTCATTTGAATGTAACATTACCAATCTCTACTACCTAAAAAACACGTAAGGTTCCCTCTCCCCTCTTACGTCGTCCCACCCTTCGTCCTCCCTCCCCGTACGATATTCCACTCCGATTTTCTTCTCCTTTCTGGTTTTTCTATCTAGAATCGGTTTTCATCTGGCCGGACATGCCAGGATCAGTCTTTGGAAATAACAACTAATTCTCGTATGATATGGAAATCAATTTGGTAACACAATCAATTCACATCAATCACAGACCGTATTCTTCTCTTCATTCTCTTCTCTTCTCTTTATTAACGCGGAACACAATCTCAATTCAGGTCATTCTTTGGTAACACAAATAAATTGTATCATATGGTAATCAATTTCCTGCCTTTTTCTGTCTATTTATTGTTTTGCTCACAAAATCTCTTCCTTCCTTTCTTGATTTCCTCTAATTTATCCCACGACGATGAGAAGACGAACGCAAGATCCTACATGAACCGCTGGTGGGATTGCACTCGCGCCATGCCTCGAGGCCACCATCCTCCTCGGCCGTGATCGCGGCACTCGCCTCAAGTCTGCACCAACAATGGAGGATTGAGGCCCAGACCTACGTCTCCTCCGCGCACCTATGTTGATTGCCGTCGTCGAGCCCTCTTCCTGATGTAGTCGCCCTGAGCATCACCGCTGAACCCTCCCATGCGCGTCTTCCACCAGTTCATGATTGGACGGCCAGACTCAGACTCGTGCCCTACTCTCTCCCGGCACAGAACTGAAGGAAATATGCCCTAGAGGCAATAATAAAGTTATTATTTATTTCCTCATTTCATGATAAATGTTTATCATTCATGCTAGAATTGTATTAACCGGAAACATGATACATGTGTGAATGCATAAACAAACAACATGTCACTAGTATGCCTCTACTAGACTAGCTTGTTAATCAAAGATGGTTATGTTTCCTGACCATGAACAAAGAGTTGTTATTTGATTAACGAGGTCACATCATTAGTAGAATGATCTGATTGACATGACCCATTCCATTAGCTTAGCACACGATCGCTTAGTATGTTGCTACCGCTTTTATCCATGACTTATACATGTTCCTCGTAACTATGAGATTATGCAACTCCCGCTTGCGGAGGAACACTTTGGGTGCTACCAAACATCACAACGAATCGGGTGATTATAAAGGAGTACTACAGTGTCTCCAAAGATGATGTTGGGTTGGCGTATTTCGAGATTAGGTTTTGTCACTCCGATTGTCGGAGAGGTATCTCTGGGCCCTCTCGGTAATACACATCATCGAAAGCATTACAACTAATGAGTTAGCTGTGAGATGATGTATTACGGAACGAGTAAAGAGACTTGCGGTAACGAGATTGAACTAGGTATTGGATACCGACGATCAAATCTCGGCAAGTAACATACCGATGACAAAGGAACAACGATGTTGTTATGCGGTCCGACCGATAAAGATCTTCGAGAATATGTAGGAGCCAATATGGGCATCCAGTCCCGCTGTTGGTTATTGACCGAGAATAGTTCTAGGTCATGTCTACATTGTTCTCGAACCGTAGGGTCCGCACGCTTAAGGTTTCGATGGCGCTTTATTATGAGTTTATGTATTTTGATGTACCGAAGAAGTTCGAGTCCCGGATGTGATCACGGACATGACGAGGAGTCTCAAATGGTCGAGACATAAAGATTGATATATTGGACGGCTATATTCGGACACCGGAAAAGTTCCTAAGTTTCCGGAGAAAACCGGAGTGCCGAGGGGTTACCGGAACCCCGGGAAGATATGGGCCTTAGTGGGCCAAGAGGGAGAGAGAGGGCAGCACCAGAGGTGGCGCGCCTCCCTGTGGAGTCCGAATAGGACAGGAGGGGGCGCGCCCCCCTCCCTCTCCCTCTCCCTCTCTTCCTTCCCCTTCTCCTTCCTAGTTGGACTAGGAGAGGAGTCCTACTCAACTAGGAGGAGGACTCCCTCCCTTGGCGCCCACTAGGGCCGGCCGGCCTCCCCTTGCTCCTTTATATACAGGCGGGGGGCACCCTAGGACACACAAGTTTGATCTACGGATCGTTCCTTAGCCGTGTGCGTGCCCCCTCCACCATATTCCACCTCGGTCATATCGTCACGAAGCTTAGGCGAAGCTCTGCGCCGTAGAACATCAAGATCGCCACCACGCCGTCAGGTCGACGGAACTCTCCCTCGACACTCGGCTGGATCGGAGTACGAGGGACGCCATCGAGCTGTACGTGTGTCAAGAACTCGGGCGCCAATAACGGCGCCGAGATCGGTCGGATCGCGAGGAGAACGACGACTACTTCCTCTACGCCAGATCGCTTCGCTTGGTCTACGAGGGTACGAGACAACACTCTCCCTCTCGTTGCTATGCATCACCATGATCTTGCGTGTGCGTAGGAAATTTTTTGAAATTACTACGTTCCCCAACAAGAACCACAACCAAGCCCTTTTCATCACCGAGTCACTGGGAGATGGGAAGCAGAAAGAAGACGTCGCGCAGTTTTCTGGAAGGACCGAGGTTGACTAGACAGCAGACTCCCAGGCAAACGATCGGCCGAGCGTCAATTTCTAGCTAGAAGGATGCGGCAGCGAGCAGCGCAACAGAGGTAATCAGTGTTGCTGCGAGGCTTGGTTTGTAAAAATCCTTTCAAGATTTATAATTGTTTTTCTTTTTATAATTTTCTTGTCTGCTTGATTGCCATATTTGATTTACTTTTCCCATGGTATAGTTACAAGGATCTTCTACAGGAAATGCCCCGATGGGGAGCTAGCGTGCATGATGCAGTTATGTAATTCTATATTATCTACTTGTCATCCAATGCCACTGTCCATTGCTTTCTTATTAAAAGTTTATTACTTAGTCTATCAGTGTTTTATGTATTTGAATGATTGTGTCCAGTATAAGGGTTAGTTTGTTGATAAATGAAATAGGCTGGTTTGGAGATTAAGAAAACGACCCGATGAGGCCATGTGCATCACCAATAACATTCATTCTGGCCATATATGTGAGTTAGGAAGAATAGTATTAGGGACAATATTTGTGGGAGTACAATCAGAGAGAAGGATTGATGACGGAGATTTCATTCATGGTGAATCAAAAAATAGAACAAGGGTGTAGCTGGAGAAGAGACGACATGCATTTTCATGTGTGGTAACTCGGAGTTAAGCTTGCACACGTCGTTTGAGCTATACCTATGTTTTCCGTTGCAACGCACGGGCAATTACCTAGTGCATTAATAAGGCCTGATTAGCGGAGTACATAAGTGACCCGGTGACAATTAACCAAGTTATCTTCACAGAAAAACCTAGTTAGCATTTTCTCTTATTGTTTTAGTGCCAATTAAGTTTAGTTAGAGATCATGCTCCTTAGATGTGGAACTATATGCTAATTAATACTCCCTCAGTTCTAAAGTATAGTACATACTTTGTTTTGAAAAGTCAAGTGTATCAATATTTGACCAAGTTTAAAAAATCAACATCCACATGTATTTTATAGTTTATTTATTTAGAACTTCAGATATTGATAGTTTATTCGAGAAACTTGGTCAAACATGGACATCTTTGACTTTTGGAAAAACTAATAGACACTGCATTGTGAAACAGAGACAACATAAAAGCATGTCCTGTAAAAACTGCCTGCCTGGGGTTGTTAATCCACAAGCATGGACATAGTACTCAAGCAGTGAAGCATGAGGCTTTCGGATTGAAACCTTACACTGTGAGATAAAATCCCGGTATAATATGCTACTTGTTTAGCCCCGAAGCGAGTGAGATTGAATTTGAATGAGGCTGCGAAAGAAAGGATGACATAGGGAGAGGGAGGAGGTATGGGGAGTTGTACTACAGACCTTGTGGACCATGGCGTGTTGATGAAGGCGACCAAGTTCTGAAGATGATAGTCGTCCCTGTCCAGCGTCGTTGCTAGCCATGGCACCGTACCTCGTCGTCTGCTCCTCTAGGCCCCGAGGGTCATCGTCGTTGGACATTAATTACTGCACAAAAGAAGAGGAGAAAGATGGAGCGATGGGCGGTGTGTGCGGCGCGGTGGTGGACAGGCAAAGCCAATGTAGCCTTGTGGTGTAGAGAAGGCGGTGTGCGTCGGGCGCTCGTGCAACTGTGTGGTGCGGAGGAGGCGGTGATGGACTGGCGGCGCCCGTGCAACCATATGATGCGGAGGAGTAGGTGATGGGTCGGGTGCCTGTGCAACCGTGTGGTCCGGAGGAGGTGGTGATGGCTCGGGCTTACCGCCATGAGAAAATGGGAGAAAGGTGGATAGATGGGTGGGGCATGTGGTGTGGTGGTGGACTAAGGATGCCCATGCAACCATGTGACGCAGAGGAGGCGGTGATGGGCCAAGCTGGCAGTAACCGTGCGGCTGTGCAATGGTACATCACTTTGACAGGCGTGGATATAGTTGGTCGCATCATTAATTCCCCTTGTACCATATGTAAATGAGCGACATGTAACCCTTTTTTTCTTGCCAAAAAGTAGTCCCTATAATCAAATTTAAATGTCGTAGTTTTAGTTCAGGGAGTAAGTGACACGTAACCCATCAAGTGTTGGACACATGCAGTTGGATGGTTGACCGACACAGTAAACAATATCTACTGTTGGATGGTTAGAAGGTCATTAGTATCCCCTGCCCACCAGAGTATAAGTCCTAGACTTGACATTTGTGCTCGCATTTTGCTGGATTTATTCCAGGCCTTTAGGCGATGCAGGTTCAGTGGGAGTAGACGTTCCCATCGACTATGAAGGTGTCTGTGGCGACTTTGTCAATCTCAAGATGATGTGCCGGCTCAGTCTCTCGGATGTGCTCATAGGGTAGGATGTGCATGAGTGCATTCATAGGGGTGAATGTATGTGAGTGACTTATTGTGTATTGTGTTCAAAAACAATATCTACTCACCCAGTAAAAGAATGTGGTTCTCCTAGAAGAAACTAATTGGTTCTCCTAAAAAAGACGTGGTCACTTGATCCTTCCAGCCCGGAGCACTCACAACGCTTACATTCGTGGGAGCTTAGATATTGTAGTGGCGATGCGGGTTCAGTGAGAGTAGACGTTCGCGTCGACTATGAAGATGTCTGTGACGACTTCGTCAATCTCAAGATGATGTGCCGGCTCAGTCTCTCGGAGGTGCTCATAGGGTAGGATGTGCATGAGTGCATTCATAAGGGTGAATGTATGTGAGTGACTTATTGTATTGTGTTAAAAAACAATACCTACTTACCCAGTAAAAGACCGTGGTTCTCCTAGAAGAAACTAATTGGTTCTCCTAAAAAAGATGTGGTCGCTTGATCCTTCCAGCCCGGAGCGCTCACAGCGCTTACATTCGTGGGAGCTTAGATATTTTAGTGATGCCGATCTTCTCAGTGGGTACCGATCAGGCATGGATACCTATTGTAAGAACGCGGACATGATTTTATGTCTAATGGTTAGGCTATGGGTAAGATTTTGTGTCCATTATATATACATAAATATGAGTATGGAATTGTTGCACCCATATTATGCTCTACACATTGACATCCTTTGGAGGAAACGACTTTTAAACGAAAATATCAAGCATGTGATTAGTTTAATTCTCCACTGTACACTAGTAGAAAATAGGGCTTTGGTCCAAGTAGGGAAAGCCCATTAATCCCGCTTCACTCACGAACTGGGACCCATGGGGGCATAGGTCCCGGTTCGTGAGGCCAGGGGGTCGGCCGGGCCTCGTGCGGCATTGGTCCCGGTTCGTCTGACCCCTTTGGTCCCGGTTCCAGGCACGAATTGGGACCAATGGGCCTCGCTCCTGGCCCACCACCATTGGTCCAGGTTGGTGGCTTGAACCGGGACCAAAGCTTGTCCTTTAGTCCCGGTTCCAACCATGAACTGGGACCAATGAGATGCCTATATATACCCCTTGCCCGTGAGCAGAGCAGTGGAGTGCTCTGCTTTTTTGGGAGAGGTGTGCGAGAGGTGTTTTGTGCTCTAGCTCACCTCCTATGCACATGAGGTGTTTGATGAAATGCCCGAGCTACACTTAAGCTTTCTCCCCTCGAAGCCCCTTGTCCAAACTCCATTTCCCTCAAGATTTGTCTAGGTTAGGTTGTTTGTCCTGTCCCGTCCCCATCCTCACCACCGTCGATCGCCCCCGCCGATCTCGTCGCCGGCACCACCGTGGTGAGCCTCTTGTTCTTATCTTTTTCTAAAAGAAAAAAGTTCTTACCTGTATGATTTAGATAGATACTTGTGTAATTTTCTTACTTATTATTGTTTGTTATTATATAATGCGATGGTTTTGGTATCCGCCTTCGTCAGCCCTCGTCTCGTCTATGATTCGGATGTGGTATATATATTATCTTTTATAACTATTTGTTTCATTTAGTGTTTATGACAATTATGCCGAGCAACGTGACATAGATTTTTTTTATCTAGGAGGTATGTGAACCGGAAATTCCAACCGACCCTATTGTCGAGAGGTTAAATTTAGTTGAAGAAGAAAACAATTACTTGAAAGGAAAATTGGAAAAAGTTGAGGAGGAGAAGATAATATTGGAGTTGCATGTTGCGGATGTCGTCGATGATCACAAGATCAAAATGGATGCAATGCGCTTGAAGATTAGAAAGATTAGAAAATATGCCATTCATACTAAGGCTTGGTATCATTATGTCGTTGCATCAATTGTTACCTTAGTTGTGATTATGACCGCATTTGTTGTTGCATTGAAATGTTTTAGATAGTTTCAATGTATGGTTTAATTAGATGCTTTGGAGAGCTATATGTTGTCTATGTATGTACTTTGGTTTTAATGTGATGATGAACTGCTATTAATTTGGTCACTTCTATATTCATGATGTTCTGTAATGGTTTTTGACACACTTAATTATATATAATGCATGCAGATGAACCGACAATGGATGTACGGTGACAGACGCACCTCCGAGTACATTAAGGGCGTGCATAATTTTCTCGAAGTGGCTGAGGCAAACAAGAAGAATGGTTTTATGTGTTGTCCATGCCCTATATACGGGAATACGAAGTCTTACTCTGACCGGAAAATCCTTCACAACCACCTGCTTTATAAGGGTTTCATGCCACACTATAATGTTTGGACCAAGCACAAAGAAACATGGGTTATTATGGAAGACAACGAAGAAGAAGAGGATGATGAAAACTATGTGCCCCCTGAATACGGTGATGCTGCAGCAGGGGAAGCTAAAGATTAAGAGGAACCAGACGATGTGCCCGATGATGATCTTCGCCGGGTCATTGTTGATGCAAAGAGACAGTGCGAAAGTGTAAAGGAGAAGCTGAAGTTCGATCGCATGTTAGAGGATCACAAAAAAGGGTTGTACCCCAATTGCAAAGATGGCAACACAAAGCTCGGTACCACACTGGAATTGCTGCAGTGGAAGGCAGAGAATGGTGTACCTGACAAAGGATTTGAGAAACTACTGGAAATATTAAAGAAGAAGCTTGTATGACCTTTAGGGTTGGAGGTGCAGAAGATACATGCATGCCCTAATGACTGCTGATGACCCACAAGTGTATGGGGTCAATTGTAGCCTTTTTCGATAAGTAAGAGTGTCAAACCCAACGAGCAGCAGAAGGAAATGACAAGTGGTTTTCAGCAAGGTAATGTCTGCAAGTGCTAAAATTGTGAGTAGCGGAGTAGTTTGATAGCAAGATAATTTGTAACGAGCAAGTAACAATAGTAGTAACAAAAGTGCAGCAAGGTAGCCCAATCCTTTTGAGGCAAAGGACAGGCCAAACGGTTTCTTATGATAAGCAAACTGTTCTTGAGGGAACATGGGAATTTCATCTAGTCACTTTCATCATGTTGGCTTAATTCGTGTTCGGTACTTTGATAATTTGATATGTGGGTGGACCGGTGCTTAGGTGTTGTTCTTACTTGAACAAACCTCTACTTATGATTAACCCTCTCGCAAGCATCCGCAACTACGAGAAAAGTATTAAGAATAAATTCTAACCATAGCGTTAAACTTTTGGATCCAATCGACCCCTTATGGAATAACGCATAAACTGGGGTTTAAGCTTCTGTCACTCTCGCAACCCACCATCTAATAACTACACCACAATGCATTCCCTTAGGCCCAAATAGGGTGAAGTGCCATGTATTCAACGTTCACATGACACCACTAAGAGAATGGCACACATACCATCAAAATATCAAACACATATCAAGTTCACATGATTAGTTGCAACATGATTTCTCCCGTGACCTAGAGAACAAAAGTAACTACTCACAAATGATAAACATGCTCAAGATCAGAGGGGTATTAAATAGCATGATGGATCTGAATATATAATCTTCCACCAAATAAACCATATAGTAATCAACTACAAGATGTAATCAACACTACTAGTCACCCACGAGCACCAATCTATAGTTTTGATACAAAGATTGAACACAAGATATGAACTAGGGTTTGAGAGGAGTTGGTGATGTGAAGATGTTGATGAAGATAGCCCTCCCCAAGATGGGAGAGTTGTTGGTGATGATAATGACGATGATTTCCCCCTCCGGGAGGGAAGTTCCCCCGGCGGAATCGCTCCACAGGAGGGCAAAAGTGCTCCTGCCCAAGTTCCGCCTCGAGGCGGCAGCGCTACCTCCCGAATGTTTCCATGATGGGCACCCGAAGATGGGCACCAGAGGTGGGCCGAGGAGGGCAACACCCACCAGGGCGCGCCCGGGCCTCCTGGCGCGCCCAGGTGGGTTGTGCCCACCTGGTGGCCCTCCTCTGGTACTTATTTCCTCCAATATTCATTAAATATTCTATAAAAAATCCTCAGGGAGTTTCAGCTCTTTTGGAGTTGTGCAGAATAGGTAGCTTGACGTAGCTTTTTCAAGTCCAGATTTCCAGCTGCCAGAATTCTCCCCCTTGGTCCTTGCATATTATGAGAGAAAAGGCATTAGAATTACTCCGCAAAGCATTATTATACATTAAAATAACATAAATAACAGTAGGAAAACATGATGCAAAATGGACGTATCAACTCCCCCAAGCTTAGACCTTGCTTGTCCTCAAGCGAAAACCGAAATCAAAAAACATGTCCACATGCTTAGAGAGAGGAGAGAGGTGTTAATAAAAACAAAAATACGGACATAGCAGCATCATGTGACTTATTATAACAGCAACAAACTTTAATATAAAACTTTTATTATAGACCTTTTATCATAGACTTCTCATGAACAAGTGACAATTCATCACAACATTGAAGTATAAAGCATAAACTCTATTGGAAATCAACAATCTATGTTCTCAGTCAACTTTGCAACTACAATTCATCATCTTTTCAGGAAGGGTCACGTATCGAAGCCTTTAGGCAAGTCCACATACTCAACCATCATTTAGTCTTCTATGATTGCTAACACTCACCGCTTACACATGAGCAAAATGTTTCAACCGGACACAAAGAAAGATAGGGGCTTATAGTTTCGCCACCCAACACACTCACCTCAAGGGTGATATCAACAATAATAGCTTATGCCACCCATATTCAACTGGACATATATGCCTAGATCTTTCCTCACCACATGATGCTTGCCAAAGGAGAAAAATAAAAGGGATAGAGAGAAAAACCTTGACTCTTGCATAAAAGTAAGAACATGAAAGTAAAAGATAGGCCCTTCGTAGAGGAAAGCAGAGCTTGACATGCACTTTTTGTTTGTATGCTCAACCCCTTAGTGCAAGAGAACGTCATGTTATATTGCCTCTTGTGATGGCAACCTTTATTATGCAGTCTGTCGCTTTTATTCTTCACCATCACAAGTTCGTACAACGCTCAATTTTCCCTTACACTAAATGATCTCACAATTTTATAAGCAATTTTTATTGCCCTTTTTGCACCAAATACAACTTACTTGAAGGATCTTACTCAATCCATAGGTAGGTATGGTGGACTCTCAAACAAGATAGGGTTTAAGGGTTTTGGATGCACAAGTAGTATCTCTACTTACTGCGGAATTTTTGGCTAGCAAAGCTGGGGGAAAGCACCACATGTTGAAGGATCTATGACAATATGACTTCTATGTGAATATGAACAAACATAAATCATTAAGTTGTCTTCCTTGTCCAACGTCAACAATTTTGGCATATAATATTTTGATGGGTGCTCACAATCACAAAAGGTTTCCATGATAGTGTATTTATATATGAATCTTCTCTTCCCTTATTCATTCTTTCATGTGTTGCATCATTGACCAATGCTATGTTTGTCAATCTACAATAAAATTTTCTACTTATACTTTTCCTTATGTAATGTCATCACTTACCATAAGATTAGCATATGATCTTTTCTTTTTATTTCCTTTCTTTTTAATGCAGCAAGAAAGTAAAGAAGGCAACACTCAAACTAAACTTTATTATATATCTCACACACGAGTACAAGGATTGATCACTAAGCAAACTCACACAAAGAAAGGATCGAACTAAACTTTTATTCATCTAATAGCAAATGATAACCATTGATCGAACTAAGAAAGTAAAGGAAAAAGATAGTGGAGATTGATACGATACCGGGGCACCTCCACCAAGCTTGGCGCAAGCCAAGGGGAGTGCCCATACCCAATACTCAGTTTTCTTTTGGTGGTGATGAAGTAGAAGGTTTCTTGTCCTCGAGTTTCCATGGCAGAGGCTCACCATCATAAGAGGAGGAGTGAGTCTCCCGGATCCTGCAACTGGTAGCCAAACTCATACCTTTAAACCTGGCCTCATATTCAAAGACTTGGCTTTGAAGATCGTGGATCTGGCTATGGAGGAAGTTGATTTGCTCGTTAAGGGAGAAGATTATGTCCTTTATGGGCTTGCCATCCACCTTGAGATCACAGGTATAGTCTGCAATCATGAAGTGATTGGCATTAAGGTCCACGCTCCACCATCCCCTTGCACTTGAAGATGTCCTGCTCCATGGCTCCAAGCCTGGCCTCCACGGATCCAGTCCCCCTGGGTCCTTGCACATCGCGGATGTGCAGCAACCCATCGCGCATCTGATAGCTTGAGGGTGCTGCATCACCTCCCACAGATATGGGTTGATGACGTTGTCGAAGAACTTTTCCTTGGAGGAGCTTGAAGAGGCCATGGTGGATTGGATCTGACAGAAAACAGCAAGAAAAGAAAACAAGAGATTTCTCCGTGATACGGAGGTTAACAGGTTCGGGGGGTACGGTATATATAGTTTTTTTATCTTGGGGAACAAGCAAAACGGAAGAAAAATGGAGACCGGAAAGTACCCGAGGTGGGCACAACCCACCTGGGCACGCCAGGCTGTATCGTGCCCACCAGGGTCACTTTCCTGGAAGTTTCTTATTTTCCTAATTTTCTAAATATTCCAAAACTGACAAAAAATATTTTTGCGGATTTTTCGGAGTCCATTTACTTACCGTATCACGTACCTCCTTATTTTCACGATTCTGGAGTGTTCCGGAAGGACTCTTTTATGTGTTCTTCTGGTGTCAAAGTTTGGATAACATTGCTTTCAACATTAATGGGCGTACCTGAGATATAGTGTTTTATTCGTTGCCCATTGACAACCTTCGGGTTAGTCCCTTTGGCATTATTTATTTTGATAGCTCCGGATCGGTAGACCTTCTCGATGACATAGGGTTCTTCCCATTTGGAGAGGAGTTTTCCTGCAAAGAATCTGAAACGAGAGTTGTACAAAAGAACATGTTCTCCGACTTTGAACTCACGCTTTTGGATTCTTTTGTCATGCCATCTTTTAACTTTTTCTTTGAATAACTTAGCATTTTCATAAGCATGGGTTCTCCATTCATCTAATGAGCTAATATCAAATAACCTCTTTTCCCCAGCAAGTTTTAAATCATAATTGATTTCTTCTATTTCCGAAAATGCTTTATGTTCTAACTCAAGAGGTAAATGACAAGTTTTTCCATAAACCATTTTATATGGAGACATACCCATGTGATTTTTGTAAGTTGTTCTATAAGCCCAAAGTGCATCATCTAATTTCTTAGACCAATTCTTCCAGGACCTATTAACAGTCTTTTGTAAGATTAGTTTTATTTCTCTATTGCTAAGTTCAACTTGACCTCTAGACCGAGGATGATAAGGTGATGCAATTCTATGGTTAACATCATACTTAGCAAGCATTTTATGGAAAGCACCATGAATAAAGTGTGAACCACCATCAGTCATTAAATATCTAGGGACTCCAAACCTTGGGAAAATAATTTCCTTAAGCATTTTAATAGAGGTGTTGTGATCAGCACTACTGGTTGGAATAGCTTCCACCCACTTAGTAACATAATCAACAACAACCAAAATATGTGTATACCCATTAGATGAAGGAAAAGGTCCCATGAAGTCAAATCCCCAAACATCAAATGGTTCAACAGCAAGTGAATAATTCATAGGCATTTCTTGACGCTTACCGATATTACCTATTCTTTGGCATTCATCACATGATGAGACAAACTTACGGGCATCCTTGAAGAGAGTAGGCCAATAAAAACCAGATTGCAATACCTTATGAGCGGTTATGTCTCCCGCATGATGTCCTCCATAAGCTTCAGAGTGACATTTCCTTAGGATTTGTTCTTGTTCATGCTCAGGTACACAACGTCTAATAATACCATCTACTCCTTTATAAAGATGTGGGTCGTCCCAAAAGTAATGTCTTAAATCATAGAAGAATTTTTTATTTTGTCGATATGTGAAGCTAGGTGGTATGTATTTAGCAACAATATAATTAGCATAGTTAGCATACCAAGGTGTACTATGAGAAACATTTATTGCAGCTAGTTGTTCATCAGGGAAGCTATCATTAATTGGTTGTGGGTCATCAAGAATATTTTCAAGTCTAGACAAGTTATCAGCTACGGGGTTCTCTGCTCCTTTCCTATCAGTGATATGCAAATAAAATTCTTGTAGCATAAGAACCCACCTAATGAGTCTAGGTTTAGCATCTTTATTTTCCATAAGATATTTTATAGCAGCATGATCGGAGTGAACAATTACTTTAGAATCAACAATGTAAGATATGAATTTATCACAAGCAAACACCACTGCTAAGAATTCTTTTTTGTTGAGCACTGTCTAGAGTTTTACTAGCATAATGAATAACATTTAGTTTCTCATCAACTCTTTGTCCTAGAACAGCACCAACAACATAATCACTAGCATCACACATAATCTCAAAAGGCAAGTTCCAATCAGGTGGTTGAACAACAAGTGCAGTAATTAAGGCTTTCTTTAGTGTTTCAAAGGCTTCCATGCAATCATCATCAAACACAAAGGGGATATCTTTTTGCAAAATATTAGTAAGAGGCCTAGAAATTTTAGAAAAGTCTTTGATAAACGTCCTATAGAAACCAACATGACCAAGGAAACTACGAATACCTTTGATATATTTAGGAAATGACATTTTCTCAATTGCATCAACCTTGGCTTTGTCCACCTCAATGCCTCTTTCAGAAATTTTATGGCCCAAGACAATACCTTCATTAACCATAAAGTGGCACTTCTCCCAATTCAAGACGAGATTTGTTTGTTCACATCTCTGCAAAACTCGATCAATATTGCTTAAGCAATCATCAAAAGACTTCCCATAAACGGAAAAGTCATCCATGAAAACCTCAACAATCTTTTCACAAAAATCAGAGAATATAGCAGCCATACATCTTTGAAAGGTAGCAGGTGCATTACATAAACCGAAAGGCATACGTCTATAAGCAAATGTTCCATAAGGACAAGTAAAAGTGGTCTTTTGTTGATCAGATTGTAAAACAGGTATTTGTGAAAAGCCAGAGTATCCATCAAGGAAGCAAAAATGTGTGTGCTTAGATAATCTTCCTAACATTTGATCGATAAAAGGCAGAGGGTAATGATCTTTTCTAGTAGCTTTATTTAATTTTCTATATCAATTACCATTCTGTAGCCCGTGACAATTCTTTGTGGAATAAACTCATTCTTATCATTACGAACAACAATAATACCTCCCTTCTTAGGGACGCAATGAACAAGACTTACCCATCTACTATCAGCTATAGGATAGATTATACATGGTTCTAGAAGTTTCAATATTTCCGTTCTTACCACTTCTTTCATTTTCGGGTTTAACCGACGTTGGTGATCAACAACGGGTTTAGCATCAGGTTCCACATTAATCTTGTGCCGACATAGAGTGGGACTAATGCCCTTAAGATCATCAAGAGTATATCCAATAGCAGCCCTGTGCTTCCTTAGAACTTTCAATAATCTTTCTTCTTCATGTTCTGAAAGGTTAGCACTAATAATAACAGGATATATCTTCTTTTCATCAAGATAAGCATATTTCAAAGTGTCTGATAATTGTTTTAGTTCAAACACAGGATCACCTTTAGGTGGAGGAGGACCTCCTAGAGTTTCAATAGGTAGATTGTGTTTAAGCAGAGGTGGTTGTTGGAAAAAGATTCTATCTATTTCATTTCTTTCACGCATATGCAAATCATTTTCATGGTCTAGCAAATATTGTTCCAAAGGATCAGTAGGAGGCACAACACTAGAAGCAAGACAAATAATTTCATCCTTACTAGGCAAATCTTTCTTATGAGGTTGTTTACTAAACTTGGAAATACTCATGAGATTCACCACCAAAGCTAACACCGACATTTTGTTTCTTACAATCTATTTTAGCATTGACGGTGTTCAAGAAAGGTCTACCAAATAGGGACAAAAGTCATCTTGTGGGGTGCTAAGAACAAGAAAATTAGTAGGGTATTTTATTTTCCCACACACGACTTCAACATCTCTTAGAATCCCAATTGGTGATATAGTATCTCTATTAGCAAGTTTAATAGTAACATCTATGTCTTCTATTTCAGCAGGTGCTATTTCATCTTTAATTTCTTGATATAATGAGAAAGGAATAGCACTCACACTAGCACCTATGTCACATAAACCATGATAAAACTGATCTCCTATCTTAACTAAGACAACAAGCATGCCAACAACTGGTATATGTTTATCTTTTCCTTCAGGTTTAGCAATTCTAGAAGCTTCATCACAGAAGTAAATAACATGCCCATCAATATTATCAACTAAGAGATCTTTAACCATAGCAACACTAGGTTCAACTTTGATTTGTTCAGATTGTTTGGGTGTTCTAACATAACTTTTGTTAACCACAGTTGAAGCTTTAGCATGTTCCTTCATCCTAACAGGAATAGGTGGTTTTTCAATATAAGCAGTGGGAACAACTGGATCAACATTGTAAATGAAAGTTTCTTCTTTAGCTTTTACCGGTTCTTTAACTTGTTCTTTAATTGGCGGGTGATATTTAAACCACTTCTCCTTAGGGAGATCAACATGAGTAGCAAAAGATTCACAAAAGGAAGCTACCATCTCAGAGTCAAGTCCATATTTAGTGCTAAACTTTCGAAAAGCATCGGTATTCATAAAAGATTTAACACAATCAAACTTAGGTTCAATACCTGACTCTTTACGTTCGTCTAGTTCCCAATCTTTAGAGTTGCATTTAATTCTTTCTAAAAGATCCCACCGGAATTCAATGGTCTTCTTCATAAAAGAACCAGTACAAGAAGTATCGAGCATGGATTGATCATTACAAGAAAGCCGAGCATAAAAATTCTAAATAATAATTTCTCTCGAGAGCTCATGATTGGGGCATGAATATAACATTGACTTAAGCCTCCCCCAAGCTAGAGCGATACTTTCTCCTTCACGAGGCCAAAAATTATATATATATAATTCCGATCACGATGAACTAGATGCATAGGATAAAATTTCTGATGAATTTCCAATTTCAAACGGTTCCAGTTCCAAGATCCAATATCATCGCATAGCCTATACCATGTCAATGATTTTCCCTTCAAAGATAAAGGGAAAACCTTCTTCTTAGCTTCATCTCCGGGCAAACCTGCAAGCTTAAATAATCCACAAGTTTCATCCACATATATCAAGTGCATATTAGGATGTTCGGTTCCATCTCCTGCATAAGGATTAGCTAGCAGTTGTTCTAACATACCTGAAGGAATCTCATATTCAATATTTTCAGTAGGTGCAGTAGGTTGAGGAGTAACTAATTGTGGTTCCGGTCGAGGTGAAGATACCCCAAACAAACCCCTCAAAGGATTATTTTCCATAGTAGCAAGTGACAATAAATTTCAGCATGTAGTAATAATGTTTCCTTACCAATTTCCACTTACCAAGAGCACTTCACTCCCTGGCAACGGCACCAGAAAATTGCCTTGATGACCCACAAGTGTATGGGGTCAATTGTAGCCATTTTCGATAAGTAAGAGTGTCGAACCCAAGACAAGTGGTTTTCAGAAAGGTAATGTCTGCAAGTGCTAAAATTGTGAGTAGCAGGGTAGTTTGATAGCAAGATAACAGTTTGATGGTATGTATGTTGGCATTCTCTTAGTGGTGTCATGTGATTTTAAGGTCCCTTTGTTTCAGTGCAAATGGGTCAATCTGTCAGGAGGCGGGGTACAGGTAGGCCCACAGTACAAAATGATAACAATGGATCTGAACAGTCTTGGGTACACAGAAGAACCATTCCTCCTAGCCAATGATGTGGCACATGTTTTCTATGTGAATGACATGTCTACCAAACCAAGAAAAAGAAAAGATAAGGAAGCGAATACATCATACGACGAGCCAAAGCGCCACATAGTTCTTTCAGGAAAAAGAGACATCATGGGATTGGAGGGCAAGACAGACATGTCTGAAGGTTATGAAAAGTTCCATGAAAGTCCTCCCTTCAAAGTCAAGGCTGACCCAAGCACCCTGTTAAACGATGAAGATTATCCATGGTTACGGCGCAATAAGCAAAGCACACAAGAGAAGAAAAAGTGAAGACTTTCTCTCCACAACTAATATGATGATGCCTTTGATCTAGAATATCATTGCAGTTACATGTGAATAAATGAAATGCCTTTTGTAAGAGATGAGTTTTCGTATGAAACCCTGATACTTCGAAAGAGATTGTCCGTTTTGTACATGAAGTGCATCCAGTTTTTGCCGTAAACCTCTCAACTTTTATAACATGCTATGTGGGTGAAATGATGATACCATGCCAACTTTCAACCTTTCCAGAGTTCATTTGTAGTGCTTTCCAATTTCAGGGTCATTTAGCTCAAAGAATGAACTAATAGCAAAAAGAATGAACTAAAAATAATCAATTAAAATTCTGTTATGATCAACTAAAACAAAATTATAATATTCTTCAATATCAAAAAGAATCAACTAAAATGCTTTTATAAAACTCCAACAGCAAAAGGAATCAACTAAAAAGCTTTTATAAAACTCTAGTATTAATGAAACTAAATATAAAATTTATGCAACTAAAATTATCAAAGTATTTTCTGTTAAAAACATTAAAAGCAAAAAGAATTTTCATAAAGAATTCTTTTTTAGAAACTTTAATAGCAAAAAGAATTATCATAAAGATTTTTTGTTTGAAACTAAAATAACAAAATCTATTTTCGAATATAATGACGAAACACAGAATATTAAATAGCAGGAAAAGAATCACTCCAAAATCTATTTTTATAGTAAAGTTAATCACAAACTAGTGATTCACACAAATTTCAAAGAATTCAAATTTAAACTATTCAAATTTGAAAACTAATGGCACTAATAGAAAGTTTATAATTTTTGTGACCTAAAAGCAAAAAGAATTAAAGAATAAAGCAAAAAACAAAAGAAAATAAATAATGCAAAAAACAAAACAAAAAACTAGGAAAAAATAAAAAAATGCCACCTACTGGGCCATCACGATGTGAATACGACTAGAAACCCAACCATGGACCAGGATTCAGGCCCGCAGAAGGCCCAATAGGCCCATAGGCATAGCAGTGTCAGATCAGGCCCGTAAGCCTGCATTGAAGAGGAGCTCGAGAGGGCAGCGGCAGTGGGGCTTATAAACCACTCCGAGCCCCTATCAACTAGCGAGGTGGGACTAAATTTTTTGGCCGCGGGCAACACAAGACCTTTGGTCCCGGTTGGTAGCACCAACCGGGACGAAAGGTGTGCATTAATGCATTGTACGAGTTCATGACACCAGCCGAGACCAATGCCCACCTTTTGTCCCAATTGGTGCCACCAACCGGGACCAAGGTCCCTGCTTCCCGCCCTTTGGGCTCCTGAAAAGAGACCTTTCGTCCCGGTTGGTGGCACGAACCGGGACCAAAGAGGGGCATTGGTCCTGGTTGGTGCCACGAACCGGGACCAATGCTTCGTGTATATAAGCAACACTTGTAAAATTTTCAGTTTTCATTGAGCATTTGCCCCCCCCCCCCAACGACGCCGAGCTCACCGATGCCGCCAGGCTGCTGTGCTCGCCATCGCCGCCCGAGGTTGCCATCGCCGTTGCCGCCGCTCCTCATCGCCGCCGCCTCCGCGCCTGCCCCAACGCGCCCGCCCGTTCCCCTGCCTCGTCGTCGCCGCCGCCTGTGGCCTCGCCTCGATCGCGACCGCCCGTGAACCTGCCCGCCGCCTCGCGCCTCGGCCTGCCCGACCACGCCTGCCCGACCATGCCGCCACTTTCGGTCCAAATGGCCTTCTCCTCTTTATTCTTTTATATATATATATGATGATTTTTTTAGATTATATGTATGTGTGATTATATGATATATGATTATATGTCCTGATTTTTTCCAGATTTTTGTTCATATATATGATGACTTTTTGCATTTTTAGTAAAATGTATATATGTATGTATGTTCTCTGTATATATGTTCATATATGCAAAAGTTACATTTTTAGAGAAGTTTTATTTATGTATGTTCTTGATTTAGTGCATTTTAGGTTAGTTACATTTTTAGAAAAGTTTTATATATCTAGGAAGAAGGAAGAAGGAAGAAGAAGAAAAAGTTTTATATATGCAAAAGTTACATTTTTAGAAAAGTTTTATCTAGGAAGAAGGAAGAAGGAAGAAGAAGAAAAAGAAGGAGAGGAAAAAGGAAAAGAAGAAGAGGAAGAAGGAGAAGAAGAGGAGAAAAAAAATAAGAAGAGGAAAAAGAAGAAGAAAAAGAGAAGAAGAAGAAGGAATAGAGGACAAGAAGAATAATATTCTATTTTTTCATCTTCTCCTCTATTCCTTCTTCTTCTTATCTTTTTTTTCTTCTTCTTCCTCTTCTTATTTTTTTGTCGGGAACGAGGGTGTCGAGGATCATCGAGCGGTTGAGGATCGGAAACTAGGGTAGAGGGTCGAGGGTCGCCAAGGGGTCGAGGTTCGAGGATCGCCGAGGGGTCGAGGGTCGAGGGCCGTCGAGGGGTCGAGGGTCGAGGGCCGTCGAGGGGTCGAGGTTCGAGGATCGCCAAGGGGTCGGGGGTCATCGAGGGGTCGAGATTTATCAAGAATGCCCCATTATGGATGTGCACAAGTTGATCCATTTTTTCTGATCTCATCTACGTAACTTTCTATATGTCACATTGTCTTGTGTCAAAGTACTAAAGAAATCCATGGCTTCATCATTAGCTGGAAGAAACCGGGGCATGATGGTTTGATGTTATTTGAAGGAGTCTCGGATAGTTAATGCTTTTTGCTTTACGGTTTGAAAGGCCTTCCAAATAGCGATATTCGGAAGGCTCTTGCTGAACTTCGTAACAAAAAGCGAATTATCCTATCTGGGACTCCGTTCCAAAATAACTTTGGAGAGCTTCCTACCATCATGCGCCTGTTACTTTCGGGTAATGATGAAGCCATGGTTTTCTTGAATCCTTTGACACAAGAAAACGTGACAAATAGAAGGGTAGATGAGATCAGGAAAAATATGGACCATTTTTTGCACATCCAAAATGGCGCTATTTTGTTAAATCCCTTGTTTGACATTCATGAGAGAGGCGGTCCGGACGTCGGACATTCATGAGAGAACTCCAGTAACTCTTCAACATGAGGGGGGACGTCGATCAACCCCCTCTCGCCCGACCAAACTCTAGAAGTGTCGAGGCCACCCCAAACCCTAGAAGCGTTGCCGAGGCCACCCCAAACCCTAGAAGCATCGAGGCCACCCAAATTTACTGAATTAAAAGAGCATTATCATCGAGGCCACCCAAACCCTAGAATCGTCGAGGCCACCCAAATTTACCGAGTTAAAAGAGCGTTGTCATCGAGGCCACCCCAAACCCTAGAAGCGTTGTTGAGGCCACCCCAAACCATAGAAGCGTCAAGGCCACTAATTAATATTCCTTGTTGTGATTAGCTAGCTAGGTCTATGTTTGCCACTAATATATCCATCTCTCTTGTTTTTATATTAATTGCCATGTTGTAATATTTGCAGAAACTATGGATCAACAAAGAGACTTGGAAAAAGAACAGTTGTTGGGGGATATAATCTTTGGCGGAGGTGATGTCTTGTCGTTTCTCAACGACACCGATGGTCTGGAAGGAGAGTATGAAGCAGGCTACGGTGATCGAACAATGGAGAAGGAAAGTCATGATCATGATGGCTCCGGCGACCGAATGCCGGTGGAAGAAGGAGACCGAGATGATGGCTTCGGTGACCGAACGGAGTCGGGATCAGCTGTTGCAAAGTCCGACGAGGTATATATATTAATTAAGCTTGTGATGACTAGCTAATTGATGCATTAATTGTTTTGGTATGTACATATATTAATTCTTCTTTCTTCTTTTATAGCCCTCCGGATCAAGCCAAACTTCGGTAACGAGACGAGGCCCAAAGAAAAGGTTGCGCGTGGATGAAAGGTTCACGATCACAGCAATCGCAGACGGTGGCCAACCGATTGAACCGACGCGGACCAAGGATGCATTTTCTGCTCAATGCGGAGCTATTGTTAGGGACAGCATCCTGATCAGCCTCCAGCTATGGAATAAGCCTAAGAAAGAAGACCCTCAAGTTTCTTATGTCATTGATACGTCTCCAACGCATCTACTTTTTCTCACGCTTTTCCTCTTGTTTTGGACTCTAATTTGCATGATTTGAATGAAACTAACCCCGGACAGATGTTTTTTTCAGCAGAACTACCATGGCGTTGTTTTTGTGCAGAAATAAAAGTTCTCAGAATGGAACGAAACTTTGCGAGGATTTTTATATCAATAATAAGAATTTTTGGAACCAAGACCTGCAGGAGAGGGGCAACTGGGTGGGCATAACCACCAGGGCACGCCCCCTCTCCTGGCGCGCCCAGATGGGTTGTACCCACCTGGTGGCCCTGCAGACGACCCCCTGATACTATAAAATCACATATTTCTAGGAAAAAATGAGGGAGAAAGAATTATCACGATCCACGAGACAGAGCTGCCGCCAAGCCCTATTCTTGCTCGGAAAGGCAGATCTGGAGTCCGTTTGGGGCTCCGGAGAGGAGAATATTCGATCTTCGTCATCACCAACACATCTCCATCGCCAATTCCATGATGCTCCCCACCGGGAGTGAGTAATTCCTTCGTAGGCTCGCTGGTCGGTGAGGAGTTGGATGAGATTCATCATGTAATCGAGTTAGTTTTGTTAGGGCCTGATCCCTAGTATCCACTATGTTCTTAGATTGATGTTGCTATGACTTTTCTATGCTTAATGCTTGTCACTTTGGGCCCGGGTGCCATGAACTCAGATCTGAACCGTTTATGAATTCATCATTATATCCATGTCTTAGACCCGATCTTGCAAGTTATAGTCACCTACTACGGTTATGATCCGACAACCCCAGAGTGACAACAACCGGGCCCACTCTATGTGATGACCGTAGTTTGAGGAGTTCATGTATTCACTATCTGTTAATGCTTTGTTTCGGTTCTCTATTAAAAGGAGGCCTTAATATCCCTTAGTTTCCAATATGGACCCCGCTGCCACGGGAGGGTAAGACAAAAGATGTCATGCAAGTTCTTTTCATAAAGCACGCATGACTATTTACGGAATACATGCCTGCATTATATCGATGAACTGGAGCTAGTGTTGTGTCGCCCTAGGTTATAAGTGGCACATGATGAATATCATCCAACAAGTCACCAATCCAATGCCTACGAATTTGTCTTATATTGTTCTTGCTAAGTTAGTACTACTGCTACTGCTATCATTACTGCTACAATATCACTGCTACCACTGTTACTGTTACCGTTACTACTATTGCTATCATCAAAACTATCATACTACTATGCTACTAATCACTTTGCTGCAGATAGTTAATCTCCAGGTGTGGTTGAATTGACAACTCAGCTGCTAATACCTTCAAATATTCTTTGGCTCCCCTTGTGTCAAATCTATAAATTTGGGTTGAATACTCTACCCTCGAAAACTGTTGCGATCCCCTATACTTGTGGGTTATCAAGACCTTTATCTGGCGCCGTTGCCGGGGAGCATAGCTATATTTGTTGAGTCACTTGGGATTATTATCAATTTATCACTATGAAGAATCTGAAGGATGCTAAGACTAAGATATTTCCCTCAAAGACGAGGGGAGGTAAGGAACTGCCATCCAGTTCTGCTTTAGATTCACCTTCTGTTATGAGTAAACTTGCAACACCATCACATGCTATTAGTTCTGATATGTCGCAAGTTATTGATGATGATACTTCTACTATGAATGATGTTTATGATGATGCTAGTACCATGCTCGATAATGATGATGTGCCACTTGGTGAATTTCTTGATGAACAAATTGCTAGAGTAATACAACATGATGTTGTTGAATATGATGATGAGCTTGAAAATGAAACTCCTAAAACACTTTCTAGAGCTAGCCCTCCTAGATATGAATTGCCTAAGGTACCAGAAGCCTATGTTATGAGTGAAGAGGCAACTAGAGATATTCTTGCTTGTAAGGATAGAGATGATCTAGAGAAATTATTACACAAGTATAAAGAAAAATCTCTGAATGCTAGAATGAAATGTGATCCTACGTTTGCTACTTCACCTATCTTTATTGATGATAAGGATTATGAATTCTCTGTCGACCCAGAGTTAATTACTTTGGTTGAATCTGATCTTTTCCATGGTTATGAAACTGAAACTGTTGTGGCACATCTTACTAAGTTGAATGGTATAGTCACCCTTTTTCCTCATGCTGAGAAAACTCGATACTACTTTATTCTCAAATTATTTCCTTTCTCATTAAATGGTGATGCTAAGGCTTGGTACAATAATCTTGCTCCTAGTTGTGTGCGTAGTCCCCAGGATATGATTTACTACTTCTCTGAAAAATATTTTCCTGCTCATAAGAAACAAGCTGCCTTACAGTAATTATTTAACTTTATTTAAACTAAAGAAGAGAGTCTCCCACAAGCTTGGGGGAGGCTTTGCCAGTTACTTAATGCTTTGCTTGATCATCCTCTTAGGAAAAATGAAATACTTGATATCTTCTATAATGGACTAACCGATGCTTCTAGGGACTTCCTAGATAGTTGTGCTGGTTGTGTTTTCAGGGAATGAACTATTGCTCAAGCTGAAGAATTATTGAATAACATATTGAAAAATTATGATGATTGGACTATTCCTGAATCACCGCCTAAACCCACTCCGAAGAAGAGGGGTATATTATATCTCAGTCCTGAAGATATGCAAGAGGCAAAGAAATCTATGAAGGAAAAAGGTGTTAAAGCTGAGGATGTTAAAATTTTACCTCCTGTTGAAGAAATACATGGGCTTGATACACCACCACTGCTTAAGGTGGTAGAGGTAAATTATCTTATGAAGTTCAATTAAAATGATAATCCTCACAATATACATCCTAGCCAATGCCTTTATGAGTTTGAAAACTACACTAGAAAACAAGACCACTTCAATGCAAATGTTATGAAACAGTTGAAATATAATTCTGATATGATTGCTCGCTTGAGTGACTTGTTATTTAGAATCTCAAATGATGTTAGAGGTGTTGGAAAACATGCTTCTATGGTTCAACCCAGTTAGAACAAGTTGCTAAATCACAAAGAGAATTACTTGATGAAATGAATCATCATATACATGACTTTGCTATTAGAGTTGCAACTAGAGGAGGTAAAATGACTCAGGAACCACTTTATCTGAGGGACACCCAAAAAGAATTGAACAAGATTCTCAAAGAAATAACACTAGTGCACCTAGTCCTTCTAAAAAGAAAAAGAAAAATAAAAATGATAGGAGTTTGCATGCTTCTAGTGAACCTCAAATAGACAAACCTCCTGATAATGAAAATGAAACTTCTATCTCTGATGCTGAAACTCAATCTAGCAATGAACATCCACCTAGTGGTAATGAAAAAGATAATGATGAGATTCATGAAGACACTCAACCAAATAATGATAAAGAACCAGATAATGATGTTGAGATAGAACCACTTGTTGACCTTGATAACCCACAACCTAAGAATAAAAGATATGATAAAAGTGACTTTGTTGCTTGAAAACATGGTAAAGAAAGAGAACTGTGGGTTCAAAACCTATGCCTTTTCCACCCAAGTCAACCAAAAAGAATGATGATGAAGAATTTGGACGCTTTGCTGAAATGTTGAGGCCAGTCGTTTTGCGTACTCGCTTGACTGATATCCTTAAAATGCCTCCTTATGCAACGTATATGAAAGACATCATCACAAATAAGAGAAAAATACCGGAAGCTGAAATCTCCACTATGCTTGACTTTTAAACATGGAGTACGTAAAAAACTTGGAGATCCAGGTATACCAACTATACCTTGCTCTATCAAAAGGAATTATGTGAAAAATGCTTTGTGTGATTTAGGAGCTGGTGTTAGTGTTATGCCTTTCTCTTTATATAAAAGACTTGACTTGAATAAACTCACACCTACTGAAATATCTTTGCAAATGGCTGACAAATCAACTGCCATACGTATCGGTATCTGTGAGGATGTGCCCGTTGTTGTTGCTAATGTTACTATTTTGAATGACTTTGTTATACTTGAGATGCCCGAGGATGACAACATGTCGATTATCCATGGTAGACCCTTCTTGAATACTGCAGGGGCTGTTATTGATTGGATAAAAGCAAGGTCACTTCTCATATTAATGGTAATGAGCATACACTGCACTTTCCGAAGAAAAAAAATCCAAGTGAATGGTATTAATGTTATTGAAAAATCTCCGACAATCACTATTGGAAGTTTTCAAATACCTCTACCTACTGTCAAAAATGAATATGAAATGCTTATTGTTGGGGAAATGCATATCCCCATTGAGGTAACTTAGTGATTTATGAAAGTTCTTCGGTTTCATGCTAATCGAAAGTGGTTGTAGACCTGATCAACCTTATTAATAAATCATTTTTGAGCGGTATGAAGTTGATGAATTTAGTAAGCACTACCTTCTGTCCCTACCTTTTGTTTTCTGTTTTTATTAGTTAAATAAAATAAAATGCTATGTTTTGTCTGTTTTCTGAATTTCCCGTGCAATAAAAAATGACCCAAAAATAAAAGTTCTTAGAATGCACTGAAAATTTTACATGATTTTTTTTCTGAATAATTCTGAATTTCTGGTGCAAATAATACCAGAGGGAGGTGCACCAGGTAGGCACAACCCACCTAGGCGCGCCAGAACCCCCAGGCGCGCCCTAGTGGGTTGTGGTTCCCATGTGGGCCCCCTCACTTATCTCTTTAGCCCACATCATCACGTACCTCCAGAAAAAATTCTCCATTGTTCTCTCTCCCGTGTTCCTAAGCTTAAACCCGTGGATTTCGATCTCTTTGCTCGAAGCTCCGTTTCAAAACTATTTCGGGGGATTGTTGCTTGGTATGTGACTCCACCATTTATCCAATTAGTTTTTGTTTTAGTGGTTTATACTTTGAATAATTAGCTACTCTTGGTGCTGCTATAGATGAGCTTGCATGTTGAATTCTTAGTGTTCTAAGTAGTTTGAATGCTTGCTATGGCTTCTATGTATCCCTAAGAGTAGCTGCTATCAATTTTATAAAGTTTTGTTGATAAATTTTTGTCACCTCGAAATCTTTATTTCCAGAAAATTGTACGCGGACATGATGAACCTATTTGGAAGGAGCTCTCCGAGGAGACGATCCTCGGGGGCATCTTCTAGTGATAGTTCTGCTTGCCGGTCTTATGTTGAACCAAGTGAAAGTTCCACGCATGATGCCACCACCAAAACATGCTTATGGCCTTGCGATGAATATATGGTGCATGTGGGCATTATAGAGGAATTTGAGCAATATGTTCACAATGCTGGCCTCGGTCCCTACCTTTCAGATAAGTGTGAACAACGCCAACTTCTCATTGAGTCATTTGTCAAAGGATTTACATTTTTCCCTCGTGAGTCTAGGGTGTCTTTTAAGCTTTATGATAATCCATTTACCATCTCACTGGAGAATTTTGCTTACCATTGCCAACTGCCATTTTGGGGTTCGCTTGATGAACCACCAAAGGCTGAGTACGAGTCTTTCTTGACTAGCCTTTGTTACGGTGAAAATAGGGGAGTAAGACAAGGAAGAATAAAGAGCATTCACTTTCCCGCAATTCAGTATCTTGCATTATTTAACGGGAAATGCATAGTAGGCAAGCAAGACTGTAGCATACTTTGTGCGCCAGACTTGAGCCTCATTCACACCGCTCTCACTGGTGAAAGGAATTATAACCTTGGAGCGATTGTTGCATGTAGACTTCAGAATAATGCTAATAGTGGCTAGTTCTATGGGGGAATTTATGCCACATGTTTGGCACGAGAGATGGGTGTTTCACCTTTGCCCTTTGATCCTATCCTACCCACGCAATATTTAGATTTTGAGGCCTTAAAAAGCCATAAGATCCTCAAAGGAAAAATTCATGATTTCACGTATAATTTGTTGTTTAACCAAGCTTCTGTTGTGCACACATATTTGCATGCGCCTACTCTTTTTGATTATTACAGCAAGGGGAGATATTTTGTTCTTGAGAGTGAGGACCGAGCTCATAATGCAGCAGTGGTGGCAGCACGGTGTGCCAAGGCATCCGCACCGAGGGTCTCTGTGAGCTACCACGCAGACTACTACCCTCTAGGCTACTGACCGGTTACCAACTTAGGCTAAGAGCCTAAGCTTGGGGGAGTACGTGTTTCTCACTGACATTATATTCATGTCTACTTATCATTCTATTTGTCGGTGTTCACACTTTTTCATTGTATCATCCATGCTTAGATTTATTTTCTTGCTTTCTTCTGTGTGTTTGAAAAACTTTAGAAAAACCAAAAAAATTAGTTGTAGTAATTTACTTTCTTTGCATGCTTAGTAGTATTAAAAATAAAACCCAAAAATATTTCCTTGTTCTTCGTTTGCTTGTTGGGAGCTTTCCTGTGTAAATAGTTTTTCTCGTTTTCGCTTTTCCCTTTTATTTGCCCGTTCTAGAAAATAAAAAACTCCAAAAATATTTCAGTGTGTTTCTTGGAACTTCTTTTCTTTTTATTCGAGTTGTACCGAGGAGAAGACCACGATTGAAATGTTTAGTGGCTCTCATATGAATAATTGTTGAACTAATAAGAGCACATTTTACCTTGTCTTCTCCTATTGAATAAAATGTCTTACAGATTCCAGCTTAGTCCATTACACTCTTGCACTATTATTATTTCCATATCGTTCGGTCGTGCAAGTGAAAGGCAATAATGACGACATCCGATGAACTGGTCGTGGTAGGGAGAAACTGGTATGAACTCGACTTGTTCTGTTTGTGTAAATATGTTTAACCTAGTATCCATGATTCAGCCCATTATGATTAAACATGTTCGCAATGGCAATTAGAAATTATATTTCTCATGCCATGCATAAGTAGCTGGGAGTTGATAATGATTTATCTTGGATATCAACATAGCGTTAAAATGATTGTGATGTAGTATGATGATATGGTATCCTCCTCTGAATGTTCGAGTGGCTTGACTTGGCACATGTTCATGCATGTAGTTGAATCAAAACCAACATAGCCTCTATGATATTTATGTTCATGGTGTTCATATCCTACTCATTCTAGTTGTTGGGGAACGTAGTAATTTCAAAAATTTTCCTACGCACACACAAGATCATGGTGATGTATAGCAACGAGAGGGGAGAGTGTTGTCTACGTACCCTCGTGAGACCGGGCGAAGCGATCACAACGTAGAGGAAGTAGTCGTGACGTTCTCCTCGCGATCCGACCGATCCCGGCGCCATTACTCCGGCGCCCCAGTTCTTGACACACGTGACAGCTCGATGACGCCCTCGGGCTCCAATCCAAGAGAGCCGGGGAGGAGAGTTTCACAAGACGACGGCGTGGTGATGATCTTGATGTACTACCGGCGCAGGGCTTCGCCTAAGCTTTGCGACGATATGACCGAGGTGGAATATGGTGGAGGGGTGCACCGCACACGGCTAAGGAACGATCCGTAGATCAAACTTGTGTCCTAGGGTGCCCCCCTGCCCCCGTATATAAAGGAGCAAGGGGGGGTGCGGCCGGCCCTAGAGGAGGCGCGCCGGAGGAGTCCTACTCCCACCGGGAGTAGGACTCCCCCCTTTTCCTAGTTGGAGTAGGATTGGGGGAGGGGAAGAGGGAAGGGGCGCCCCCTCTCCTTGTCCTATTCGGACTAGGGGGGGAGGGGGCGCACGGCCTGCCCTGGCCGGCCCTTCCTCTTCTCCCTCGTGGCCCACTAAGGCCCAATAGCCCCCGGGAGGGTTCCGGTAACCCCCCGGTGTTCCGGTAAAATCCCGATTTCACCCGCAAACATTCCGAACTCCAAATATAGGCTTCCAATATATCAATCTTTATGTCTCGACCATTTCGAGACTCCTCGTCATGTCCGTGATCACATCCGGACTCGAACTTCTTCGGTACATCAAAATACACAAACTCATAATATAACCGCCATCGAAACCTTAAGCGTGCGGACCCTACGGTTCGAGAACAATGTAGGCATGACCGAGACACGTCTCCGTCAATAACCAATAGCGGACCTGGATGCCCATATTGGTTCCTACATTTTCTCGAAGATCTTTATCGGTCGGACCGCATAACAACATACGTTGTTCCCTTTGTCATCGGTATGTTACTTGCCCGAGATTCGATCGTCGGTATCCAATACCTAGTTAAATCTCGTTACCGGCAAGTCTCTTTACTCGTTCTGTAATACATCATCTCACAGCTAACTCATTAGTTGTAATGCTTGCAAGGCTTCAGTGATGTGTATTACCGAGAGGGCCCAGAGATACCTCTCCGACAATCGGAGTGACAAAACCTAATCTCGAATACGCCAACCCAACATCTGCCTTTGGAGACACCTGTAGTACTCCTTTATAATCACCCGATTACGTTGTGACGCTTGGTAGCACCCAAAGTGTTCCTCCGCAAACGGAGTTGCATAATCTCATAGTTACGAACATGTATATGTCATGGATAAAAGCAGAGCAACATACTAAACGATCGTGTGCTAAGCTAATGGAATGGGTCATGTCAATCGATCATTCTACTAATGATGTGACCTTGTTAATCAAATAACAACTCTTTGTTCATGGTTAGGAAACATAACCATCTTTGATTAACAAGCTAGTCTAGTAGAGGCATACTAGTGACATATTGTTTGTCTATGCATTCACACATGTATCATGTTTCCGGTTAATACAATTCTAGCATGAATGATAAACATTTATCATGAAATAAGGAAATAAATAATAACTTTATTATTGCCTCTAGGGCATATTTCCTTCACTAGTGTCCAATGTTACTTATGCATAATGCATGGTTATGATCGTTGTTGCTCTCTAGCTGGCCGCTTCTCAATCTAAATTGCTAGCCTTCGCCTGTACTAAGTGGGAATTATGCTTGTACATCAAAAACCTTGAACCCAAAGTTATTCCAGACGAGTCCACCATACCTACCTATATGCCGCATTACCCTGCCGTCCTAAGTAAATTTGCATGTGGCACCTCTAAAAACTTCTAAAAATTATCCTTTTTGTGTGCCTAGATCGTTCGTGGAACGATAGGAGGTGGTCGGTATCTTCCATGTTAAACGGGTTATTCTCAGGTCGAGTGTTTATTCACTCGCCATCGCACGAGAAAATGGGCGGTAATAGGGATGCCCAGTCCCAAACGGCAAACATGAAAAAGAGTTCATCTCTGAAATAATCAAACAAAAACTCCCAATGGACTCAAAACCTTTACTTTTATCGCTTGGGAACCGCCACTAGTGTGCTTAGCATGGAAGATATTGATAACTGATGGTCGTGAAGTGAATAAGAAGGGTGCATGTCTCAAAATATAATTTATCTCTGTTTTAAAAATTGAGCTCTGGCACCTCTGTAAATCACTGCTTCCCTCTGCGAAGGGACTATCTATTTGCTTTTATGTTGTGTCATCACCTTCTAAAACAAGCGCCAGCAACTGAGTAGAGCACATCTGTCATGACTTATGCACTATGTGTAACTAATGTTGGGTGCATCATGACTGGATCTTTTCTACCATGAATTACAATGTTTAGTTGTTGCTTGAACTTTGGAGGTGCTCTGCATTTATGTTTTGCGGTCGCAGAAAGGGCTAGCAAGATACCACTATTATCATATTATATCATGGTTGTTTTGACAACGTGTTGCTGTTTGAGATATTTTATTATTGCTCGCTAGCTGATTATGTCATTGATATGAGTCATTATAATATTTAAATGTTATTGTTGACATGGTTAGTTATAATGTTGGCTAAAAACCTGGGTGTTGTTTAAGCTTATTTATGCAAACAAGAGCAAAAGAGTTCGTAAAAGTTTTTCTTTCTCACTTTCAGTTTATCAACTGAATTGCTTGAGGACAAGCAAATGTTTAAGCTTGGGGGAGTTGATACGTCTCCAACCTATCTATTTTTTCTCATGCTTTTCCTCTTGTTTTTGACTCTAACTTGCATGATTTGAATGAAACTAACCCCAGACTGACGCTGTTTTCAGCAGAACTGCCATGGTGTTGTTTTTGTGCAGAAATAAAAGTTCTTGGAATGGAACGAAACTTTGCGAGGATTTTTATATCAATAATAAGAATTTCTGGAGTCAAGACCTGCAGGAGAGGGGCATCTGGGTGGGCACAACCCACCAAGGCACGCCCCTCTCCTGGCGCGCCCAGGTGGGTTGTACCCACATGGTGGCCCCGCAGATGACCCCGTAATACTATAAAATCACATATTTCTAGAAAAAATGATGGAGAAAGAATTATAGCGATCCACGAGATGGAGCCGCCGCCAAGCCTTGTTCTTCCTCGGGAGGGCGGATCTGGAGTCCGTTTGGGGCTCCGGAGAGGGGGATCTTCGATCTTCGACATCACGAACACATCTTCATCGCTAATTCAATGATGCTCCCCACCGGGAGTGGGTAATTCCTTCGTAGGCTCGCTGGTCGGTGAGGAGTTGGATGAGATTCATCATGTTATTTACTTAGTTTTGTTATGTCATGATCCCTAGTATCCAATATGTTCATAGATTGATGTTGCTATGACTTTGCTATGCTTAATGCTTGTCACTTTGGGCCCGGGTGCCATGAACTCAGATATGAACCGTTTATGAATTCATCATTATATCCATGTTTTAGATCCGATATTGCAAGTCATAGTCACCTACTACGGTTATGATCCGACAACCCCGGAGTGACAACAACCAGGCCCACTCTCGGTGATGACCGTAGTTTGAGGAGTTCATGTATTCACTATGTGTTAATGCTTTGTTCCGGTTCTCTATTAAAAGGAGGCCTCAATATCCCTTAGTTTCCAATATGGTGTTGGGGAACGTAGTAATTTCAAAAATTTTCCTACGCACACGCAAGATCATGGTGATGCATAGCAACGAGAGGGGAGAGTGTTGTCTACGTACCCTCGTAGACCCGAAGCGGAAGCGATCACAACGTAGAGGAAGTAGTCGTACGTTCTCCTCGCGATCCGACCGATCCCGGTGCCGTTACTCCGGCGCCCCCGAGTTCTTGACACACGTACAGCCTGATGACGTCTCTCGTACTCCGATCCAGCTGAGTGTCGAGGGAGAGTTCCACAAGACGACGGCGTGGTGACGATCTTGATGTTCTATCGGCAGAAGCTTCGCTAAGCTTCATGACGATATGACCGAGGTGGAATATGGTGGAGGGGGCACCGCACACGGCTAAGGAACGATCCGTAGATCAAACTTGTGTGTCCTAGGGTGCCCCCTGCCCCGTATATAAAGGAAGGAGGGGAGGCCGGCCGGCCCTAGTGGCGCGCCAGGGGGGGGAGTCCTCCTCCTGGTTGAGTAGGACTCCCTCTCCTAGTCCAACTACTGAAGGAGAAGGGGAAGGAAAGAGAGGAGAGGGAGAGGAAAGGGGTCGCGCCCCCTCCTTGTCCTATTCGGACTCCCACAGGGCGCCACCTCTGGTGCGGCCCTCTCTCTCCCCTCTTGGCCCACTAAGGCCCATAACTTTCCCGGTGGGTTCCGTAACCCTCCCAAGCACTCCGGTTTTCTCCGAAACTTCCGGAACCTTTCCGGTGTCCGAATATAGCCGTCCAATATATCAATCTTTATGTCTCGACCATTTCGAGACTCCTCGTCATGTCCGTGATCACATCCGGGACTCCGAACTTCTTCGGTACATCAAAATACATAACTCATAATAACATTACCGTCAGCGTCAGTCTTCTTCTTGAAGATCCACTTGTTTTCTATTGCTTGTCTACCCTCGGGCAAGTCAACCAAAGTCCATACTTTGTTTTCATACATGGATCCCATCTCAGATTTCATGGCCTCAAGCCATTTTGCGGAATCTGGGCTCACCATCGCTTCTTCATAGTTCGTAGGTTCATCATGATCTAGTAGCATGATTTCGAGCAGGATTACCGTACCACTCACTGTGCGGATCTTACTCTGGTTGATCTACGAGGTTCTGTAGTAACTTGATCTGAAGTTTCATGATCAACATCATCAACTTCCTCACTACTTGGTGTAGATGTCTCAGAAACCGGTTTCTGCGATTTAACTACTTTCAAGTAAGGGAGAAGGTACTATTACCTCATCAAGTTCTACTTTCCTCCCACTCACTTCTTTCGAGAGAAACTCCTTCTCTAGAAAGGATCCATTCTTAGCAACGAATGTCTTGCCTTCGGATCTGTGATAGAAGGTGTACCCAACTGTCTCCTTTGGGTATCCTATGAAGACACATTTCTCCGATTTGGGTTCGAGCTTATCAGGTTGAAGCTTTTTCACATAAGCATCGCATCCCCAAACTTTAAGAAACGACAACTTTGGTTTCTTGCTAAACCATAGTTCATAAGGTGTCGTCTCAACGGATTTCGACGGTGTTCTATTCAAGGTGAATGCGGCCGTCTCTAGAGCATAACCCCAAAACGATAGCGGTAAATCAGTAAGAGACATCATAGATCGCACCATATCTAGTAAAGTGCGATTCGACGTTCGGACACACCATTACGCTGTGGTGTTCCGGTGGCGTGAGTTGCGAAACTATTCCGCATTGTTTCAAATATAGACCAAACTCGTAACTCAAATATTCACCTCCACGATCGATCGTAGAAATTTAATTTTCTTGTTACGATGATTTTCAACTTCACTCTGAAATTCTTTGAACTTTTCAAATGTTTCAGACTTATGTTTCATTAAGTAGATATACCCATATCTGCTTAAGTCATCTGTGAAGGTGAGAAAATAACGATATCCGCCACGAGCCTCAACATTCATCGGACCACATACATACATCAGTATGTATGATTTCCAACAAATCTGTTGCTCTCTCCATAGTACCGAGAACGGGTTCTAGTCATCTTGCCCATGAGGCACGGTTCGCAAGTGCCAAGTGATTCATAATCAAGTGACTCCAAAAGTCCATCAAGATGGAGTTTCTTCATGCGCTTTACACCGATATGACCTAAACGGCAAGTGCCACAAATAAGTTGCACTATCATTATCAACTCTGCATCTTTTGGTTTCAACATTATGAATATGTGTATCACTACTATCGAGATTTAACAAAATAGACCACTCCTCAAGTGTGCATGACCATAAAAGATATTACTCATATAAATAGAACAACCATTATTCTCTCGATTTAAATGAATAACCGTCTCGCATCAAACAAGATCCAGATATAATGTTCATGCTCAACGCAGCACCAAATAACAATTATTTAGGTCTAAAACTAATCCCGAAGGTAGATGTAGAGGTAGCGTGCCGACCGCGATCACATCGACTTTGGAACCATTTCCCACGCCGCATCGTCACCTCGTCCTTTGCCGGTGTTCGCTAATCCGTAGTCCTGCTTTGAGTTGCAAATATTAGCAATGAACCAGATATCAAATACCAGTGCTATGCGAGCTCTAGTAAGGTACACATCGATAACATGTATATCACATATACCTTTGTTCAGCTTGCCATCCTTCTTATCCGCCAAATACTTGGGGCAGTTCCGCTTCCAAAGACCACCGCGCTTGCGGTAGAAGCACTCGATCTCTCGTGCTTAGGTCCGGACTTGGGTTTCTTCTCTGAGCAGACAACTTGCTTGTGTTCTTCTTGAAGTTCCCTTCTTCTTCCCTTTGCCTTTCTTCTTGAAACTAGTGGTCTTATTGACCATCAACACTTGATGCTCCTTCTTGATTTCTACCTCCAGCCTTTAGCATTGCCAAGAGCTCAAGTATAGTCTTTACTAACCCTTGCATATTATAGTTCATCACGAAGCCTTTGTAGCTTGGTGGCGTTGATTGAAGAATTCATCAATGACACAATCATCCGGAAGATTAACTCCCAATTGTGTCAAGTGATTGTAGTACCCGACATTACGAGTATGTGCTCACTAACGTAACTATTCTCCTCCATCTTGCAGCTATAGAACTTATTGGAGACTTCATATCTCTCAATCCGGGCATTCTGTTGAAATATTAACTTCAACTCCGGAACATCTCATATGCTCCATGACGCTTCAAACGCGTCGTTGAAGTCCCGGTTCTAAGCCGTAAAGCATGGCACACTTGAACTATAGAGTAGTCATCAGCTTTGCTCGCCAGACGTTCTTAACGTCGCTCGGTTAGATCGGCAGCAAGCTCGCACCCAGCGATGCATCCAGACGTAACTCTTACATGCAGCAATGAGGATAATCCTCAGATTACGGACCCGATCCGTGTAATTGCTACCATCATCTTTCAACTTTGCTTTCTCAAGGAACGCATTAAAATTCAACGAAACAACAAAGACGAGCCACCTATCTACAATCAAACATAAACAAGCAAGATACTATCGGTACTAAGTTCATGATAAATTTAAGTTCAATTAATCATATTACTTAAGAACTCCCACTTAGACAGACATCTCTCTAGTCATCTAAGTGATCACGTGATCCAAATCAACTAAACCATAACCGATCATCACGTGAAATGGAGTAGTTTTCAATGGTGAACATCTTATGTTGATCATATCTACTATATGATTCACGCCGACCTTTCGGTCTCCGTGTTCGAGGCCATATCTGCATATGCTAGGCTCGTCAAGTATAACCCGAGTATTCGCGTGTGCAAAACTGGCTTGCACCCGTTGTAGATGGACGTGAGAGCTTATCACACCCGATCATCACGTGGTGTCCAGGCACGACGAACTTTGGCAACGGTGCATACTCGGGAGAACACTTCTTGATAATTTAGTGAGAGATCATCTTATAATGCTACCGTCAATCAAAGCAAGATAAGATGCATAAAGGATAAACATCACATGCAAATCAATATAAGTGATATGATATGGTCATCATCATCTTGTGCTTCGTGATCTTCATCTCCGCAGCACCACCATGATCACCATCGCCACCGGCGCGACACCTTGATCTCCATCGTAGCATCGTTGTCGTCTCGCCAATCTTATGCTTCTCGACTATCTCTACCGCTTAGTGATAAAGTAAAGCATTACGAGCGATTGCATTGCATACAATAAAGGGACAACCATATGGCTCCAGCCGATTGCCGATAACTTCGGTTACAAAACATGATCATCTCATACAATAAAATATAGCATCACGTCTTGACCATATCACATCACAACATGCCCTGCAAAAACAAGTTAGACGTCCTCTACTTTGTTGTTGCAAATTTTACGTGGCTGCTACGGGCTTAAGCAAGAACCAGTCTCACCTCGCATCAAAACCACAACGATACTTCACAAATAGACTCGTTTTAACCTTCTCAAGGACCGGGCGTAGCCACACTCAGTTCAACTAAAGTGAGAGAGACAGCACCCACCAGTCACCTTTAAGCAACGAGTGCTCGTGGCGGTGAAACCAGTCTCGCGTAAGCGTCTGCGCGTAATGTCGGTCCAGGCGCTTCATCTCACAATACCACTGAACCAAAGTATGACATGCTGGTAGGTAGTATGACTTGTATCGCCCACAACTCACTTGTGTTCTACTCGTGCAAAACATCAAACCATAAAAACCTAGGCTCGGATGCCACTGTTGGGGAACGTAGTAATTTCAAAAAATTTCCTACGCACACGCAAGTGTTGGGGAACGTAGTAATTTCCAAAAATTTCCTACGCACACGCAAGATCATGGTGATGGCATAGCAACGAGAGGGGAGAGTGTTGTCCACGCACTGTCGTGGACCGTAAGCGAAGCGTTAGCACAACGCGGTTGATGTAGTCGTCGTCTTCACGATCCGACCGATCCAAGTACCGAACGTCACGGCACCTCCGAGTTCAGCACACGCTCAGCTCGATGACGCCCTCGAACTCCGATCCAGCCGAGTGTCGAGGGAGAGTTCCACAAGACGACGGCGTGGTGACGATCTTGATGTTCTACGGCGCAGGCTTCGCCTAAGCTTTGCGACGATATGACCGAGGTGGAATATGGTGGAAGGGGCACCGCACACGGCTAAGGAACGATCCGTAGATCAACTTGTGTGTCTATGGGTGCCCCTGCCCCGTATATAAAGGAGGGAGGGAGGAGGAGGCCGGCCCTAGGAGGAGGGCGCGCAAGGAGTCCTACTCCCACCGGGAGTAGGATTCCTTCTTTCCTAGTCCAACTAGGTCAAGGGGAAAGAGGGAAGTGGAGAAGGAAGGAAGAGGGGGCCGCGCCCCAAACCCTTTGTCCAATTCGGACTGGGCTTGGGAGGCGCGCCTCCTCGGCTCCTTCCCACTAAAGCCCATTAAGGCCCAATACTCTTCCCCGTATTCCCGTAACTCCCGGTACTCAAAAATACCGAATCACACGGAACCTTTCCGAACTCCGAATATAGTCGTCCAATATATCGATCTTTACGTCTCGACCATTTCGAGACTCCTCGTCATGTCCCCGATCTCATCCGGACTCAACTCCTTCGATACATCAAAACTCATAAACTCATAATATAACCATCATCGAAACCTTAAGCGTGCGGACCCTACGGGTTCGAGAACTATGTAGACATGACCTAGAACTATTCTTGGTCAATAACCAATAGCGGACCTGGATGCCCATATTGGCTCCTACATATTCTACGAAGATCTTTATCGGTCGATCCGCATAACAACATCGTTGTTCCTTTGTCATCGGTATGTTACTTGCCCGAGATTCGATCGTCGGTATCCAATACCTAGTTCAATCTCGTTACGCAAGTCTCTTTACTCGCTCGTAATACATCATCTCACAGCTAACTCATTAGTTGTAATGCTTGCAAGGCTTAAGTGATGTGTATTACCGAGAGGGCCCAAAGATACCTCTCCGACTATCGGAGTGACAAAACCTAATCTCGAATACGCCAACCCAACATCTGCCTTTGGAGACACCTGTAGTACTCCTTTATAATCACCCGATTCGTTGTGACGTTTGGTAGCACCAAAGTGTTCCTCCGTAAACGGAGTTGCATAATCTCATAGTTATAGGAACATGTATAAGTCATGAAGGAAGCAATAGCAACATACTAAACGATCGTGTGCTAAGCTAACGGAATGGGTCATGTCAATCAGATCATTCAACTAATGATGTGACCTTGTTAATCAAATAACAACTCCTTGTTCATGGTTAGGAAACATAACCATCTTTGATTAACAAGCTAGTCAAGTAGAGGCATACTAGTGACACTCTGTTTGTCTATATATTCACACATGTATTATGTTTCCGGTTAATACAATTCTAGCATGAATAATAAACATTTATCATGATATGAGGAAATATATAATAACTTTATTATTGCCTCTAGGGCATATTTCCTTCAGTCTCCCACTTGCACTAGAGTCAATAATCTAAATCACATCACCATGTGATTAACATCGATAGTTCACATCATCATGTGATTAACACCCATAGTTCACATCGCCATGTGACCAACACCCAAAGGGTTTACTAGATTCAGTAATCTAGTTCACATTGCTATGTGATTAACACCCAAAGAGTACTAAGGTGTGAACATGTTTTGCTTGTGAGAGAGTCTTAGTCAACGGGTCTTTCACATTCAGATCCGTTATGTATTTTGCAATTTTTCTATGTCTACAATGCTCGCACGGCTACTCTAGCTAATTGCTCCCACTTTCAATATGTATCTAGATCGAGACTTAGAGTCATCGGATCGGTGTCAAAACTTACATCGACGTAACCCTTTACGACCTAACCTTTTGTCACTTCCATAATCGAGAAACATATCCTTATTCCACTAAGGATAATTTTGACCGCTGTCGATGATCTACTCCTAGATCACTATTGTACTCCTTGCCAAAATCAGTGCAGGGTATACAATAGATTTGGTACACAGATGGCATACTTTATAGAACCTATGGCCAAGGCATAGGAATGACTTTCATTCTCTTTCTATCTTCTGCCGTGGTCGGGTTTTGAGTCTTACTCAATTTCACACCTTGTAACACATGCAAGAACTCTTTCTTTGACTAATCCATTTTGAACTACTTCAAAATCTTGTCAAGGTATGTACTCATTGAAAAAACTTATCAAGCATCTTGATCTATCTCTATAGATCTTGATGCTCAATATGTAAGCAGCTTCACCGAGGTCTTTCTTTGAAAAACTTCTTTCAAACACTCCTTTATGCTTTGCGTAATAATTCTACATTATTTCCTATCTACAATATGTCATTCACATATACTTATCGAAATGTTGTAGTGCTCCCACTCACTTTCTAGTAAATCAGGCTTCACCATAAGTCTCATGCAAAACTATATGCTTTGATCACTTCATCAAAGCGTATATTCCATCTCCGAGATGCTTGCACCAGTCCATAGATGGATCGCTGGAGCTTGCACACTTTGTTAGCTCCTTTGGATCGAAAAAACCTTCGGTTGCATCATATACAACTCTTCCTCCGAAAACCATTCAGAATGCAGTTTTTACATCCATTTGCCAAATTCCATAAATTGTGGCAATTGCTAACATGATTCGGACAGACTTAAGCATCGCTACAGTTGAGAAAATCTCATTGTAGTCAACATCTTGAACTTTGTCGAAAACCTTTTTGCAACAAGTCGAGCTTTGTAGATAGTAACACTACTATCAACGTCCGTCTTCCTCTTGAAGATCCATTTGTTTTCTATGGTTTGCCGATCATCGGGCAAATCCATCAAAGTCCATACTTTGTTCTCATACATGGATCATATCTCAGATTTCAGGGCCTCAAACCATTTTGCGGAATCTGGGCTCATCATCGCTTCCTCATAGTTCGTAGGTTCATCATGGTCTAGTTACATGACTTCCAGAACAGGATTACCGTACCACTTTGGTGCGGATCTCACTCTGGTTTACCTACGAGATTCGGTAGAACTGATCTGAAGTTACATGATCATCATCATTAGCTTCCTCACTAATTGGTGTAGTAGTCACAGGAACAGATTTCTGTGATGAACTACTTTCCAATAAGGGAGAAGGTACAATTACCTTATCAAGTTCTACTTTCCTCCCACTCACTTCTTTCGAGAGAAACTCCTTCTCTAGAAAGGATCCATCTTAAGCAACGAATATCTTGCCTTCGGATCTGTGATAGTAGGTGTACCCAACAATTTCCTTTGGGTATTCTATGAAGACGTACTTCTCGATTTGGGTTCGAGCTTATCAGATGAAACTTTTTCATATAAGCATCGCAGCCCCAAATATTAAGAAACGACAACTTTGGTTTCTTGCTAAACCACAGTTCATATAGTGTCGCCTCAACGGATTTAGATGGTGCCCTATTTAACGTGAATGCAGCTGTCTCTAATGCATGATCCCAAAACGATATTGGTAAATCGGTAAGAAACATCATAGATTGCACTATATCCAATAAAGTGCGGTTACGATGTTTGGACACACCATAATATTGTGGTGTTCGGTGGCGTGAGCTGTGAAACTATTCCACATTGTTTTAATTGAAGACCAAACTCGTAACTCAAATATTCGTCTCCGTGATCGATCACGAAACTTTATTTTCTTGTTACGATGATTTTTCCACTTCACTCTGAAATTCTTTGAACCTTTCAACTATTTCAGACTTATGTTTCATCAAGTAGATATACCCATATCTGGTCAAATCATCTGTGAAGGTCGAAAATAACGATACCGCCATGAGCCTTAACACTCATTGGATCGCATACATCAAGATGTATTATTTCCAATAAGTCGCTTGCTCGCTCCATTGTTCCGAGAACGGAGTCTTAGTCATCTTGCCCATGAGGCATGGTTCGCAAGCATCAAGTGATTCATAATCAAGTGATTCCAAAATCCCATCAAGATGGAGTTTCTTCATGCGCTTTATACCAATATGACCTAAACGGCGAAGTGCCACAAATAAGTTGCACTATCATTATTAACTTTGCATCTTTTGGTTTCAATATTATGAATATGTGTATCACTACGATCGAGATCCAATGAACCATTTTCATTGGGTGTGTAACCATATAAAGTTTTATTCATGTAAATGAACAACAGTTTATTCTCTTACTTAAATGAATAACCGTATTGCAATAAACATGATCAAATCATATTCATGTTCAACGCAAACACCAAATAACATTTATTTAGGTTCAACACTAATCCCGAAAGTATAGGGAGTGTGCGATGATGATCATATCAATCTTGAAACTACTTTCAACACACATCGTCACTTCACCCTTAACTAGTTTCATTTATTACGCAACTCCCGCTTCGAGTTACTACTCTTAGTAACTGAACCAGTACCAAATACCGAGGGGTTGCAATAAACACTAGTAAAGTACACATCAATAACATGTATATCAAATATACCTTTGTTTACTTTGCCATCCTTCTTATCCGCCAAATACTTGGGGTAGTTCTGCTTCCAGTGACCAGTCCCTTTGCAGTAGAAGCACTTAGTCTCGTGCTTAGGTCCGGACTTGGGCTTCTTCACTTGAGCAGACAACTTGCTTGCCGTTCTTCTTGAAGTTCCTTCTATCCCTTTGCCCTTTTCTTGAAACTAGTGGTCTTGTTAATCATCAACACTTGATGTTCTTTCTTGAATTCTACCTTCATCGATTTCATCATCATGAAAAACTCGGGAATCATTTTCATCATCCCTTGCATACTATAGTTCATCACGAAGTTCTACTAACTTGGTGATGGTGACTAGAGAATTCTGTCAATCGATATCTTATCCGGAAGATTAACTCCCACTTGATTCAAGCGATTGAAGTACCTGCACAATCGAGCACATGCTCACTAGTTGAGCGATTCTCCTCCATCTTTTAGCTATAGAACTTGTTGAAGATTTCATATCTCTCAACTCGGGTATTTGCTTGAAATATTAACTTCAATTCTGGAACATCTCATATGGTCCATGATGTTCAAAACATCTTTGAAGTCCCGATTCTAAGCTGTTAAGCATGGTGCACTTAAACTATCTAGTAGTCATCATATTGAGCTAGCCAAACGCGTTCATAACGCTTTGCATCCGCTCTGCAATAGGTCCGTCACCTAGCGGTGCATTAAGGACATAATTCTTACGTGCAGCAATGAGGATAAACCTCCGATCACGGATCGAATCCGCATCATTGCTACTAACATTTTTCAACACAATTTTCTCTAGGAACATATCAAAAAACAAACATATGAAAGAAACAACGCGAGCTATTGATCTACAACATAATTTGCAAAATACTACCAGGACTAAGTTCATGATAAATTTAAGTTCAATTAATCATATTACTTAAGAACTCCCACTTAGACAGACATCTCTCTAGTCATCTAAGTGATCACGCGATCCAAATCAACTAAACCATAACCGATCATCACGTGAGATGGAGTAGTTTTCAATGGTGAACATCTTATGTTGATCATATCTACTATATGATTCACGCTCGACCTTTCGATCTCCGTGTTCCGAGGCCATATCTGCATATGCTAGGCTCGTCAAGTTTAACCTGAGTATTCCGCGTGTGCAAAACTGTCTTGCACCCGTTGTAGATGGACGTAGAGCTTATCACACTCGATCATCACGTGGTGTCTGGGCACGACGAACTTTGGCAACGGTGCATACTCAGGGAGAACACTTCTTGATAATTTAGTGAGAGATCATCTTATAATGCTACCGTCAATCAAAGCAAGATAAGATGCATAAAAGATAAACATCACATGCAAATCAATATAAGTGATATGATATGGTCATCATCATCTTGTGCTTCGTGATCTCCATCTCTGCAGCACCATCATGATCACCATCGTCACCGCGCGACACCTTGATCTCCATCGTAGCATCGTTGTCGTCTCGCCAATCTTATGCTTCTCGACTATCGCTACCGCTTAGTGATAAAGTAAAGCATTACGAGGCGATTGCATTTCATACAATAAAGCGACAACCATATGGCTCCTGCCATTGTCGATAACCGGTTACAAAACATGATCATCTCATACAATAAAATATAGCATCACGTCTTGACCATATCACATCACAACATGCCCTGCAAAAACAAGTTAGACGTCCTCTACTTTGTTGTTGCAAATTTTACGTGGCTGCTACGGGCTTTAGCAAGAACCGTTCTTACCTCGCATCAATACCACAACGATAGTTTGTCAAATAGACTCCGTTTTAACCTTCACAAGGACCGGGCGTAGCCACACTCGATTCAACTAAAGTGAGAGAGACAGACACCCGCCAGTCACCTTTAAGCAACGAGTGCTCGTAGCGGTGAAACCAGTCTCGCGTAAGCGTACGCGGTAATGTCGGTCCGGTCGCTTCATCTCACAATACCGCTGAACCAAAGTATGACATGCTGGTAGGCAGTATGACTTATATCGTCCACAACTCACTTGTGTTCTACTCGTGCATATAACATCAACGCATAAAACCTAGGCTCGGATGACACTGTTGGGGAACGTAGTAATTTCAAAAATTTCCTACGCACACGCAAGATCATGGTGATGGCATAGCAACGAGAGGGGAGAGTGTTGTCCACGTACCCTCGTAGACCGTAAGCGGAAGCGTTAGCACAACGCGGTTGATGTAGTCGTACATCTTCACGATCCGACCGATCCAAGTACCGAACGTACGGCACCTCCGAGTTCAGCACACGTTCAGCTCGATGACGTCCCTCGAACTCCGATCCAGCCGAGTGTCGAGGGAGAGTTCCGTCAGCACGACGGCGTGGTGACGATCTTGATGTTCTACCGGCGCAAGGCTTCGCCTAAGCTTTGCGACGATATGACCGAGGTGGAATATGGTGGAAGGGGGCACCGCACACGGCTAAGGAACGATCCGTAGATCAACTTGTGTGTCTATGGGTGCCCCTGCCCCGTATATAAAGGAGGGAGGGAGGAGGAGGCCGGCCCTAGGAGGAGGCGCGCCAGGAGTCCTACTCCCACCGGAGTAGGATTCCTTCTTCCTAGTCCAACTAGGTCAAGGGGAAAGAGGGAAGTGGAGAAGGAAGGAAGAGGGGGCGCCCAAACCCTTTGTCCAATTCGGACTGGGCTTGGGAGGGGCGCGCCCTCCTCTGGCTCCTTCCCACTAAAGCCCATTAAGGCCCAATACTCTTCCCCGTATTCCCGTAACTCCCCAGACTCAAAAAAATACCGAATCACACGGAACCTTTCCGAACTCCGAATATAGTCGTCCAATATATCGATCTTTACGTCTCGACCATTTCGAGACTCCTCGTCATGTCCCCGATCTCATCCGGGACTCGAACTCCTTCGATACATCAAAACTCATAAACTCATAATATAACCATCATCGAAACCTTAAGCGTGCGGACCCTACGGTTCGAGAACTACGTAGACATGACCTAGAACTATTCTTGGTCAATAACCAATAGCGGACCTGGATGCCCATATTGGCTCCTACATATTCTACGAAGATCTTTATCGGTCGGACCGCATAACAACATCGTTGTTCCCTTTGTCATCGGTATGTTACTTGCCCGAGATTCGATCGTCGGTATCCAATACCTAGTTCAATCTCGTTACGCAAGTCTCTTTACTCGCTCGTAATACATCATCTCACAGCTAACTCATTAGTTGTAATGCTTGCAAGGCTTAAGTGATGTGTATTACCGAGAGGGCCCAAAGATACCTCTCCGACTATCGGAGTGACAAAACCTAATCTCAAATCGCCAACCCAACATCTGCCTTTGGAGACACCTGTAGTACTCCTTTATAATCACCCGATTCGTTGTGACGTTTGGTAGCACCAAAGTGTTCCTCCGTAAACGGAGTTGCATAATCTCATAGTTATAGGAACATGTATAAGTCATGAAGGAAGCAATAGCAACATACTAAGCGATCGTGTGCTAAGCTAACGGAATGGGTCATGTCAATCAGATCATTCAACTAATGATGTGACCTTGTTAATCAAATAACAACTCCTTGTTCATGGTTAGGAAACATAACCATCTTTGATTAACAAGCTAGTCAAGTAGAGGCATACTAGTGACACTGTTTGTCTATATATTCACACATGTATTATGTTTCCGTTAATACAATTCTAGCATGAATAATAAACATTTATCATGATATGAGGAAATATATAATAACTTTATTATTGCCTCTAGGGCATATTTCCTTCAGTCTCCCACTTGCACTAGAGTCAATAATCTAAATCACATCACCATGTGATTAACATCGATAGTTCACATCATCATGTGATTAACACCCATAGTTCACATCGCCATGTGACCAACACCCAAAGGGTTTACTAGATTCAGTAATCTAGTTCACATTGCTATGTGATTAACACCCAAAGAGTACTAAGGTGTGAACATGTTTTGCTTGTGAGAGAGTCTTAGTCAACGGGTCTTTCACATTCAGATCCGTTATGTATTTTGCAATTTTTCTATGTCTACAATGCTCTGCACGAAGCTACTCTAGCTAATTGCTCCCACTTTCAATATGTATCTAGATCGAGACTTAGAGTCATCCGATCGTGTCAAAACTTACATCGACGTAACCCTTTACGACGAACCTTTTGTCACTTCCATAATCGAGAAACATATCCTTATTCCACTAAGGATAATTTTGACCGCTGTCCATGATCTACTCCTAGATCACTATTGTACTCCTTGCCAAAATCAAGTCAGGGTATACAATAGATTTGGTACACAGCATGGCATACTTTATAGAACCTATGGCCAAGGCATAGGGAATGACTTTCATTCTCTTTCTATCTTCTGCCGTGGTCGGGTTTTGAGTCTTACTCAATTTCACACCTTGTAACACATGCAAGAACTCTTTCTTTGACTAATCCATTTTGAACTACTTCAAAATCTTGTCAAGGTATGTACTCATTGAAAAAACTTATCAAGCATCTTGATCTATCTCTATAGATCTTGATGCTCAATATGTAAGCAGCTTCACCGAGGTCTTTCTTTGAAAAACTTCTTTCAAACACTCCTTTATGCTTTGCAGAATAATTCTACATTATTTCCTATCTACAATATGTCATTCACATATACTTATCAGAAATGCTGTAGTGCTCCCACTCACTTTCTAGTAAATACAGGCTTCACCATAAGTCTGTACAAAACTATATGCTTTGATCAGTTCATCAAAGCGTATATTCCATCTCCGAGATGCTTGCACCAGTCCATAGATGGATCGCTGGAGCTTGCACACTTTGTTAGCTCCTTTGGATCGAAAAAACCTTCTCGTTGCATCATATACAACTCTTCCTCCGTAAAACCATTCAGAATGCAGTTTTACATCCATTTGCCAAATTCCATAAATTGTGGCAATTGCTAACATGATTCGGACAGACTTAAGCATCGCTACTGATTGAGAAAATCTCATTGTAGTCAACATCTTGAACTTTGTCGAAAACCTTTTTGCAACAAGTCGAGCTTTGTAGATAGTAACACTACTATCAACGTCCGTCTTCCTCTTGAAGATCCATTTGTTTTCTATGGTTTGCCGATCATCGGGCAAATCCATCAAAGTCCATACTTTGTTCTCATACATGGATCATATCTCGATTTCATGGCCTCAAACCATTTTGCGGAATCTGGGCTCATCATCGCTTCCTCATAGTTCGTGGGTTCATCATGGTCTAGTTACATGACTTCGAAACAGGATTACCGTACCACTTTGGTGCGGATCTCACTCTGGTTTACCTACGAGATTCGTAGAACTGATCTGAAGTTACATGATCATCATCATTAGCTTCCTCACTAATTGGTGTAGTAGTCACGAGAACAGATTTCGTGATGAACTACTTTCCAATAAGGGAGAAGGTACAATTACCTTATCAAGTTCTACTTTCCTCCCACTCACTTCTTTCGAGAGAAACTCCTTCTCTAGAAAGGATCCATCTTAAGCAACGAATATCTTGCCTTCGGATCTGTGATAGTAGGTGTACCCAACAATTTCCTTTGGGTATTCTATGAAGACGTACTTCTCCGATTTGGGTTCGAGCTTATCAGGATGAAACTTTTTCATATAAGCATCGCAGCCCCAAATATTAAGAAACGACAACTTTGGTTTCTTGCTAAACCACAGTACATATAGTGTCGTCTCAACGGATTTAGATGGTGCCCTATTTAACATGAATGCAGCTGTCTCTAACGCATGATCCCAAAACGATATTGGTAAATCGGTAAGAAACATCATAGATTGCACTATATCCAATAAAGTGCGGTTACGATGTTTGGACACACCATAATATTGTGGTGTTCCAGGTGGCGTGAGCTGTGAAACTATTCCACATTGTTTTAATTGAAGACCAAACTCGTAACTCAAATATTCGTCTCCGTGATCAGATCACAGAAACTTTATTTTCTTGTTACGATGATTTTTCCACTTCACTCTGAAATTCTTTGAACCTTTCAACTATTTCAGACTTATGTTTCATCAAGTAGATATACCCATATCTGGTCAAATCATCTGTGAAGGTCAGAAAATAACGATACCCGCCGCGAGCCTTAACACTCATTGGATCGCATACATCAGTATGTATTATTTCCAATAAGTCGGTTGCTCGCTCCATTGTTCGGAGAACGGAGTCTTAGTCATCTTGCCCATGAGGCATGGTTCGCAAGCATCAAGTGATTCATAATCAAGTGATTCCAAAATCCCATCAAGATGGAGTTTCTTCATGCGCTTTATACCAATATGACCTAAACGGCGATTACCACAAATAAGTTGCACTATCATTATTAACTTTGCATCTTTTGGTTTCAATATTATGAATATGTGTATCACTACGATCGAGATCCAATGAACCATTTTCATTGGGTGTGTAACCATATAAAGTTTTATTCATGTAAATGAACAACAGTTTATTCTCTTACTTAAATGAATAACCGTATTGCAATAAACATGATCAAATCATATTCATGTTCAACGCAAACACCAAATAACATTTATTTAGGTTCAACACTAATCCCGAAAGTATAGGGAGTGTGCGATGATGATCATATCAATCTTGAAACTACTTTCAACACACATCGTCACTTCACCCTTAACTAGTTTCATTTATTACGCAACTCCGCTTGAGTTACTACTCTTAGTAACCGAACCAGTACCAAATACCGAGGGGTTGCAATAAACACTAGTAAAGTACACATCAATAACATGTATATCAAATATACCTTTGTTTACTTTGCCATCCTTCTTATCCGCCAAATACTTGGGGTAGTTCTGCTTCCAAAGGACCAGTCCCTTTGCGGTAGAAGCACTTAGTCTCGGGCTTAGGTCCAGACTTGGGCTTCTTCACTTGAGCAACAACTTGCTTGCCGTTCTTCTTGAAGTTCCTTCTATCCCTTTGCCCTTTTCTTGAAACTAGTGGTCTTGTTAATCATCAACACTTGATGTTCTTTCTTGAATTCTACCTTCATCGATTTCATCATCATGAAAACTCGGGAATCATTTTCATCATCCCTTGCCTACTATAGTTCATCACGAAGTTCTACTAACTTGGTGATGGTGACTAGAGAATTCTGTCAATCGATATCTTATCCGGAAGATTAACTCCCACTTGATTCAAGCGATTGAAGTACCTGCACAATCTGAGCACATGCTCACTAGTTGAGCGATTCTCCTCCATCTTTTAGCTATAGAACTTGTTGAAGATTTCATATCTCTCAACTCGGTATTTGCTTGAAATATTAACTTCAATTCTGGAACATCTCATATGGTCCATGATGTTCAAAACATCTTTGAAGTCCCGATTCTAAGCTGTTAAGCATGGTGCACTTAAACTATCTAGTAGTCATCATATTGAGCTAGCCAAACGCTCATAACGTTTGCATCCGCTCTGCAATAGGTCCGCTCACCTAGCGGTGCATTAAGGACATAATTCTTCTGTGCAGCAATGAGGATAAACCTCCGATCACGGATCGAATCCGCATCATTGCTACTAACATTTTTCAACACAATTTTCTCTAGGAACATATCAAAAAACAAACATATGAAAGAAACAACGCGAGCTATTGATCTACAACATAATTTGCAAAATACTACCAGGACTAAGTTCATGATAAATTTAAGTTCAATTAATCATATTACTTAAGAACTCCCACTTAGACAGACATCTCTCTAGTCATCTAAGTGATCACGCGATCCAAATCAACTAAACCATAACCGATCATCACGTGAGATGGAGTAGTTTTCAATGGTGAACATCTTATGTTGATCATATCTACTATATGATTCACGCCGACCTTTCGATCTCCGTGTTCGAGGCCATATCTGCATATGCTAGGCTCGTCAAGTTTAACTCGAGTATTCGCGTGTGCAAAACTGTCTTGCACCCGTTGTAGATGGACGAGAGCTTATCACACTCGATCATCACGTGGTGTCCGGGCACGACGAACTTTGGCAACGGTGCATACTCGGGAGAACACTTCTTGATAATTTAGTGAGAGATCATCTTATAATGCTACCGTCAATCAAAGCAAGATAAGATGCATAAAAGATAAACATCACATGCAAATCAATATAAGTGATATGATATGGTCATCATCATCTTGTGCTTCGTGATCTCCATCTCTGCAGCACCATCATGATCACCATCGCCACCGCGCGACACCTTGATCTCCATCGTAGCATCGTTGTCGTCTCGCCAATCTTATGCTTCTACGACTATCGCTACCGCTTAGTGATAAAGTAAAGCATTACGAAGCGATTGCATTTCATACAATAAAGCGACAACCATATGGCTCCTGCCGCCATTGTCGATAACTTCGTTACAAAACATGATCATCTCATACAATAAAATATAGCATCACGTCTTGACCATATCACATCACAACATGCCCTGCAAAAACAAGTTAGACGTCCTCTACTTTGTTGTTGCAAATTTTACGTGGCTGCTACGGGCTTTAGCAAGAACCGTTCTTACCTACGCATCAAAACCACAACGATAGTTTGTCAAATAGACTCCGTTTAACCTTCACAAGGACCGGGCGTAGCCACACTCGATTCAACTAAAGTGAGAGAGACAGACACCCGCCATCACCTTTAAGCAACGAGTGCTCGTGGCGGTGAAACCAGTCTCGCGTAAGCGTCTGGCGTAATGTCGGTCCGGTCGCTTCATCTCACAATACCGCTGAACCAAAGTATGACATGCTTTGGTAGGCGGTATGACTTATATCGTCCACAACTCACTTGTGTTCTACTCGTGCATATAACATCAACGCATAAAACCTAGGCTCGGATGACACTGTTGGGGAACGTAGTAATTTCAAAAAATTTCCTACGCACACGCAAGATCATGGTGATGGCATAGCAACGAGAGGGGAGAGTGTTGTCCACGTACCCTCGTAGACCGTAAGCGGAAGCGTTAGCACAACGCGGTTGATGTAGTCGTACATCTTCACGATCCGACCGATCCAAGTACCGAACGTACGGCACCTCCGAGTTCAGCACACGTTCAGCTCGATGACGTCCCTCGAACTCCGATCCAGCCGAGTGTCGAGGAGAGTTCCACAAGACGACGGCGGCGTGGTGACGATCTTGATGTTCTACCGGCGCAAGGCTTCGCCTAAGCTTTGCGACGATATGACCGAGGTGGAATATGGTGGAAGGGGGCACCGCACACGGCTAAGGAACGATCCGTAGATCAACTTGTGTGTCTATGGGGTGCCCCTGCCCCCGTATATAAAGGAGGGAGGGAGGAGGAGGCCGGCCCTAGGAGGAGGCGCGCCAAGGAGTCCTACTCCCACCGGGAGTAGGATTCCTTCTTTCCTAGTCCAACTAGGTCAAGGGGAAAGAGGGAAGTGGAGAAGGAAGGAAGAGGGGGCCGCGCCCAAACCCTTTGTCCAATTCGGACTGGGCTTGGGAGGGGCGCGCCTCCTCCCGGCTCCTTCCCACTAAAGCCCATTAAGGCCCAATACTCTTCCCCGTATTCCCGTAACTCCCGGTACTCTCAAAAATACCGAATCACACGGAACCTTTCCGAACTCCGAATATAGTCGTCCAATATATCGATCTTTACGTCTCGACCATTTCGAGACTCCTCGTCATGTCCCCGATCTCATCCGGGACTCAACTCCTTCGATACATCAAAACTCATAAACTCATAATATAACCATCATCGAAACCTTAAGCGTGCATGGACCCTACGGGTTCGAGAACTACGTAGACATGACCTAGAACTATTCTTGGTCAATAACCAATAGCGGGACCTGGATGCCCATATTGGCTCCTACATATTCTACGAAGATCTTTATCGGTCGACCGCATAACAACATACGTTGTTCCTTTGTCATCGGTATGTTACTTGCCCGAGATTCGATCGTCGGTATCCAATACCTAGTTCAATCTCGTTACGGCAAGTCTCTTTACTCGCTCGTAATACATCATCTCACAGCTAACTCATTAGTTGTAATGCTTGCAAGGCTTAAGTGATGTGTATTACCGAGAGGGCCCAAAGATACCTCTCCGACTATCGGAGTGACAAAACCTAATCTCGAAATCGCCAACCCAACATCTGCCTTTGGAGACACCTGTAGTACTCCTTTATAATCACCCGATTACGTTGTGACGCTTTGGTAGCACCAAAGTGTTCCTCCGTAAACGGAGTTGCATAATCTCATAGTTATAGGAACATGTATAAGTCATGAAGGAAGCAATAGCAACATACTAAACGATCGTGTGCTAAGCTAACGGAATGGGTCATGTCAATCAGATCATTCAACTAATGATGTGACCTTGTTAATCAAATAACAACTCCTTGTTCATGGTTAGGAAACATAACCATCTTTGATTAACAAGCTAGTCAAGTAGAGGCATACTAGTGACACTCTGTTTGTCTATATATTCACACATGTATTATGTTTCCGGTTAATACAATTCTAGCATGAATAATAAACATTTATCATGATATGAGGAAATATATAATAACTTTATTATTGCCTCTAGGGCATATTTCCTTCAACAAGATCATGGTGATGCATAGCAACGAGAGGGGAGAGTGTTGTCTACGCACCTCGTGACCCGGCGAAGCGATCACAACGTAGAGGAAGTAGTCGACGTTGTCCTCGCGATCCGACCGATCCGGCGCCACACTCCGGCGCCCCGAGTTCTTGACACACGTACAGCTCGATGGCGTCCCTCGTACTCCGATCCAGCTGAGTGTCGAGGGAGAGTTCCGTCGACCTGACGACGGCATGGTGACGATCTTGATGTTCTACAAGCGCAGAAGCCTAAGCTTCATGACGATATGACCGAGGTGGAATATGGTGGAGGGGCACACTGCGGCTAAGGAATGATCCGTAGATCAAACTTGTGTGTCCTAGGGTGCCCCCCGCCCCCGTATATAAAGGAGGGAGGGGAGGCCGGCCGGCCCTAGTGGCGTGCCAAGGGGGGAGTCCTCCTCCTGGTTGAGTAGGACTCCCTCTCCTAGTCCAACTAGGAAGGGAGAAGGGGAAGGAAAGAGAGGGAGAGGGAGAGGAAAGGGGCCCCCTCCTTGTCCTATTCGGACTCCCACAGGGGGCGCCACCTCCGGTGCGGCCCCTCTCTCTCCCTCTTGGCCCACTAAGGCCCATAACTTTCCCGGTGGGTTCCGTAACCCCTCCGGCACTCCGGTTTTCTCCGAAACTTCCGAACCTTTCCGGTGTCCGAATATAGCCGTCCAATATATCAATCTTTATGTCTCGACCATTTCGAGACTCCTCGTCATGTCCGTGATCACATCCGGGACTCCGAACTTCTTCGGTACATCAAAATACATAAACTCATAATAACCGCATCATCGAAACCTTAAGCGTGCGGACCCTACGGTTCGAGAACAATGTAGACATGACCTAGAACTATTCTCGGTCAATAACCAACAGCGGACCTAGATGCCCATATTGGCTCCTACATATTCTACGAAGATCTTTATCGGTCGATCCGCATAACAACATACGTTGTTCCCTTTGTCATCGGTATGTTACTTGCCCGAGATTTGATCGTCGGTATCCAATACCTAGTTCAATCTCGTTACCGGCAAGTCTCTTTACTCGTTCCGTAATACATCATCTCACAGCTAACTCATTAGTTGTAATGCTTGCAAGGCTTCAGTGATGTGTATTACCGAGAGGGCCCAGAGATACCTCTCCGACAATCGGAGTGACAAAACCTAATCTCGAAATACGCCAACCCAACATCTGTCTTTGGAGACACCTGTAGTACTCCTTTATAATCACCCAGTTACGTTGTGACGTTTGGTAGCACCCAAAGTGTTCCTCCAGCAAACGGGAGTTGCATAATCTCATAGTTACAGAACATGTATAAGTCATGGATAAAAGCAGTAGCAACATACTAAACGATCGTGTGCTAAGCTAATGGAATGGGTCATGTCAATCAGATCATTCTACTAATGATGTGACCTCGTTAATCAAATAACAACTCTTTGTTCATGGTCAGGAAACATAACCATCTTTGATTAACAAGCTAGTCTAGTAGAGGCATACTAGTGACAGGTTGTTTGTTTATGCATTCACACATGTATCATGTTTCCGGTTAATACAATTCTAGCATGAATGATAAACATTTATCATGAAATGAGGAAATAAATAATAACTTTATTATTGCCTCTAGGGCATATTTCCTTCATATGGACCCCGCTGCCACGGTTGGGTAGGACAAAAGATGTCATGCAAGTTCTTTTAATAAAGCACATATGACTATTTACATGCTACATTATATTGATGAACTGGAGCTAGTGTTGTATCGCCATAGGTTATAACTGTCACATGATGAATATCATCCAACAAGTCACCAATCCAATGCCTACGAATTTGTCTTATATTGTTCTTGCTAAGTTACTACTACTGCTACTGCTATCGTTACTGCTACAATATCACTTCTATTGTTACCATTACTACTGCTGCTATCATCAAAACTATCATACTACTATAATACTAATCACTTTGCTGCAGATAATTAATCTCCAGGTGCGGTTGAATTGACAACTCAGCTGCTAATACCTTCAAATATTCTTTGGCTCCCCTTGTATCGAATCTATAAATTTGGGTTGAATACTCTACCCTCGAAAACTATTGTGATCCCCTATACTTGTGGGTTATCAATCACCGATAGAGAGAAAGACGATCTTTGGACCTCGCTGGTGGAAGATTTCGCCCTACCGCCTGAGGAGAATCCGAATAAGCCAGTTATAGAGCCACTGGTCAAGCCGTATGCTCTTAAGAAGATGGCAGAACTATTCAGGAGGTGGAAGAAAGAGTTGAAATCAAAATTTGTTGACAAAGGGAAGACTCCAGAATTCATCGGCCGATTTGAGAAGATAAGAGATCACTGGCCTGCATTTGTGGCCTACAAGACATCGGACAAGAGTAAGAAAATGTCAGAGATAAACAAGATAAATGCTGCAAAGAAGAAGTGGCACCATCGCACGGGGTCAGGCGGCTACCTCAAAGCCCGACCATTGTGGGGCAAAGCTGAGCAAGACGTGATTGCTAAAGGGGTCAAACCAGAGACATTGAACTGGCCAGACCGTTCAAGGACTTGGTTCTTCGGGGTTGGGGGAACTTTGGACCTTGAAACAAGGAAGTGCTGTTAGTCGGACGAGCAACTTGCAACACCCAGCACGAAGCTTCAGGCAGCAATCAAGGCAACGCAGGAAGGGACGTTCATTCCCGACAGAGAGAATGACAAGCTGAATGAGGCCCTTGGGAATCCTGAGTACCCTGGACGAACACAAGGCACGCCAGGCTCTGTTGCATGGAAGATTGGGTTTCCCAACATAGGCGGTTACAAAACCCAGGAGAGGAAACAAGAGCTGAGCGATATACAGAAGCTCAATGCAAGAGTACTGAAGCTAGAGGAACAAGTTGAGAGCCAGCAAGCTGCCGACCAACCATCTCAACGGCACGAAGCTACCCCGCCATCTTAGTGTAGAAGCAGCGTGGCTTCCACGGAGCTCGTTTAGCAGCCTGACTTCACGACTCCTAGCTACCCTGTGGAGTGCTATCATGGAGGCTCAACATTGCCAGCTTATGAAAAAAATGGCAAAACATCACCTTGAAGGCGGTTGTCGGCACTGTTCCACCTCCTCAACCCAACAAAACTTTTCACTGCCGTCCGATTCCACAGGGCTATGCTCTTGTGATGGTGGATGAAGTAGTGGAGGGATTTGAGGAGCTCAAGCTTGACCACCCTACAGGAGAAGGGGAGATTCAGCTGGGTCTTGCTCTGAAGACTCCATGTCTTTGGCGGAAGGAGTACATCAAGCTTCCAAACTGGACGCCTCTGCCTCCTTCTCCTCCTTCGGCAAGTCAAGGCACTCCACCTCCTCCTCCGCCTCCTCCTCCGGCGAGTGATCAGGGGTCTCCGCCTCCTCATCCGCCTCCTCCGGTGCGTGACGGCACTCCGGCTCCTTCTTTGCCTCCTCCTCCGGCTCCTTCTTCGCCTCCTCCTCTGGCGCGTGAAGGAAATACGGCTCCTCCTACGCCTCCTCCGGCGCATCAAAGCACTCTGCCTCCTCCGGCGCGTCAGCCGACTCCGTCACTTCAGCAACAACGGAAGAGAGAGTCCGCCGCTCCGGCGGCTAGCAGTAGTACAAGCAGAGGAGGGAAGCAGTTCAGATACGGACCATCTCTCAAGGCTCAGGAAAAGTTACCTTATGAGAGGACCGACATGAAAAATGAGGACATCTGTCGTGCCCACATGAGGGACTTTTTTGCACGGAAACCTCCACTTCCGAAGAAAACAGTAGATCCGGTGAAAGTGAAGCGGACTATTGATGCCCTAAAGCGACCATCGCCGCCTCCGCCGGATTCCAACTATGTGCGCACTATTAAAAAGGCATATAAGGAAGCGGAACGATCGTGAAGTACTTTCAATGATGCAAGGTTAGCAGCACGAAGAATTGGGAAAAAGATCCCCACCTCGACGAACAGGCGAAGCAAACATGCCCCCCGCTCAAGGTCTAGAGATACCGTCGCTAATCATCCGGGGATGGTGCCAGGTACCAATCTTGGTGATTACCCGCCCGATGATGTACCCACTGAAATAATGGAGGTGGACGAATTCAGAAACGAGTACGGGCAGCCTCTCGTCAAACCTGATCATCCTCGTCTAACAAGGATGATGCGAAGACTCCATGATTGGTACATGGAAAGATGCATGCTGTCTGGGAGGCATACTTTGATGATGAGAACTAAAGAGGAGCACGACCTCATTGGAATGGATATTTTGAATATTGAATTTGACGAGTTATTCCAGTTATACAATCAAAAGGCCTTCGACAAAACACTCGTGACTTGCTATTGTCTGTAAGTACTACTTCTGTATATAGCTCAGCTCTTCATTGCATGTATATTTAATTATCCTCACTAAATTATGCAGGTTGAAGATCGTCGAATGCAGGAAAGCAGATATCTATGATATTGGGTTCATTAACCCAAATATCATACATGAATGGATGGTCAAACACAATGTCAAAGAGATCGAGGACAACTTGCTACAATCGTTGCTTAAAAATCAAAACAAAGAAAAAAAATACTCTTTCCTTACAACTTCCAGTGAGTGTTACTGTCTTGTGCATATTCAGTTTCCCTTACTCGAGGTTAATTATAGTAATGTAATTGATGAGTTATGCATGCGTGCGCAACTTTCACTTTATTTTGCTAGAGATTAAGCTTGAAACTGGAATAGTAACTGTCTTAGACTCGAGAAGAAAAAGTTCAGAGGAGTATGCAAACATGACTGATATGCTCCAGAAGTAAGTTCAGTCGATCATTATCGCATCATATCGGCAACTTTGTTCATTTCCTGTATCAAGTAATTATTCTCTTTGTCTGGCAGGGTTTGGCAACAGTTCATCGCCATTGTGTTGGGGAACGTAGTAATTTCAAAATTTTCCTACGCACACGCAAGATCATGGTGATGCATAGCAACAAGAGGGGAGAGTGTTGTCCACGTACCCTCATAGACCAAAAGCGGAAGCGTTAGAACAACGCGATTGATGTAGTCGTACATCTTCACGATCCGACCCATCCAAGTACCGAATGTACGGCACCTCCAAATTTAGCACATGTTCAGCTCAATGACGATCCCCGGACTCCGATCCAGCAGGGTGTCGGGGATGAGTTCCGTCAGCACGACGGCGTGGTGATGGTGATGATGTTCTACCGACGCAGGGCTTCGCCTAAGCACCGCTACGATATGACCGAGGTGGAATATGGTGGAGGGGGGCACCGCACACGGCTAAGGAACGATCACGAAGATCAACTTGTGTGTCATGGGGTGCCCCCCTCCTCCATATATAAAGGAGGGGAGGAGGAGGGGGCTGGCCAAGGGGTTGGCGCGCCCTAGGAGGAGGAAACCTACTCCAAGTAGGTTTGCCCCTCCCTTTCCTAGTCCAATAAGGAGGGGGAAGGAAGGAGTGGGAGAGGGGAAAGGCAAGGGGGGCGCCGCCCCCCCTTCCTTGTCCTATTCGGACTCAAGGGGAGGGGGCGCGCCTCTTGCCCTGGCCGGCCCCTCTCTCTCTCCACTAGGGCCAAACAAGGCCCATTAGTTCCGGGGGGGGGGTCCGGTAACCCTCCGGCACTCCGGTTTTCTCCGAAATCACCCGAAACACTTCCGGTGTCCGAATGTAGTCGTCCAATATATCAATCTTTATATCTCGACCATTTCGAGACTCCTCGTCATGTCCGTGATCACATCCAGGACTCCGAACAACCTTCAGTACATCAAAACATACAAACTCATAATGAAACTTTCATCGTAACGTTAAGCGTGCGGACCCTACGGGTTCGAGAACTATGTAGACATGACCTAGAACTATTTCCGGTCAATAACCAATAGCGGAACCTGGATGCTCATATTGGCTCCTACATATTCTACGAAGATCTTTATCGGTCAAACCGCATAACAACATACATTGTTCCCTTTGTCATCGGTATGTTACTTGCCCGAGATTCGATCGTCGGTATCCAATACCTAGTTCAATCTCGTTACCGGCAAGTCTCTTTACTCGTTCCGTAATACATCATCTCACAACTAACTCATTAGTTGTAGTGCTTGCAAGGCTTCAGTGATGTGCATTACCGAGAGGGCCCAGAGATACCTCTCCGACAATCGGAGTGACAAAACCTAATCTCGAAATACGCCAACCCAACATCGCCTTTGGAGACACCAGTAGTACTCCTTTATAATCACCCGATTCACGTTGTGACGTTTGGTAGCACCAAAGTGTTCCTCCGTAAACGGAGTTGCATAATCTCATAGTTACGGGAACATGTATATGTCATGGATAAAAGCGGTAGCAACATACTCAACGATCGTGTGCTAAGCTAAGGAATGGGTCATGTCAATCGAGATCATTCTACTAATGATGTGACCTCGTTAATCAAATAACAACTCTTTGTTCATGGTCGGAAACATAACCATCTTTGATTAACAAGCTAGTCTAGTAGAGGCATACTAGTGACATATTGTTTTGTCTATGCATTCACACATGTATCATGTTTCCGGTTAATACAATTCTAGCATGAATGATAAACATTTATCATGAAATAAGGAAATAAATAATAACTTTATTATTGCCTCTAGGGCATATTTCCTTCAGTCTCCCACTTGCACTAGAGTCAATAATCTAGATTACACAGTAATAATTCTAACACCCATGGAGTCTTGGTGCTGATCATGTTTTGCTCGTGGAAGAGGCTTAGTCAACGGGTCCGCAACAGATCCGTATGTATCTTGCAAATCTCTATGTCTCCCACCTGGACTTGGTCCCGGATGGAATTGAAGCGTCTTTTGATGTGCTTGGTCCTCTTGTGAAATCTGGATTCCTTTGCCAAGGCAATTGCACCAGTATTGTCACAGAAGATCTTCATTGGTCCCGTTGCACTAGGTATGACACCTAGATCGGAAATGAACTCCTTCATCCAGACTCCTTCATTTGCTGCTTCCGAAGTAGCTATGTACTCCGCTTCGCATGTAGATCCCGCTATGACGCCTTGTTTAGAACTGCACCAACTTACAGCTCCACCGTTTAATAAAAACACGTATCCGGTTTGCGATTTAGAATCGTCCGGATCAGTGTCAAAGCTTGCATCAACGTAACCATTTACGACTAGCTCTTTGTCACCTCCATAAACGAGAAACATATCCTTAGTCCTTTTCGGTATTTCAGGATGTTCTTGACCGCTGTCCATGATCCACTCTGGATTACTTTGGTACCTCCACTAAACTAATAGCAAGGCACACATCAGTCCGGTACATAGCATTGCATACATGATAGAGCCTATAGCTGAAGCATAGGAACTCCTTTCATTTTCTCTCTATCTTCTGCGGTGGTCGGGCATGGAGTCGACTCAACTTCACACCTTATAATGAGGCAAGAATCCTTTCTTGGCCCGATCCATTGAACTTTTTCAAAACTTTATCAAGGTATGTGCTTTGTGAAAGTCCAATCAAGCGTCTTGATCTATCTCTATAGATCTTGATGCCCAATATGTAAGCAGCTTCACCGAGGTCTTTCATCAAAAAACTTTTATTCAAGTATCCCTTTATGCTATCCAGAAATTCTATATCATTTCCAATTAACAATATGTCATCTACATATAATATCGTAAATGCTCTGAGCTCCCACTCACTTTCTTGTAAATACAAGGCTTCTCCAAAAGTCTCAGTATAAAACCATATGCTTTGATAACACTATCAAAGCGTTTGTTCCAACTCCGAGATGCTTGCACCAGTCCATAGATGGATCGCTGGAGCTTGCACACTTTGTTAGCACCTTTTGGATCGACAAAACCTTCCGGCTGCATCATATACAACTCTTCTTACAGAAATCCATTCAGGAATGCAGTTTTGACATCCATTTGCCAAATTTCATAATCATAAAATGCGGCAATTGCTAACATGATTCAGACAGACTTAAGCATCGCTACGAGTGAGAAAGTCTCATCATAGTCCCCCTTGAACTTGTTGAAAACCTTTTGCAACAAGTCGAGCTTTGTAGATAGTAACATTACCATCAGCGTGAGTCTTCTTCTTAAAAATCCATTTATTCTCAATGGCTTGCCGATCATTGGGCAAGTCAACCAAAGTCCACACTTTGTTCTCATACATGGATCCCATCTCAGATTTCATGGCTTCAAGCCATTTTGCGGAATCTGGGCTCATCATCGCTTCCTCATAGTTCGTAGGCTCGCCATGGTCAAGTAACATGACCTCCAAAATAGGATTGCCGTACCACTCTGGTGCGGATCTTACTCTTGTTGACCTACGAGGTTCGCCTAAGCACTGCTACGATATGACCGAGGTGGAATATGGTGGAGGGGGGCACCGCACACGGCTAAGGAACGATCACGAAGATCAACTTGTGTGTCATGGGGTGCCCCCCCTCCTCCGTATATAAAGGAGGGGGGAGGAGGGGGCCGGCCAAGGGGTTGGCGCGCCCTAGGAGGGGGAAACCTACTCCAAGTAGGTTTGCCCCTCCCTTTCCTAGTCCAAGAAGGAGGGGGAAGGAAGGAGTGGGAGAGGGGAAAGGCAAGGGGGGCGCCGCCCCCCCTTCCTTGTCCTATTCGGACTCAAGGGGAGGGGCACGCCTCTTGCCCTGGCCGGCCGCACTCTCTCTCCACTAGGGCCCAACAAGGCCCATTAGTTCCGCCGGGGGGTTCCGTTAACCCTCCGGTTTTCTCCGAAATCACCCGGAACACTTCCGGTGTTCGAATGTAGTCGTCCAATATATCAATCTTTATGTCTCGACCATTTCGAGACTCCTCGTCATGTCCATGATCACATCCAGTACTCCGAACAACCATCGGTACATCAAAACATATAAACTCATAATGAAACTGTCATCATAACGTTAAGCGTGCGGACCCTACGGGTTCGAGAACTATGTAGACATGACCTAGAACTGTTTTTGGTCAATAACCAATAACGGAACCTGGATGCTCATATTGGCTCCTACATATTCTACGAAGATCTTTATCGGTCAAACCGCATAACAACATACATTGTTCCCTTTGTCATCGGTATGTTACTTGCCCGAGATTCCATCGTCGGTATCTCAATAACTAGTTCAATCTCGTTACCGGCAAGTCTCTTTACTCGTTCCGTAATACATCACCCCGTAACTAACTCATTAGCTACATTGCTTGCAAGGCTTATAGTGATGTGCATTACCGAGAGGGCCCAGAGATACCTCTCCGACAATCGGAGTGACAAATCCTAATCTTGAAATACGTCAACTCAACAAGTACCTTTGGAGACACCTGTAGAGCACCTTTATAATCACCCAGTTACGTTGTGACATTTGGTAGCACACAAAGTGTTCTTTCGGTAAACGGGAGTTACATAATCTCATAGTCATAGGAACATGTATAAGTCATGAAGAAAGCAATAGCAACATACTAAACGATCAAGTGCTAAGCTAACGGAATGGGTCAGGTCAATCACATCATTCTCCTAATGATGTGACCCCGTTAAATCAAATGACAACTCATGTATATAGTTAGGAAACTTAACCATCTTTGATTTACGAGCTAGTCAAGTAGAGGCATACTAGTGACACTATGTTTGTCTATGTATTCACACATGTATTATGTTTCCGGGTAATACAATTCTAGCATGAATAATAAACATTTATCATGATATGAGGAAATAAATAATAACTTTATTATTGCCTTTAGGGCATACTTCCTTCATATTGTTCCAGCACTGTCGAAGGAGCTGTGATTTACACACCCGAAAGTAAGTACTACCAGCTAGTTCCGCACATCTCCCATTGATTCTAGCTAGTTTCATCAAAATCATTAAGCATGCTTGATTATCAGTTTGATTGAGATCTATTTCTCGTAAAGTGCTCGTGGTAGGAAGCCGGGAATGATTTTTATGGATACTACGTTTGCGAGTTCATCTACAACTCGACGAAATCTAAGCGGGGCTACTCTAAAGAAGATTTTGATGTCCGTAAAAAAATCACAATTTTATTTTATTACCATTATTTGTGTTGAGTTTCATTCATATATATGTATTGACCCACTTCTTTAAATTAGATGTGGGAGATGCGAGATGAACTCCTACCACATGATCGCATACAAGCAATTCAAGAGGAATTGGCGGGATTCTTTCTTGACCACATCATAAATAAAGACGAAGAATACCACGTGGTTGTTCAAATACACCTTAGATGTTATGGTTTGCAAGAGATCTTATATTGTATATATGGAGAGCGGCGTTTTGGCTCCTAGGTGCATATGCACCCATTGTCGAAATACACATTTCAAAAAGTTGAAAAATTCGGAACAAAAATCCATTTTATGTGCGTTCACAAGGTTTCGGTAAAAAAGACGTTTTTTGTGGCTTGTGTAAAAAGATAAAGAAATGCCTAGTGAATAGTTAGAATGAAGCATCAGAAATTGTCTTTTTTTACACAAGCCACAAAAAACATCGTTTTTCATTGAAACCTTGTCCACACACATAAAATGTCCAGATATACACGCGGGATTTTTGTTTCGAATTTTCAACTTTTCGAGATGTGTATTTCGACAATGGGTGCATATGCACCTAGGTGCCAAAGACAATTACCGGTATATATGTAGTTAGTAGCGTCGGATAGATATACGGAAACTTGTTGTTCAACCAATCTCGCGGAGAAAGAGAGGTCGATCAGTTCTCTCTGTATATGTTCATGACGATCTTGTGTACTTAATGGTTGTTGGAAATATGCCCTAGAGGCAATAATAAAAAGTATCATTATTATATTTCCTTGTTCATGATAATTGTCTTTATTCATGCTATAACTGTATTATCCGGAAATCGTAATACACGTGTGAATACATAGACCATAATATGTCCCTAGTAAGCCTCTAGTTGACTAGCTCGTTGATCAACAGATAGTCATGGTTTCCTGGCTATGGACATTGGATGTCGTTGATAACGGGATCACATCATTAGGAGAATGATGTGATGGACAAGACTCAATCCTAAGCATAGCACAAGATCGTGTAGTTCGTTTGCTAGAGCTTTTCCAATGTTAAGTATCTTTTCCTTAGACCATGAGATCGTGTAACTCCCGGATACCGTAGGAGTGCTTTGGGTGTACCAAACGTCACAACGTAACTGGGTGTCTCCGAAAGTGTCTATTGGGTTGACACGGATCGAGACTGGGATTTGTCACTCTGTATGACGGAGAGGTATCTCTGGGCCCACTCGATAATGCATCATCATAATGAGCTCAATGTGACCAAGTGGTTGGTCACGGGATCATGCATTACGGTACGAGTAAAGTGACTTGCCGGTAACGAGACTGAATGAGGTATTGGGATACCGACGATCGAGTCTCGGGCAAGTAACGTACCGATTGACAAAGGGAATTGAATACGGGGTTGTTTGAATCCTCGACATCATGGTTCATCCGATGAGATCATCGAGGAGCATGTGGGAGCCAACATGGGTATCCAGATCCCGCTGTTGGTTATTGCCCGAGAGCCGTCTCGGTCATGTCTACATGTCTCCCGAACCCGTAGGGTCTACACACTTAAGGTTCGGTGATGCTAGGGTTATTAGGAAGACTTGTATGTGATTACCGAATGTTGTTCGGAGTCCCGGATGAGATCCCAGACGTCATGAGGAGTTCCGTAATGGTCCGGAGGTGAAGATTTATATATGGGAAGTTGTCATGCGGACACCGGAAAGTTTCGGGGGCATATCGGTATTGTAACGGGGCCACCGGAGAGGTTCCGGGGGTCCATCGGGAGGGGCCACCCCTCTCGGAGGGCCTCATGGGCCACAAGGGGCAGGGAACCAGCCCCTGGAGGGCTGCCCCCCCTGGGCCCATGCGCCTAGGGTTGGGGGGGAAACCCTAGTGTGGGCGCCCCCCTTTGCTTGGGGGGCAAGCCCCCCTCCCTGGCCGCCGCCCCCCCTCTAGATCTCATCTAGAGGGGCCAGCGCCCCTTGCCCCTTCCCCTATAAATAGAGGGGGTGAGGGGAGGGCTGCTGTGCACAACCAAGGCGCAGCCCCTCTCCTCCCCAACACCTCTCCTCCTCCGTCACGAGCTTGGCGAAGCCCTGTCAGAGTACTGCTGCTCCACCACCACCACGCCGTCGTGCTGCTGCTGGAGCCATCTTCCTCAACCTCTCCTTCCCCCTTGCTGGATCAAGACGGAGGAGACGTCGTCCGTTCCGTACGTGTGTTGAACGCGGAGGTGTTGTCCGTTCGGCATTTAGTCATCGGTGATCTGAATCATGGCGAGTACGACTCCATCATCACCATTCCCTTGAACGCTTTCGCACGCGATCTACAAGTGGTATGTAGATGCAATCTCACTCCCTTGACTCGTTGCTTAGATGAACTCATAGATGGATCTTGGTAAAACCGTAGGAAAATTTTTAATTTTCTGCAACGTTCCCCAACAATGGTTCCTTCATTTGCTTACTGGCTAGCGTGTCGAGTTCTCTCTATATGTATGGTAGCTAGCGTCGACCAAGCACGAAGATAAGAAAGGTCACTTCTCTCTAGCAATTAGCTAGCTAACACAATATATGAAACCCCTAAATTAACCCACCAAAACCCCCTACCCCCCCCCCCCCTTCAAAAAAGCCAAAAACCCCAGCTCCTGAGCTGCTGACGCGTGGATGTCATTCGGTCCCGGTTGGTGTTACCAACCGGGACTAAAGGCCTCTGCTGGGCTCGCCATGGCCACGTGAGCACCTTCGTCCCGGTTAAATGGCGGACCGGGACTAAAGGTGTTGGGCTTTAGTCTCGACCCTTTAGTCCCGGTTCCAGAACCGGGGCTAATGGCCTCTGGAACCGGAACAAATGACCCATTTTCTACTAGTGGTGTGATCCTAGCCTTGTAATGTACTCGTCAACCAAACACCACTGGGAAATTAAGTTTTTCTCCAAGCTTTTCCTCTGCTTCCCCTCTATGGCTAGGGAAAACTCTCCCCTACAGGCTTTGGTGATCGGAGGCGGGGAGGGGAATCCCGACGCCTCCGCTCCAGCTAGTAGTTTAGGTCAGGAATTTTTAGTCCTTGTGGGTGCAGCACTCGGACGGATGTCGACGCTTAATCTTTGAGTTTGTCTTCCGGGCTTCGGTCCTCCTCGAGTTCATCTGTCTGGACATAGTTGACAAAGCTCCGGCATAGATTCCTGCCATCTCCTTGGTGCCGTGAGGTTAGGGTTTTTCGTCGTGCATGCCCGATGGTGAAATTTGGTGCTAGGTGCTTTAGATGTATTCAAGGGTTCAACAAGGTACAACGACTTCTCAACTATCATCGACAAGGTCAAGACGTCTCCAGTAGGGGAGCGATGACATCGGCTCGTTCTGGCGGAAATAGTGATCGTTTGGTGGTCTAGGGACCTCGATGTAATTTTTGTTATATTTGACGTGTTTTGTACTTCCTATGAATTTTTACAATAGATCTGGATCTTTTTCACACAAAAAAACACCACTAGCTTCACATCTCACAGTATATATGAAACAAAAATAACAGAAAATGACGATTCACAAAAAATGCCATGCGAAATAGGGTATTCACACTTATTTCCCTACACCTACATCCTATGTACATCAGTGACAATTTTTTATACGTACTTCCCTAGACGTATATCTTATGTACTACAACATCAGTGATAATTTGAACGAACTATCCAAATCCAATCTTTGTACATGCATGGTCATGGACAACCATTCAAGGACATGGAAACACACACCGTGGGAACGAGAAAAAGAGAAAAGAGGCTAGGATGAAAATGGCAACTTTTAATTTGTTTCGCAGAGAGCTTGGCAGGGGCAGCGTACGTAAGTAAGTACGTACGTAGCCACCACCGAGTTTCGTCACGACTCGAGGGCCTCAGGAATGCTCCGCAGCGCAGGCTTCCAGTGCTCCTCCCGGTGCACGTCATGGTGGTGCACCTCCCCGGAGTCCATGATGTCCGCCAGCAGCTGCCGGGTGCTGCTACCCCGGCCGCCGGGCGTCTTCCTCTCCATCAGCTCGTGCAGCTGCCTCTTGGTGATCCTGATCGTCACCTCCGACAGGTGCTCCTCTGACGCGTGGTGGTGATGGTGGTCGCCGTCCTCCGACGTGGACGACGCCTCCTCCCACTCGCCGTCGTCGGCCCACGACTCCCCGGCGTGCCGCGACGCCGCGCAGTTCCCCATCAGATCAGATAACCTTCCCGACTGACGACTGCCTCTGTCCTGGCTGCCGGACCGCCGCTAGCGAGCTCTAGCTCGTTCAACTTTTTCTGGTCCCTCACGCAGGGAAGAAATCGAGACGAATGGATAGACAAGATGCAATGTCACCAGGATGGGCTGCTGTGTGTATTTATAGTTGGAGGCGCTGGTTCATTCTCCGCACGCGCGGATTAGGCGTTGGTCGTCTAGCCCGTGATGTCAGGGACGGAGGGAGGGAGGCGAAGTCCGGGTCCGACGTGGCGTGCCGGTCATGAACCTGGTCAGAGGATCTCATCCTGACGAGCATCCTCCGCCGGCAGGGCTCCTGGAGCTAGAAGCCGGGCGAAGGTGTCGTACGCTCCCACTGCTGCTGCGTAGGCACGCCACTGAATTACTTTTTTTCCGATATAATAATCGACTAAATTCCTTGTTTTTATTGAGGACAAGGCGAGCAAATTTCCTCCGTCAGAGAAACACGAGAGTGGATTGCCTGGTCTGCTCAGGGCACGCGACGAGGCGCGTTTTTGTTTTGTTTTTGGCGAAACACGCGGCTGGGTAGCTCTTGGGGCAGGTTGCTGGTTGAGCTGGTCTTGGGCCGCGGCCTGGTGTGTGAATGGGCTAGGGAGCGAATCTCTAGGGCCACTCCTGCGAGCTTTCGTGCAAGAAGGTGCTTCCGGGCGGAGACTCTTGTTTGTGCCGAGTCAGTGAAATTCTAGGATGAGCGGATCAGAAGCTTCAGAAAAACTGAAAGGATAAGATGTCTCTGCTTAGATATTTACCATGCGTGGTGACGTGTCGCAGTAAATACATAGATAGATCATCTTTCTTTAAGAAAAGAGTTTACTGAGCTGATGGACGAGCTTTGCTTCTCACATTTTACTTTCTCCAACGAGCGTAGCATATGCATCACTGAATGGCACATACCATGTCAGATCTGTTCGAGTCATCTTATACTTTCTTAAAGAAAGATGATCTATCTATACATGTCGAGACATCATTCCGACAAAAGATCTGTCGAAAATCAATCCGCTTGGCTGCCGTTGATGGTCTGTATGAACTGGGCGCTCACAGAATCTCTTTGACGACCGAGATGGAAGAAGTTTTGATAGGCAGGACAATGGTCGTGGTCCTATGCGTATGGACGGCTCATTGCGTACTGGGAATCCAAGATTCGTGGTCTGGATCAGTTCAAACATGCCCTGCGTTTATTACTACTTCCTCCGTTTCAAAATAGATAACTCAACTTTGTACTAACTTTAGTATAAAGTTGAGTGATCTATTTTGGAACGGAGGGAGTACACCTTAATACTGCCTCCTGCGGGATAGCTGAGGTATGCACAAACAAAATACCCGACTGTTCCAAAAGTGCAACCTGGTTGGCTTCTGGACTAAATGTTAAAGTATGTCCATGCAAGCTCTGGTAGCCTCACCTTGGAATTCGAAGGTCTTGACCTTTTGATTAGTTTCATTCTCCACCGTATGATCCTAGTCCTGTAATGTACTTGTCAACCAAACACCACCTCGAAATTATGTTTTTCTCCAAGCGTTTCCTCGCCTTTCCCTTGTCAGCTAGGGCAAACCCTCCCCTACAGGCGTCGGCAGCCTATGGCGGGTAGGGGAATCCCGGCGCCTTCGCTCCTACTAGTTTAGGTCGGGATTTTTTAGTCCTCACGGGTGCGGCGTTCGGTCAGATGCCGACATTTCTTCTTTGAGTTTGTCTTGCGGGCTTCGATCCTCCTCAAGCTCATCTATTTGGACAGAGTAGACGGAGCTGCTGCACAGATTCCTGCCATCTTCTTGGGGCGTCGAGTTTAGGGTTTCTGCATGCGCGATGGCAAGATTTGGTGTTAGATGGTTTGGATCTATTCAAGGGTTCAACGGTGAAAACTATGGCTACAGTGCGTTGGTCCTTCGGGGCACATGTACGAAGACTTCTCAATTGTCATTGACAAGATCAAACCGGCTCCTGTAGGGAAGCGACGACAATGGAGCATCGATGGCTCATTCTGGCGGCGGTAGTTGTCGTTGATGGTCCAGGAACTTCGATGTAGTTTTTATTTATGTTTGAGGTGTTTTACAATTGATCAGAGTAAATAGCATAAAACTAGCGGTCGGCTAACCCAATCCTAAAACTAGCGGTCGGCTACCCCCACCCTAAACATAGGTGAGCGGTCGGCTGTTTCAAAAAACCCGAAACATTCGTTGCTAGCTATTTAAACAGTTTTATGATAGGTCAGGCCCACTCCTAAACAATCCGTTTGTTTGACCGTTTTGTTTGACTGTTACCTTACATGTGGGACCCCACGTGTAAGTTGTCTCTTCTTCCTCTATCTTCTCTTCTCTCCTCTGTCTCTTTCTTCTTCCTCCCTCCTGCCCGACTACCCCCACCCGCCGACGGCCACCTCCACCATCCGTCGCGCGCTAAGACAAGGACGACGGAGGAGCGAAGGCATGGAGGAGCAATGCAGCCGAGAGCACGACCATCGACATCCATGTGCCATGGCCAGGAGCGCGCCCGCGACACCGAGGAGCAAGAGCCGCCGCCAACAGTGCGAAGGAGAATGGGCCGCCACCAGCCGCGCCATGGCCAGGGGCTTGGGCAGCAAGACAGAGCATGGGCCATCAGCGCCATGGCGGGGGAGCAAGAAGGCGGCGTCGGCAGAAACTACGCCACCCAGTGTGTCGTCCGCCTCGCACCGAGGAACACGGCGGCCGAGCCGCCTCCTTTGCCTTGCCGGCGACCTGGCCGTCGGCGAGTTGCTGGCGTCGTTTCTCTGGGCAAGTTATCCTCAAGGGCCCAATTGCATTTTCTAAAAACATCCAGGGACCCGATTGTTTTTTCTAAGAACTTACAGGGGTTGTCTCTAAATGTGTAAAAGAACATATTTTTTATATTAGAATAAGACAAAGGGACACCGACATGTGGACCCCACATGGAAGGTAACAGTCAAACAGACGGTCAAACAAACGGTTTTCTTACATGTGGGTCCCAACTGTCATCATCGCGATCAATTTTAAAGCATCCTATGGTTAGGGTTTTCTGAAACAGCCAATCGCTCATTTGGTAGTTATCTGAGAAAAATTAAAAACCAATAGTTTTTTGAAATCCTAGCCTGTAAAGTACTCCCTCCGTCCCAAAATAAGTGACTCAACTTTGTACTAGCTTTAATACAAAGTTAGTACAAAGTTGAGTCACTTATTTTGGGACGGAGGGAGTAGTAGTTTTATATTATTTACTCAATTGATCCGGATCGTTTTTTGCAAAAGGAAAACACTCGCTTGGCATGCAAAATAGGGTATTCATTTTTATTTTTTCGCGGGTAGGGTTTTCACAGTTACTTCCCTACACCTACATATTTCCACACTAGTGACAATTTTCTATACGTATTTCCCTAGACGTACATCTTATGTGCTGCATCAGTGACAATGTGAACGAACTATCCAAAACCAATTCTTTGTACATGCATGGTCATGGACAACCATTCAAGGACATGGAAACACACCGTGGGAACGAGAAAAGAGAAAAGAGGCTAGGAGGGAAATGGCAACTTTAATCTGTTTCCCAGAGAGCTCGGCAGTGCAGCGTACGTAAGTTTGTACGTAGCCACCACCAAGTCTTGTCACGACTCGACGGCCTCCGGAATGCTCCGCAGCGCGGGCCTCCAGTGCTCCTCCCGGTGCACGTCATGGTGGTGCACCTCCCCGGAGTCCATGATGTCCGCCAGCAGCTGCCGGGTGCTGCTACCCCGGCCGCCGGGCGTCTTCCTATCCATCAGCTCGTGCAGCTGCCTCTTGGTGATCCTGATCGTCACCTCCGACAGGTGCTCTTCCGACCCGTCGTGATGGTGGTGGCGGCGGTGGTGGTCGTCTTCCGACGTGGACGACGCCTCCTCCCACTCGCCGTCGTCGGCCCACGACTCCCCGGCGTGCCGCGACGCCGCGCAGTTCCCCATCAGAAAACCTCCCACGACCGACGACTGCCTTCCTCCTTGCTCCCGCTCGCGAGCTCTAGCTCTCCTTCAACTTTTTCTGATCCCTCTCGCAGGCAAGAAATGGAGATGGATGGATAGACGAGATGCAATGTATCTACGATGGGCTGCTGTGTATTTATAGCTGGAGGCGGCTGGTTCATTCTTCCGCACGCGCGGATTTAGGCGTTGGTCGTCTAGCCCGTGATGTCAGAGGGACGGGAGGAGGCGAAGTCCGGGTCCGACGTGGCGTGCCGGTCATGAACCTGGTCAGAGGATCTCATCCTGACATCCTCCGCCGGCAGGGCTCCTGGAGCTAGAAGCCGGGCGAAGGTGTCGTACGCTCCCGGTGCTGCTGCGTAGGCACGCCACTAAATTACCCTTTTTTGGATAATCGAATAAATTAATATTTTAGGACGCAAGGCGAGCAAATTTCCTCTTCTCGGGGAAACACGAGAGTGAATTGCCTCCTGTGTGGACAATCTCCATTTTTCCTCCCCCCCCTTAGGGTTTCCCCCTCCCCTCCCCTGTCGCTGCTCCCTCCCCCCGCCATCGGCTCGCCCTCTCCTCCCTCCCCCACCACCCCTTCCATGTAACCCTTCCCACCCCCCACCCCCACCCCCCCCCGTCGCGTCCCCGAGCAGGGCGACCGGGGGCCTTCTTCCCGCCTCCTCCCAGGGCCTCCCCCTCCTTTTCCCTTCCCGCAGCCGCTGGCGTAGGCCACCGGGCCTTGCACGCGTGGTGCCGGCGACGGCGACCAGTTCTCCCCCCCCCGCGCCTCCCCGCACGGCGCTGCGGCTTTCGGGCGATGGCGGCCAGCGTCAGTGCACCCAGTGCCGGCGACGGATCTGCTCATCTTCGCGGCGCGCTCCGGGTGGCGAGGTGGCGGTGGCGCGGCTGCTTGGCTGCGAGGCGGCGTGATGGCTGGCGGCGGAACCCTTCCGGCCCTGATCTGGGCCCTTTTGGGCCCCATCTCGGTCTGGGTGGGCCCGGCGTGTGCTTTCCGGGGTCATCTCCGGCGGACGGATGTGTGGCTAAGGCTGGGGTTGGCGGAGACGGCGGCGCGTGTACTGCAGCGCAGCGACGGGAGCTTCACGAGCCCGCTTCGGGCTCGGCCGGTAAAAAGTGCTGGTTTGCTCGTGTCTTCGTCCGGCCGGTCGCGCGAGGTGGTGGACGTTGTCCCCTCCCACGTGGCCGCTGATCCTGCTGCCCCTCGTTTCCGGTTGGTTCCTCTCGATCCCGCCGGTCTCGCTTTGCTTGTCACGGTGAGACAGCGATGGTGATTGTGCGTCCGTGGTGGCGCATATTGGTGGACGACATGTATGGTGGAGCGCGATGGATCGTCTGGGGTCGTGGTTGGTTGGCGGTTGGGAGAAATCGCCGGCCGGCTTGCGACATCGATGCGGTGACGCCCGTGGGCGCCGCCGTGCCTTCTTGAAGGGCGTCGGATATACCCCTTCCCTCCCACGGCCCTTCGCGTACCGGGGGAAACCCTAGGCCATGTCCGGTAGCAGCGTCGTTGTCGTCGCGTTTTTTTTTGAAGGTGTTGCCTGGTATGCGGCGTTTCGGGGTGCTACGAGCGTGGTGGAATTCGCCGGCGGGCACAACAGTTGCGAGTCATCTTCTTTTTCGTTGATCCGCCATTGTCGGCATTTTTTCCTTTTGTATTTTCTCTTTCATTTTTTTTTGGGCGTGCCTGTGCTGCTTTCGTCCCAGCATCTTTCGTTGGTTGTATCGATGTTGTTGCTTTGTAATACAAACCGGGGAACCTTTTTGGGTAATTGCCTGGTCTCGCTCGGGGCACGCGACGAGGCGCGTTTTTGTTTTGTTTTTGGCGAAACACGCGGCTGGGTAGCTCTTGGGGCAGGTTGTTGGTTGAGCTGGTCTTGGGCCGCGGCCTGGTGTGTGAATGGGCTCCGAGGCGAATCTATCGAGCGGCCACTCCTGCGAGCTTTCGTGTACTCTAAAAAAAAGTGTAAGAAGGTATTTCCGCCACAGCCGTGACGACTGCCGTGCTTAAACCGCGGATCAGATAGCATTGATGAGGTCAGTAAAATTCTAGGCTGAATGGATCAGAACCTTCAAAAAGCTGAAAGGATAAGATGTCCCTGCTTAGAAATTTACCATGTGTGGTGACGTGTCGTGGTAAATATATACTACTACTGGATAATCTTTCTTTCAATAAAGTTTACTAAGTTGATGGACAAGCCCCTACTTGTCAGATTTTACTTTGTCCAACGAGTGCAGCATGCATCGTCCGATGGGATGCATCGCCAAGGATATGTACCATGTCAGATCTGCTCGGGTCATCATTCCCTGCAGAACACCGAGAAAACCTGCACACATATACGTGATGTCTGTATGAACTGGACGCTGACGGGATCTCTTTGACGAGCGGGATAGAAGTTTCGATTTGCAAATTCACAGTGGTCGCGGTCCTCTGTGTATGAACGGCTCATTGCGTACTGGGAATCCAAGATTCGTGATCTGGATCAGTTCAAACATGCCCTGCGTTTATTCCACCATAACCCTGCGGGATAGCTGAGGTAGGCACAAACAAAAAGGTTAGTCTATATCACATCTAGATGTGAGATATTATCTCACATCTAAGATGATGTCATTCTTTTTTTTTAATTGTCCAGCCAAGCTACTGTTTTTTTTTTGCTTTTTTTTATTTGGCTCAGTTTCTGAAAAAAAATGCAAAGAACATCCAGCCAACCTGCTGTTTTATTGTTTGTTTGTTTGTTTTTTTATCCGGCTCATTTTCTGAAAAAAAAAGAAACAATAGAGCGCACGTACAAGGTGTTGAACTTCCTACCTCCTACTCTTAAACACTGACTTAATAACTGGGTTAGCGTCAGATCTAGTCACTAGCTCCCTAAAATTATCTAGTTGCTAGCTACCGGTAAAAAAACCTGATCGCTAGCTTTTTCCGGAAAAAAACTGCTCGCTAGTCCAAACGTCGATTTGTTAGCTTTTGCGTCTGATCGTTATACATTTACAAGTACATCTCTCATTGCTAGCTTGTAGGCTACCAACGTTTTTTTTTCTTTTTTTCTTTTTGTTTTTGCCTTTTTCACTCTTATTATTTTATAATTAATTTTCTATAAGGAACAAAGTTTGGTCAAAACATATTTCAAAAAACATGTTCATGAATTTACCTATTTCTTAAAATTATAAAAATTGTTAGCGAATACCAAAAAAATTCTAATATATGGTGAACAATCCTTTAATATATGATGATCATTTTCTGAATACACACATTTTTTTTTGCAATATACAGTGAACATTCCTTTTGATACATGATGAACTTTTTATATACGGTGCACTAAAAGCAAACTTTTTATATACATTGTACTAAAAGCAAACAAGAGAAAACAAAAAAAGAAAGAGAAACCCAAAAGATAAATAGATAAATAAGAAGAGAACAAAAAATGAACACATTTTGATTTGTTCTAAAAAATTGATAAAGACGAACAATTTTAGAAAAATGAACAAATTTACATATTTGAAACATTTATTGAAACTTGTGAATTTATGAAAAAAGAAAAAAATAATCATAGAAAATGAGATCAATTTTTAAAATAGAAAAAATAAAATCAGAGCAAAACCAATGAAAAAAATGATAAATAAAAAAATGGAAAAACAAAACAAAAATGTATCCTAGCTACTTGGGCGGCTGCAAATGCAGGTTTGTTCACGACGAGGTGGACTTGGAGCTAGGACAAAAAAAGGTCAGACCCCTACTGGAAGTCGAGGGTGGACTCTCAACTGGGAATGAAAAAGGTCGGGTCCTAGTTGCGAGTCGAGTTGTTGCAACTGGGACCAAAAAGGTTGGGCCATACTTGCGAGTCGAGGGGTGGAGTTGCAACTGGGAAAATAAAAGGTCGAGTCCCAGTTGCGAGTCGACGGTGGAATTGCAACGGGGAAAAAAGATCGGGTCCCAGTTGCGAATCGAGGGTGGACTCGCAATTGGGACTTAAAAAGGTCGGGTCCCACTTGCGAGCCGTGGGTGGACTTACAACTCAGACAAAAAAGGTTGGCCCCCAGTAGCGAGTCGAGGGTGGACTTGCAACTCGGACAAAAAAAAGGTTGAGCCCTAGTTGCGAATAAAGGATGGACTTGCAACTTGGACACAAAAGGTTGGACCCTAGTTGCGAGTCGAGAGTGGACTTGCAACTCGAACAAAGGTTGTGCTCTAGTTGCGAGTAAAAAGGTGAACTTGCAACTCAGATAAAAAAGGTTGGTCCCTAGTTGCGAGTCGAGGGTGGCCGTGCAACTTGCGAAAAAAAGTCTATCCCCATTTTTGTGTCGAGAGTGAACTTGTAACTAGGACAAAAATGATTGAGGCCTAGTTAAGAATCGAGGGTGGACTTTCAACTGGGACAAAAAAGGCCGGAGCCCCGTCGCGAGTCAAGGGCAGACTTACAATTAGGACTGTAAGTATCAAGACCCGGTTGTGAGTCGAGAGTGCAATTGCAACATGGAAAAAAAGGTCAGGCCTCAGTTGCGGCTCGAGAGTGGATTTGGAAATCGGGCAAAAAAGGTCGGACCCCAATTGCGTGTTGCGGGTGGACTTGCAACTGGGAAAAAAAGTCACGTCCTAGTTACAAATCGAGGGGGGTTTTGCAACTGGGACAAAAAGTTCGAGCCCCAATTGCGAGTCGAGGGTGCACCTGCAATTAGAAAATAAAGTTGGACCCAAGTTGCGAGTCAACGATGGACTTGCAACCAGGAAAAAAAGACAAGTCCCAGTTGCGAGACTAGAGCGAACTTGCAACTCAGACAAAAAATGTTGGGCTCCAGTTGCGAGTCGAGGATGTACTTGCAGCTGGGACAAAACAATGTCAGGCATCAGTTGTGAGTCGAGGGCCGACAAAAGCGAAGCCAAACATGCCTAGACAACATGATATGCAATAAACAAAAAGCAACAAACGAGGCAGAAGGTTGAGAGAGCGCTTGCATGGAAATTACAGGAAATAAATTAAATGGTGAATTTATTTATTTGAAAATTATGAATTTATAAAGACCAAAAAGAGGAAATAGAAAAACAAAAGTTAAAAAACAAATGAGGAAACAAATCAAGGGAAAACACAACAAAAATCTTATAGCAAAGAGTTATCCTACAATAATGCACTTAGATGTGAAGTATTATTTCACATCTAGATGTGAAATAGCAAACCCGAAAAACAAAACATAGGCTCCAGTAGCGAGTTGGGGTGGGCTTGGGACTCGGATAACTACGTGCCCAGTTGCGAGTCGAGGGATGGACTTGCAACTGGGACAATTATGAAACTATGAGACAAGCTACGAGTCAAGGGTTGCGGGTTGACTTGCAACTATGATGAAACAAATTATGGTCCTAGTTGCGAGTCAGGGGTGGACTTGCAACTGGGATTAAAACGAGAGGAAAACCAATGAAAGAAAAAATGATAAAATATAAAAATAAAAAATCATAAAGAAAAAAACAAAAAAAAAGAAAAAGTATCCTAGCTACCTGGGCCGGCTCATCTGCGGTTTGTTCGCTGTCAAGGGGTGGACTAGCAACTGGGACAAAAAAAGATCGGACCCCTAGTGGCGAGTCGAGGGTGGACTCACAACTGGGACAAAAATGGTTGGGCCCCAGTTGCGAGTCGAGGGTGGACTTGCAACTGGGACAATAAAAGGTCAAGCCTGAGTTGCGAGTCGATGGTGGACTTGCAGCTGTGAAAAAAAGGTCAATTACCCCCGAGAACGTCAATTCCACAACCCAACCCAGCCACGCCTAGTTGCATTAGCATTGAAGGCGTGAAATGTAGTGGGGGACAAGACCAGTAATTGCAAATTGAGGGTGGGATGAAACAAACTATGAGTCCAGCGAGTCAAAGGTGGACTTGCAACTTGGATGAAAAACAATAAACATGGCTAGTTGCGAGTTGAGGGTGCGCTTGCAATTGAGAGAACTATGATTTGAGTTGCGACTCGAGGATGCACATAAAACAGGGACAACAACAAACTACGAGCCCAGTTGCGAGTCAATGGTCGACTTGCAACTAGGATAAAACAAACTACGGTCCAGTTGCGAGTCAAAGATGAACTTGCAACTGGGATGAAAGGCCAAACACGAGCCCAGTTGCGCGTCAAGGGTGAGCTTGCAACTGGGATAAAACAAACTATGAGCCTAGTTGCGAGTCGAGGTAGGACTTGTAACTAGGATAACAAAAACTACAAGCTCAGTTGCAACTAACGGGTGGACTTGCAACTGAGATGAAAAAATAACACATGCCGAGTTGCGAGTCGAGGGTGGACTTGCAATTCGGACAACAACAAAAATATGGGCCCATTCGCAAGTTGAGGGTGGACTTGCAAGTAGGACAACAACAAAACTTTTATCCCAGTTGCAAGTCGAGGATGGACTTGAATTTAAGACAACTACGAAACAACGAGCCCATTTGCAAGTCAAGGGTAAACTTGCAACTGGGATGAAAAACAAAAACATGCCTAGTTGCAAGTTGAGGGTGGGCTTGCAAATGGGAGAAATATAAACCCAGTTGCGAATGGAAGATGGACTTGCAACTAGGACAACTACGAAAGTACAAGCCCAATTGCAAGTCAATTGTCGACTTGTAGTTGGGATGAAAGACGAAACACATGCCCAGTTACGAGTCAACAATGGGCTTGTAGGGGTGGACTTGCAACTGAGACTAAAGTGGTCGGGTCCCCAGTTACGTGTTGAGGGTGGAATTACAAATGGGACAAAAAAGGGGCCAGGCCAAGGTGCGTATGAACAGTGCACTCACAAAGTAGGACAAGAAAAGATCGGGCATCTTACATATTAGGATTAGAGTTGACAAAAAAAGGTTATTGCCTGTCATTGTAGTGTTTAAAAGCAGATCCATCCTCGGGTTACCTTTGCTCTAAAGACAAAGAGGAATGAGTGAGAGATATGAGAAGAACTGATGAGCCAGCGGTCAGCTCGTCTCTTCGACTTATACAAACGACTTGTCTTTTCAACTACAACACAGAACAAACAAACCACAAAGAATGGCCCAACAAAGCACGGTGTGACGAGCCGCAAAATGGGCGAGTGACACCGGATGCGCGGGACTAGACAACCCCAATTAAAAAATTGCACGAAATTAATAGCGACGGGTCAAATGGACCGGAACTTAGATGAAACATCGTTGAAACTCATCTATATGAGTTTTAGCAATTCGATACATGATTTACTTACATGAACACAAAAATCAAAACAACAACAAAAAAAACATGCATCAACGATCGTACGGTATATACACACACAAAGGAGATGCATGCACGCAACATATGACATATATGCATTCATAGCATCGCAGAGGGAGAAAAAAATAAAAAAATAAAGAAAAGATAAAAGGCCTCAGAAAACGCAAAGGATGTAGCGAACGGAGACACTTCAGAAAATAGACAAAAAAAACAAAAAAAAAACAGACAAAGACAGCCCACGCTGCCACACACATGGGCCAGCCCAAGCTGCCACGATGCACGCTCGTTAGGCTTCAGGCTGCGCGAGCACAGCACGCTCGAGCTCGAACGCGGACAGCCGCGAGATTAGCATATGCGTGAATTTTTGGGACAAAATAAATCAATGGGAGACTTTAAAAAGAAAAAAAATCAAGAATGAGGGAGTTAGATGTGAGATAATATCTCATATCTAGATGTGAATAGCAAACCCGCAAACAAAATACCCGACTGTTCCAAAAGTGCAACCTGATTGACCTCTGGCCTAAATGTTAAAGTATTTCCATGGAAGCCCCGGTAACCTCACCTAGGAATTCGAAGGTCTTGACCTTTGATCATGAGCAATATGTAACTCTAGACTGTAGAGGCTGCTTAATCCCCAAACTTAATCAATTTAAGAGGGTTGCTTCTTCGGCAAGCACTGTTCTGGCGTAATTCAGGGGCAAACATGACCCATGCAGCTTTGGACGACGTGTCTCTTTCAGCATTTTCAAGGTAGTCCTTAGAGTTGAGACGCCCGCACAAAGAAAAATTAAACCCCTAGACACCCAATCTTCAATGGTTGAATATCGCAATGCAAGCAAGATGGCCGTGGTTGAAACGGGCAGATGGGAACAGACCGTGGAGTGAGTTCACTATCAAGGTGCCTAATGCATCCATGCAACTGTTCAAGGCAGCAACTAGAGTTAAGACTGGAGATGGGAACAACACCTTGTTCTGGGAGGACAGATGGCTGGATGGTATGAGCGTGCAGGAGCTGGCACCGGAAGTCTACAAAAGGATCCCACATAGGATCAGGCGGGTGTCGAGCCTAGGGCAGCTTGCATCTAGTGGAGAGTGGGCACGGCAGGTTGGGCCGGATCTAGATGAGGCCACGATGTACCAGTTTTTTGAGCTATGGTCGAGAGTACAAGCTTGGGAGCCGCGGGTCGGCGAACGAGATGTGGTTGCCTGGTCCTGGGAGGAGCTTGGCCAGTTCACCGTGCGATCGGCATATGCGAGCAGATTTTGGGGACGCGAGATGGTCTCCACATCGAAACTCACGTGGAAATCACGGGCACCGTTGGAGTGTCGCTTCTTTACGTGGTTGGCTCTCAAGAATCGGTGTTGGACCTCGGACAGGCTAGCAAGAAGGGGTTTGCCGCACCAAGACTCGTGCCCATTTTGCGATCAAGAAGAAGAATCGATAAACCACATCTTGCTCACATGTGTTTTCGCTAGGACTACGTGGACGCAGGTGGGAGAAGCTCTTGGCAAGACAGACTGGAAACCGAGCCAGGACGATATTCTGGGGGAATGGCTTTGCAGCAGAAATGCAGATGGAGGAACAAGCAGGAAGGATTTGCATAAGGTGATGCTGCTAGTGCTGTGGGAGTTATGGAAACATAGGAATGCCATTGTGTTCGAGGGTGATTCCCCATCGGTCAACAGGCTCATACACAAGGTGAAGGCTGAGGCCAAATCGTGGACTATGGCAGGGCTTATCAAGAGAGAGATGGATAGTTTTCAGAGTAGATTGTATAGGTGGGCAATGGGCGAGGGGTAGAATAAGTGTGTGTAAGTGGAGTGGATGCGTGTTCAGCCACGTAGGCTTGTACATGTAACTTGAGGTGGAGGCTTTCTTTGCCTTTCTTCTTTAATATATAATATGCACGCTCGTGCATATTCGAGAAAAAAAAATTAAACCCCTAGGGTGCATATATGGGCCAAGTTGATGCAGCTTTTTTTTTTACGACTCGATGCAGTATTGAATTGTGTTGCTACTTTACGAACTCCGCTAATTCCTCTCTGGACAAGTTCTTGTGAAAAAAATGATCTTAATGAAAACTATCATCCTCCTTTATCCCAAGAAGCATATGTGCAACTTTTGCCATTGTAGCCCCAGTTGTAGGATCTGAATCTGAAAACATTGTTAAAGAAGAGATGGGGTGTTTGCTTACGCCACTGCTAAAGAAGAGAAAATACCTTATATAACACTGTTTTAAATGTTGTTTTCTTATTTGACACTCAAAATATTTTCCTTCCCTATCTAACACCGTGTTTAAATTTTATGCCTTTTATGACATTTTCGTTCATTTTGAGTCTTAACGGTGTTAAATGACACGTGAAAAGACCTATTTGCCCTCATATGGTATGTGACAAAAAAAAATTCAGTCTTTTCTACAAGTGTCGCTTCACCCTTAGGATTTGGAACCTCATCAAAATTGGCTTGGTCTCCATATGATTGACATGTCAACTTGGGACAATTTGCACTCTCTCTCGCTTTGGTGGAGAAACATGTCTGGAAGCAACATCCCCAATAGAAAGGCTATGGCATCCCTTACTATGGTAGTTGGGTGGACCATTTGGAATGAGAGAAACGCTCGTATATTCACGCACAAGTCAACAAATGTGCCGGTCATCTTCGACACCATCAAAAGAGAAGCTAGACTTTGGGTTACTGCGGGTGCACACAAATTGGATAGCATAATGCCGGGAGAGTAATGGACCTCATGTAATATGTGTGGTGTAACAAACAAACTCTATTCTCCTTCTTAATTAATGGATGAGGCAAAGCTTATGCCTCCATTCGGAAAAAAAAATGTGTGGGAGTTTAGCTTCGGTATACGACTCTGTCCGGATGGCAAACCTGGTAGTCTACTCTATTTGCCCCTGGGAGCAGCGCATTTGGTGATGGGAGGGCGTACGGTGGTCAACGGTGTACATCAATAGTACATAGTACACTACATAGTCGATCGTATACAACAAGTCAGTATATGTTAATATCGTAGTTAGTGCTTATACATTTTTTTTGGGTGAAAACTCGGTGCTTGTACATGCACGTACACAAGATCTGCCAGAAGCACTTGTGGATTTTGCTTCGGAAAAAAAAACTTGCTCACAAAAAATAAACACGACATCGTGTCTGTGTAGAATTCCAATCCATCACCGTATAGGACAGGTATTGCTAGATGGCTAGGTATAGCTTAGTATTGTACTCCCTCTGTCTCAAAATAAGTGTCTTGGCGTTGATCGAGATAATATTGCTAACTTGGTTAGCTAGCCAACCAACGTAAAATCAGTCATGGGAGAGATCGGTTGCTAGCTAGTCTTTCACTCCGTTCGAATTCTTGTCGCGAAATAGATGTATCTGAGCGTATTTTAGTTACAGATCGTTCGTTTTCATGACAAGTAATCCGAACTAAAGAATAACTTCTAGTACTACTACATGCTTGTTACTTGATGTGTACGTGTATATCGCCGTCTACGTCTCGATGGAACGCATTAGCTTCCAAAGTACTTGAGCTAGCCTCCTATGCCTGTACGCCGGAAAGCACTCGGCCACAACGCTCTCGAGGTCGGGACGAAGGCCAACACGAATCGAGCCGGTCAGATACACATATACACGTAACATTTTGGTCACATACCACACGAAGAGTAAATAGGTCTTTTCAGGTGTCATTTAACACTGTTAAGACCTAAAACAGACGAAAATGTTATAAAAGGCATAAAATTTAGATTCGGTGTTAAATAAAGAAGAAGAAAAAATTCAGTATCAAATAAGGCAACAAATTTTAAGACAGTGTTAAATAAGGAATTCTCTCGCTAAAATGTACAAACTTCCGACAGGCAGGGATCATGCACCTGCATCATTTGCTGAACACCAACGATGCTCCGGGCATCTTCGCCCTTTCCAAACGCACCAATAGTTGCGTCGCCAAGGCGTTGAATAATAATGATTGGGTCTGACACATCAATCTGCAAGGCGTCCTCTTGGTTACCCTCATCCAGCAATTTTTCGCCCTTTCGTGCAAGTCCCTTGGGGTTCATCTTGTCCCAAACACCAAGGGTGGCATTCGGTGGAAGTTCGCAGCCGATGGATGCTACTCCGCCGCCACCTCATACAAGATGCAGTTTGCCGGATTGATCAAGTCTGAGATGCCTAGGATGGTTTGGAAGATTTGGCCGCCTTTTAAGATTAAAATCTTCTCCTGGCTGATCCTTCAAGAAAAAATCTGGAGGGCTGACATGTTGCTTTGCAGAGGTTGGTCAAACTGCGGCCTTTGCAAACTTTGCAAGAGGGGTGCGGAAACGGTGACTGACCTTATGTTCAAATGCCGCTTCACTATCAGGGTTTGGAACTTGATTTACGAACGGTTGGGCTGGCAATCGGCGACGCCTTCTTGGATTGTCGACATGTACACGATCAAACAATGGTGGAACTCGAGCGAGGGACAACCGGGCTAATCCTATAGGAAGGCGTTTAACTCTTTGCATATGCTCATATGCTGGGAGATATGGAACGAAAAGAATGCCTGGGTCTTCTGCAACAAGGCATCTTTACCCACACGCGCGACAGCGACGATTATGGACGAGGCAAAAACTTGGGTAGTTGCCAGGGCTAGATTTTTTTTGTTTCTCGAATACCCGCGGAGGCGTATCATTCCATTGATAAAAAAGGATAGAATACAAGTGGAGTAATCCCAAGATGCGTACATGAGTTACCAATGAGCCGAAGAGAGGGGGTTGCTGATCCCCGATACAGAGAGGTCAGGCTACGGAAATGATCCTATCTAGTCCCTTGGCACCCGCCCACGCCCATCTCTCGCCGTCGGTCTTTATTGTGGTAAGCAGCTGGTCGTTTGAAGGTTGCATACCCTCAAAGATTGCATTCCTATGCTTCCAGATGGCCTAGCGGTAATGATTGTGAGTGATGCAAAACCCTTCCATAAGCAAGTGGGAGCCACCATGGTGAAAGAAGACCACCAAGAGAAGAAGGTGGACGTGCCATCCGGTGATAGAATCAGAAGTCGGGTACCAAGAGAGCACCTCGTGCCAGGTGATTCGAGAGAAGATGCATCTGGAAAATGTGGCGCAGTGTCTCATCCTCCTGGGAGCACATCCCATAGATAGGCGTGTGTTGCAAACCTCTTTGCGCCAAGCGATCAGCGGTCCAACAGCGATCCTGCGATGCAAGCCGGAAGAAGAAATTGACATTGAGGGGCGCCCAGCTACGCCAGATGAGCTACCAGAACGGCACTGTCGTAGAACCAGTGAGGAGCATGGTATAACAGGAGCTCGGAGAGTAGGTTCCCTTCGCGGACCAGCGCCAAGTTAAGTTAGAGTATCTGGGGTTGTTGAGAGGAAGACTTGTTGGATGCCGCGCCATAGGTCGATGTACTCCACGGTCACAAGGGGGCCCAGAGCGCCATCAATGTCGGAGATCCAATTCCACTGCGCCAGGGTGCATATACCAGACGCGTGCGGCGTTGTCTTCTCTTGACAAGGGCTGTAAGAGTAGACGCGATCTCAGCAATAGACTTAACACACAGGAATGGTTTGGAGAAAAACCTTTTAGCTGACCTCCTCTTATTGTGTCATGTGTTATCAGTAAGTTAGAGAGAGCAGTACTCATCTGTTCTTTGACTGCCCATTTGCAAAGCTGCTGTTGTCATTATCTATGCCCCAATGTGCAAATGACTGATGATCTCCAGGAGAATCTGCAGGGACTGAGGCATGAGTCGGGCGTGCCTTTCTTCATGGGAAAATTATTTTGGTAACCTGGAGTATCTTGATTTGCAGAAATGGTTTCATCTTCAAACATAAGAAGACCCCCTGTCTGTACATTCATGGATGAAGCTCATCTTACGGACGCGGAGGAATTGATCCCGAGCACCAGTGATCCCGGATGAACAGTAAAATCCGAGAAAATAGTAAAAAAAATCAAAAAAAATCTGAATTTTTTTGTCAAGAAACTTTGATGTTTTTTCTACATGCTTGCCAATTTTCGTGATGAAATAACATTTGTGGAGGTGTCAGAAAAAAAAACAAAATCATGCTCCAAAAAAACTGTTTTTGGAAGCATTTTGGAGCATCGATTTTGTTTTTTTTTTTGCTGAGACCTGCATGAATGTCATTTTGTCATGAAAATTTGTACGCATGTGAAAAATATGTCAATGTTTGTTGCCAAAAATATTCAGATTTTTTTGAACTTTTTAAATATTTTTTTCGTTTGTACTGTAGCAAAGGGTGCCTGTGAGCTCGAGCTCACAATAGCACTTTCGTCATCTTACAGTTTTCTTTTGGAAAGAAGGTTTAAACTCCTGGCATATAAAAACATATATCAAGACCATCACTCGCACCTACAAACTCGATAATGTGGAGTGCTCTCACTCCCCATATCTAAAATCGGTGTCGTCGTCAATCCATCCACATAACGTATCGAAAGCTACAACTGGTGCAGCAAACCTAAAGCGTACACCACATGCACATGTTTTAGAAGCCACCATCATCATCGAACCACTAACCCATCTTCAGGAAAAAGATCTGCATCATCCTTACCAATCCGGACATCCGTCTACGCCACAACGGCGCCCAACGGCACCACATCCCAGCATGCAAACTGCTGAGCACGTTGCCATCGCCGCCGGTACACGGCAACACCATGCCACCAAGTACCAGCACCCGACACAGCTTGAAGTCTCTAAATGATCTGTCGCGTGTAGCACCTGCGAACAGGCATGTCAGAGTATAGCCCCTGTCGGCTAGGCATGACTTGGAATCTCGACCGAGCTCCATACAAGACGAAGCCGCTCCACCTCATGCCTCTGTCTTCGGGCACTGCTCCACAAACAATACGCCCAAGAGAAAGCCGACACCGCAGTGCCACCATCTTCCAATCTGGAAGACCAGATCCTAGGGTTTCCCCCGTAGCAGCACAAGCGGGTCGATAGTAGTTACACCACTATGCCTTCATCAAGGTAACAACGCAGAACGCCGCCATCCGCTCCATTTTCACCGGCAACAATGTCTCCTCGACTCATAGCCGGGACTAGATGACCGATCTCGATATCCAACCACCCAGACTCAGGCCAACAACCTTTGACGGAGAAGATGACCACCACCGCCAAGCCCAGGGTTGCTGCCCCGGGCGTCCGCGTGATGTAGATCAAAACCAGGAGCACTACCGCGATCTGAAGCTGAACCGGAGGTTGAGCCGCTGCAGCATGGCCGCTGCCGCCACCTACCGCTGCGCTACAGACCTGCCGCCACACTCCAACCGTCATTGTCCACCATCACCGCCAAGGAGATCAAGATCGGAACCGCCACAACGATCTTGAGCAGCTAACGCGCGAGAAGAAGGCCGCCGCTGCCGAGCCGCTCAGGCTTTGCCCTGGCGTCGTCGCCAGCGGCGGCGGAGAGGAGAGTGGTGGCGGGGGGGGGGGGGGATGTGGGAGGCGGGGACGCCGCGCTATACGGGAGCGGGAAGCTCATCTTACATAGAGCTAACAAAGCATCTTATTGAGCTTTTGCTGTATGGATGGATACATTTCAGTAGCTTTGTTCTTAGATGTTGCTGCTTTTCTGTAAATACTTGCATGTAACACACTATAATTCTTTAATTTGTTTGAACAGTAGACAACTCACCTACTGTTTTCCGTCAAAAATAAACGTGTTCGTCTAACATAAGGACAAATATTTGTCCTTGGAATAATAGATCATTGATAGGCATAGCCCATAGACTGGACCAATTCAGTGTGGAATATATAGTCGTCGATGCTAGTAATGTAATCGCAGCTGTCAGTTAGTTTGACTGCGCTTAGAGGGACGAAAATAGTGGGTGAGCATATAGCGCCTGCATTTACCGGCCCTAGCTAGGTATTGAATCTGTGAACGCGCGTCACTTTTACGCCTAGGGGACGGCTAAAACTCAGTCGACTGAGTTTTAAGGAAGTCTCAGTCGATGTACCTAGCCTTCGATCGATTTCGGTTTAAGATTCAGGATCGCTATTTTCTTGTGATGTACCGGCCTGTATTAGTTGTGCCCCCGGCCCATTGCATTGTTTCTTTTTTTTTTCTTGCCTTCTCTTCTATTCTTTGTGTTGGACAGAGATGCCCCAAGGGCTGGCCGTGAGGGGTGGTTTGGCTTTTCTTTTTCTGTTTTTTTGGGCTTTCTTCTAGACTACTTTTTTTTGTTAGTGGTCGTGTTGCTTGGGGACAGGAGGGATTAATAGGGCTGTTCGCTTTTGTTTGTTCCCATTTTCTTTTTGTTTTATTTTTTATTTTTTCTATTGCTATTATTATTTGAAATAATATTGTCACTTGTTTACACATACGACAATCGCACACAATTGCATGTACATTAAATCACATGTTTTATTGTCTGTGTTCGCATGCAACTTTTTTTTCTTTCCAAAAATATTATCGCCAAAACGCCTGTCGAGCACACTCAGTTTCATGCACACACACAATTGTATGTATGTCGTTGGCATGTAGCTTATCTTTTTTCCTTCTCAAAAATAATTGTCACCGGCCAACTAGACTTTGTTTCTGGTTTGAGTTTTTTTAACTCTGTTTCTAGTTCGAATAGAGATCAGTAGGGCCAGTTGTATGTCCGACACTAGGAATACAACTGCAAGTGTCACACCCGACCGCAACGGGAAGTCTTTGTTCTATCAGAGGCGGCACCGGTAGAGGGGACGGGCCAGTAGCAAGCCCGACAACATCCCCGCAACTGCAAGCGTCACACCCGACCGCAACTGCATGTCCCCTAACATGGTTGCAAGTTGCAACGAGACCTTTGTTTTGTCTAAGGGGGCGGCGGAACAGGGGGCGGGCCAGTTGCATGTCTGACACTAGGCATACAACTTCAAGTGTGGCACCCGACTGCAACTACATGTCTTCTAGCCCGACCGCAACTAGACTTTTTTGTTCTGTCGGAGGGGGCACCGGTAGAGGGCACGGGCCAGTTGCAAGCCCGACAACATCCCAGCAACTTCAAGTGCCGCACCCGACCGCAACTGCATGTCTCCTAGCATGGTTGCAACTGGACCTTTGTTTGGTCGGGGGGAGGGGGCGACGGGAGAGGGGGTGGGCCAGTTGCATATCCGACACTAGGAATGCAACTTCAAGTGTCGCACCCGACCGCAACTCATGTCTTGTAACTCAACATGGCCGATCTTTTTTTCAGCCGGGCGGGTGGGCGATTCTAAGCCCAACAATAGCCCATAGAATCGCAAGCAACGCACCCGATCAAGAATCGCATGTCCCCAACATGGTTTCATTGGACCTTTTTTTTCGGAGGGCGCGAAGAGAGGCGGGCGATTGCATGCCCGACACTAGGCATACAACTGCAAGTGTCGCAACCGACCGCAACTACATGTCATGTAACCCGACCGCAAATGGACATTTTTGTTTTGTCGGAGGGGGCGCCGGTAGAGGGGGGCGATTGCAAACCCGACAACAACCCTAGAATCGCATGCACCGCACCCGACCGCAATTGCATGTCCCCCAACATGGTTGCAATCAACCATTGTTTTGTCGAAGAAGCGGCGGGAGAGGGGCGGGCGATTGCATGTCGGACACTAGGAATGCAACTTCAAGTGTCGCACCCGACCGCTGGACTTTTTTCGTCGGGGGGCGATTGCAAGCTCGACAACAACCTCAAGAATCGCAAGCGCAAAGACCCGACCGCATCGCATGTCCCCAACATGGTTTCAATCGGACCTTTTTTTAGGGCGGCGCGAGAGGTGGGCCAATTGCATATCCAACACTAGGCATACAATCGCAAGTGTCGCACCCATCGCAATCGAATGTCTTGTAACTCGACCAAGAATGGACTTTTTGTTTTGTCGGAGGGCGCCGGTAGAGAGGTGGGCGATTGCAAGCCCGACAACTGACCTCATGGCGCATGCACCGCACCGACCGCAATTGCATGTCCCCAACATGGTTGCAATCAACCATTGTTTTGTCGAAGGGCGGCGGGGAGAGGCGGGCGATTGCATGTCGGACACTAGGAATGCAACTTCAAGTGTCGCACCCGACCGCAACTGGACTTTTTTCTGTCGGAGGGGGCGGGCCAGTTGCAAGCTCGACAACAGCCCTGCAACTGCAAGCGCAGCACCCGACCGCAACTGCATGTCCCCCAACATGGTTTCAACTGGACCTTTTTTTTAGGGGCGGCGCGAGAGGGGGTGGGCCAATTGCATATCCAACACTAGGCATACAACTGCAAGTGTCGCACCCGACCGCAACTGAATGTCTTGTAACTCGACCGCAACTGGATTTTTTGTTTTGTCAGAGGGGGCGCCGGTAGAGGAGGTGGGCCAGTTGCAAGCCCGACAACAACCTACAAGCGCATGCGCTACACCCGATCCATAATCGCATGTCCCCAACATGTTTGCAACCGAACCTTTGTTTTGTCGGAGGGGGCGGGCCAGTTGCATGTCCGACACTAGACATACAACTGCAAGTGTCGCACCCGACCGCAACTAAATGTCTTGTAACCCGACCGCAACTGGACTTTTTTGTTTTGTCAGAGGGGGAGTCGGAAGAGGGGGTGGACCAGTTGCAAGCCCGACAACAGCCTCGCAACTACATGCGCTACACCCGACCGCAATTGCATGTCCCCCAACATGGTTGCAACCGAACCATTGTTTTGTCGGAGGGGGCGGCGGGAGAGGGGGCGGGCCAGTTGCATTTCAGACACTAGGAATGCAACTGCAAGTGTCGCACCCAACCGCAATTGTATGTCTTGTAACCACACGCAACTGGAATTTTTTGTTCTGTCGGAGGGTGCGTCGGTAGAGGGGGTGGGCCAGTTGCAAGCCCGACAAGAACCAATTGAACATCGTCCATGTTGTACTCGCATGCAACTGCGAGCGACACTAACCGGGCACAATAAGGGGTGTGTGGCTGGGTGCTTGGGCGGCCTCGTATGTGGTTTTATTATCAACTTTTCATTATTACTTTTCTACTTTTATTTTATTTATGTATATAGTTTGTGTCTTGGATTTGTATTTTTTTTCTAAGTAGTGATGTTATGTTTTTTTAATAAAAGAGACAACTTCGCCCATGTGCAACTTAACACATTTTTTATTTTTCAAAAAATTGTGCCACTAGTTATACACTCAGTCGCACGTAGTTGCATGTTCGACGACTACACTCAATTACATGCCTACCATATGTGTGCAACTTTATTTATTTCTTAAATATTGTCATTCGGTTGTACGCATCTCGTCTGAATGTCTACCATCCTTGTGCAACTTAATATATGTCTATTAGCCACGTGCATTTGCATGTCTAAAGTATATATGCAATTTAGTTGTTTTTATTTTCAAAGGTACCACCACCTGGATGCACACATCGACAATGACGCAGTTGCATTTCTCATTGTTAGTGTGCAACTTTTAAAAGAAATGACATCTTTTGTACACACTGGTTTTCTTCCTTTTTTACCTTTTTTCTGTTGCCTTTTAATTTCTCAGTTACATAAATGTTTTTGAAATGATACAAAATGATTCAACTTGTATGTCCTTTTCCTCCAGTTTTTTCCCATCTTATTCTCTGTTGTTTACCTTTTTCTTCAGAACTTTTTTATACAAAGTGAGCGAATATATTTTTGGTCCTCTCGGTGGTTTGTCAGCAAAACAAGAAAAATGAAGATTCAACATAGAAGAAAAAGAAAAGGCAAACCGGCCCAACAAAAATCTGCGGTGAGACAAGTCCAGCCTAATAATACAAAATACAAAAGAAAAAAAAGGGCACACAAAGAGAGAGAGGCGGGCCAGCCCAACACAGGAAGAAGTAACGGCTGCGAGAACGCACAAACAATAGGCTGCGTACAAACATGGATGACACTATCAAAAAAAATAAAATTGATGACATCAGCGACTTAGACTTCGCGAAGTCTCAGTCGACTTAGACCTAGACAGACCCTTACGCCTAATCTTTTCTTAATCACTAGAACAGCCAATCGGAAGTGTGAAGTTTTTAAAAAATGTCAGGGCGATGCATTTTGTTCTGTTTTCAGTTTTCGTCTGAAGATGGCATTTCATATATCTCCTCCATTCGCAGTTCTTACAGCTGTGGCACTCAAATACTCGAGAGTTCCCGGGATTAATTACAGACTACAAAGCAGCCAGGTAGAAAAACATCTGAGGCTCCCAGAAGCGGAACTCCAAAAAAAAAATCATCTCTGCCACCGGCATTTCTGTAGTCTGTACATCTGCTAATAGAATCTCGATCTAAAAACCTATACCCGCACTCCTACATACAGCAACTATATACTATACGCACATCAGAATCAAGAGATCGGTGGAACAGTCCTACGTACGGATCGAGGTCAAGGCTCGTCGGCTTCGGTGATGCTCTGCAGCGACGGCCTCCAGTGCCCCCTTGTCTCGTGATCGTCGTGGTAGCACACCGTGCCGGAGTTGATCAGATCCGTCAGCACCTTCTCGGTCGCCCTCTTCCCCTTGCCGTCCCGGGCGGCCTGCTGCAGCAGCTCCTGGACCTGCCTCTTGGTCACCCTGATCTTCACCTCCACCCGCTCCGTCTTCTCGTTCTCGCCGGCCGCCGTCTTCCCCTCCACCACGTCCACCTCCCACTCGTCGTCGTCCACCCACGACTCGGAGGCGCGCTGCAGCTTCAAGCAGTTCCCCATGGAGGATCGACCTCCCGATCGATTGGTGCGTATCGTATATATGATCGTATCTCAAGCCTGGATGCTAGCTCTTGATCTTCCTGAGCTAGGTCCGGCTTGAGCTTCGTGGTAAGAGAGAGGGAGAGAGAGGGAAGATCGTTTGGCCCGCGCGATACAGCTTATATATATACATAGAGGCTGGAGGTTGAAGGGGACGTGCCAAGTTGGACCATGGCGGGCGGATGGAGTTGGACGTGGAGGGCGGGAGACCACGTCTCGGCGTCTCGCGCAGGCGGCTTTTTCCCCAACCGGGCGTCCATCGGGCCACGTGGACGGCCGCGGCGATCCGTGGAGTAGTGCGGCCGGTGGGATGGAGGCGAGCAGGGCGCTGGACGGCCGGGATCGGTGGTGGGGACGGCGCGGCGGTGGACGTACGTGGTGGGAAACTGGCGCCCGGGAGCGAATCTTCAAACGTTCTCCTCCTCCTTCCTTCCACGCGAGGCGTGCGGAAGGCTCCGCGCGTGTGAACGCGGCTTTTCCACGGGATCTTCCGCCGGTGCTCAAGGCTTTTGTGGAGCCAACGACCGGGATGGGACATGGGAGTTGATGCTACGTGTCACCCACTGTCCATGCAGAATTTGGGAAAACTCAGGCTGCCTTCTCCGCTCTGCCGGTGATCTCTGCCGATTTTTGGTATGCATGTTCGGTTTTGCCTTGTCGTGAAGAACATCCAACAACTCGAGCAAGCCGCAAGATTTTTGGAATTAGTTTTAGGCTAGATAGATCGATCGAGAAATGCCCAGAGAGAGAGAGAGAGAGAGAGAGAGAACACAGTGACGAAGCCTGAACTTGTGCCCTCGAATAATGCTCAGCCAAATAACCAAAGACAAAAAATGAAAGCTGTGAGTGATCAAAGCGAGATAAAAATAGGACCGACAGATGTGGGTACCTAACCTGACAAGGCAAGAACCACTGGTCCAACTCCAGACCAAACTAAAATTTGCCCCGAGCTAATCACGCTATAGCAGCTAGAATTCCACGAAGATATTGCCAAGGACTAGACGCGGACGACGCTTGCATGCATGCGCACGCAGCGTACCCTTAATTTGTTGCCTTGCTTGTTGGCGTGTACAAGCTTACAAAACAGTCGCTGGAGATTAGGTTCTATATTACAGGATATATTTCTTTATCAAGATTTTGTTTAGTATGTATTTCACGTTCGCCGTGATCCCCTGCATGGAACATGAGCGCTCTTTGTATATGCAAAACGTGATTTTCAGCATATGCAAGCGCGCCCATTTCATAATACAAAATGCTATACTCACTTCACAACACTCTTACATCACACTTGTTGAAGTGTTAGTGCCTACTTTTTTCTAGGAATCATTACTATTTGTCTGAGGATTCTGAATAATATGTTTGCGAAATCACACCTTATCAAGGGCACAAGACGATCACTGCCCTGGTTAGCAGCTGTATGACTATGAAGTACAAAGACAGAGAGGCTGCAAATGCAGAAATGGCCAAGACTCAAAGGGGGACACATGATCATTATGTCATTTCAGCGTCACCTGGCTAGTATCTCCTCTCAGTGTTTGTTTTCCATGAAACTATAATTCGTAGCACCACCAGTTTCTTCTGCCCTAATAATGGCCGTATCTGTCAACCACTACCAGAACTGAAAATTCAGTGCTCCAAACCATGTACGCCAGTAGTTGCTCGTACATATACGGAATAGTCCTTTGCTGGAGCCTGGAAAATGGGACTTCCAGATAGCAACTTGTGCGGTCAACACGATGGCAACACTATGCCCACCACTTCGATGTTACTAATCGATCGATTGATACATCGAGCAACCTTGATATAGACTCCGGCTTATCATGTGTTTGTGGGCACCTACTACTGTGCACCATAGCAGCCTCCATTTTCTCTTGTAAAGAGATTATGGCAAATTTTGACTTGCAAATGCTTGCACGGTCAGCTGGAAAATGTGTGGGTCAGTTTGTAGTGAATGTGCCGCTCACGTTTAACGATCAGTCTCAAATGAGCTACTCCCTCCGTCCCATAATATAAGAACGTTTTTGACACTACACTCTAGTGTCAAAACGTTCTTATATTATGGGACGGAGGGAGTATCTCCCTTGAGTTGTTCCGACACATCTAGAATTTTGTGGAATACTCTTCCACCTTTCATCTTGCCTTAGATATTGGTTTTGTAAAGATGGTTACCTTACTGCCTGTAGGCTCGGCTGGAAAATTGCTATTAGGTTCATGAAAATACAGGTCTTCTTTGGATTGAAGGAATTTTATAGAAATTTTGTAGGATTACAATCCATAGGAATATTTCCTATGGAAGCCCTTTGGATCATAGGAATGGTTTCACCAAATTTCAATCAAATCCATTCCTATACCCTCCATTCCATAGGAATCTAGACATGAGCTCAAACCTCATTTTATTTTTCCTTTGAGAGGTCCAATGCACTTGCAGTCTATCTCTCTCTACTCTCTCTACTCAATCCTCTAAAATTCATGTGATCATTTCCTATGCACCATATGACACGTTTTATAAATTCCTGTGTTTTGAAATCATGTAGGAGTTCATATGATATGGCATCGTAATCCTATGTTTTTCCTATTCGTATGTTTCTAAATTCCTGCAATCCAAAGAAGCAACAAATACACTCCACACGGAAGTTGTCTAGCAAAAACTTACAGCAGCGTTTCAATCTCATGGCACATTATCGTTTTTCAAAATACACCTTTCGACTCATTCCCAAAGAAATTCCCATTCCAAAATGTTCAGTTTGTAACTACCAAAATCAATAAAAAAAATCTTAGGCCTCGAGAGCTTCCTAGGCAACTTCTCATGCCATTGCCACCCTTCCAACCCCCTCATCGCCAGAGGAGGAGGTATCAAATGGTGGAAGCAGACGGCGAAACATCTCAATTGGTTATTTCACTCACAACCCATCTGCACCACATCTTATTCTTAGTTGCGCTTGTCGGCGAACCACCTCTTCGTGTTGCTACTCTCGTATATGCTCTTTGATGTGCGCTTGTCGATGGCCCAAGAGCGATGGTGACACGAGTGTCACAAATAATTTGTTCTAACACTTAAGCATAATGTCATTCCATGCTCGCATGCCGTGATGCCTCTCCGCTAATGATGGCACTGGCTTCTGCCTCGGTGTTACCACCTGCTTTGTCAACCATGCCCTTTGTGACTTAGTTAAGACAACTCATTGCACCCATGTATGAACACCTAATTGGGGTGGCTTGGCCATAGCTTCTTCCTATATCACACGGTGTGGGCCGAAATCTCCCAAACAGGTTGGGTACATCGATGAGCCTCATCCGGTGGATAGGGCGTCTTGGATGAAAACTCTGCTCAACTTACTGAAGGAAATATGCCCTAGAGGCAATAATAAAGTTATTATTTATTTCCTTATTTCATGATAAATGTTTATCATTCATGCTAGAATTGTATTAACCGGAAACATGATACATGTGTGAATGCATAGACAAAACAATATGTCACTAGTATGCCTCTACTAGACTAGCTTGTTAATCAAAGATGGTTATGTTTCCTGACCATGAACAAAGAGTTGTTATTTGATTAACGAGGTCACATCATTAGTAGAATGATCGATTGACATGACCCATTCCCTTAGCTTAGCACACGATCGTTGAGTATGTTGCTCTGCTTTTATCCATGACATATACATGTTCCTGTAACTATGAGATTATGCAACTCCGTTTACGGAGGAACACTTTGGTGCTACCAAACGTCACAACGTATCGGGTGATTATAAAGGAGTACTACGGTGTCTCCAAAGGCGAGATGTTGGGTTGGCGTATTTGAGATTAGGTTTTGTCACTCCGATTGTCGGAGAGGTATCTCTGGGCCCTCTCGGTAATGCACATCACTGAAGCCTTGCAAGCACTACAACTAATGAGTTAGTTGTGAGATGATGTATTACGGAACGAGTAAAGAGACTTGCGCATAACGAGATTGAACTAGGTATTGGATACCGATGATCGAATCTCGGCAAGTAACATACCGATGACAAAGGAACAACGTATGTTGTTATGCGGTCGACCGATAAAGATCTTCGTAGAATATGTAGGAACCAATATGGGCATCCAGGTCCCGCTGTTGGTTATTGACCGTGAATAGTTCTAGGTCATGTCTACATTGTTCTCGAACCGTAGGGTCCGCACGCTTAAGGTTTCGATGGCGATGCTTATTATGAGTTTATGTATTTTGATGTACCAAGAAGTTGAGTCCCGGATGTGATCACGGACATGACGAGGAGTCTCGAAATGGTCGAGACATAAAGATTGATATATTGGAAGCCTATGTTTGGAGTTCGAATGGTTCCAAGTAAAACAGAATTCTGGAGTACCGGAGGTTACGGAACCCCGGGGTAAATGGGCCTCGGTGGGCCTCGAGGGAGAAGAGGAGGGCCGGCCAGGGGGTGGCCGCGCCCTCCCCCAGTCCGAATAGGACAAGGAGGCGGCGCCTCTCCTCTTCCTCCCCCAAACCTAATCCAACTAGGAAGGGGAGTCCTACTCCCGGTGGGAGTAGGACTCCTCCCGCGCCTCTCTCTAGGCCGGCCGGCCTCCCCTCCCTCCTTTATATACGGGGCAGGGGCACCCTAGAACACACAAGTTTGATCTTTAGATCGTTCCTTAGCCGTGTCGGTGCCCCTCCACCATATTCCACCTCGGTTATACCGTCATGAAGCTTAGGCGAAGCCTGCGCCGGTGAAACATCAAGATCGTCCTGCACGCCGTCGTCTTGTGAAACTCTCCTCGACACTCGGCTGGATCGAGTCGAGGGCGTCATCGAGCTGTACGTGTGTCAAGAACTCGGGCGTCGAGTAACGGCGCCGGATCGGTCGGATCGCGAGGAGAACGTCGACTACTTCCTCTACGTTGTGATCGCTTCGCCGGGTCTACAAGGGTATGTGGACAACACTCTCCCCTCTCGTTGCTATACATCACCATGATCTTGCGTGTGCGTAGGAAATTTTTTGAAATTACTACGTTCTCCGACAGTGGCATCCGAGCCAGGTTTTTTTATGGTTTGATGTTATTGCACGAGTAGAACACAAGTGAGTTGTGGGCGATACAAGTCATACTACCTACCAGCATGTCATACTTTGGTTCAGCGGTATTGTGAGATGAAGCGGCCCAGACCGACATTACGCGTACGCTTATGCGAGACTGGTTTCACCGCTACGAGCACTCGTTGCTTAAAGGTGACTGGTGGGTGCCTGTCTCTCTCACTTTAGTTGAACCGAGTGTGGCTACGCCCGGTCCTTGAGAAGGTTAAAACGGAGTCTATTTGACGAATATCGTTGTGGTTTTGATGCGTGGGTGAGATTGGTTCTTGCTTAAGCCCGTAGCAGCCACGTAAAATTTGCAACAACAAAGTAGAGGACGTCTAACTTGTTTTTGCAGGCATGTTGTGATGTGATATGGTCAAGACGTGATGCTATATTTTATTGTATGAGATGATCATGTTTTGTAACCGAAGTTATCGGCAACTGGCTGGAGCCATATGGTTGTCGCTTTATTGTATGCAATGCAATCGCCCTGTAATGCTTTACTTTATCACTAAGCGGTAGAGATAATCGTAGAAGCATAAGATTGGCGAGACGACAACGATGCTACGATGGAGATCAAGGTGTCGCGCCGGTGACGATGGTGATCATGGTGGTGCTGCGGAGATGAAGATCACGAAGCACAAGATGATTATGACCATATCATATCACTTATATTGATTGCATGTGATGTTTATCCTTTATGCATCTTATCTTGCTTTGATTGACGGTAGCATTTTAAGATGATCTCTCACTAAAAATTATCAAGTAGTGTTCTCCCTGAGTATGCACCGTTGCCAAAGTTCGTCGTGCCCGCACACCACGTGATGATCGGGTGTGATAAGCTCTCGTCCATCTACAACGGGTGCAAGCCAGTTTTGCACACGCAGAATACTCGAGTTATACTTGACGAGCCTAGCATATGCGAGATATGGCCTCGGAACACGGAGACCGAAAGGTCGGCGTGAATCATATAGTAGATATGATCAACATAAGATGTTCACCATTGAAAACTACTCCATCTCACGTGATGATCGGTTATGGTTTAGTTGATTTGGATCACGTGATCACTTAGAGGATTAGAGGATGTCTATCTAAGTGGGAGTTCTTAAGTAATATGATTAATTGAACTTAAATTTATCATGAACTTAGTCCCGGTAGTATTTTGCAAATTATGTTGTAGATCAATATCTCGCGTTGTTGCTTTCATATGTTTGTTTTGATATGTTCCTAGAGAAAATTGTGTTGAAAAATGTTGGTAGCAATGATGCGATTCGATCCGTGATCGGAGGTTTATCCTCATTGCTGCACGTAAGAATTATGTCCTTAATGCACCGCTAGGTGACAGGACCTATTGCAGAGCGGATGCAAACGTTATGAACGTTTGGCTAGCTCAATGATGACTACTTGATAGTTTAAGTGCACCATGCTTAACAGCTTAGAATCGGGACTTCAAAGATGTTTTGAACATCATGGACCATATGAGATGTTCTAGGAATTGAAGTTAATATTTCAAGCAAATACCGAGTTGAGAGATATGAAGTCTCCAACAAGTTATATAGCTAAAAGATGGAGGAGAATCGCTCAACTAGTGAGCATGTGCTCAGATTGTATGGGTACTTCAATCGCTTGAATCAAGTGGGAGTTAATCTTCCGATAAGATATCGATTGATGAAATTCTCTAGTCACCATCACCAAGTTAGTAGAACTTCGTGATGAACTATAGTATGCAAGGGATGATGAAAATGATTCCCGAGTTTTTCATGATGATGAAATCGATGAAGGTAGAATTCAAGAAAGAACATCAAGTGTTGATGGTTAACAAGACCACTAGTTTCAAGAAAAGGGCGAAAGGATAGAAGGGAACTTCAAGAAGAGCGGCAAGCAAGTTGTCGCTCAAGTGAAGAAGCCCAAGTCCGGACCTAAGCACGAGACTAAGTGCTTCTCTGCAAAGGGACTGGTCCTTTGAAGCGTAACTACCCCAAGTATTTGGCGGATAAGAAGGATGGCAAAGTGAACAAAGGTATATTTGATATACATGTTATTGATGTGTACTTTACTAGTGTTTATAGCAACCCCTCGGTATTTGGTACTGGTTCGGTTGCTAAGAGTAGTAACTCAAACGGAGTTGCGAATAAAATGAAACTAGTTAAGGGTGAAGTGACGATGTGTGTTGAAAGTAGTTTCAAGATTGATATGATCATCATCGCACACTCCCTATACTTTCGGGATTAGTGTTGAACCTAAATAAATGTTATTTGGTGTTTGCATTGAGCATGAATATGATTTGATCGTGTTTATTGCAATACGATTATTCATTTAAAATCAGAGAATAATTGTTGTTCTGTTTACATGAATAAAACCTTCAATGGTCATACACCCAATGAAAATGGTTCATTGGATCTCGATCGTAGTGATACACATATTCATAATATTGAAACCAAAAGATGCAAAGTTAATAATGATAGTGCAACTTATTTGTGGCAATCTTTGTTTAAGTCATATTGGTGTAAAGCGCAAGAAGAAACTCCATGCTGATGGGATTTTGGAATCACTTGATTATGAATCACTTGATGCTTGCGAATCATGCCTCTTGGGCAAGATGACTAAAACGCCGTTCTCCGGAACATTGGAGCGAGCAACAGATTTGTTGGAAATCATACATACTGATGTATGTGGTCCGATGAATATTAAGGCTCGCGACAAGTATCATTATTTTCTGACCTTCACAGATGATTTGAGCAGATATGGGTATATCTACTTGATGAAACATAAGTCTGAAATAGTTGAAAGGTTCAAAGAATTTCAGAGTGAAGTGGAAAATCATCGTAACAAGAAAATAAGGTTTCTACGATCGATCGCAGAGACAAATATTTGAGTTCTGAGTTTGGTCTTCAATTAAAACAATGTGGAATAGTTTCACAAATTCATGCCACAGAACACCACATCATAATGGTGTGTCCGAACGTCATAACCATACTTTATTGGATATAGTACAATCTATGATGTTTCTTACCGATTTACCAATATCGTTTTGGGATCATGCATTAAGACAGCTGCATTCACGTTAAATAGGGCACCATCTAAATCCGTTGAGACGACACTATATGAACTGTGGTTTAGCAAGAAACCAAAGTTGTCGTTTCTTAAAGTTTGGGGCTGCGATGCTTATGTGAAAAAGTTTCATCCTGATAAGCTCGAACCCAAATCGGAGAAGTGCGTCTTCATAGAATACCCAAAGGAAATTGTTGGATACACCTTCTATCACAGATCCGAAGGCAAACATTCGTTGCTAATAAATGGATCCTTTCTAGAGAAGGAGGTTCTCTCGAAAGAAGTGAGTGGGAGGAAAGTAGAACTTGATGAGGTAATTGTACCTTCTCCCTTATTGGAATGTAGTTCATCACAGAAATCCGTTCCTGTGACTACTGCACCAATTAGTGAGGAAGCTAATGATGATGATCATGTAACTTCAGATCAAGTTACTACCGAATCTCGTAGGTAAACCAGAGTGAGATCCGCACTGAGTTGTACGGTAATCCTGCTCGGAAGTCATGTAACTAGATCATGATGAACCTACGAACTATGAGGAAGCGATGATGAGCCCAGATTCATGCGAAATGGCTTGAGGCCATGAAATCGAGATGAGATCCATGTATGAGAACAAAGTATGGACTTTGGTGGAGTTGCCGATGATCGGCAAGCCATATTGTATAAATGGATCTTCAAGAGGAAGACGGACGTTGATAGTAGTGTTACTATCTACAAAGCTCGACTTGTCGCAAAAAGGTTTTGACAAGTTCAAGGTGTTGACTACAATGAGATTTTCTCAAGCTGTAGCGATGCTTAAGTCTGTCCAAATCATGTTAGCAATTGCCACAATTTATGAAATTTGGCAAATGGATGTAAAAACTGCATTCTGAATGGGTTTCGGAGGAAGAGTTGTATGTGATGCAACCGAAGGTTTTATCGATCCAAAGGAGCTAACAAAGTGTGCAAGCTCCAGAATCCATCTATGGACTGGTGCAAGCATCTCGGAGTTGGAATATACGCTTTGATAAGTTGATCAAAGCATATAGTTTATCTGAGACTTGCGAAGAAGCTGTATTTACAAGAAAGTGAGTGGGAGCACTACAAGATTTCGATAAGTATATGTGAATGACATATTGTTGATCGGAAATAATGTAGAATTATTCTCGCAAAGCATAAAGGAGTGTTTGAAAGAAGTTTTTCAAAGAAAGACCTCGATGAAGCTGCTTACATATTGAGCATCAAGATCTATAGAGATAGATCAAGATGCTTGATAAGTTTTTTCAATGATTACATACCTTGACAAGATTTTGAAGTAGTTCAAAATGGAACAGTCAAAGAAAGAGTTCTTGCACGTGTTACAAGGTGTGAAATTGAGTAAGACTCAAAACCCGACCACGGCGAGAAGATAGAAAGAGAAAGAAAGTCATTCCCTATGCCTTGGCCATAGGTTCTATAAAGTATGCCATGCTGTGTACCAGATCTATTGTATACCCTGACCGAGTTTGGCAAGGAGTACAATAGTGATCTAGGAGTAGATCACTAGACAACGGTCAAAATTATCCTTAGTGGAATAAGGATATGTTTCTCGATTATGGAAGTGACAAAAGGTTCGTCGTAAAGGGTTACGTCGATGCAAGTTTTGACACTAATCTGGATGACTCTAAGTCTCGATCTAGATACATATTGAAAGTGGGAGCAATTAGCTAGAGTAGCTTCGTGCAGAGCATTGTAGACATAGAAAAATTGCAAAATACATAACGGATCTAAATGTGAAAGACCCGTTGACTAAGACTCTCTCACAAGCAAAACATGATCACACTTTAGTACTCTTTGGGTATTAATCACATAGCAATGTGAACTAGATTACTGAATCTAGTAAACCCTTTGAGTCTTGGTCACATGGCGATGTGAACTATGGGTGTTAATCACATGATGATGTGAACTATCGATGTTAATCACATGGTGATGTGATCTAGATTATTGACTCTAGTGCAAGTGGGAGACTGAAGGAAATATGCCCTAGAGGCAATAATAAAGTTATTATTTATTTCCTTATTTCATGATAAATGTTTATCATTCATGCTAGAATTGTATTAACCGAAACATGATACATGTGTGAATGCATAGACAAAATAATATGTCACTAGTATGCCTCTACTAGACTAGCTTGTTAATCAAAGATGGTTATGTTTCCTACCATGAACAAAGAGTTGTTATTTGATTAACGAGGTCACATCATTAGTAGAATGATCGATTGACATGACCCATTCCTTAGCTTAGCACACGATCGTTGAGTATGTTGCTACTGCTTTTATCCATGACATATACATGTTCCTGTAACTATGAGATTATGCAACTCCGTTTACGGAGGAACACTTTGGTGCTACCAAACGTCACAACGAATCGGGTGATTATAAAGGAGTACTACAGTGTCTCCAAAGGCGATGTTGGGTTGGCGTATTTCGAGATTAGGTTTTGTCACTCCGATTGTCGGAGAGGTATCTCTGGGCCCTCTCGGTAATGCACATCATCAAGCCTTGCAAGCACTACAACTAATGAGTTAGTTGTGAGATGATGTATTACGGAACGAGTAAAGAGACTTGCCGTAACGAGATTGAACTAGGTATTGGATACCGATGATCGAATCTCGGCAAGTAACATACCGATGACAAAGGAACAACGATGTTGTTATGCGGTCCGACCGATAAAGATCTTCGTAGAATATGTAGGAACCAATATGGGCATCCAGGTCCCGCTGTTGGTTATTGACCGTGAATAGTTCTAGGTCATGTCTACATTGTTCTCGAACCGTAGGGTCCGCACGCTTAAGGTTTCGATGACGCTTATTATGAGTTTATGTATTTTGATGTACCGAAGAAGTTCGAGTCCCGGATGTGATCACGGACATGACGAGGAGTCTCGAAATGGTCGAGACATAAAGATTGATATATTGGAAGCCTATGTTTGGAGTTCGGAATGGTTCGGTAAAACAGAATTTACTGAGTACCGGAGGTTACGGAACCCCGGGGTAAATGGGCCTCGGTGGGCCTCGAGGAGAAGAGGAGGGCCGGCCAGGGGGTGGCAGCGCCTCTCCCCAGTCCGAATAGGACAAGGAGGCGGCGCCCTCTCCTCTTCCCTCCCCCAAACCTAATCCAACTAGGAAGGGGGGAGTCCTACTCCCGTGGGAGTAGGACTCCTCCCGCCGCCTCTCTAGGCCGGCCGGCCTCCCCTCCCTCCTTTATATCTGGGGCAGGGGGCACCCTAGAACACACAAGTTTGATCTTTAGATCGTTCCTTAGCCGTGTGCGGTGCCCCCTCCACCATATTCCACCTCGGTTATACTGTCGCGAAGCTTAAGCGAAGCCTGCGCCGTGAAACATCAAGATCGTCACCACGCCGCCGTCGTCGACGAAACTCTCCCTCGACACTCGGCTGGATCGAGTACGAGGGCGCCATCGAGCTGTCGTGTGTCAAGAACTCGGGCGTCGAGTAACGGCGCCGGATCGGTCGGATCGCGAGGAGAACGTACGACTACTTCCTCTACGTTGTGATCGCTTCCGCTTCGGGTCTACAAGGGTATGTGGACAACACTCTCCCCTCTCGTTGCTATACATCACCATGATCTTGCGTGTGCGTAGGAAAATTTTTGAAATTACTACGTTCTCCAACACTTACATCAATATTGGAAATGCCTATGCTTACAACCATTGTTAGATTCTTTGGAGGAACTGCTATGCTACCCATAACTGTGCTTTGGCCTTGGTCTCGTCCTAATGCAAAATTTTGACAAGAGCAAAGTGGTGGTTTTAGGATACTATGAGACCGGGTAGCAAGGAATTGCGGATATCCTGAATTGCGGGTGGTCCACCTTTCCCCATCGCGTACTTGGGATGCCGCTATCTTACTTGAGGGTTCTGTTGAGTGAGTTCAACCCGCTTATGGGGAGGGTCGTGCTACTTGTGAACTGCGTTGGGATTTCCCCGAAGAGGAGATGATGATGCAGTACAGTAGAGATAAGTATTTCCCTCAGTTAAGAACTAAGGTTATCAATCCAGTAGGAGAACCACGTAACAACTCGTTAGCAGTACCTACACACACAAAAAAAAACTTGCACCCAACACAAACAAGGGGTTGTTAATCCCTTGGCGGTTAATTGCAAGGATCAAATCTCGTAGTGCTAGATAGATAAATAAAACAGAAAATAAAATAAAACAGATTAAAGTGCAACAATATATTTATGGATTTTAATGATAAACCCAAGGGCCATAATTTTCACTAGAGTCTTCTCTCTTGAAGATAGCATACGGTGGGTAAACAAATTACTTTTGGGCAATTGATGGAAAAACGAATAATCATGACGATATTTAAGGCAATGGTCATGTATATAGGCATCATGTCAAAGATAAGTAGTCCGACTCCTGCCTGCATCTACAACTATTACTCCACACATCGACTGCTATCCAGCATGCATCTAGAGTATTAAGTTCATACAGAACGGAGTAACATCTTAAGCAAGATTACATGATGTAGACAAAGTAAACTCAATCAATATGAATAAACCCCATCTTTTTATCCTTAATGGCAACGATACAAATACATGTCATGTCCTTTTCTGTCACTGGGATTGAGCACCGCAAGATCGAACCAATTACAAAGTACCTCTTCCATTGCAAGAAAAATCAATCTAGTAGGCCAAACCAAACCAATAGATCGGAGAAAAATACAAAGCTATAATAATCATGCATAAAAGAGTTTAGAGAAGACCCAAATAATATTCATAGATAATCTGATCATAAACTCAAAATTCATCGAATCCCAAAAACACACCGCAAAAAGGATTACATCGAATATATCTCCAAGAACATGAGGAAGAACATTGTATTGAAGATCGAAGAGAGAGAAGAAGCCATCTAGCTACTAGATATGGAAACGTAGCTAGGTCTGTGGTAAACGACCCACACATCATCGGAGGGGCAACAAGGTTGATGTGGAGCCCCTCCGTGGTTGATTCCCCCTCTGGCAGAGTGCCGGAAAAGGCCCCAGATAGGGTCTCGCGAGAACAGAAGTTTCCGGCGGCGGAAAAAGGGTTTTGGTGGCTCTCTGTTGGTTTCTCAAGTTTAGGGAATTTATAGAGTTGGAATTAGGTCAAAATGGGGGAACGAGGGGCCCACAAGGCACCAGGGCACGCCCTAGTGGCTTGTGGCCCGCTCCTTCGTCTTCTGGCCTCCTCCCGAATCTTCTAGTGTCTCATATGTCCAGAAAAAATCTTCAAAAAGTTCCGTGGTAATTGGACTTCGTATATCATTTATTATTCTGGTGCACACGGTGATCTTCCTATATCATTTTTTGAGGAATCGACAAGAGCGCATCCTTTTCATTAAGAAGAGCAAGATATGTAAAAAGTGGCATGTTTGTGGGCAGGAACATGCTCGAACCCCAACAAAACAATGTGTCAACTACTCATGGTTCTGAATAACACCAGGAGTAAAGATAAGCCCCTCTATATAAGGTCCTCATAGACTAGATGATCCACCTTGATTTAAGTCATTCTTGTGCCATTGAAAATGTGACGGTTCATTTCCTTCCACGCATTCCACATGACGTTCATGAGGCGGTCGTTGAGGCGCCTCCTCAGATTGTTGTTGGGATCCTTCTGCTAACCTTCTCGTCATTCATCAATTGACGAGAAGGTATCCGCCGGATCAAGGAAGTGTAGGATCCTCATCGAAGATAACACCAGCTGACGGATGGCCGAAGTAAAGGGGCAATCGTTGCAGAGATGATAGGCGGTCTAAGGGCCTGGAGACAAAGATGGCAGGTTGTGTCCCGCGGCCACTCCCTCAGAGCAAGGTTGTTAGCAGTGAGAATCATACTCTGGAGCAAGAGACAGGAGAACTAGTGCCAGAGACAAGGGGCGCTAGCAGGAGCCTTGGCTCCCTTTAACATCATGAATTTGCTATCAAATTGCTGATGAACAATCCAGAATTATTACTAACTTTTTTTACTACTATTTTTTCGAAAGGGGGGTTCGCCCCGGCCTCTGCATTTTTTTACTACTATACATCTATGTGCTTAAGATTTGGTCCTCCCCGGGCTATTTTAATAGCACTCCCCCTAATCCAAATCTGCTCTATCTATCATTTTTGTTTTTCCATTTGTTGTAACCTCCTTGATTGTGTAGCCTGATTAAATACTACACAAAAGAAAGTCAGAAGTCCACTCTACAAGTATCTCTAATACGTGCTATTTTTGTAATATTATTAGGTGAGGTGGTTTCTAATAAATCGCAAAATCCTAAAATAATAGCGAATCACGTCATTCATGCCTCTCGCGGCAGGCGAACGAACCAAGAAGGGCCAAGAATGCCCATTTTTAGTGCACGGGCTTCTGAACGTGGAGGAAGGAAAATGCATGTGTGCCATCTTCATTGGTACCCACCACTTTACAGGGAAGATCACACCTAATGATTCGTAATCACGTTGCATAACTTGGCTCTTTTTTTTTTTTTGAGTGGAACATAACTTGGCTTCTGGGTTCAACCAACCAGCATTGCTTTGCACCCTTGCAGGGCATGTAGAATCGCTTCTCTTCTCATCAGTTTCCAGGTTTGGCTATGGTCCCTTGTAGGCTTCTTCTTCCTCCTCTTCCTGGTAAGCTCGTCTGTAATGTGCTTTTGGACAGCAGATCAAGTGAAAATGCTTGGTTTGTTCCACACACAAGACAGCAGATCAAGAATGCTTGGTTTGTTTTTGTTCCACACACAAAAAGGCGTATGGACAGAAGAACATCGATCTACTTTACAATTTACATCACCACTTTCCCTACTAGTATATACATTGTTCGTTGGATCCAAACCAAAGAATAGCACAAAAAGGCCGCCAAAAAGCTGTGAGACACGGCGAAGAAGCAACCAAGAAAGAGACGAGAAACCCAAACCCGGCGAAAGCCATGGCCGGGACGCGTCACTGGGCGTAGCGTCACGACTCCACGGCCTCCGGGATGCTCTGGAGAGCGGGCTTCCAGTGCGCCGCCCTGCAGTGGTCGACGTGGTGGTGGACCTCCCCGGCGTTCATGATGTCGACCAGAAGCTCCGACGCCGATCGCCGGCCCTTCCAGATGCCGTCGTCGGCGGCCCTCTTGTCCACCAGCTCCTGCAGCTGCCGCTTGCTGATCCGGATGGTCACCTCGCTGACGTGCTCCTTCCTCTCCTCCGCGCGCCCCTCGTCGTCGCCCGGCGACGGCAGCTCCCACTCGCCGTCGTCCGCCCACGACACGGCCTGATGCGTGATGGCGCAGTTGCCCATACGTGTAGAAGTAGAAGTGTAGAACTGCAGAGCCTTCTTCTTCCTCCTGCTGTGTGCTTGCTGTAGTTGTTGTGTGTCGCTAGCTACTGCTGCTGCTGCTTCCGGCGCTGCCTCTGCTTTCGGATCAGAGAGAGAGATTAGGTGGTCTTTGTGTGACCAGCTCGTCTGGGAAGCACGGCTATATAGTCGGAGGCTAGGAGCGAACGGGGGTGGCAGTACCGTCCGGGCAAAAGCCGCAGCCGACGTTTCCGCCGCGCTGGACACTGACGTGGGGATCGAATCCTACGTGGGCGCCGTGGCGGATGGTTGCGAGTGGGTGGGACGAGTGGGAACGCGGGGCAGGGCGGGATCTCGGGTGGGCGCTCGCGGTGGGAACGCGCCTTTTTCCAGCGGATTCTCCTGCAGTTCACCGTCCCGGTGGCTGGCATGGCATTGCTTAGCCGCGGCGGTTGGGAGCCGTCGTGGTCGATGAAGTCGCGGTGTCGTGGCCGCGTGCTGTGCGTCCGGCGCCTCGTCGGTGCACGCCTGGCCGCAAACTGGGTGCCTTCGGCGCGTCACTGTGCGCTTTGTTTATTCGTGTCGGACAGATGACAGCGCCAAGCCGCCAGTGCTTGTGGGCGGTGAGGCGGTGAGCTGCAAATTCCGCGGTTTTGGACGCACCCTGTTGGCGGCTGTCGCGGTTCCTCCTCTGGTTGAGCGGCTGTCGCGGTTCCTTCGTGTGCAGGGTGCATGCATCGTGGTGACACATGCCTATCGGCCCATGGGAGTCCTCACATCCGTTTGCAGTTGACGCTATCTTGCACAATCGGTACATGAATTTATTTACAAGAGACAGTTCGAGTTAATTAGCTGTATTTTTTGGCTAATTAATTACTTGATGCAACGGCCAACCGTCGTTCGCAAGTGGAAATCTTGCCGTAGCCTCGAAGAAACGCAATCATGATGCCGCCTTCTGTGAAATCGCACTCCGGGGCCGGGAGATGGGACGCGCGAGCTATATCCGCGAGCAAGTGCGCCACTTATCATTGGCGGTAGGAAAGCTGTCTGGTCGTGCTGGCTCGTCTCGCGATCGCCGTCCGGTGGTTGGTTGCTGCGACAGCGCCACGGACGATGTAGTGCTGCGGGATGAGAGTTCAGTCTTCAGACTCGGCTTGCGTCCTGTAACTTGCAAGAGCACGCTACGTGCTTCCGCGTCGTTGCTCTTTCATGTCGATCATGCACATCTATCACCAAGCTTTAGGTTGGAGCTGACTACTGTAGTTCCAGTAGCTGGCGCTTGGCCAGACAGGCTGAACATGAACTGGCAAGGTTTGCTTGCCCGAAAGTCCAAACACAGCGCACATCAAGAAGTTCACACTTCACAGTGAAGCAGTTGCTTGTTTCTTGTTTCAAAAAAAAAAAAAAAACAGTGAAGCAGTTGACCCTGGACGAATGATTGCACGACGGAAACTGGCGCCGATCAAAGAAACTTGAGAGCCAGCCAGGGTCGTACGTACGTACCCGCTTATAACCAACTCATGAGATTCCCTAATGTCCCAAATCCTAATTCCCTAGACCTATTTCATGAGGTTTTCTGCTGCCCGAATTGGCAGGCAATGCTAGTATAGTATCACTAACTGTTCGTTAAATTGTGGGTGGGCAGCACCAGCAAGCAAACTGTAAAAGTTGGTAGAGCCTGGAAGGAATTAATGTCCTCTCATCAGAAAAGAGGATTGCGGACCGTGTTGTGATTTACCCAAGAAAGCAAGCAAACCAAAGTGAAAGGAATCGTTCGAAGTGGATGTGAGCGGAATATCTCAATCTGACGAGCCACCAATCCGGTTTTATACTAAACAAACAAGGGGCCTCAACTTGTGGGTAGATCAGAATTCTTTGTGCGGCTTCCTTCCTTCCTGTGGTCTTTGGTGGCAGTGCGTACCGTCATCTGTCAGTGATGTTTTCCTGTAAACAAGAAGCCTTGCATAAGCCTTGTCAATGGCATGGACTGTCTACAGTCCCTTAGATAGTACAGCGGAAGCAGCACATCTCTTCTCTGATAACCGATGTCACAAGATAACAGTGAACAACAACGCAGCAGACGATGAGTAGGAGTAGATGCCATGCACTACTTCAGTCCTCGAGAAAAATAATGCAGTGATGTTGAACGGCAGTCGGCTTGTTAATAATGCAGGCACTCAACATCATATCAATAACCCTCTTACAAAATTACGTAATATCTCAGTCGACAAGGAGAACCGCAACGATGGTATCGCCTTAGACAGTACAAAAGACAATGCAAATACGTACATCTCTTGAGACTAACAAGAATTAAATAGATGGTTTAACTCGAGGCGATGCTGACATTACGAGACACACCTCTCACCGAAAGGTTGAAACAAATAGAAAAGGCACCTGAAGAAAAGGTAACGACAGTAGAGGGCAGTTTTATTTGGTCTACTATTGGTGTAACAACTCAACTTTGTCTTCTCAACCGACATCACTAATTTCAATAGAACTCCCTACCTAGGCAATATACTTAGTTAAACGGTTAGATTGGATTAAAAACCGGTGCAACAATGTGACAAACACTAATGAATAGTGATCCACACAAGGGAGTCCAGCACATTCTAATTTCCGGGCTCACAAATGGTCGCACCAATCTTACACTAGCCCCACTTTGACAGCCTCTGGTAAGAAGGTTGAAAACAACCGAAAGTAGTACCTCCTCGGCTCGACCTTAAATGCTCCTGGTATGAACGGTACAATTCGATCTTTGAGGAATGTTTGGAGTGCTTGCAAATTTCTCGTCACAAAATCACATTCGTGAAAGTCGTGGCAAAAATAATAAAATGGAAGCTCCACAATGCGTTCAAAAGTACCATTTTCAGAGCATCAATTTGTTTTTTTTTTGCCATGAATGTGATTTCATAATGAAACTTTGCAAGCACCAGAAATATTCCCTAATGTTTGTCACACGAAAAATCTGTTTTTTTTTTTAATTTTTTTTACCATTTTAAAACAATTACTGTTCATCCAGGAGCATATGAACTCGCGAGCCAATACTCTGAATATAACATGAAAGTTCATGTGTTTGCTGCAGCGACAACTCAGATACATATGTTTGTTTGTGTTTGCAAAGACTAAGAGTAAAAAGCATATCGTTCACCAAGTAAACATAACTTATTGTACCGATCAGACCTCAAACAGTCTGATCTCTGTGCATCAGTGTCATCCCTGGATCGGTAATACCGACACGCACAGTACTTGAAGGATTTATAAGAGAGTAGCAATCACACACATATTACATCGAATGTCTCAAAAGAGAACTTATTACAATAAATATGACTTAAGGCCATCTATAAATGATAACAACGGAAGGCTTGGAAGATAAAGTGAGTCCATCAACTTCAATGACTTCACTGAGTGAAAGATCACGACCTAAGACACCTTACCCGTCGTCTGAAAAGTCTGCAACATGAACGTTGCAGCCCGGAACGGGTCAGCACATGAAATATGCTGGCAATGTAACATATATGAAGTAATGAACAGAAAGATGCTATCACTACATGCAAATTTGGCTGCTGGAAAGCTCTATGCTTACAGTTTTGCATAAAGCCAATTTTTCCCTACAACAAAGGAATAAATATTATTTAACTATCATGGTGGTTGTTAAACATTGAGAAGGTTCCTCCAACTCAATCCCAATTAAGCATCATCATTAAACCCAATCAGAATTAAATTAAGTAACATGATGAGATCAACATGATAATCCAGGAACTAGATACTCAAAACGTCCATAACCGGGGACACGACTAACCATGATTAGTTTTTACACTCTACATAGGTTTGCGCACTTTTCCCCACAAGACTCGAATACATCCATGATCGGAGAAACGAGACACAGTCTTTCTAAAACAATAACTCTTTACTCTGGGTAGACAGTTACACCTACTTTCCCCTACATCTGCTGGCCCACCACTGAAAGAGGTCTTGCAACGTACTCAACTATGCTAGAGCCCATAATAGCTTGTGGCTGCACACGAAAGTTTCTAGCATGAATAATCTTATGATCCCTTTGAGTCTAGTTGGCGGTCCATAGGAGAATCACAAGGTACCCCGGGATTTCCAAATATACAGGCAACACTGGGTTCCCCAGGTGCCTCAATCCACCTCGATGTGAATTAAAGTAGCCACCTTAAGTTAACCATTAATTAACAATACTCACATCTGTCATGAATACACTCACCCAATCTACGTCTACAAGCATAGCATAGCAATATAGGCAACGTAGAAGTAACTCCCAAAGGTTTGATAATAAACAGGACAATAGGTACTACCTCATCTACTTCCCAAAACCCACATATTAATCAGATCCTAACCATGCAATTGTTTGAGGATTGATCTAATGCAATAAAACTGGGTAGCAAAGAGGTATGATCAAAGTGTTACTTGCCTTGCTGATGATCCGTGAAACCCAGAGACTCGTAGTAGCACACTTTGCACTCTAGGTACTCTATCGCAAACAAACAAGCATACAATAAGCACTCAACTAGAAGCATGGGTAAAACTCAAATAAGAGATCTAACCAGAAAGTTCAACTTACGAACTCTGGTTTGCAAAAAGAATCAAATCGAACGAAACAACGAAACTCAAACTGCGAAAGAAACAAGCTTCATTTACTAATCTGGACTTAAGTAAAATTTTACAGTAGCGAAGTCTCGTTTAAGTTGGTTAAACAGAAAGAGGGTTTCGAGGCGAAACTCTAGGCGTTTGAATCGCCTGATTCCGATAAACGAGCGAAGAGAAAAACTAAAAGGAAAATCAGGGCAGAAATCGCGATCGAAAATAATCGCGGAAAACCCTGGAAAAAGAAAAACTGACGAACAGGCTAACGAATGGACATTCCCTGTCTGCGGCTAAACGGTGAAACTCGTTCGTTAAAACGAACGAACGAGCGGGCGCTGGCTTGGAGGAGGGGGCGCCGGGTCGGGGTCGGCCTCGGGAGGCGTGCCCTGGCCGGACTTGCCGTCGGCCGCGAGGTGGACTCCCTCCCGCGGGGGAAGGCGGCGGCGGCGCGGGCTTGGCCCGGCTCGGCTGGGCCCTCGGCCCAATCAGGCGCACGGAGAATTTTTTTATTTAAAACGTTCCACCGTAAATAAATCCTAAAAAAATAAATAAAAATCTAAAAATGCCAAAACAAATTTTCATCGTCCAAATAAAATATTTAGAAAAAGATGAACATTTTCTTGGCCCTAAAATGCAATTTTGAAATACGTGCAATTTTGAAATACTTTGATATTCTGAAGACTTTGAAAGTGAAGAAATTGGTGTGACCTTGAAGACTTGATATTCATTCGAGGAATATGAAGCGTGAAGACTTTTGTTTTCGTAGTTTCATTTTCTCGTTCTTGAGTCATAGGAAACACCGTACTGTTAAAGGGGGTCGAGGAAATACTAAGGAAAAATTTCCATGTGATGCTCAACTCAAAATCCTACACCTACCAATCCCTTCGAGTGAAGCCATTGAAATCTCATACAGTTCAACAATTTCTTCATGATGAGACGTAGTTCTTCCGTCACCGAGGACTTTGGTCTGATCGATGAGTTAGGAATTCGCCAGGCGAATTGCCTACACATGAGGAACATGATAGCCCGAGGAATTTGAGAGTCGAATTTCCGACCGTTCTTTGTCTTCTACCGCTGTCCAAAATATCTTATCCACCTAACGGTCATATCATTGAAGGGCATTTATGTCTTATCATGTCGGGCTGCTTCCTAGGCTATAAATAGCCGCCCCCTACAACCACTAGCTGGTTGGCTGCTCCGAGAGAACTTGACACTTGTCATGTGAGAGCAACCCATCCTCCGAGGACTTTGAGCGAAAATCATCAAGTGAGGAAAATCCCAAAACCAAACCCCCACAAGCCCAAAGTGATTGAGCATCACTTAAGAAATTGATCCTGCGTGGATCCGACGCTTGTTACCTTTGAAGATTGTGCTTCTTCCAGACGGTTAGGCGTCAAGGTCTAGAGCATCCAAGAGGAATTGTGGATCGCCGAGTGACCAAGTCTGTGAAGGTTTGGAAGTCACCTGAAGACTTACCACGAGTGATTGGACGAGGCCTGCGTGGTCTTAGTTCAAGGAGAATACGGTGAGGACTGGGTGTCCCGAGTTGCGCTCGAGATCGGGTGTCCGGACTGTGTCCTCGAGTTTAAATACTCACCGCTCCAACCAGACGTATAACCGAGACAAAGAAGCTTGGAACTGGTTTACCAAATCATTGTCTTCACCAACCGACCGTTCTATTTCCTCAACTCTTTCATTTCCTCATTCTTGTGTTGAATGTTGTTCATATCTGTGCTTGAAGACTTTGACTAAAGACTTTCACAAATTCCTCGCCAATTTCTTCACCTGTTTGTCTTCATCTTGCTATCCCGTGTTTATGCTTTACGTACTGCTTTTAGTCTTCATTTCATCATGCCGACTATGTGTGTATCCCGTTATGTTTACTTCGAGTACATATTCCGCTGCAAGTAGTTCTTAGCTAAGGAATTTCCTCACCAACAAATTCCTCGATGAAGAATTCTTAAAATCACCTATTCACCCCCCTCTAGTCGATATAACGACTTTCAATTGGTATCGAGCAAGGTACTCCTTGTTCGTGTGATTTTGGTTTAACCGCTTTGGAGTTTTAGTTATGTCGACCGCAGTATGATCAAGGTCTCGCTAGGTGTCCTACCTTTGATGGAACGGACTACCCCTCTTCGGAAGAACAAGATGCGAATGCATCTTGAGGCAATTGACAATGATCTCGGTATGTTGTGGAAAATGGTGTCCCCTCATCACTCCCACACTCGAACGCCACCGATGTGAAGAGATTCAAACAACTCGATTCTCAAGCGAAGAATATCATATGTGGCCATCTGAGCAAAGGACAGTATGGAAGGGTGAGTGCTTTGGAAACTGCTAAGCTTATCTGGGATAGGCTGTCCAAAGTAAATGAAGGAGTTTCAACTCAGCGTGACTCTCGAGTCGATGTTCTTTGGAATCTCTTCAACCGCTTCAAAAGACTCGACAATGAGAATGTCCAACAAACCTTTGATCGCCTCACTGACATCTCAAATGAGCTTCAAGCCCTCGGTGCCACTGACATCACTGATCATGAAGTTGTGAAGAAACTGCTGAGATCGCTTGATTCCTCTTTTGATACTCTGGGACTAATGATACAAGAACGTGCTGACTACAAGTCGCTTGATCCTGCCGATATCCTCGAAGGCTAAACACTCACGAAGTTCCACTTCTGTCAAAGAGAGATCTCTATGGCTCAAACTATGGCAAACCACGTGCCTCAAGGCTAAGGTTGTGTCGACTCAATATGAGTATTCTGGTAGTAGCCTTGGTGATCCTGAAGAACTGAGCCAGGATCTAGCACTGCTTGTGAAGAAATTCCAGAAATTCACAAGACGTGGTCGCTTTGGAACATCCTCAAGAGGAAATGGTTCCTCATCCAATGACTATAAGAGAAGACTTTGCCACAAATGCAAGAAGCCTGGTCACTATATTCAAGATTGTCCTCAGTGGGAAAAGGAAATGAAGAAGAAGAAATACAAGGATTATAGTTCTGATGATGCGAAGAAGAAGAAGAAATCGCCAAAATCTTCGTCATCGAAATCCTCCAAGTCCTCATCTCACAAGAAGGGCAGCTCCAAGAAGGCTCGGGCATTCATTGGCAAGGAAATGGACTCAAGCTGAATCTGAGGAAAATGATGAAGAGGAGGAGTCCAAGAATCTGAGTCCGGTGTGGCGAGTCGGCGTTACTCTTGCTTTCGTCGAGCAAGTCCATCTTCAACATCAAGAAACCGACTCCACCGACAAGCCCGATGAAGATAATGATGGCTACGCTCCCACCTATTGCTTCATGGCAAAAGGAGCTAAGGTACTCAAATACAACTCCTCTGATTCTAGTGAAAATGAATTTGATGAGGATCTCAAGCCTAGCTACTCTAAAATTGCTAAAATTGCTGTGAAACAACAACGGGCTCTTGAAAAGGTTCAAAACATGCTAGATAAAAGTGATGATATGTTGGGTGAAGAAATGGATCGCACTAAAGCCTTGACTGAAAATCTTCAGAGACTTCAGTCTAGGTATGATAACCTTCAAGGTCATCATAACTCTCTCTTGTCTGATCATGAGAAACTTTCTTATGAATTTCTTCAAGAAAAGCAAGATCATGAGAAGCTTTCTCTTGAAGCTCTTCAAAGAAAGGAAGATCTTGAAAAGCTAAGAGTGTGTTATGAAGATCTTCAGAAGGAGCGCGATTCATTACTAGCTCAACAAATCAGCGCTTCTCAGGAAGAATTTGTTCCTCCATGCTTAAAGTGCATTGAACGTGAATCTGCTAATTCTTCACCTGAATGTTCAAATGCTTCAAATGTTACAAATTCTTCATCTGCCTCTGCTATCTCTAATTCCTCATCCGAGGACATTGCTAGTATCATTGACAATGCAGGTTGAAGGAATTGTACATGACAGCATGTACAAAAGCCTCAAAGGGCATCGACACTTTGTGATGTGCTCAAAAGCAGATCCTCAACGAAACCCTAGGAAAGAGGGTATTGCCTTTGAGAGGAAACTCAATGCTGATGGAACATATTGGAAGCCCGAGCGGTATCCCAAAACCTCATGGGTTGTCGCAAAGGGACCTCCATTGATCCATCTAACTTATCCGGCTTTACATGTGAATCTTCTCATTCTTCCGATGAGTCATTTGACTCCAACTATAAATTGTTCAAAAATCGTAATGGTGAAGTATTTGCTAGATATGTTGGCACTAATCGCAGAACGGTTCCCTATGAAGAAAATCTGGGTTCCCAAAAGTTGCGTTGAAAGTCTTCAGTGAATGTCCTCATGACACCACCGTGAAGAACAGAACCCCAGATTAAATTCTTCATATGGACCAAATTCTTCATATGGATCAAATTCTCAACAGATCAAAGTCTTCATATGATTATCATCGTGCTAACAACTCTGTCTCGCAGGATAGAGCTAAGGGCTATGAATATGTGCATTATTCTTCAAACCATTATGTTCATAAGTCCTCGAAGAATTACTCGCTTATTCATATGCATACCCTAACCCCTCTTATGCTAAGCTTAAATGGTTTGGCATCTTTGCCACCTTTCTCACATGGTGCTCGCAGGATGGTGAACTCTTTGCCACCCCTTCGATGTGGGTGGTGAAGAAAATGAACTAATCTCTTCTGCGGTCAGTCTCCGCACGTGCTCTAACGTCTCAAGAATTTCTTGGGGACCCGACAAAATGCTCGAAAGGACGCAGCGAATCATGATGAAATGAACTTTCATTTCACACGCCCTAATATCGCTATATCTGCTTACCGCTTGATGAAATTCATCGATGAACTTGATATCATATTATTCATCGATGAAGCATATGAGATTGTAAGCTACACTAATTCATCTGCAGGATGATCAACCCAAAACCACTGAATGGGTCCTCGATAGTGGATGTACAAATCACATGACCGGTGACAAGAATCTATTGATGGATGCTCCCTTATCACCGCCACCTCTGAAGCATATCATCTTCTTGACAAAGGCAAAAGTCGTATTGGGTCTTGGTAAGGTTGCTATCTCTAAGGATAAGCACATGGACAAAGTCATGCTTGTTGAATCCTTAGGATACAATCTCATGTCAGTCTCAATGCTTTGTGATCTAGATATGGTTGTTGTTTTCGGCAAATATCGCTGTGTTGTGATTATGGAAGCTTGAAAGTGCGTTATATCGACTAGAGGGGGGGTGAATAGGTGATTTTTAAGAATTCTTCACTGAGGAATTTGCTGGTGAGGAAATTCCTTAGCGAAGAACTACTTGCAGCGGAATATGTACTCAGAAGTAAACATAACAGATACACACATAGTCGGCATGATGAAATGAAGACTAAAAACAGAGTAAAGCATAAACACAGATAGCAAGATGAAGACAAACAGATCAAGAAATTGAACGAGGAATTTGTGAAAGTCTTTAGTCAAAGTCTTCAAACACGATATGAACAACATTCAACACGATAATGAGGAAATGAAAGAGTTGAGGAAATAGAACCCGGTCGGTTGGTGAAGACAATGATTTGGTAAACCAGTTCCCAACTGCTGCTCGGTTATACGTCTGGTTGGAGCGGCCGAGTATTTAAACTCGAGGACACACATCCCCGACACCCAGCCTCGAGCCGCAACTCAGACACCCAGTCCTCACCAGATTCTCCTTGAACTAAGACCACGCAGCCTCGTCCAATCACTCGTGGTAAGTCTTCAGTGACTTCCAAACCTTCACAGACTTGGTCACTCGGCGATCCACAATTCCTCTTGGATGCTCTAGACCTTGACGCCTAACCGTCTGGAAGAAGCACAATCTTCAAAGGTAACAAGCGTCGGATCCACGCAGGATCAATTTCTTAAGTGATGCTCAATCACTTTGGGCTTGTGGGGTTTGGTTTTGGGATTTTCCTCACTTGATGATTTTCGCTCAAAGTCCTCGGAGGATGGGTTGCTCTCAGATGACAAGTGTCAAGTTCTCTCGGAGCAGCCAACCAGCTAGTGGTTGTAGGGGGCGGCTATTTATAGCCTAGGGAGCAGCCCGACATGATAAGACATAAATGCCCTTCAATGATATGACCGTTAGGTGGATAAGATATTTTGGGACAGCCGGCGCGCAGCACAGCAACGGTCGGAAATTTGACTCTCAAATTCCTCAGGGCTATCATGTGTTGGGGAACGTAGTAATTTCAAAATTTTCCTACGCACACGCAAGATCATGGTGATGCATAGCAACGAGAGGGGAGAGTGTAGTCTACATACCCTCGTAGACCGAAGCGGAAGCGTTGACGCAACATAGAGGAAGTAGTCGCACGTCCTCCCGGTCCAACCGATCCAAGCACCGTTACTCCGGCACCTCCGAGTTCTTGACACGCGTACAACTCGATGACGCACCCCGATCTCCGATCCAGCAGAGGCACAGGGAGGAGTTCCACAAGACGACGGCGCAGTGACGATCTTGATGTTCTCCTGTCGCAGGGCTTCGCCTAAGCACCGCTACAATATGACCGAGGTGTAATCTCGTGGAGGGGGGCACCGCACACGGCTAAGGAACGATCTCAATGATCAACTTATGTGTCCATGGGGTGCCCCCTGCCCCCGTATATAAAGGAGTGGAGGAGGGGAGGGCCGGCCCTCTACTATGGCGTGCCCTGGGGAGTCCTACTCCCACCGGGAGTAGGATTCCCCCTTTCCTAGTCCAACTAGGAGTCCTTCCATGTATTAGGAGTAGGAGACTGTCGCGCGCGATGGATGGCGCGGCACCTATGGGGCCGGGGCCCCTTCGTGTGTTCGGTACGAGGGCGGAGGGTGTGCGGAGAGCAGATCGAGGCGATGCACGCTGGGATTTTACCCAGCCGGCCGCGATGGTCGCAGAAACCCTCTTGCTGCATTGTGTTGTATTAGGTTCGGGAGCTCAAGAGCTACAGAGTAGCTTCCCGAGCGTGAGAGTTGCAAAATGAGTCGAACCTCCTCTCGCTGTGCATGGGCCTCCTTTATAGGGCAAGGGTCACCGACAGTGTCAACGTAAGGTAGAGGGGTAAAACGTAAAAGAGGTGGTAGTTGGAACAGTCTTGAGAACAAAGGCAGCTACAATTGGCTTGAACAAAGGATTCTACCTACTTTTGACAGAGGGGACAAGAGCATTAAATGCCCGTCGCCGTCGCCCCAAAAGCTCCCGCCATTGTGTCTCCGTTTGCCACGGCGATGAAGCCACCACCGTGGAGTGCCACCGCACCCTCCATGCAGTCCAGCCACCCGCCACGCGTCTCTGGGGAAAGCTGAGGGCGACGCGTGGGCAGATGACTTGGAGTGTGGGCACGTAGCATAGCTCCCCCCGGCAAGCACCTTGCCGGGGCCTTGATCTTGCCGGGCCCGGGAGCTTGTCGGGCTCTATGACTTGCCGCTCCCCGGGCCCTCACCGGGACGCGCATAGCGCCGAGGCGTGTCTTCTGTGATGTGATCTTCTAGTCTCCCCGACGAGCTCCTCTCGCCGGGGACCTGCATGAGCGTGTAGTCTTGAGCACAGAATGGCCTTCCGGCAAGCTCCTCTTGCCGGGTCTTGAGCTTCGCCTTGTACACTTTGTTCTTGAATGGCTTTGTATGAAGTGGACCGACCTCCGGCAAGCATATGGTGGATCTGGCTGCGGGGAGCCCAGTGCCCGTGCACAAGTTGGGGTACTTGAGGTACCCCTACCTTAGTACACCGACAGAGCCCGGGCCTGGGCCATACACGGTGCCGAAGCGCTGTTGGGCCAGGCCCAAGATCTGCACGGCATGCGGCCACGGCGCGTCGAGTCTGCTCTGCATCTGCCGCCTCCCCTCGCATAGCAGCACGCGCCGATTGCGGCGTCGTGGGACAGGTGGGCGGCGATGCAGTCTTTAAGGCGCCCACCCGTGATCGTGGCGCAGAGCGGGTCGCTTCACCCGCCGCCCGGCTCGCTTTTTATCCACGCCCCCCCATGCACGGGGTCGGGCGGCGAAGCGTGGGAGACCGGGCCGTCACAGGCGGAGGAGGCGAAGTCGGCCCGCTCCTCTGGCCGTCTCGCTCCTCGATTGGTCGAACGGGCGGTTGAGTTTCACCTCGCCTTTTAAAAGGGCGGAAGGGGAGCACGATGGCGTACTCATCTTCTTCTCCCTTTGCCTTCGTCTTCTGTTCTCCTTGCCGCCATGGAAGGAGGGAACCCTGGTTCTTCGACGGTGGCAGCAAGGGTTGCTTCCAGGCAACGCACCATTCCCCATCCTGCTCCCGTGGCGGTGGAGCCACCACGAGAGGGAGAGGGAGGCGTGGCATGACGAGGCCGAGGGCGTGGCCGAGGCGGTCGAGGGAGAGGCGGCCGTGGGGATGCGCCTCCCCCGTCTCCCGCGGCGTCTCCGGACCACGGCGCGGTCCACACCGTTGACGACCCCTGGGAGTTCTTCATCAAGCTTCGCCGGGCGCCTCGTCGTCGCCTCGGCTGCCGCCCCATTTGCGACGCGATGGGGCGGATCCACCCGACGTGATGGAGCTACGCATGAGGGGCTGCGGATCAGCGGCACTCGGGTTAGTGTCGTGTCCCCAGCCCCGGCGTGATGTTCTTCGACCGAGGTGGAAGACGTTCGCCGGATCCATAGCTTGACGGCGGGTTCACCCTCCACTTCAAGTTATTGGATGGTGACCTCCTCGCCGTCAAGGTCTTCGCGACTATGGAACCCGGTGCGCTGCTGTGTGGACAACTCCTCGGATAGCGAAGGCTCCTCCCGAGCGAGTGACGAGGAGGAGAGCGACAGCGGCGACGAGGGGATGGCGGGCCCGACTAGGCGTCGGACACCGCTGCCTCACAGCGCCACCGCAACCCCATCTTCAGGGTTGCGGGCTCCTGAACTCCCCGGGCCGTCTCCTTGGCGGTGGCGCAGAGAGGCAGCAGAAGAGGAAGAGGGGACGGCGGCAAGGCCGTTAAGTCGAGTACGAGGGCGAGGTGCCCTCGTGCCGATGTCCCACCACTCCGCCTTCAAGCTCTGCCTCCGACGCCTCGACTCCGCCAAGCTCTGGCGGCCCCCCCGGGTGTTCTCTTGGGGTCTTCAAGGCGTCCGTGGCTCTCCGCTGGCTTGAGGACTTGTCGCTGGCTCTCCGGGCATGCGTTCCCCATGCCCGCCACCTTGCGCAGCTCTGGGCACGGGCGGCGTCACCGCCACGCTCTCCTAGGCGCTCCTTCCGCCCTTCCCCGACAAGCTCCTCTTGCCGGGGTCTCCTTTCCCCGGCAAGCTTATCTTGCCGGGGGCTCCTTGACCTGCCTCCTGAACTCCTGAACAGAGAAACAGGAGAGGGATCACGGGCACCTTATCTTTTTAATTTGTAAGCCCTCGGGCATTAGCTGCATTTAAGAACTTGTAATCCTCTCTGTCATGTTTTTCATCCTCTATGGACTTGTATTAAACCGGATGTTTTTAATGAAAAGAGGGGAGAGCTTGCCGGACTGAGTCTCTTACTTGATTGCGTGCCTTGTGTGTTCTTACGCTATCTGGGAGCTTGCCGGGGCGAACACGCTTATCGATCATGGGACAGCCCACCGGTGGTGTCGCTCCGCAAGCAACCTTGCCGGGCCAGTTGCGACGCTTAACTTGCTGAGCATGCTCGAAAGCAAGATAAGGGTGCAGCGGCACACTTGGGTTTGTTGAGCGGACTCGGAAACAAACCAAGTACGCAACTGGGCCACGACTCGGCTCCTCCACGTACGGGTTTTTACAAGTCGCGCTCGTTCAAAGACGCAGTCCCGCATTTCCCAGTCCATGAGAGGATGCATGACGAGGGATGAAAAACTTATCTGAAATCGCAGCCCCCAGCAGCACTAGCTTGCCGGAGACGTATCACGATGCTTGCAGCCCCCAGCGGGGCTGGCTCGCCGAAGGAGAACCTTGGCACCCGCAGCCCCCGGCGACCCAGGCTTGCCGGGCCCCAGGTGCTGGTGTGATCTTCTGGTTCCTCCTTGTCGCTGCAATTGCAGTCATAAAAACAGTTGATGTAGATATGCAACTGCTCAACGCACATGTATATGTATGTAAATCTTGACTACGCAATACGATGCCGAGCTTTGTCCTTCGTATGTTTGTACTCTACGCTCTTGGGGAGCTTGCCGGGGCGAACACGCTTATCGACCGCGGGACAGCCCGCTGGTGGCGTCGCTTCCGGCAAACAACCTTGCCGGGCCAGTTGCGACGCTTAACTTGCTGAGCAGGCTCGAAAGCAAGATAAGGGTGCAGCAGCACACTTGTGTTTGTTGAGCGGACTCGGAAACAAAACAAGCACACAACTGGACCACGACTTGGCTCCTCTCGCGCACAAGCCTCTCACACGAAGGACATCTCACGGCATGGTCTTGCCACGTTACCCCCTCTACTTTACGCCCTTTGCACACCTCCGCCCTACGCTTCTAGGGAACTTGCCGGCGCTTAACGCGCTTGCTGAGTACGGGACATCAGCAGCCCCGGTGGCGTCGCTCCGCAAGCAACCTTGCCGTGTCCAGCTCGCGACGCGCTTATCCTGCTGAGCAGACTCGAAACGAAACGAGGGCGCGAAGCTAGTCGCGGCTCACTCTTTACTCGTTGAGTGTGTTCGAAGCAAGGTAAGGGTGCGGACGTCCACAAACAGGCTCCTCAGCGCACAGGTTTTTTGTGCACAAACGACGAACTTGAGAGGGATATAACGAATAAAAGCGAGGGTTTAGGAAGTGCTCTGCACGAAGGCTTGAGCGACTTAGCTTTTCTTTTTGTTGCTCCTTCGCACTTGCTGGCGGAACTCAATGGCGTGTCCTTGTCGACAGCGCAGCGCTCCGGGGAGGCGCGTTTGCCGGAACGAGCACCAGAGTTGTCTTTGCCGGGCTTATAGCGTTCCGAGGAGCTGTGCCTGTCGTAGTGAGCGCCAGAGCCGTCCTTGCCGGACTTAGAGCTCGATGGCGCGTCCTCGACGTCAGCATAGCGCTTCCAGGGAGATACGCTTGCCGGAGCGTAGGGGGAGCGGGAGTGAGCGGCGCGAGGTACAGAACACGCTCGGGCTCCTAGTAGCGATAGGAGGAGCAAAGCTCTCCCCGGCGCTTTCGCTTTGCTCATGCATGGACAGCGGTCCGGAGCATCCCGCGAGCCCCCAGCATGTTCTTGTCCCAACATGCGGGTACCACCTCTCGTGGTACGGCGCCGCTGGGGCGTCGCGTGCGGAGACGGACGCGGATCCACGGAGACCGAGGCACGGGCGTCCGTCCGATCCCTGGATCGGGTGGCGCCGCGAGTGCCCTCGCCGGTGTCCACCCTTTCGACGGCGTCACCTCCGCCCGCCGCTGGCGCCGGTGGCGGTGGGTGAGACGGAGACGGGTCGGCGACCCTTGAGGCCCTCGTCTTCGGGGCCATGGCGCAGTTGTCGATGAAGTCGCTGACGAAACCGGAGAGGTTGATGAAGAAAGCGGCCGCGCGAACACCGGATCGGGTCCGCACAACCTCGGCGCCCCTACAGCGCGCCCGAGAGATGTCGCGCGAATGGATGGCGCGGCACCTATGGGGCGGGCCCTTCGTGTGTTGATGCGAGGCGGAGGGTGTGCGGAGAGCGATCGAGGCGATGCACGCTGGGATTTTACCCAGCCGGGCGCGATGGTCGCGTAAAACCCTACTGCTGCATTGTGTTGTATTGTGTTCGGGAGCTCGAAGAGCTACAGTAGTAGCTTCCCGAGCGTGAGAGTTGCAAAAATGAGTCGAACCTCCTCTACGTTGTGCATGGGCCTCCTTTTATAGGGCAAGGGGTCACCGACAGGTGTCAACGTAAGGTAGAGGGGTAAAAACGTAAAAGAGGTGGTAGTTGGAGCAAGGCGGGAACAAAGGCAGCTACAAAGGCTTGAACAAAGGATTCTACCTACTTTTGACAGAGGGGACAAGAGCATTAAATGCCGTCGCCGTCGCCCCAAAAGCTCCCGCCATTGTGTCTCCGTTTGCCACGGGCGATGAAGCCACCACCGTGGAGTGCCACCGCACCCTCCATGCAGTCCAGCCCCACCCGCCACGCGTCTCTCGGGAAAGCCGAGGCGACGCGGGGCGATGACTTGGAGTGTGGGCACGTAGCATAGCTCCCCGGCAAGCACCTTGCCGGGGCCTTGATCTTGCCGGGCCCGGGAGCTTGTCGGGCTCTATGACTTGCCGCTCCCCGGGCCCTCGCCGGGACGCGCATAGCGCCGAGGCGTGTCTTCTGTGATGTGATCTTCTAGTCTCCCCGACGAGCTCCTCTCGCCGGGGACCTGCATGAGCGGTGTAGTCTTGAGCCTGGAATGGCCTTCCCGGCAAGCTCCTCTTGCCGGGGTCTTGAGCTTCTGTCTTGTACACTTTGTTCTTGAATGGCTTTGTATGAAGTGGGACTGACCTCCGGCAAGCATATGGTGGATCTGGCTGCGGGGAGCCCCAGCTGCCCGTGCACAAGTTGGGGTACTGAGGTACCCCTACCTTAGTACACCGACAGAGACTAGGAAGGGGAAGAGAGAAGGGAAGGAAGGAGGGGGTGCGGCCCCTCCCCCTAGTCCAATTCGGACTAGGCCATGGGGGGGCGCGTGGCCTGCCCTGGGCAGCCCCTCTCTCTTTCCCGCAGGACCCAATAAGGCCCAATACTTCTCCCCGGCGAATTCCCGTAACTCTCCGGTACTCCGATAAATACCCGAATGACTCAGAACCTTTCCGAACTCCGAATATAGTCGTCCAATATATCGATCTTTACGTCTCGACCATTTCGAGACTCCTCGTCATGTCCCCAATCTCATCCGGGACTCCGAACTCCTTCGGTACATCAAAACTCATAAACTCATAATATAACTGTCATCGAAACCTTAAGTGTGCGGACCCTACGGTTCGAGAACAATGTAGACATGACCGAGACATGTCTCCGGTCAATAACCAATAGCGGGACCTGGATGCCCATATTGGTTCCTACATATTCTACGAAGATCTTTATCGGTCGACCGCATAACAACATACGTTGTTCCTTTGTCATCGGTATGTTACTTGCCCGAGATTCGATCGTCGGTATCCAATACCTAGTTCAATCTCGTTACCGCAAGTCTCTTTACTCGCTCAGTAATACACCATCTCGCAACTAACTCATTAGTTGCAATGCTTGCAAGGCTTAAGTGATGTGCATTACCGAGAGGGCCCAGAGATACCTCTCCGACATTCGGAGTGACAAATCCTAATCTCGAAATACGCCAACCCAACAAGTACCTTTGGAGACACCTGTAGAGCACCTTTATAATCACCCGCTTTCGCTGTGACGCTTGGTAGCACACAAAGTGTTCCTCCGGTAAACGGGAGTTGCATAATCTCATAGTCATAGGAACATGTATAAGTCATGAAGAAAGCAATAGCAACATACTAAACGATCGGGTGCTAAGCTAACGGAATGGGTCATGTCAATCAGATCATTCAACTAATGATGTGATCCCGTTAATCAAATAACAACTCTTTGTTCATGGTTAGGAAACATAACCATCTTTGATTAACAAGCTAGTCAAGTAGAGGCATACTAGTGACACTCTGTTTGTCTATATATTCACACATGTATTATGTTTCCGGTTAATACAATTCTAGCATGAATAATAGAAATTTATCATGAAATAAGGAAATAAATAATAACTTTATTATTGCCTCTAGGGCATATTTCCTTCAGTCTCCCACTTGCATTAGAGTCAATAATCTAGTTCACATCGCCATGTGATTGAACACCAATAATCATATCTGTATATGATTAACACCCATAGTTCACATCGTCATGTGACCAACACCCAAAGGGTTTACTAGAGTCAATAATCTAGTTCACATCGCTATGTGATTAACACCCAAAGAGTACAAAGGTATGATCATGTTTTGCTCGTGAGAGAAGTTTAGTCAACGGTCTGTCACATTGAGCCGTATGTATTTTGCAAATATTCTATGTCTACAATGCTCGCACGGAGCTACTCTAGCTAATTGCTCCCACTTTCAATATGTATCTAGATCGAGACTTAGAGTCATCCGGATCGGTGTCAAAACTTGCATCGACGTAACCCTTTACGACGAACCTTTGTCACTTCCATAATCGAGAAACATATCCTTATTCCACTAAGGATAATTTTGACCATTGTCTAGTGATCTACTCCTAGATCACTATTGTACCCCTTGCCAAACTCAAGTTGTAGGGTATGCAATGATCTGTTACACAGCATGGCATACTTTATAGAACCTATGGCCAAGGCATAGGAATGACTTTCATTCTCTTTCTATCTTCTGCCGTGGTCGGGTTTTGAGTCTTACTCAATTTCACACCTTGTAACACAGGCAAGAACTCTTTCTTTGACTGCTCCATTTTGAACTACTTCAAAATCTTGTCAAGGTATGTACTCATTGAAAAAACTTATCAAGCGTCTTGAACTATCTCTATAGATCTTGATGCTCAATATGTAAGCAACTTCACGAGGTCTTTCTTTGAAAAACTCCTTTCAAACACTCCTTTATGCTTTACGAATAATTCTACATTATTTCGATCGATAATATGTCATTCACATATACTTATCGAAATGTTGTATTGCTCCCACTCACTTTCTTGTAAATACAGCTTCATTTGCAAGTTCAGATAAACTATATGCTTTGATCAACTTATCAAAGCATATATTCCAACTCCGAGATGCTTGCACTAGTCCATAAATGGATCGCTGGAGCTTGCACACTTTGTTAGCTCCCTTTGGATCGATAAAACCTTCTGGTTGCATCATATACAACTGTTCCTCTAGAAATCCATTCAGGAATGCAGTTTTTACATCCATTTGCCAAATTTCATAATCATAAAATGCGGCAATTGCTAACATGATTCGGACAGACTTAAGCATCGCTACGGGTGAGAAGGTCTCATCGTAGTCAACCCCTTGAACTTGTCGAAAACCTTTTTGCAACAAGTCGACCTTTGTAGATAGTAACACAACTATCAACGTCCATCTTCCTCTTGAAGATCCATTTATTTTCTATGGTTTGCCGATCATCGGGCAAATCCATCAAAGTCCATACTTTGTTCTCATACATGGATCATATCTCAGATTTCATGGCCTCAAACCATTTTGTGGAATCTGGGCTCATCATCGCTTCCTCATAGTTCGTAGGTTTGTCATGGTCAAGTAACACGACCTCCAGAACAGGATTACCGTACCACTCGTGCGGATCTCACTGCTTTTACCTACGAGGTTTGGTAGTAACTTGATCTGAAGTTACATGATCATCATCATTAGCTTCCTCACTAATTGGTATAGTAGTCACAAGAACAGATTTCGTGATGAACTACTTTCCAATAAGGGAACAGTACGATTACCTCATCAAGTTCTACTTTCCTCCCACTCACTTCTTTCGAGAGAAACTCCTTCTCTAGAAAGGATCCATCTTAAGCAACGAATATCTTGCCTTCGGATCTGTGATAGAAGGTGTACCCAACAATTTCCTTTGGGTATTCTATGAAGACGCACTTCTCGATTTGGGTTCCAGCTTATCGGATGAAACTTTTCACATAAGCATCGCAGCCCCAAACTTTAAGAAACAACAACTTAGGTTTCTTGCTAAACCATAGTTCATACGGTGTCGCCTCAACGGATTTAGATGGTGCCCTATTTTAAAACGTGAATGCAGCTGTCTCTAATGCATAACCCCAAAACGATAGTGGTAAAGAGATATCATAGATCGCACCATATCAAATAAAGTGCGATTACGACGTTCGGACACACCATAACGATGTGGTGTTCCGTGGCGTGAGCTGTGAAACTATTCCACATTGTTTTAATTGAAGACCAAACTTGTAACTCAAATATTTGTCTCCGCGATCGATCGTAGAAACTTTATTTTCTTGTTATGATGATTTTCCACTTCACTCTGAAATTCTTTGAACCTTTCAACTATTTCGACTTATGTTTCATCAAGTAGATACACCCATATCTGCTCAAATCATCTTGTGAAGGTCGAAAATAACGATACTTGCCACGAGCATCAAGACTCATTGGATCGCATACATCGGTATGTATTATTTCCAATAAGTCACTAGCTCGCTCCATTGTTCCGAGAATGGAGTTTTAGTCATCTTGCCCAAAAGGCACGGATCGCAAGCATCAAATGATTCATAACCAAGTGATTCCGAAAATCCATCTTTATGGAGTTTCTTCATGCGCTTTACACCGATATGACCCAAACGGCAGTGCCACAAATAAGTTGCACTATCATTATTAACTTTGCATCTTTTGGCATCAATTTTATGAATATGTGTATCACTATGATCGAGATCCAACAAACTATTTTCATTGGGTGTATGACCATTGAAGGTTTATTCATGTAAACAGAACAACAATTATTCTCTGACTTTATATGAATAACCGTATTGCAATAAACATGATCAAATCATATTCATGCTCCACGCAAATGCCAAATAACATTTATTTAGGTTTAATACTAATCCCGAAAGTATAGGGAGTGTGCAATGATGATCATATCAATCTTGGAACTACTTCCAACACTCATCGTCACTTCCCTTCAACTAGTCTCTGCTTATTCTCAGAACTCCTGTTTGAGTTACTAATCTTAGCAACCTAACAAGTATCAAATACTCGGGGCTACTATAAACACTAGTAAGGCACACATCAATAATCAGATATCAAATATACCCTTGTTCACTTTGCCATCCTTCTTATCCACCAAATATTCAGGGCATTTCCGCTTCAAAGGACCATTTCCTTTGCGAAAGTAAACACTCGGTTTCAGGCTATGGTCCAGCTTTGGGCTTCTTCGCAGGAGTGAAAACTTGCTTGTCTTTCCACTTGAAGTTCCCTTTCTTTCCTTTGCCCTTTTCTTGAAACTAGTGGTCTTGTCAATCATCAACACTTGATGCTCTTTCTTGATTTCTACCTTCGTCGATTTCAACATCACGAAGAGCTCGGAATCGTTTTCATCATCCCTTGCATACTATAGTTCATCACGAAGTTCTACTAACTTGGTGATGGTGACTAGAAAATTCTGTCAATCACTATCTTATCTCGAAGATTAACTCCCACTTGATTCAAGTGATTGAAGTACCTGCATAATCTGAGCACATGCTCACTAGTTGAGCGATTCTCCTCCATCTTTTAGCTATAGAACTTGTTGGAGACTTCATATCTCTCAACTCGGTATTTGCTTGAAATATCAACTTCAATTTCTGGAACATCTCATATGGTCCATGACGCTCAAAACGCCCTTGAAGTCCCGATTCTAAGCCGTTAAGCATGGTGCACTAAACTATCAAGTAGTCATTATATTGAGCTAGCCAAACATTCATAACGCCTCAGATCTGCTCCTGCAATAGGTCCTCTCACCTAGCGGTGCATCAAGGACATAATTCTTCTGCGCAGAATGAGGATAAACCTCGATCACGGATCCAATCCGCATCATTGCTACTAACATCTTTCAACACAGTTTTCTAGGAACATATCAAAATAAACATATGAAAGCAACAACGCGAGCTATTGATCTACAACATAATTTGCAAAATACTACCAGGACTAAGTTCATGATAAATTTAAGTTCAATTAATCATATTACTAAAGAACTCCCACTTAGAGACATCTCTCTAGTCATCTAAGTGATCACGTGATCCAAATCAACTAAACCATGTCCGATCATCACGTGAGATGGAGTAGTTTCAATGGTGAACATCTCTATGTTGATCATATCTACTATATGATTCACGCCGACCTTTCGGTCTCCGTGTTCCGAGGCCATATCTGATATGCTAGGCTCATCAAGTATAACTTGAGTATTCCGCGTGTGCAACTGTTTTGCACCCGTTGTATTTGAACGTAGAGCCTATCACACCCGATCATCACGTGGTGTCTCAGCACGAAGAACTTTTGCAACGGTGCATACTCAGGAGAACACTTCTTGATAATTAGTGAGAGATCATCTTAAAATGCTACCGTCAATCAAAGCAAGATAAGATGCATAAAGTATAAACATCACATGCAATCAATATAAGTGATATGATATGGCCATCATCATCTTGTGCTTGTGATCTCCATCTCCAAGCACCGTCGTGATCACCATCATCACCGGTAGCGACACCTTGATCTCCATCGTAGCATCGTTGTCGTTACGCCATCTATTGCTTCTACGACTATCGCTACCGCTTAGTGATAAAGTAAAGCAATTACTGTATGCGTTGCATTTCATACAATAAAGCGACAACCATATGGCTCCTGCCATTGCCGATAACTTCGTTACAAAACATGATCATCTCATACAATAAAATATAGCATCACGTCTTGACCATATCACATCACACCATTACCTGCAAAAACAAGTTAGACGTCCTCTACTTTGTTGTTGCAAATTTTACGTGGCTGCTACGGGCTTAGCAAGAACCGTTCTTACCTACGCATCAAAACCACAACGATAGTTTGTCAAATAGACTCGCTTTAACCTTCACAAGGACGGGCGAGCCACACTTGGTTCAACTAAAGTTGGAGAAACCGACACCCGCCACCACCGTGTGCAAAGCACGCCAAGAGAACCAGCCTCGCGTAAGCGCACGCATAATGTCTGTCCGGCCGCTTCATCCAACAATACCGCTGAACCAAAGTATGACATGCTTTGGTAGGCAAGATGACTTATATCGCCCACAACTCACTTGTGTTCTACTCGTGCATATAACATCACCGCAGAAACCTAGGCTCGGATGCCACTTTGTTGGGGAACGAGTAATTTCAAAATTTTCCTACGCACACGCAAGATCATGGTGATGCATAGCAACGAGAGGGAGAGTGTAGTCTACGTACCCACGTGACCGAAGCGGAAGCGCTGACGCAACGTAGAGGAAGTAGTCGCACGCCCTCCCGGTCCAACCGATCCAAGCACCGCATTCGCACCTCCGAAGTTCTTGACACGCGTACAGCTCGATGACGCACCCGATCTCCGATCCAGCAGAGGCACGGGAGGAGTTCCACAAGACGACGGGCGCAGGTGGCGATCTTGATGTTCTCTGTCGCAGGCTTCGCCTAAGCACCGCTACAATATGACCGAGGTGTAATCTCGTGGAGGGGGCACCGCACACGGCTAAGGAACGATCTCAATGATCAACTTATGTGTCCATGGGGTGCCCCTGCCCCGTATATAAAGGAGTGGAGGAGGAGGGCCGCCCTCTACTATGGTGCGCTGGGAGTCCTACTCCCACCGAGTAGGATTCCCCTTCCTAGTCCAACTAGGAGTCCTTCCATGTATTAGGAGTAGGAGACTAGGAAGGGAAGAGAGAAGGAAGGAAGGAGGGTGCGGCCCTCCCCTAGTCCAATTCGGACTAGGCCATGGGGCGCGTGGCCTGCCCCGGGCAGCCCTCTCTCTTTCCCGCAGGCCCAATAAGGCCCAATACTTCTCCCGGCGAAATCCTGTAACTCTCCCAGACTCGATAAATACCGAATGACTCGAACCTTCCGAACTCCGATATAGTCGTCCAATATATCGATCTTTACGTCTCGACCATTTCGAGACTCCTCGTCATGTCCCCAATCTCATCCGGGACTCCGAACTCCTTCGGTACATCAAAACTCATAAACTCATAATATAACCATCCATCGAAACCTTAAGCGTGCATGGACCCTACGGTTCAAGAACACGTAGACATGACCGAGACATGTCTCCAGGTCAATAACCAATAGCGGGACCTGGATGCCCATATTGGTTCCTACATATTCTACGAAGATCTTTATCGGTCAGACCGCATAACAACATACGTTGTTCCCTTTGTCATCGGTATGTTACTTGCCCGAGATTTGATCGTCGGTATCCAATACCTAGTTCAATCTCGTTACCGGCAAGTCTCTTTACTCGTTCCGTAATACATCATCTCGCAACTAACTCATTAGTTGCAATGCTTGCAAGGCTTAAGTGATGTGCATTACCGAGAGGGCCCAGAGATACCTCTCCGACATTCGGAGTGACAAATCCTAATCTCGAAATACGCCAACCCAACAAGTACCTTTGGAGACACCTGTAGAGCACCTTCATAATCACCCGATTCGTTGCTAGACGTTTGGTAGCACACAAAGTGTTCCTCCGGTAAACGGGAGTTGCATAATCTCATAGTCATAGGAACATGTATAAGTCATGAAGAAAGCAATAGCAACATACTAAACGATCGGGTGCTAAGCTAACGGAATGGGTCATGTCAATCAGATCATTCAACTAATGATGTGATCCCGTTAATCAAATAACAACTCTTTGTTCATGGTTAGGAAACATAACCATCTTTGATTAACAAGCTAGTCAAGTAGAGGCATACTAGTGACACTCTGTTTGTCTATATATTCACACATGTATTATGTTTCCGGTTAATACAATTCTAGCATGAATAATAGACATTTATCATGAAATAAGGAAATAAATAATAACTTTATTATTGCCTCTAGGGCATATTTCCTTCATCATGTTCCTCACTGTGTAGGCAATTCACACTGGCGAATTCCTAACTCCTCAGTCAGAGCAAAGTCATCGGTGACTGTAAGAATGCTGCGTCTCACATCGAGAAATTGATTGAATCAGTATGAGATTTCCAATGGCTTCACTCAAGGGATTGGTAGGTGTAGGATTTTGAGTTGAGCATCACATGGATATTTTTCCTTAGTATTTCCTCGACCCCTTTAACAAAGACGGTGTTTCCTATGACTCAAGAAAGAGAAAATGAAACTACAAAAACAAAAGTCTTCACGCTTCATATTCCTCGAATGAATATCAAGTCTTCAAGGTCACACCAATTTCTTCACTTTCAAAGTCTTCGTAAAGTCTTCGAATATCAAAGTCTTCAATGAAGAACTTCATTTTAGGGTCGACTTTCTCTATAAATATCAAACTCCTCATAGACTTATAGACCTGTGTACACTCACAAACGATCAGCCATTTAGCCTATAAGTCTTCAATACACCAAAATCACTAAGGGCACTAGATGCACTTACAATCTCCCCTTTTGGTGATTGATGACAACATAGGTTAAGTTTTCAACGGGATAAACATATGAAGTGTAAATACTGATATTGAGGAATTTGATTGCAAGATATAGAAGAACTCCCCTAATATGTGCATAGTGAGGAAGTTGCTTTTGAGGCAATGCACATTTGAAGAATTGAATCATGGAGATCTCCCCTATATCTTGTAATTCATACACGATTTGATATATAATATGAAGAATTTGAAATGCATGATGAAATATGGTGCTGATGAGATTCAAAGATGCGTGCAATAATATTAACAAGGAATAAGCATGCGGAATAGCACATCAAAAGTTTCAGAGCTCAGTGCATCAAAAGCATCAGAGCACGACCAAAAGTATCAAGGCACCATCGGATTTAAGATTACAACTCGATCCAATAAAAGTTTCGGCAGAACGAGAGTTGTAACTTAATAAAAACGCCCATAATATAAACCCGCTTGAAGACTAACTCAGATTTCTCCCCCTTTGTCATCAAGTGACCAAAAGGATCGAACCTGAGGACTAACGCCCCTGAAGATTTTCAAGTCGAGGGAGGAGCGCCAGCGTTGTCGGGGTTGGTTGTTGAAGTAGGGCCTGCCGCAGTGTCGTCCAAATCTTCATGTTCATCAGTTTCACGCGATGAAGAATAAGAACCGCCACCGATCGAGAACTTTGACTCTCTTGAATTTCTTCGAGGTGGTGCGCACTACCAAAAGCTTCCAGAGACCCATAGTCTTCAATTCTTCCATGGAATATACATGATTGAGAACAGCCCAAAAGCGGTTGAGGGTTTCATGAAGGTAGTACTGATTTTTCTTCACCGCATTATGTGTTGAGGTCATGTTGTGAAGAATGGCAGCAAATTGACGCTTCACCCATTTCTGATTATGCTCAACCTTCCGATGAAGACCGAGGAGTAACTCACGGTCACCATCACCACAGGTGCTTTGTTGCTTGAGGCTTTTGCTTGGCCGAGGTATTTGCGGCAGAGTCATGTGTTGCGAATCGCCATTGGTGGAGTAAGATGTGGCGAGACGGAATTGACCATCCAATGGACGAGTGCCTTCATCAATCACAAAGCAGCTGCCTTGCCCTTATCATCGATGATGAAACCGGTCGCTTGAGGACTTCAATGGGCGGCAAGTAGCTGCCATGGTTCGAGTGTCGACTTTGTAATTCAAAGAAGATCTTGCCCTTATGAATCTCATAATCCAAGGCGATATGGCTTCAGCTCAAAAGGCGACATTGCAACATTAGCCAGAGTCCTCATGAAGAAATCATGGAAGTTGACGGGAACGCCATGAATGATGTTGAAAAGCATGTTCTTCATGATGCCAACGACATCTTCTTCATTTGAGTCGTGGCCTTTGATGGGACTCATTGTCTTTGTCAGGATTCGGTAGACAGTCCGAGGCACATACAACAGTTCCTTGACGAGGAATTTGGTTCGAGGGGCCTGCCCTGGCTTCAACGGCTTCATGAGCACTTGCATATAATGATCAGTCAGCTCGTGGTCATTGTAGATGCAACGTGCACTTTCATGGGGAAGATCAAGAGGAAGGACACGAAGCAATTCAGTTGCTGGTGCCTTGTAGTGAGTGTTTTCCGTCATCCAGTCCAGCACCCATGAATTGACATCGTCAGCATCGCCTGTGATATGCAAAGTGGCATAGAACTGAAGAATGAGTTCTTCATTCCAGTCACAGATATCAGTGCAGAAATTCAGCAGCCTCGCATCGTGAATAACTCGAGGACCGGCTCAAGCATGGTAGTGATTCCATATCCACATGAGGAATATGCTCATGGTCAAGATCTTGTCCTTGTCAAATAGCACCGAGGAATAAAAGTTTGCTTGAGTAGGAGTCCGAGCGCCTTTTCCTCATGCGGCAGAGTCATATGGATTGTAAGCAAGGAAGAACACATGCTCGTAAAAGAAGTCTTCAGCCTTGAATTTTTGCTTGCTAGAGAACGGATTCTTCGGTTTGGGCAGAGGAATATCGTTGATTTGCAGCACAACCTCGAGAATCGCGATCTCAGTGCTTCAGCCGAGGAATTTCTGGTTCCTCTTCTTGTGCAATTTGGGGATCAACAAGAGGTTCTTCAAAGACTAGCGGCTGGAATTTCTTCATGAATGATTTATGTGGGATGAGTTTCTTCAGAGCCCAATTGAACAGTTGTAGCCGTGATCGAGGTACTTGTTGAATTGGAGTGAAGAGAGGAGTATTGGGATGCTGACTTTCCCAAAAGTCATCGTTCATCATTGGTGTAGTGCATCCAATATCCACGTCTTCATCTTCTTTTTCAATTTCCTCAACACCAGCCTCTTCAGCTGTGAACTGAGGCATGGGTGAGGAAATGACTAGCGGTGAGGGGAATGCTTCCACTTCAATTTCTTCATCAAACTGTTCTGAGGTAGCAACAGATTGATTATCTTCATCAGATCCGCTTGGGATCTTGTAGTCTTCTCCATAAGGAACAATTTCCTTAGACGACATGGAGGAAATGGGAACGACATCAATGGGATTTTCAATCGAGCTGGTCATTGGCTTCATTTTCTTCGCAGCCGAAGAATTTGACGCAGCTGATGCCTTCCTCTTCTTCACTGCAGCTCGTTCTGCAGCCTTCGTCTTCTTCACTTCATAACCAGAAGGAAGGATTGGAGTTGGTGTTGGTGCAGTAGGGGCTGAGGACTGTGGTTCAGTTTCTTCAGGCGCAACTCGTGCAGTTGCCCTGATCTCTTCAGTTTCTTCAGGCGCACCGCTAGTGGATGCCCTGGGAATTTCATCAGCAGCTGGAATGGAGTCATCAGCCCTGGAACTTGTATTCTCATCATCAGGCTGAGAGTCATCAACAAGGCTTGCATGTTCTTCACCGGCTGAGCGAGTCTTCACTGAGGATTTTCTTGTTGCGATGGGGCTGCAATAGTTGTCATTTTCTTCGTCAAATTGATTTAATCTCACCTTGGCTCCTTGCCAATCAGCATTATAAGCATCGAAATCCTTCCGAGGGCTTGATTTCAGATTGAGCTTTGAGAAGTTCTTCAGAGTCGTTGACGATGTTCTTCCTCGAAGCTTCTCCTTTCTGGCTTGTGCTCTCTTTAGTTCACGAGCCTTTTCAAATTTCCATTTCTCTTCAGCGATGAAATGGTTCAGCATATGACTTTGACCAGGAGTCAGTGGCAGATCGGGAATGGGAGTGTTTGGATCTTGATGCCATAGGTCGATGAAGTCAAGGATCTTCTTCGGATACAAAAGCAGAGGCACAGATGTTCCTTTGGCTCTAGCGGCCTTTGTCAGTCTGTCTCTGATGATTTCTGCAAGTTCTTCATCAGAAGCTTCATCATCAGAGGGCACGTTGAATGCAACCTGTTTCTTTCGAGGACTTAGCCGAGGACCGCGTCCAGCAGTTGCTTTCAGCAGAGTGGGGCCTGATGAGGACATTGGTGCAGCTGAGGAACTTGCTGAGACACCAGAAGCAATTGAGAATCCCTGAGTCCTTTGACATGTAGCCAGATGCACAGGAGTTGAGGACTTGGAGGGAGCTGCTGAGGATTTTGAGGGAGCAGCAGCAGTCTGAGGATTTGCCGTGAGGGCGCGGCTGAGGAACTGGGCCGTGAGGGCGCTGATGGTGAAGCACTTGGCTTGCGAGCAGGCTTCTTCGGCATTGATTTCCTCGGCTTGGTCGAGGTCTCAGCAGCAGCAGAATCCTCATTGAATTTCCTTACTGCCTCCTTGGCATGTCTTGCCAATTTGGCTTGGCGCCTGGACCATTCTCCAGGAAAGTCTTCACCACGCTTGATGCTAGTGGGATCAGCGACTTGGCCAGGTGCCAAAGGAGCTCTTGGGCATGGAGGGTTTAAGGCGAATTTCTTCATGTACTTGGGAGTAACATAGCGATATTCCCTCCACTCTCGTGCCCATCTTCGTTCTATCCTTTGAATGCGCACTTTGCGCTGATTTTTGGTCTCCTTGCCAAACTTAGCTTCATCAGGTGTGCAGTAATCTTTGTAAATTTCATCAGGAATCTCAAAGGCAGTCATGACCTCCGGTTTCTTTCCTCCCTTCTGCCGTCTCTTGCCTTCTGCCATTTTCTTCAGATGAGGAATTTGAACAATAGAACACTCTGAAGAAGTATGCAGTTTTTCTTCGAGGAACGCTGCAAATGAGTTAAGTTGATGAGAACCTAGTGATTCAAAGCGGACATGAGTACCGTGAACAGAGTGTAGGTGCGAGGAATTTGGAGAGGTCATATGCTTCTCGTAAGATTTTTCAAAAGGAACAAGTTTTGAGGAATTTGACCAGTTGAGCCTTGAGGAATTTCACTAAGCGTTTCGTCTTAGGTTCCAGAGTTGTACAGATTGAAAATCCGCACAATTGAGGAATCTTGAAGAAATGAATGCTTAGAGAGATAAATCAAGAGCATATAGTGTGTGAGGTGTTTATATGTGAAGATTTGAGGAACAAAACACCTTTGAAGATTTTCAGAAAGATTTGAGAATCAAAGTGAGTAATAAAAATGACTTTTAAATTACCCAAACTGAAGAACATGACGAACAGAGATGAACTGTAGTGAAGTTCGTCATGTTAGATCTCCCACGCCCTAACTTGGCAGAGGGAGACGGCTACGGCGGCGGCGGAGTGAAGATTTTCCGCGGCCGACACGAGTCGACGGAGACGAGGTCGAGGCAGTGAAGCTCTTCCTCACCGACGGCGATGGAGTAGCGGCGGCGCTAGGGTTTGAGGAGAGCTCGAGCGAGAGACAGCGACCGAGCAGAGTAAATGAAGTAAGGAAGGCAGAAGGGTATTTATAGCCACGGTGAAAAACTGTCCGCCCGAAGATTTTGGGACGAACATGCCCCTGCCCTTTCTCCTTCACGCGACATGTGTTACCCACGTACTGTGCAGATGAGATCGTGTAAGATCGTGGGTGAATAAACTAATGTATCGTGGGAAGCGGAACGGTTTGAGCGGTAAAACCGAAAATCTGGATAAGATTTGTTTTAAAATTTCGTTCGCAATTTCTTCGCTGTCAAGGACACAAAGTGAAGACTTTGAACGAGTTTCAATCGAACGCACATGAAGAATTTGTGAATAGATTGGGTTGAGTATAGCATAGAGGGGAAGGGTCCGATCACATTCACTTAGCGAAATCACAACTTGAAGAAATAGCAATAAGTGAATGTCAGAGAGGACATAAACTCATATATATATATATATATATATATATATATATATATAGCCAATGAAGAAAAACGACGGAAACAAAGGAAGATTTTGCAAAGTTGAAGAATTTGAAAAACTGAAGAATTTCAAAATGAGGAAAAACTCAAATTGAAGATTTTCAACTTTTGTGGTGGAGTGACCCACCAGATAAGAATGATGATTTCAGACACCGCTGCATAACCGTCGAGGGTTACGAGAATCAAATTCTTCATTAATTTCTTCACACTTAGAATGTTATTCTTCATTGATTGAAGAAAACGTTTCTTCATGTGTTGCACATCTAAGTCATCAATTCTGCATAAGGGTTAGGATGTGTGTCCTTTTCAAAGAACATTCAAGATTCTAAGATATTTAGCTCACACCGCAACTTGCTAAATCTCTTCTCATCCAAGGGCTTAGTGAAGATATCAGCTAGCTGTTCTTCATCTTCACATGCTCGATGGAGATATCGCCTTCAACACATGATCATGAAGAAAATGATGACTTAATCTGGATGTGCTTAGTCTTCGAGTGCTGAATCTGGGTTGTGAGCAATCTTGATGGCACTCTCATTGTCGCAGAGGAGAGGCACATTCTTCACGCTGACGCCATAGTCCTTGAGGGTTTGCTTCATCCAAAGCAATTGAGCACAACATGAGCCAGCAGCAATGTATTCAGCTTCAAAGATTACACGTGATACGCAGATTCTGCTTTCTTCGAGGACCAACGGACCAAAGATCGTCCGAGGAAATGACAAGTGCCGATGTTGACTTGCGGTCCACACGATCACCAAATAGTCGAGTCGTAATATCCAATGAGATCAAAAGCAGAGCCCTTGGGGTACCATAATCCTAGTGTTCGTGTGTGAGCTAGATATCGAAGAATATGCTTCACAGCCTTATGGTGTGATTCCTTCTGCATCTTGAAATCGGGCACACATGCAAACACTAAGCATTATATCCGCCTAGATGCACATAAGTACAATAAGGAACCAATCATGGAGCGGTATACCTTGTGATCAAGTCAATACCATTTTCATCGATTGCATAGATGGCCATTTGTGGGCATAGGAATTTTGACGCCTTTGCAATCTTGCATGCCTAATTTCCTCAAGACATCTTTGAGGTATTTCTCTGAGATATGAATATGCCATTGTCTTTCTTTAATTTGAAGACCTAAGAAGAATTTCAATTCTCCCATCATAGACATTTGATATTCTTCACTCATCATATAGGCAAATTCATCACTATATCGTTGGTTAGTACAGCCAAAGATAATATCATCAACATATATTTGGCACACAAACAGTTCACCATCATATGATTTAGTAAAAGAGTAGGGTCGAGTGAACTGGTGTGAAGCCATTCTTCACGAAGAATTCCTTCAATGTGTCATACCACGCCCGAGGGGCTTGCTTGAAGCCATAGAGGGCCTTATTGAGTCTGAAGACTTTGTCGATTCTTGGGATCTTCAAAACACGGGGTTGAGCAACATATACTTCTTCCTCAAGCTTACCATTGAGGAATGCACTTTTCACATCCATTTGATATAAGATGATATCATGATGGTTAGCATAGGCAAGTAAAATGCGAATAGCCTCAAGTCTAGCAACAGGTGCAAAAGTTTCATCGAAATCAATTCCTTCAACCTGTGTGTAGCCTTGAGCTACTAGTCGTGCCTTATTCCTCACCACAAGGCCATTTTCATCTTGCTTGTTGCGGTAGATCCACTTTGTGCCAATGATATTATGCTTGCGAGGATCTGGGCGATTGACCAATTCCCAAACATTGTTCATCTCGAACTGATGTAATTCTTCTTGCATAGCCTGAATCCACTCCGGCTCCAGAAATGCTTCATCTACCTTAGTGGGCTCTGAGATAGAGACAAAAGCATAGTGCCCACAAAAGTTAGATAAGTGTGAAGCTTTTGAGCGTGTGAGAGGACCTGGTGCGCTAATGTCATCGATGATCTTCTCCACTTGCACTTCTTTTGCAACGCGTGGATGAGTTGGTTGTCACGAGGATTTGGATCAGCATTTTCTTGAAAGACCATTTTCCTCATCATGTTCTTCAGTGCATCACTCGATGTTCTTCACGAACAGGAATGAATTCTTCAGCAGATTCTTCAAGAGGAATGACATCCTCGGTTGCCTTGAGCTTGATAGCATCCTCGGTGCTGGTTCATCTAACACGAAGGTAGGTGCTCTCTTTGCAGCCATTAGTTTCATCGAACCGCACATCTACAAAGGTCAACAATCTTGTGAAGAACAATGTTGAAGACTCAGAGGTGTGCGAGTCCTTTCCGTAACCAAGAATAAAACCTTCATGTGCTTTCGTGCAAATTTAGAGTTGTGGTGAGGATCTCTAATCCAACATTTAGCAATCAAGACTTTGAAATAACTCACATTGGGTTTCTTGTCGTTGAGGAGTTCATAGGCTGTCTTCTTGAAGAATTTGTGAAGATATACTCTGATGATGATGTGGCAAGATCAATTGCATCAATCCAAAAACGCCGAGGCGTTTTGTATTCATCAAGCATAGTGCGAGCCATCTCAACAAGAGTTCTGTTCTTGCGCTCACGACGCCATTCTCACGAGGAGTATAAGGAGCAGATAATTGATGAGTAATACCAAGTTCATCAAGATAGGCATCAAGACCAGAATTCTTGAACTCAGTTCCATTGTCACTTCTGATATGCTTGATCTTCACACCAAAGTTGGTTGAAGCCCTCGAGGAAAATCGTTTGAAGACTTCCTACACTTCATGTTTGTAAGTAACAATGTGTACCCATGTATATCGAGAATAATCATCAACAATGACAAAACGATATAAAGATGCATCATTTGTGACTGCTGAATAATGGTTAGGTCCGAAAAGGTTCATGTGAAGCAATTCAAATGGACGTGTAGTGGTCATGATAGTCTTCGCTGGATGCTTGGCCTTGGTCATTTTTCCGGCTTCACATGCTCCGCATAAGTGATCCTTGAGGAATTTGACATTCTCAATGCCAATGACATGCTTCTTCTTCGCAAGCGTGTTCAAATTCCTCATGCCTGCATGACCAAGTCGTCGATGCCATAGCCAGCCTTCTGAAGCTTTTGCTAGTAAACACACGGCTGGTTGTGGTCCTATAGAGAAATCAACAATATCGATCTCCTCTCCTAAAGCCTCCAAGACTTTGGAATTGTCGACTTCCATAATCACAACACAAAGGATATTTGCCAAGACAACAACCATATCAAGATCACAAAGCATTGAGATCGACATGAGATTGTATCCTAAGGACTCAACAAGCATGACTTTGTCCATGTGCTTATCCTTAGAGATAGCAACCTTACAAAGACCCAATACCGACTTTTGCCTTTGTCGAGAAAGATGATATGCTTCAGAGGTGGCGGTGATAAGGAGCATCCATCAATAGATTCTTGTCACCAATCATGTGATTTGTACATCCACTATCGAGGACCCATTCAAAGGTTTTGGGTTGATCATCCCGCAGATGAATTAGTGCAGCTTACAATCTCACATGCTTCATCGATGAAGAATATGATATCAAGATCATCGATGAATTTCATCAAGCGATAAATGATATAGCAAGATGAGGACGTGTGAAATTAAAGTTCATTTCATCATGATTCGCCAAGCGTCCTTTCGAGCATTTTTGTCGGTCCCAAAGAAATTCTTGAGACGTTAGAGCACGCCCGAGACCTGACCCTGAGAAGAGATTAGTTCTTTTCTTCACCACCCACATCTCGAGGGGTGGCAAAGAGTTCATCATCCTGCGAGCACCATGTGAGAAAGGTGGCAAAGATGCCAAACCATTTCGCTTAGCATGAGAGGGGTTAGGGTAAGCATATGAATAAGCAGAGTAATTCTTTGAGGACTTATGAACATAATGGTTTGAAGAATAATGCACATATTCATAGCCCTTAGCTCTACCTCATGAGACGAGTTGTTAGCACGATGATAATCATATGAGGACTTTGATCCATATGAAGAATTTGGTCCGTATGAAGAATTTGATATGGGGTTCCTGTTCTTCATAGGTGGTGTCATGAGGACATTCACCTGAAGACTTTCAACACAGCTCTTGGGAACCCAGATTTTCTTCATAGGGGAACCGTTCCTGCAGTTAGTGCCAACATATCTAGCAAATACTTCACCATTTTGATTTTTGAACAGTTTATAGTTGGAGTCAAATGACTCATCAGAGGAATGAGAAGATTCACATGTAAAGCCAGATAAGTTAGATGGATCAACTAGAGGTCCCTTTGCAGCAACCCATGAGGTTTTGGGATACTGCTCAGGCTTCCAATATGTTCCATCAGCATTGAGTTTCCTCTCAAAGGCAATACCCTCTTTCCTAGGGTTTCTGTTGAGGATCTGCTTTTTGAGCACATCACAAAGTGTCTGATGCCCTTTGAGGCTTTTGTACAAGCCTGTCATGTACAATTCCTTCATCCCTGCATTGTCAGTGATACTAGCAATGTCCTCAGATGAGGAATTAGTGATAGCAGAGGCAGATGAAGAATTTGTAACATTTGAAGCATTTGAACATTCAGGTGAAGAATTAGCAGATTCACGTTCAATGCACTTTAAGCATGGAGGAACAAATTCTTCCTGAGAAGCGCTGATTTGTTGAGCAAGTAATGAATCGCGCTCCTTCTGAAGATATTCATAACACACTCTTAGCTTTTCAAGATCTTCCTTTCTTTGAATAGCTTCAAGAGAAAGCTTCTCATGATCAGTCAAGAGTGTATTATGTTGATCTTGAAGGACGTCAAACTTGGAGTGAATTTTCTGAAGACATTCACCCAATGCTTTTGATCGATCCATTTCTTTCTAAACATATTATCACTTCTTTCTAGCATATCTTGAGTTTGTTCTAAAACCGCTTTGTTGTTTAGTGGCAATGCAAATAAGTTTGGTATAGCAGGATTCAATATCATCATCGATTCATCATTGTCGATTCATCATTATCGATTCATTATCACAAGACTCGGATGAGGAGCATTTGGTTACCTCAAAGACCGTTTGCCATGAGACAAGATGCGAAGATGAAGATTCGGCTCGAAAGTCATCGTTTTGAGAGATTCCTTGAAGTCCTCAAACCGGGGATCATGACGAGTTCGATGACCTTCATAGACATCGAGATTCGGTCCCGTATGAGCTTAGAATTGCCAAGATGCATAATTAGCGAATTGATCTCCGGATAGGAAGGAGCGATGATATCCTTCGCTATGATATCAAGTCGAGTGTACTTATGAATATCATCAAGATTCGCCATCTTGCATAGATCAAGAAGACCAATCTCGATGACGGTCCACACTTCATTGTTCTTTGCCATGAGGCGCTTCCTCATCATGGCCTTCCACTTGGGATAGTCATGACCGTCAAAGATATGGCATGTCACTTTCTTCATACCAGCGGTCGACATAACTAAAAACTCGGTGGTTAAACTAAAATCACACGTAACAAGGAGTACCTTGCTCGATACCAATTGAAAGTCGTTATATCGACTAGAAGGGGGGTGAATAGGCGATTTTAAGAATTCTTCATCGAGGAATTTGTTTGGTGAGGAAATTCCTTAGCGAAGAACTACTTGCAGCGAATATGTACTCGAGTAAACATAACAGATACACACATAGTCGGCATGATGAAATGAAGACTAAAAACAGAGTACGGAAAGCGTAAACACAAGATAGCAAGATGAAGACAAACAGATCAAGAAATTAAACCGAGGAATTTGTGAAAGTCTTCATCAAAGTCTTCAAGCACGAGATGAACAACATTCAACACAATAATGAGGAAATGAAAGAGTTGAGGAAATAGAACCACCGGTTGGTGAAGACAATGATTTGGTAAACCAGTTCCAACTGCTGTCTCGGTTATACGTCTGGTTGGAGCGGCCGAGTATTTAAACTCGAGGACACACAGATCCGGACACCCAGTCTCGAGCCGCAACTCAGACACCCAGTCCTCACCGTATTCTCCTTGAACTAAGACCACGCAAGCCTCGTCCAATCACTCGTGGTAAGTCTTCAGTGACTTCCAAACCTTCACAGACTTGGTCACTCGGCGATCCACAATTCCTCTTGGATGCTCTAGACCTTGACGCCTAACCGTCTGGAAGAAGCACGCCTTCAAAGGTAACAAGCGTCGGATCCACGCAGATCAATTTCTTCATGATGCTCAATCACTTTGGGCTTGTGGGGTTTGGTTTTGGGATTTTCCTCACTTGATGATTTTCGCTCAAAGTCCTCGGAGGATGGGTTGCTCTCAGATGACAAGTGTCAAGTTCTCTCGGAGCAGCCAACCAGCTAGTGGTTGTAGGGGGCGGCTATTTATAGCCTAGGGAGCAGCCCGACATGATAAGACATAAATGCCCTTCAATGATATGACCGTTAGGAGGATAAGATATTTTGGGACAGTCGGCGCGCAGCACAACAACGGTCGGAAATTTGACTCTCAAAATCCTCTGGGCTATCATGTTCCTCACTGTGTAGGCAATTCGACCGTCGAATCCCTAACTCCTCGGTCGAGAAAGAAAGTCATCGGTGACTGAAGAACTGCGTCTCACATCGAGAAATTGACCGAATCTGTATGAGATTTCAATGGCTTCACTCGAAGGGATTGGTAGGTGTAGGATTTTGAGTTGAGCATCACATGGAAATTTTTCCTTAGTATTTCCTCGACCCCCTTTAACAGTACGGCGTTTCCTATGACTCAAGAAAGAGAAAATGAAATTACGAAAACAAAAGTCTTCACGCTTCATATTCCTCGAATGAATATCAAGTCTTCAAGGTCACACCAATTTCTTCACTTTCAAAGTCTTCAGAATATCAAAGTCTTCAGTCGAAGAACTTCATTTTTAGGGGTCGACTTTCTCTGTAAATATCAAACTCCTCATAGACTTATAGACCTGTGTACACTCACAAACGCATCAGTTACTTAACCTATAAGTCTTCAATACACCAAAATCACTAAGGGGCACTAGATGCACTTACAAAGCTGACAATTCCAAAGTCTTCGAAGGCTTTAGGAGGGGAGATCTGTATATTGTTGATTTCTCTACAGGACCACAACCAGCCGTGTGTCTACTTGCAAAAGCTTCAGAAGGCTGGCTATGGCATCGACGACTTGGTCATGCAGGCGTGAGGAATTTGAACACGCTTGCGAAGAAGAAGCATGTCATTGGCATTGAGAATGTCAAATTCCTCAAGGATCACTTATGCGAGCTGTGAAGCAGGAAAAAATGACCAAGGCCAAGCATCCAAATAAGACTATCATGACCACTACCCGTCCATTCAATTGCTTCACATGGACCTCTTGGACCAAATCATTATTCAGCGGTCACTAATGATGCATCTTTATATGGTTTTGTCATTGTTGATGATTATTCTCGATATACATGGGTACACATTGTTACTTACAAACATGAAGTGCGTGAAGTCTTCAAACGATTTTCCTCGAGGGCTTCAACCAACTTTGGTGTGAAGATCAAGCATATCGAAGTGACAATGGAACTGAGTTCAAGAATTCTGGTCTTGATGCCTATCTTGATGAACTTGGTATTACTCATGAGTTATCTGCTCCCTATACTCCTCAAAGAGAATGGCGTCGTGGGCGCAAGAACAGAACTCTTGTTGAGATGGCTCGCACTATGCTTGATGAATACAAAACGCCTCGGCGTTTTGGATTGATACAATTGATCTTGCCTGCCACATCATCAACAGAGTATATCTTCACAAATTCTTCAAGAAGATCGCTTATGAACTCCTCACCGACAAGAAACCCAATGTGAGTTATTTCAAAGTCTTGATTGCTAAATGTTGGATTAGAGATCCTCACCACAACTCTAAATTTGCACCGAAAGCACATGAAGGTTTTATGCTTGGTTACGGAAAGGACTCAAGACACCTACTGAGTCTTCAACATTGTTCTTCACAAGATTGTTGACATTGTAGATGTGCGGCTCGATGAAACTAATGGCTCGCAAAGAGAGCACCTACCTTCTGTGTTAGATGAACCAACACCGAGGATGCTATCAAGCTCAAGGCAACCGAGGATGTCATCCCTCTTCAAGAATCTGTCAAGAATTCAGTCCTGTTCACAAAGAACGCCGAGTGATGCACCAAGAACATGATGAGGAAAATGGTGTTTGAAAAAAATGCTGATCAAAATCCTCAAATGACAACCAGCTCATCCACGCGTTGCAAAAGAAGTGCAAGTGGAGAAGATCATCGATGACATTAGCGCACTGGTCCTCTCACACGCTCAAAAGCCTCACACTTATCTAACTTTTGTGGGCACTATGCTTTTGTCTCTATCTCAGAGCCCACTAAGGTAGATGAAGCATTTCGAGCCGGAGTGGATTCAGGCTATGCAAGAAGAATTACATCATTCGAGCTGAACAATGTCCAGGAATTGGTCAATCGCCCGGATCCTCGCAAGCATAATATCATTGGCACAAAGTGGATCTACCGCAACAAGCAAGATGAAAATGGCCTTGTGGTGAGGAATAAGGCACGACTAGTAGCTCAAGGCTACACACAGGTTGAAGGAATTGATTTCGATGAAACTTTTGCACCTGTTGCTAGACTTGAGGCTATTCGCATTCTACTTGCCTATGCTAACCATCATGATATCATCTTGTATCAAATAGATGTGAAAAGTGCATTCCTCAATGGTAAGCTTGAGGAAGAATTATATGTTGCTCAACCCCCAGGTTTTGAAGATCCCAAGAATCCTGACAAAGTCTTCAGACTCAATAAGGCCCTCTATGGCCTCAAGCAAGCCCCTCGGACGTGGTATGATACATTGAAGGAATTCTTCGTGAAGAATGGCTTCACACCCGGTTCACTCGACCCTACTCTTTTTACTAAATCATATGATGGTGAACTGTTTGTGTGCCAAATATATGTTGATGATATTATCTTTGGCTGTACTAACCAACGATACAATGATGAATTTGCCTATATGATGAGTGAAGAATATCAAATGTCTATGATGGGAGAATTGAAATTCTTCTGAGGTCTTCAAATTCATCAGCAGCACAATGGCATATTCATATCTCAGGAGAAATACCTCAAATATGTACTGAGGAAATTCGGCATGCAAGATTGCAAAGGCGTCAAAATTCCTATGCCCACAAATGGCCATCTATGCACTGATAAAAATGGTATTGACTTGATCACAAGATATACCGCCCATGATTGGTTCCTTATTGTACTTATGTGCATCTAGGCGGATATAATGCTTAGTGTTTGCATGTGTGCCCGATTTCAAGCTGCACCAAGGAATCACACCATAAGGTCAGAAGCATATTCTTCGATATCTAGCTCACACACCAACACTAGGATTATGGTACCCCAAGGGCTCTGCTTTTGATCTCATTGATATTCGACTCGACTATCTTTGGTGATCGTGTGGACCGCAAGTCAACATCGGCACTTGTCATTTCCTCGGACGATCTTTGGTCTGTTGGTCCTCGAAGAAACAGAATCTGCGTATCACCGCTCATCACTGAAGCTGAATACATTGCTGCTGGCTCATGTTGTGCTCAACTGCTTTGGATGAAGCAAACCCTCAAGGACTATGGCGCTAACGTGAAGAATGTGCCTCTCCTCTGCGACAATGAGAGTGCCATCAAGATTGCTCACAACCCAGTTCAGACTCAAGACTAAGCACATCCAGATTCATCATCATTTTCTTCGTGATCATGTGTTGAAGGGCGATATCTCCATCGAGCATGTGAAGATCAAGAACAGCTAGCTGATATCTTCACTAATCCCTTGGATGAGAAGAGATTTAGCAAGTTGCGTGTGAGCTAAATATCTTAGAATCTTGAATGTTCTTTGAAAAGGACACACATCCTAACCCTTATGCAGAATTGATGACTTAGATGTGCAACACATGAAGAAACGTTTTTCTTCAATCAATGAAGAATAACACTCTAAGTGTGAAGAAATTAATGAAGAATTTGATTCTCAGAACCCTACGACAATTGTACGCGGTGTCTAAAATCATCATTCTTATACGGTGGGCTACGCCTCCACAAAAGTTGAAAATCCTCAATTTGAGTTTTTCCTCAGTTTTGAAATTCTTCAGTTTTACAAATTCTTCAACTTTGCAAAATCTTCAATGTTTCCGTCGTTTTTCTTCATTGGCTATATATATATATACATACGTGAGTTTATGTCCTCTACAACATTCACTTATTGCTATTTCTTCAAGTTGCGATTTCTGCTAAGTGAATGTGATCGGACCCTTTCCCCTCTATGCTATACTCAACCCAATCTATTCACAAATTCTTCTTGTGCGTTCTGATTGCAACTTGTTCAAAGTCTTCACTGTGTCCTTGACAGCTGAAGAAATTGCGAACAAAATTTTTAAAACAAATCTTATCCAGATTTTCGGTTTTACCGCTCAAACCATTCCGCATCCCACGATACATTAGTTTATTCACCCATGATCTTACACGATCTCATCTGCACAGTACGTGGGTGACACATGTCGCGTGAAGAAGAAAGGGCAGGGGCATGTTCGTCCCAAAATCTTCGGGCGAACAGTTTTTACCGTGGCTATAAATACCCCTCTCCCTTCCTTACTTCATTTACTCTGCTTTCGTCATTGTCTCTCGCCGAGCTCTCCTCAAACCCTAGCGCCGCCGCTTACTCCTTCGCCGTCGGTGAGGAAGAGCTTCACCGCCTCGACCTCGTCGCCGTCGTACTTTCGCGCCGGCTGCGAAATCTTCACTCCGCCGCCGCCGTAGCTGTCTCCCTCTCGCCAAGTTAGGGCGTGGGAGATCTAACGTGACGAACTTCACCATGGTTCATCTCTGTTAAATCGTGTTCTTCATTCGGGTAATTAAAAGTCACTTTTATTACTTGCTTTGATTCTCAAACTTTTCGAAAATCTTCAAAGGTGTTTTATTCTTCAAATCTTCACATATGAACACCTCTCACATCAGTATGCTCTTGATTCATCTCTAAGCACTCATTTCTTCAAGATTCCTCAATTGTGCGGATTTTCAATCTGTATAACTCGAACCTAAGATAAGAACGCTTAGTGAAATTCCTCAAGGCTCAACTGGTCAAATTCCTCAAAACTTGTCTTTTTAAAAAATCTTACGAGAACGATATGACCTCTCCAAATTCCTCGCGCCTACACTCTGTTCACAGGTACTCATGTCCGCTGCTGAATCACTAGGTTCTCATCAACTTAACTCATTTGCAGCGTTCCTCGAAGAAAAACAGCATACTTCTTCAAAGTGTTCTGTTGTTCAAATTCCTCATCTGAAGAAAATGGCAGAAGGCAAGAGACGGCGGAAGGGAGGAAAGAAACCGGAGGTCATGACTGCCTTTGAGATCCCTGATGAAATATACAAAGATTATTGCACACCTGATGAAGCCAAGTTTGGCAAGGAAAACAAAAATCAGCGCAAAGTGCGCATTCAAAGGATAGAACGAAGATGGGCACGAGAATGGAGGGAATATCGCTATGTTACTCCAAAGTACATGAAGAAATTTGCCTTAAACCCTCCATGCCCAAGAGCTCCATTGGCACCGCCAAGTCACGATCCCACCAAAGATCAAGCGTGGTGAAGACTTTCTGAAGAATGGTCCAAGCGCCAAGCCAAATTGGCAAGACAGCCAAGGAGGCGGTGAGGAAATTCAATGAGGATTCTCTGCTGCTGCTGCTGCCGAGACCTCGGTCAACCCGAGGAAATCAATGCCGAAGAAGACTGCTCGCAAGCCAAGTGCTTCACCATCAGCGCCCTCACGGCCCAGTTCCTCAGCCGCGCCCTCACGGCAAATTCCTCGATCGCTGCTCCTCAAAATCCTCAAGAACTCCCTCCAAGTCCTCAACTCCTGTGCATCCGCTACCTACCAAAGGACTCGGGGTTTCTTGATTGCTTCGTGTCTCAAAGAAGTTCCTCACCGCACCAATGTCCTCATCAGCCCCACTCTGCAAGACAAAAGCAACAATGGACGCGGTCCTCGCCAAGTCCAAGAAAGAAACAAGTTGCCTTCAACGTGCCCTCTGAAGATGAAGCTTCTGATGAAGAACTTGCAGAAATCATCAGAGACAGACTGACAAAGGCCGCTAGAGCCAAAGGAACAACTGTGCATCTGCTTTTGGATCCAAGAAGATCCTTGACTTCATCGACTTATGGCATCGATCCAAACACTCCCATACCGATCTGCCTCGACTCTGGTCAAAGTCATATGTTGAACCATTTCATCGCCAAGAGAAATGGAAATTTGAAAAGGCTCGTGAAATAAAGAGAGCACAAGCCGAAAGGAGAAGCTTCAAGAAGAACATCGTCAACTCGACTCAAGAACTTCTCAAAGCTCAATCGAAATCCAAGCCCTCAAAGAAGGATTTCGATGCTATAATGCTGATTGGCAAGGAGCCAAGGTGAGATTCGCAATTTGACGAAGAAAATGACAACCGCTGCAGCCCATCGCAACAAGAAAATCCTCAGTCTGACTCTCTGCTCAGCTCTTTGAAGAACATGCCAAGATCACGATGACTTTCAACCTGCCGATGAGAATACAAGTTCCGTGGCTGATGACTCCATTCCACCACCGAAGACATTCCTGTGGCATCCACTAGTGGTGCACCTGAAGAAACTGAAGAGATCAGGGCAACTGCACTAGTGGCGCCTGAAGAAACTGAACCACAGTCCTCAGCTCCTCCTACACCAACACCAACTCCAGTTCTTCCTTCTGCTTATGAAGTGAAGAAAACAAAGGCTGCAAAGCGAGCTGCAGTGAAGAAGAGGAAGGCATTAGCTGCGTCAAATTCTTCGGCTGCGAAGAAAATGAAGCCTATGACCATCTCGCTTGAAAACCCAATTGATGCCGTTCCCATTTCCTCCATGTCGTCTAAGGACATTGTTCCTTATGGAGAGGAATACAAGATTCCAAGTGGATCTGATGAAGAAAATCAATCTGTTGCTACCTCAGAATAGTTTGATGAAGAAATTGAAGTGGAAGCATTCCCTTCACCGCCAGTCGTTTCCTCACCCATGCCTCAGTTCACAGCTGAAGAGGCTGGTGTTGAGGAAATTGAAAAAGAAGATGAAGACGTGGATATTGGATGCACTACATCAGTGATGAACGATGACTTTTGGGAAAGTCAGCATCCCAATACTCCTCTCTTCACTCCGATTCAACAAATTCCTTAGTCCCCAGCTACAACTGTTCAAATGGGCTCTGAAGAAACTCATCCCACATCGCATGCTCATGAAGAAATTCCAGCCGCTAGTGTCAAGAACCCGCCTTGATCCCCAAACTGCACAAGAAGAGGAACCAGAAATTCCTCACCAAGCACCGAGATCGCGATTCCCGAGGTTGTGCCGCAAATCATCGACATTCCTCTGCCCAAACCAAAGAATCAGAGCAAAATTGAAGGTCAAGACTTCTTTTACGAGCATGTGTTCTTCATCGACATAATCCAGATGACTCTGCTCGCATAAGGAAAAGACGCTCGACTGCTACTCAAGCCAACTACTATTCCTCGGTGCTTTTGACAAGGACAAAATCTTCGATCATGAGCATATTCCTCATGTCGATATGGAATCTCTGCCATGCTTCGAGCCAGTACTCCGAGTTATTCACGATGCAGGACTCCTGAATTTTTGCACGGATATCTATGATTGGAATGAAGAACTCATTCTTCAGTTCTATGCCACTTTGCATATCACCGGAGATGCTGAAGATGTCAATTCATGGGTGCTGGATTGGATGACAGAAAACACTCACTACAAAGCACTAGCAGCTGAATTGCTTCGTGTCCTTCCTCTTGGTCCTCCCCACGAAAGTGCACGTTGCATCTACAATGACCGCGAACTGACTGATCATTATATGCAAGTGCTCATGAAGCCTTTGAAGCTAGGGCAGGCCCCTCGAACCAAATTCCTCGTCAAGGAACTTCTGTATGTGCCTCGGACTGTCTATCGAATCCTGACGAAGACAATGAGTCCCATCAAAGGCCACGACTCAAATGATGAAGATGTCGTTGGCATCATGAAGAACATGCTTTTCAACATCATTCATGGCGTTCCCGTCAACTTCCATGATTTCTTCATGAGGACTCTGGCTAATGTTGCAATGTCACCTTTTGAGCTGAAGCCCTATGCGCCTTGGATTATGAGATTCATAAGGGCAAGATCTTCACTGAATTACAAGGCTGACACTCTAAACCATGGTAGCTACTTGCCGCCCATTGAAGTCCTCAAGCGACTAGTTTCATCATCTGATGATAAGGGCAAGGCAGCTGCTGTGATTGATGAAGGCACTCGTCCATTGGATTGTCAATTCCGTCTAGCTACATCTTACTCCACCAATGACGATTCTGCAACACATGACACTGCCGCAAATACCTCAGCCAAGCAATAGCCTCAATCAACAGCACCTAGGGTGATGACTGACCATGAGTTACTCCTCAGTCTTCATCAGAAGGTTGACCGCAATCAGAAATGGGTGAAGCGTCAATTTGCTGCAATTCTTCACAACATGACCTCAACACATAATGCAGTGAAGAAAAATCAGTATTACCTTCATGAAACCCTCAACCGCACTTGGGCTGTCCTCACGCATGTATATTCCGCAGAAGAATTGAAGACTATGGGTCTCCAGGAAGCATTTCACTGGTCTGCACCACCTCTGAAGAAATTCAAGAGAGTCAAAGTTCCTGATCTGGTGGCCAGTTCTTATTCTTCATCGCATGAAACTGATGAACATGAAAATTTGGACGACACTGCGGCAGGCCCTACTTCAACAACCAACCCCAACAACGCTGGCGCTCCTCCATCGACTTGAAAATCTTCAGGGGCGTTAGTCGTCAGTTTCGATCCTTTTGGTCATCGATGACAAAGGGGGAGAAATCTGAGTTAGTCTTCAACCGGGTTTATATTATGGGCGTTTTGTTAAGTTACAACTCTCGTTCTTCCGAAACTTTTATTGGATCGAGTTGTAATCTTAAATCTGATGGTGCCTTGATACTTTTGGTCGTGCTCTGATGCTTTTGATGCACTGAGCTCTGAAACTTGTGATGTGCTATTCCGCATGCTTATTCCTCGTTAATATTATTGCACGCATGCTGAATCTCATCAGGCACCATATTTCATCATGCATTTCAAATTCTTCATATTATATATCAAATGCGTGTATGAATTACAAGATATAGGGGGAGATCTCCATGATTCAATTCTTCAACTGTGCATTGCCTCAAAAGCAACTTCCTCACTATGCACATATTCAGGGGGAGTTCTTCTATATCTTGCAATCAAATTCCTCAATATCAGTATTTACACTTCATATGTTTATCCCCGTTGAAAACTTAACCTATGTTGTCATCAATCACCAAAAAGGGGGAGATTGTAAGTGCATCTAGTGCCCCTTAGTGATTTTGGTGTATTGAAGACTTATAGGTTAAGTAACTGATGCGTTTGTGAGTGTACACAGGTATATAAGTCTATGAGGAGTTTGATATTTACAGAGAAAGTCGACCCATAAAAATGAAGTTCTTCGACTGAAGACTTTGATATTCTGAAGACTTTCGGAAGACTTTGAAAGTGAAGAAATTGGTGTGACCTTGAAGACTTGATATTCATTCGAGGAATATGAAGCGTGAAGACTTTTGTTTTCGTAGTTTCATTTTCTCTTTCTTGAGTCATAGGAAACACCGTACTGTTAAAGGGGGTCGAGGAAATACTAAGGAAAAATTTCCATGTGATGCTCAACTCAAAATCCTACACCTACCAATCCTTCGAGTGAAGCCATTGAAATCTCATACAGATTCAGTCAATTTCTTCAAAGGATGAGACGTAGTTCTTCCGTCAATGAGGACTTTGCTCGATCGAGGAGTTAGGAATTCGCCAAAGTCTGAATTGCCTACACAGTGAGGAACATGATAGCCCTGAGGAATTTGAGAGTCGAATTTCCGACCGTTGCTGTGCTGCGTGCCGGCTGTCCAAAATATATTATCCACCTAACGGTCATATCATTGAAGGGCATTTATGTCTTATCATGTCTGGCTGCTCCCTAGGCTATAAATATCCACCCCCTACAACCACTAGCTGGTTGGCTGCTCCGAGAGAACTTGACACTTGTCATCTGAGAGCAACCCATCCTCCGAGGACTTTGAGCGAAAATCATCAAGTGAGGAAAATCCCAAAACCAAACCCCCACAAACCCAAAGTGATTGAGCATCAATAAAGAAATTGATCCTGCATGGATCCGACGCTTGTTACCTTTGAAGACTGTGCTTCTTCCAGACGGTTAGGCGTCAAGGTCTAGAGCATCCAAGAGGAATTGTGGATCGCCGAGTGACCAAGTCTGTGAAGGTTTGAAGTCACCAAGACTTACCACGAGTGATTGGACGAGGCCTGCGTGGTCTTATTTCAAGGAGAATACTGGTGAGGACTGGGTGCCCCGAGTTGCGGCTCAGAGATCGGGTGTCCGGATCGTGTGTCCTCGAGTTTAAATACTCAGCCGCTCCAACCAGATGTACAACTGAGACAGCAGTTGGAACTGGTTTACCAAATCATTGTCTTCACCAACTGACTGGTTCTATTTCCTCAACTCATTCATTTCCTCATCACTGTGTTGTATGTTGTTCATATCTGTGCTTGAAGACTTTGACTGAAGACTTTCACAAATTCCTCAGTATAATTTCTTCAGTCTGTTTGTCTTCATCTTGTTATCCTGTGTTTACGCTTTCCGTACTCTGTGCTAGTCTTCATTTCATCATGATGACTATGTTTGTATCCTGTTATGTTTACTTCTGAGTACTTATTCCACTGCAAGTAGTTCTTCGCTAAGGAATTTCCTCACCAGCAAATTCCTCAGTGAAGAATTCATAAAAATCGCCTATTCACCCCCCTCTAGTCGATATAACGCACTTTCACAACTCTCTCCGTAGGTCCTTGAGTTGCATAGAATTTCTAGGATCAAGCCAAAATGCAATAAAATGTGATATGCAATGATGATCTAATGTATAACATTCCAAATTGAAAATTTGGGATGTTACAAACCTACCCCCCTTAATTTGAATCTCGCCCTCGAGATTCGGGCTGGCTAGAAAATAGGTGAGGGTGGTCCTTCCGTGGGTCTTCCTCTCATTCTCAAGTGGCTTTATCTTCGGTATAGTGGCTCCACTGAACTTTGCAGAACTTGATAACTTTGCTGCGTGTGACTCGACTGGCAAAGTCGAGAATCTTCACTGGTTTCTCTTCATAAGTCAAGTCGCTATCCAACTGAATCGCTTCAAGTGGCACTGTATCTCTCAGAGGAATATCGGCCATCTCTGCGTGACACTTCTTCAGCTGGGAAACATGGAACGCATCATGAACTCCTGACAGTCCTTCAGGCAATTCCAACTTGTAAGCAACTTCTCCCATACGTTCCAAAACTTTGTATGGTCCCACAAAACATGGTGCTAACTTTCCCTTAACTCAAAAACGCTTAACTCCTCGAAGTGGGGACACACAAAGATAAACTCTATCTCCGACTTCGTATAATGTCTCCTTGCGTTTAGAATCTGCATAGCTCTTCTGCCTGGACTGGGCTACCTTGAGTCTATCACGAATCAGCTTAACCTTCTCTTCAGACTCTCTGATCAAATCTGGTCCAAACAACTGACGGTCTCCAACTTCATCCCACAACAACGGGGTCCTGCACCTCCTTCCGTACAAAGCTTCGAAATGGGCCATCTTCAAACTGGATTGATAACTGTTGTTGTAAGAGAACTCTGCATAAGGAAAATTGTCGTCCCAACTAGATCCATAATCTAGCGCACAAGCTCTCAGCATGTCCTCCAGAATCTGATTGACTCTCTCGGTCTGTCCATCTATCTATGGATGAAAGGTTGTACTGAACTCTAGTCTGGTACCCAAAGTTTCGTGCAACTGATTCTAGAACTTTGAGGTAAACTGGGTTCCTCTATCTGATACAATGGTCCTCGGAACTCCATGCAGACATACGATCTTGGTCATGTATATCTTTGCCAACTTAGCACTGGTGTAAGTGGTCTTCACTGGGATGAAATGAGCTACCTTCGTCAAATGATCGACTACAACCCATATCGAGTCATAGCCTGAACAAGTCCTGGGCAATCCCGTGATAAAATCCATGCCTAGCTTATCCCACTTCCATTCGGGTATCGACAATGGTTGTAGCAATCCAGCTGGCTTCCGATGCTCTGCCTTCACTCTCTGACATACATCACAAACTGCTACATACTCCGCAATATCCTTCTTCATTCTAGTCCACCAGAAACTGTCCATCAAATCTAGATACATCTTGGTATTACCTGGGTGAATCGAATACAGCAAACCATGGGCCTCTTGCAGAATCAACTTCCTGATCTCCGGGTCATTAGGCACATATACGCGGTCCTCAAACCATAAAGTATCATGCTCATCCTCACGAAATCCCTTAGCTTTTCCTTTGCTCATCCTTTCCTTTATCTCGGCAATCTCATTGTCCGCCTTCTGAGCTTCACTGATCTTATCCATCAAGGTAGACTGAACCTCCAATGCTGCTACATAGCCTCTCGGAACTATCTCCAAACTTAGCTCGCTAAGATCCTCTGCTAACTCCTTGGGTAACTCTCCGGTCATGAGTGTGTTGACATGACTTTTGCGGCTCAACGCATCGGCTACTACGTTAGCCTTCCCAGGATGATAGTTCAACCTCATGTCATAATCCTTGATGAGTTCCAACCATCTCCTTTGCCTAAGATTCAGTTCCTTCAACGTGAAGATATACTTCAAACTCTTGTGATCCGTGTATACCTCACAATGGTTTCCGATGAGAAAATGTCTCCATGTCTTCAACGCATGCACTACGGCTGCTAACTCCAAATCATGTGTAGCATAATTCAACTCATGGGGCTTAAGCTGTTGTGAGGCATAAGAAACAACTCTTCCTCCTATATAAGCACTGCTCCAAGTCCTCGACGGGAAGCATCGCAATATACTTCATAATCCTTGCGCTGATCTGGCAGGATCAACACTGGTGATGTAACCAAGTGTTTCTTCAACTCCTGAAAGCTGGCCTCACATTCCTCAGTCCATTTGAATTTGGTGTCCTTCTTCAACAACTCCGTCATGGACTTTGCAATCTTCGAGAAATTCTCAATGAACCTCCGGTAGTATCCTGCGAGTCCAAGAAAACTCCAGATCTCTCCAACTGACGTGGGTGCTTCCCAATTTGTCACAGTGACAACTTTGGTGGGGTCTACTGCTATTCCTTCTCCGGATATAACATGTCTGAGGAAGCCAACTTCCTTCAACCAAAACTCGCACTTGCTAAACTTGGCATATAACTGATGTTCTCTGAGCTTTCTAAGTACCAAACGCAAATGCTCCTTATGCTCCTCTTCATTCTTCGAGTAGACTAATATGTCATCAATGAACACCATGACGAACTTATCCAAAAACTCCATAAACACCTTGTTCATCATGTTCATTAAATAGGCAGGTGCGTTACTCAATCCAAATGACATAACGGTATACTCATATAGCCCGTACCTTGTGGTAAAAGCTATCTTAGGTATATCCTGCTCTCGAATCTTCAGGTGGTGGTATCCTGATCGCAGATCGATCTTGGAAAATACTTTAGCTCCTTGCAACTGGTCAAACAAATCGTTGATCATCGGTAGTGGGTACTTGTTCTTGATTGTCACTTCATTCAATCCTTGATAATCAACAACCATCCTCAACAATCCATCCTTCTTCTCCACGAGAAGCACGGGTGATCCCCAAGGTGACGAACTTGGGCGAATATAACCTTTATCCAGTAACTCCTTAATTTGCTTGTTAATTTCCTCCAAATCCTTGGCGGGCATCCTATACGGTCTCTTAGATATTGGCCGTGTGCCTGGCAAAAGCTCAATCAAAAACTCAATATCTCTATCCGGTGGTATGCCTGGCAACTCTTCTGGAAATACATCAGGGAAATCCTTCACCACTGGTACTTCCTCCTATACAACTCCTGATAAGGAATTCACTTGAGTCCTCTTCGGCTCATGCTGGGATACATACTTGATCCTTCTTCCTTCTGGGGTGGTGAGTAAAATCGACTTACTAGCACAATTGATGTTTCCTCCATACATCAATAGCCAGTCCATACCCAGGATCACATCGAAACCTTGCAACTCCAAAATTATCAGGTCTGAGGGGAAAACATGCCTCCCTATGGTCAATGGCATCTGAAAACATCCTTGACTTGCCATATACTCCGCTCCTGGGGAGCTTACTAACATAGGTGTTGTAAGAACTTTGGTATGCAGTTTATACTTATCCACAAATCCCCTTGATATGTATGAATGTGATGCACCAGTATCAAAAAGAATGATTGCAGTAAATGACTTAACTAAAAACTTACCTATTACTGCATCTGGCTGGGCTTCTACCTCCTCCACGTTAACCTGGTTCACCTGTCCCCTATTGAAAGGGTTGGGCTTCTTCCCAGAGCTTCCATTGCCATTTCCATTCTTTGCTTTAGGACATTCAGTGGCATAATGTCCAGTCTTCTGGCACTTGAAACAGGTAATGTGGCTTAGATCCCTCTTGGCTGGTGTTGATGGGTTGGTACGGTTCTGGCTGTTGCTTCCTCCATTCCCATTGCCATTCTTGGGGCCACTATGGTTGTGCGAACTCCCTCCATTGTGATTGTGACCTCCATGGTTATGTTGGAGGTGTCCTCCCGAGTTTGGAGTAAAGCGAGGCCTCTGCTGAGCTCCAGAATTGTATTTCCCTTGTCCATACTTCCTCTTGCGGTTGTCAATCTGCTGCTGCTTCCCTTCAATCATGATAGCTCTATCTACCAACTCCTGGTAGTTGTTGAAGGTTGCCACCATCAACTGCATGCTCAGCTCATCATTCAGTCCTTCCAGAAACTTCTCCTGCTTAGCTGCATCCGTAGCAACGTCATCTGGGGCATAACGTGCTAACTTACTAAAATCATCCACATACTGGCCAATTGTCCTCCTTGGCGCAAGTTGTGGAACTCACGCTTCTTCATGGCCATAGCTCCTGCTGAAACATGGGCAGTACGGAAAGCCTGCTGAAACTGGTCCCATATGACAGTGTCGATGGGGTAAGTGGCTGTGAAATTCTCCCACCATGATGCTGTAGGTCCATCAAGCTGATGTGCGGCAAAATGCACCCTCTCCGCATCTGTGCATCCTGCAGTGGTCAACTCCCTTCCAATCTTGCGGAGCCAGTCATCTGCAACTATCGGCTCGGTGTTACTGGAGAACACCGGCGGATTTAGCCTTAAGAAATGGGCTAAGTGGTCAACTGGTGGTGGTGGTGGTGGTGGGTCGTCATCGTCGTCCTTGTTGTTCCCCTGATTCTGGTTCTGGACTACTATCTGCATCAATGCATTCTGCTGCTGGATCAACTGAGTGAGCTCCGGTGGGAAAGCAAATCCATTGTCGTGTCTCGGAGGCATCTGAGGGTTGAGAAAAGATGAGAATATAGAATAGAATGAGGTCTAGAGAAAAAACACTACCCATATGCACATGAGATAAACACAATCATATCACTTCAATCAATTCACACAAGGGCATACACCAGTCTAACTATCGTTACAAAAGTGCTCAGACTATGCTATATACATGGGGGAAAACTACTACTGATATGGTGGTCGACTAGAAAATTTGATCGGTCGAAGACTCCATGATATCTGCTCCAGCTTCATCAACATAGTCATCATCACTATCGTCAGGGTCTGAGTCGGTGTCGTCGATGATGATGTAGTTCTCCGGACAGGTAGAATCGTCGTCTTCACCTCCAGGCGCGGGGTCTCCCATGAATACTCCGATCTTTTTAATCAGGTCGTCATTCTTCTCCAGTAATGTTGCAATTTCCTCCTCATATCCATCGCGGGTAGACTTGAGTTCTTCTTCTAGCTCCGTGACCCTGGTCATTGCCTTCTTCAGATCTATCATGCCTGCGCACATCTGGTTCTCTGGTGACGAATGTGCTGGTTTAACTCCTAGATGAAAGCTGTAATAGATCTATCCTTCCGGGCGCTGATCATCTCCCATTGCTCGTCTCGGCGCCCACAAATCTGGTAGATAGTATCCTTAAGATCCTTATGGTATACTTCTCCAATGCGTCCCATGGTTATGTGGGCTGCCATACTCTTTCCTAGACTCCAGGTTGGTGCATCAAAGGAAAACTCTATGGGCTCGATGACTGACATGAACGTCCTTCCTGGAACTTGATCTCGAATCATCCAACGCTCCTCTTCTGGTAAAGTGGCGATGTAGGTCCCGGTGAAGCTTGGTATTCCGATGTTTAGGTATCTAGTAACTTCCTTCAAGTGGCGTCCAAAAGGCGTAGCTTCATCCGGTTGCGCAAACTTGTTCCTTGCATCTGCCATCCTAAAAGAGTAGAAAAAGGAGAGGAGTCAAAAATAAGAAGAGAGTAGTGATCTATGGCTTTAGCTTAATTAGTGGTCGTGTACTACAGTCAACGTGTGCTCTGTTACCATCTTGTAGCGACTAGACCTCAAACAGTCTGATCTTTGTGCATCAGTGTCATCCCTGGATCAGTAATACTGAAATGCACAGTACTTGAAGGATTTATAACAGAGTAGCAATCACACACTTATTACATTGAATGTCTCAAAAGAGAACTTATTACAATAAATATGGCTTAAGGCCATCTATAAACGATAACATCGGAAGGCTTGGAAGATAAAGTGAGTCCATCAACTCCAACGGCATCACTGAGTGAAAGATCACGACCTAAGGCACCTTACTCGTCGTCTGAAAAGTCTTCAACATGAACGTTGCAGCCCGGAACGGGTCAACACATGGAATATGCTGGCAATGTAACACATAGGAAGTAATGAACAGAAAGATGCTATCACTACATGCAAAATTGGCTGGTGGAAAGCTCTATGGTTACAGTTTTGCATAAAGCCATTTTTTCCCTACAACAAAGGAATAAATTTTATTTAACTATCATGGTGGTTGTTAAACATTGTGAAGGTTCCTCCAACTCAATCCCAATTAAGCATCATCATTAAACCCAATCAGAATTAAATTAAGTAACATGATGAGATCAACATGATAACCCAGGAACTAGATACTCAAAATGTCCATAACCGGGGACACGGCTAACCATGATTAGTTTGTACACTCTACAGAGGTTTGTGCATTTTTCCCCACAAGACTCGAATACATCCATGGTCGGAGAAACGAGACACGGTCTTTCTAAAACAATAACTCTTTACTCTGGGTGGACAGTTACACCTACTTTCCCCTACATCTGCTAGCCCACCACTGAAAGAGGTCTTGCAACGTACTCAACTATGCTAGAGCCCATAATAGCTTGTGGCTGCACACGGAAGTTTCTAGCATGAATAATCTTATGATCCCATTGAGCCTAGGTGGCGGTCCATAGGAGAATCACACGATACCCCGGGATTTCCAAAAATACAGGCAACACTGGGTTCCCCAGGTGCCTCAATCCACCCAGATGTGAATTAAAGTAGCCACCTTAAGTTAACCATTAATTAACAATACTCACATCTGTCATGGATACACTCACCCAATCCACGTCTACAAGCATAGCATAGCAATATAAGAAGCGTAGAAGTAACTCCCAAAGGTTTGATAATAAACAGGACAATAGGTACTACCTCATCTACTTCCCAAAACCCACATATTAATTAGATCCTAACCATGCAATTGTTTGAGGATTTATCTAATGCAATAAAACTAGGTAGTAAAGTGGTATGATCAAAGTGTCACTTGCCTTGCTGATGATCCGTGAAACCTAGAGACTCATAATAGCACGCTTCGCACTCCGGGTACTCTATCACAAACAAACAAGCATACAATAAGCACTCAACTAGAAGCACGGGTAAAACTCAAATAAGAGATCTAACCAGAAAGTTCAACTTAAGAACTCCGGTTTGCAAAAAGAATCAAACTAAACGAAACAACGAAACTCAAACTGCGACAGAAACAAGCTTCGTTTACTAATCTGGACTTAAGTCAAATTTTACAGTAGCAAAGTCTCGCTTAAGTTGGTTAAACAGAAAGAGGGTTTCGAGACGACACTCTAGGCATTTGAATCGCCTGATTCCGATAAACGAGCGAAGTGAAAAACTAAAACGAAAATCAGGGCAGAAATCGCGATTGAAAATAATCGCGGAAAACCCTAGAAAAAGAAAAACTGACGAACAGGCTAACGAACGGACGTTCCCTGTCTGCGGCTAAACGGTGAAACTCGTTCGTTAAAACGAACGAACGAGCGGGCGCTCGCTAAGTAATAAAAGCGAAAAAAAATTAAACTGATCTAAAAAAACCCAGGGTTTTCTATAAACAAAACCAAAACGGTTTTCTCTAGAAAACCGGCGGCGGCGGGCGGCTACCTCGGCGGGGCTCCGGGGAGATCCGGCAGCTCCGGCGGGGTCCGGTGGGGCGGCGGGCTCTCTGGCGATCATGGGCGGCAGAGGCGGCAAAGGGCAGCGCGGCGGTCTGGGCGGCGGGGGTGGTTCAGTGGTGGGGGGTCGGCATTGCGGTATTTAAGAGGGGGGACGCTGGCTTGGAGGAGGGGCGCTGGTCGGGTCGGCCTCGGAGGCGTGCCCGGCCGGACTCGGCGTCGGGCGGCGGGTGGACTCCCTCCCGCGGGGGAAGGCGGCGGCGGCGCGGGCTTGGCCCGGCTCGGCTGGGCCTGTGGCCCAGTCTGGCATGTGAAGATTTTTTTTAAAATCGTTCCACCGTAAATAAATCCTAGAAAAATAAATGTCAAGACCGGTTTTTCAATAAAAATATTTATTGAACGACCGATCTTTTTAAGTCCAGTGTGAGGAAAATCCTCCTCACTGGTAGACAAAACTTTGGTACAATAAGCCAGTAGCATCAATATATTACAGGGGGTTGAGCTGAAGTCGCTCAACAATTATTACAAGCACGCCAATAATTATACATATGGCGGATATGGCACAATGGTGGGGTGGCAATACTACTGACTCGGGATAAAAGTGGTTGGGTGGAGTAACATAGTGGAGTGGGTAGCAATACTACTACACTGGTGGCTCATCGAGCGTCGAGGTGAGGCTCGATGAATTTTATTTTGGTAGCGGAAGCGGTTATAAATATGACCAAAACCAGGGTTGCACGAGACCGACCGACTCCTCTAAGCGTAGGACTCGCTATCGAACTCCTCATCCATGAGATCGCCTTCACAAGATCTCGCCAAATCAACAAGCCAGGTGAGTACTTTGAAAGTACTCGCAAGACAGTTCGGACAAGAGATATAACAAATGCATGCATGAATGCGTCATGAGTATTTTAACAAGGGCACATTTAATTCATAAAGACAAGTTAGGTAAAAATGGGAGTCGGCGGTAGTCCGCTCGAAAACCCAAAGAAATAAACGTAAACCCAATCGGGTGTCTGAAGCGACGCCTCGAAAGGAAGATAGATAAATAAAACATGCCGCAGTCGGGCGTCTAGGCGACACCACATAAAGGGCTTATAACAAAATAAATAATAACAATGCCGCAGTCGGACATCTAAGCGACGTCACATAAAGGGCTTATAACAATATAAATAATAACAATGCCGCAGTCGGACGTCTGAGCGACGTCACATAAAGGGCTTATAACAAAATAAATAATAACAATGCCGCAATCGGATGTCTGAGCGACGTCACATAAAGGGCTTATAACAGAAATAAATGATAACAACGCTGCAGTCGGACGTCTGAGCGACGTCTCATAAAGGGCTTATAACAAAATAAATAATAACAATGCCACAGTCGGACGTCTAAGCGACGTCACATAAAGGGCTTATAACAGAAATAAATAATAACAACGCCGCAGTCGGACGTCTGAGCGACGTCACATAAAGGGCTTATAGCAAAATAAATAATAACAATACCGCAGTCGGACGTCTGAGCGACGTCACATAAAGGGCTCATAGTTCATTGTCATAACGTGTGAGGGTTAATGTACACAGAAAAATATTCCACACAGGATGGTTAACGGTTAGTCCTTCACAAGACACAACATTAACCAAACTTCACACTCCTTTAGCTTACCGGGGTTCTTGCCATCAAGACTGACAATTGATAAGATAAAGAGGACCCGGAACAGGGTCATGGACAGGATGTTGAAATGGGGAGTTGACTCTGCAGAGTTTGTACTAAAATACCCACAGCCAACGGATTTCTGTAGTCACGAGGGACTAGTTCCGTTTATGGTATTTCGGAAGAAACACAACTTAACCAGTACACACCCATCCCACTTCACGTTGCCAGGAATCACCCGTGACAGCGTTCAAGAAAAACTTTGAGATGGAGAGATCACACACTCGAATAGCATGGGATCAAATTTATATACGCGCGCTCTAAGGGGTGCCCCCCTCTCGGTCCCAACCGGAAACACCCATGCCCCCTGACCGGATGAAAGGCTTTAATCCAGGGCCATGGAACCTTCATCCCGGCCTCTCCATTTGGTGTGTACCGGGAAGTGGTTTACATCTTACTAAACCATATCCCTTGCGGGAAACATGTGGTAGTACGGAAAAGGAAATGAACGGGAGTTGATACCGGAGTCAACAAACATACTGGCATAAGACTGGCATGCTACAACACTACCATCTTAGCCATCTTCATGCCACCACGTGGCCATGCAACCTCATCTCCATGAACTCATGGATTTCTGTAACTCATTTGTCTCAGCTTTTTCATGAAACAAAATTTATCGGGATGCTTATGAACATGTCATGAAACTATTTAATGCAAACATGCCAAGACATTCATCATATCAAAAGTTCAAACATGCTTGCCTGGCTCGAGTAGTCGGGGCCTAGTTCGGCGAAGTTCGTGTCTCCGTCACCACCTTCGGTATCTACGGTACACAAAAAATACACGCGCTCTCGTAAATACCGTGGGGTACATAAAGTTGACCCAAATATTTTTCAAATAAATATGAATAAAAACTAGACAAAAATTTGAAGAGGACAGAAAAAGAATCACTCAAAAATTCCTTTCTGATAAAAAGTTATAAGGGTTTTAGCTCAAGGGCCCCTCTGTAATGAAACAGAAAGTTTCCAGGGGCTCACTTATAAAAACAAAAACGACCCGATTGAGAATACGCCGGCCCAGAGGGAAAGCGTACTCTGGCGAAAGACGCCTTCAGAAAACGGTTCGTTTAAAAAGGACTGAGAGGCTGACGGGTGGGCTCCACCTGTCGGGTTTGAAAATCCAAAGGAGAGAAACAGAGCCCGACGGCGCCGAGAGGTGCGGTGGTCGCCGGCGGCGATCCACGGCGAGGCAGGGGGATCGGGGAGTACCTCTGTGTTCAGGGCACCATTCCGCGTCTGAGGAAGGTGGAAGTGGTCGCCGAAGAGTACTGTGTCGACGGCGGCCCTTGCTCCGGCGGCCGGCGGTTCGGACGAGGATGGGGCTCGTCGGAGAGGGCTGCAAGGTTCAAATTGACGAGGGGGTTAGACCTCTGGTAGCTAGAGGGGGTAGCTGACGGGGTTTCGGCACCGGAGTCGGCCTCACCGGAGTGAATCAAGGTGGAGGCCGAGGCGGAACGGGGCAGCCGGAGTTGGGGAAGGAGACCTCCTCGAGGTCCTCCCGTGGCTGTTAAGTCTTGGTGTGGTGCGAGGATGGTGTGTGCTCGAGGGCGAGCTCGGAGCCCTTTATAGGCGGTCCGAGGCGGTGGCGAGAACGGGTTCTCAGTGAGGTGATTCTGGCGGGGGAGGTTGAACGGGAGGTTGCAGAGGTGGGGCGTCATCGCGGTCGTTCCCTGGTTCGGTTTGTGCGCTAACCGCGTTGGGATTAGGTGGCTTAGGTGGAGTTCGACGGAACGGGGCGGCGCGGGCCCGTCGGCGGCAGAGAGCACGCTCTGTGCATGCTGCGCCACGGCGACGGTGCCACATGCGTGCGCTGGCAAGAATATGGCCACGCGGAGCCACCAGGGGGTTTGGGCGGCGCCGAACGGCGTTGCGCCACCGTTCTGCTCGCTGTTGGCCGCTACGGTGATTCGGCCGCCGCAAGACACGCCGGCGTAGGCGGGCCAAGGTGCCACTGACGCCAGGAACGCGCCAAGCGCGCGTGTGAGGCTCCGGACAGGCAAGTTAGGCCGTGAGCAACGTGCCAAGTGCACTGTGGCCGCGTGACTGAAACTATCGAAACTGAAAACTGAATTTAACTGAATTTCTGAAAGTGCAAGGAAAACAGTGCATGCAAGGTGTTTGACAGAATGATCCAGGCATGTAGGGATTTTTCCTTGAGATGATTTTTGTTGGAGTGATCTCTCATTGCAACTAGAGGTTGCCTGAATTTTTATAGAATTTTTGGAGAAGTGTAGGTATGAATTTCACCAAATTTGGCAAATCTGGTCCAAACTTACAGTGAGTGAAGTTTGAATTATTTGAAAAGAGTAAGAGTGGATCAAGATGGTTCTGGGTTGTGGGTACAAAGGACTATCCAGGGGAGTTGAGCTGAGGTTAAAAATCCAAAGCATTAGGGTACTTGCTTTGCAAATCACTTAGGCTCAAAAGAAATAGGCAGAATTATTTGGACAGAGAAAATAATTGAAATAAAATCCAGAAATGGATTTTATTGGTTGGGACAGAATGTTTGGTTGTTCCAAAAGTTTTGAGGGGAGTTTTACCATAAGGAGCTTGGCAAAACAAGGATGAATTAAAATCAAATGAAGACCCAAAACCAAAAGGTTTCCTTTTTAAAGAAGTTAAAAGACTAACTTCAAATAAGACAAGGTCTTTTTTTTTGAAAACAAAACCCACAAAATTTTTGGAGTGTCACAGCACCTACCCCCTTAGGAAAAATCTCGTCCCGAGATTTCAGCTGATCTTTAAACAGGTGTGGGTGCTCTGTCCGAAGAAAATCCTCTCTTTCCCAAGTGGCTTCATTCTCGGTGTGATTGCTCCACTGAACTCTGAAAAACTTGATGGTTTTCTGTCTGGTTCTCCTTTCAGATTCTTCCAATATTTTCACTGGGTGTTCCCGATAGGTGAGGTCTGGTTGTACGTCGATGTTCTCATGGGATACTTGCTTCTCTGGGTTGCTCACACACCTTCTTAATTGGGAGACGTGGAACACGTCGTGGATGTCGGACAATTCTTCGGGTAAGTCTAACTGGTAGGCCACCGTTGTAGGATCGGAACTATGTCTAGAGGGGGGGTGATTAGACTACTTGACAATTTAAAAGTTTAGCCTTTTGATTAGGACAAGTTTTTAGCAAGTTCACAATGATGACCAAGTCAAGTATCACCCTACACATGCAATTCTAGAGTTATGGCAGCGGAAAGTAAATTGCACATGTAGTAAATAGAGGTGGAGAAGAGCAAACGCAGTTTGGAGACACGGAGATTTTTTCTCGTGGTTCCGATAGGTGGTGCTATCGTCAATCCATGTTGATGGAGACTTCAACCCACGGAGGGTAACGGCGAGAGTCCACGGAGGCTCCACCCACGAAGGGTCCACGAAGAAGCAACCTTGTCTATGCCATCATGGCTTACGCCCACGGAGGACTAGCCTTACTGGGGTAGATCTTCACGAAGTAGGCGATCTCCTTGCCCTTACAAACTTCTTGGTTCAACTCCACATCTTGACGGAGGCTCCCAAGCGACACCTAACCAATCTAGGAGGCACCACCCTCCAAAAGGTAATAGATGGTGTTGGTGATGATGAACTCCTTGCTCTTGTGCTTCAAATGATAATCTCCCCAACACTCAACTCTCCTCACTGATTTGGCTGTGGTGGAAGAGGGATTGAGTGGAAAGCAACTTGGGAAGGCTAGAAATCAAGTTTCATATGGTGGGAGTGGAGCAACTTGATCTCAACACAAGGGTAGGTAGTTTTCTTCTCGAAATGTAAGGTAGGAGTGGTAGTTCTTTCTGATGGCTCTCTCCACGAATGAAGAGGAGGTGGAGGGGTATTTATAGCCTCCACACAAAATCCAACCATTACACACATTTGACCAATCTCGGTCAGACCGAAGTTGACAACTCGGTGAGACCGAAAGTTCAAATCTTGTGAGCGTTGGGATTTTCGTGGGACCGAAAATACAATCTCGGTTAGTCCGATTCTTCCAAAGACTAGGGTTTGCCATTCTCGGTGGGACCGACTTTATCATCTCGGTGACACCGATTTGATTCTGAAGATTCTGAAGCTTGGCAACACTAGTTTCGTGAGACCGAGTTTGGAATCGGAAAATCCGAAATTACTAGGGTTTGGGTATATGGCTGAGGTGGTTCATCTCGGTGTGGTGAGTTTGTGGAATCGGTGGGACCGAGATTACTTATGAGCATATGTTGGAATGAAGGATTGCCGATTGTTTGGGAGATAGATCACTAAGCACTTTGAGCAACCAGATCATCAACATAACCTCATCCCTTTTAATAGTATTGGCTTTCCTATGGACTCAATGTGATCATGGATCACTAAACCAAAATGGAGTCTTGAGCTTTTGCCAATGCTTTCCTTAGCATTTTGAGGGGTCCACATCATCGGTCATTGCCATACCCATATCACTGAACTTTCTGAAATATTCTCAAGAAACAATTAGTTCAATGATATATATGTTGTTATTAATTACCAAAACCACCCGGGGATTAGTTGCACTTTCAATCTCCCCTTTTGGTAATTGATGACAACATATAGATCAAAGCTTCGACAAATGATATAATCAATGAATGATATAAATCGCTTTGAGAAGTATGTGATAAGCAAGAGCTCCCCCTAAATTTGTGCATTATTTAAGATTTTCGTTTGAATGCAAATGCACAATCGATTAGGATCATGGGTCACTCTTCCATGTCACATACATCTTGGTGGAGCGCACAAAATGATAAGAATGAATAACATGCACCCAATCACCAAGATATGAGTAAATGATCATACAAGATATGAATAGCATATGATAAGCATTAAGCACACATTAAGCATAGTATGATCAAGCACTCATCAAAGTAAACAAACGTAGTATCAAACACACGGAATGTCTCGGAAATCTCAAAAGTATCTCAAAGAAAACCGCAAACGAAAGAGCAAAAGCGAGCACTCTCTCGAAGTCCTATGATCTATACAATTTCTCCCCTTTGGCAACAAGTTACCAAAAGATCGAAAGGTATAGAGCTAAGCGTCACTAGGGACTCTGCGGGCGGCTCTGTCTGGTCGATGGAGTGGAGATAGCTGCATCTGCAAAGGCTTCTGAAGTCTGTGGAGCTGGAGGAGTGGACACCGGAGCTGGGCTGGGCCGATGGAGCTGTGGGAGGTCTTGATGTAGTAGCCCAGGGTCTGCATCCTTTGGAACAACAAATCGATCTGGGTCTTGTGGGAACTGAGCGAGGCTGCTCATAGTCATCTGGACTAAATCATCTTCCATCTCCTTCATGAGCTCTGCCTTCTCCCTCTTGGCTTCCTCAATATCGCCTCAAGCTTGTTGATGGTGACTGCACTTGATCGGCTTGACATCGAGCATGGAACTTGTCTTCAACTATCCTCTCAAGACTCTCCCGAGACGCACTATGCTGGCCAGCGTAGTTCAATCCTCCGGTAGCTTCAAGAAGTTGTTCTCCAACGCTCTTGGGTTTTTCTGCTGCTTCTTCTGCTTCCTTCTCAGCTTTGGCTTGTTTGGCAGCTTCGACTTAGCTTGTCCTTCAACGGATGTGGGATCATCCTCTGTCATCACAACTTCATTGTCCTCATGTTCAGCTGCGGTGGCAAGTGGGGTCTATCCAACAAGTAGGTGTCCGTGCCAAACTTGGCATTGATGAGCATCTGAATGTGCGGAGCAAACCCACATGACCTCTTACAGTCTGCTGCTGTCCTCTTGATAGTCTCAACTATCGGGTCCATCACCTTGAAAGGTGCCTTCGATCTAGAATATGCAGCATGTTGATAGAATACCCTCTTATCATGCGATGATCTCTGACTTAGGCATCAAAGTATGCCTCGTAATAGTGTTAGTAGTTGGGAGACTCACTGAAGATGATACATCGATCCAAGCTTCCATATCTCAACATCTTTGGCTGGTACCTCATTGTACATATTTTCATTGATTCATGGTTTTCTTTGGAATTCCATAGACATCTACATCATCATCTCTTGATCTTTGGAGCGTTTAGCGATGCTCTCCATTCTTCAACTGTTGAAGAGAATCTCGGCCTTGATCATCCATACAATTCTGCCATCCGGATAGAAATGTCTTGTGGCATAGAACGCATGATCATCTCATCATTCCATCTTTGTCGATTTCGACCAACAAACTCTGCAACTCCACATGCGTTGAAGCTCTCATGCACATGTGGGAAGTAGTCTCTGTGCTCTTCATTTGTCAATATATTCCCGATCAACATATCTAGTGTCAAGAACAATGGGCTTCTTGTCCATGAGCACATCTCATAGAAATCTTGTTGCTCTCGGTGTGGAATCTTGAGTCAACAGTTGTCCTTCTCCTGGTGGCATATGGATCAACTTGCCTCCATAGCCTCGAGGCCTTTGTCTTTCCTTTCCTTCATATTTTCTCGCTCGAGGATGAGCATCATTGTGGATGGCGGTTTACATGCGAGTTTCAAGAACACATGTGCCTCATCATCGACTCACCGGTGGCACATTGTCCTTCTTCTTCTTTGAAGCAGGAATGTTTCTCACTGTTTTCTTGGGCTTGGCAGAGGCTTGGCTTGAGCTGCCTTTGCTTAGCTGATGGCTTAGATTTGGTAGGTGCTCCTGCCTCGATGGCATCTCCCATCAACTTAGGCTTCGAGGAGGTGGGGTGCTTCCTCATCGTAATCATCATCACCGCTTCATCATGTACAATCCTCTTCCTCTTGGAAGTTTTCTTTATCTTCTTGGAGGTTTCTTCTTCCATGCTCAACTTCTTGGCAATGTGGACTTCTTCACTTTGTTTGGTGCCTTTCTTGGTGTGTTGCCCTTGATAGTCTTTGGCAACCACTTTCCTCTTAGGTTTGGAAGTGATCTCTTCCTCAAGAACAAAGTCGAATCCTCTTCATCGAATTTCTCTTCTTCACCCCGGTGGCAGCAGCAGCAAACCACTTGGGTGCTCCTCTCACCATCATCGGAAAAGCTGCTGGCTTCAGGACTAGTGCCCGCCTCTGGAATCTCAACCGGTGATTCAGACTGTTCGCTGTCACTTGCATCGTACATGACCGACAACTTTGTGAATAGAATAGGTATAGGCGAATAGAAGAGTTATCACAAACTGCGAAGATTTTGCAAAAGAATGAGTTCAAATTTCAGTTTTAAGTTTTCACGAGAATGCATTTCGGTCCGGCGAGGCTAAAATTCGTGAATCCGAAGTGTCTAAACAGAACCATTCACACCACTTTCGGTTGGACCGAAATGGGTTTCGGTCTAGCCGAGAACACTAGGGTTTCACTAAATCCTCATTTCGGTCTTACCGATTTGCACAACTCGGTTGGACCGAAAGGTGCAGTGCAATGGCCAGAGGCCAAATCGGTCAGTCCGAGAATGTAGAATCGGTCACACCGAGATGTGTTCGGTGGAAACCTAACCCTAAAATTTTCACTCGAATTTCATTCTAAGAACTAATCTGCTGGATAGGAAGATTTCAAACATGGCAAGAAGCTAAGCAAACCAATCGTGCATTGAATCAGAGGTTGAAGCACGAGAGGGATCGAAACTCACCCTAACATGGAGTTTCTCTACGGCGGCAACGGCGCGATGAGATTGATCGTTGACGGCGATGGAGACGAGCGGCGAGGGCGCACAGGCGACGGCGGAGACGATCCGGAGACCACGGCGACGGCAGCTAAGGGTTTGGGGGCGAGACGTTTTGAAGGAATAATCAACGCTGCCCTCGGTATATATACCCTTCATTGTCGGTGGGACCGAGTTGAAAACTTCGGTGGCACCGAGATGGTTAATCGCAAGCGATTACTCACATCGATCACGCCGAAATTTAACTCGGTTTCACCGAGGTGAAAACCTAGATCAATCCAAGTGATTTGGTCCGTCCGATTTGAGTATATTGGTTTGACCGAAAGTACTTAGAAGGTTTTGGAAGTTAAGCTTTTGACGGATCGGTGGCTCCGAGTGCTCCTCACTCGGTCCGTCCAAAAAGACTTGATCAAAGTTTGTGATATAAGCATGAATAGAGTTTGAGACAAGAAAGCATAGATAGCTAGGGGAGGAACTTAGGCATTCTTGTCCATCCATTTGGTCAAAAGAGATAAAATCCAAAAGACCAAAGCAACAAATGGATGTCCTCGAATGGATAAAATTATGCATCCAACATGCTCACACAATAAGATATCAAATGAAATATGTGTCAAACATGCACAAACAAAACTCTAGCAACTAGCACACAATTTGGCGATGACTAGGTCATCTATATATGAGTATATTGACTTAGGAGTCAAATGAGAACATTTGATCATAGGTCATACTCATCGTTTAAGCACAAGTGGGGTTACCACTTTTACATAAAGCATTAATGTGTTCACATCATTTGAAGATGCTTTAGCTCATATCTTTAGAGCAAAGCTCCCTTGATGTGAGAACCCTTTTAAAGGGTCAAACTAACCTTGGGTTGTCGTAGAAGACTTCATGTAGATGTTGAAGATGTGGATGCTCAATGTTGATGAGGATCATCAAGAGTTGGGAGCAATCCTTTGGATTCGGCACTTTCAATACCTACATGGGTTAGTCCCACAAGGAACAAACAAGGATATCCATGGACATAGATTGAAGTACACAATAGATGATGTCCATGAAAGCAATGATTACCTTGTCCCTTGACTTACCAACATGAGGGTTTGTTACTCCATGAACTAGTGCAAGATGTGGAAGTTGATTGCACAAGTTCTTGCCAAAATGAATATGAGTGAAGTATGTTGGCGGAGTCACCCTCAAGAACTCTCTAGTTCTTCTTCTTCGGGATCCACATCATCTTGATGGGAATCCTTGGGGTAGTAGTTGAGCTTGTCGAAGTAGAACTTGAAGTTACCTTGGGAACCCACTTGACCATGGCCTTGGGTGCTTCAATGAATGCATCAATCTCCTCTTGAAGCTTGTCCTTGCCTTTTAGCTTGTGGTCTTGTGGTGGAAGGTCATCTTGAGCTTGTTCCACATTGGAAGAAGTAGGATCATACTTCTCCTTTTGAGAAACAAACTTTGGAGTGGGATATTGACCTTCTTCCCATTCAACACCCTCGGCGTTGAACTTTCGCTCAAAACCAATTCCTTGATTCTTCCGTGCCTTCCTTGCTTAAGAACAATTTCCTCAAAGTTCTTGCTTCCGCAAGGCTCTTGTAGACACCCTTCTCTATAATCCCTTTCAATAAACTATTTTCTTGCTCAAGTGTAACTTGGCTTGAAACATTGTTAGTGGAATCAAGAGAATTACTAGAACCAATTATGTTGCTTCTAGATGAAGAATTTTTCTTATGCTTGTCATGCTTAGTTTTAATAGGTGGCAAGAAATTAGACAAGAGAAGTCGTTTGGCAAGATATGAAGAACTCTTCTTTGAAGATCGTCATTGATAGCTTTTAGAAACTCATGTTCTTGCTCTAGATTGAGCTTCTCGAGCGTAGCTTCTCATGAGATCTTAGGAGCTCTCTATGATCTTCTTGAGTTGTTTCATGAGCTAACTTAAGAGTGTTTAGTTCTTTAGTTAGACGCTCAATCTCCTTCATAGCATTGTCATTCGACTCTTCTCGACTATAAAGACTACTAGCATGTTCATCATTACTAAGCTCACTAGATTTGTCATGTAAAAGCTCATCTTCACCAAGCAAGTCATCCTCATCACTATCAAAGTCAATGAATTCAGGGTGTGATACCTTGGGCCCTTTTGCCATGAAGCATCTTCCAATTCCCTCATTTGGTGAATCAAATATGTCATAGGAGTTGAAGTTGGAGGATACGAGAGCAAGACCGCAACACCTTCATCTTGATCAGATTCGGAGTTGGAGTGATAGCTTCTTTCGGAGTGATTGTCGGAGTCGGAGCCGAGACCCATTCACCAACATGAGCTTGATGTTTTCTTCTTGTGTAGCTCCTTGATGACTTGTCTTTCCTTTCTCAATCCTTGCTTCTCCGAGAGGATCTTCGCTCATAACGATCATCTCTACTCCTTCTCTCTTTCGAGGCGACTCTTCTCTTGAGCTTCTTCTTCTTGGAGATTCTTCTCTTCTCTTGTGGGGAGTCGAACACTCATTTGAGTAGTGTCCGGGTCTTCCACAATTGTAGCAGTTTCGATCACGACTAGAAGATCTCTTTTCATCATATGATCTAGACTTTGAGCTTCTTTCCTTGCTTCTACTCTTGTAGAATTTGTTGAAGTTCTTCACCATTAGGCTTATCTCTTCATTGGAGACTAGCTTGTCACTTGAGGTTGTGGGAGCTTCAACTGTAGCTTTGTAAGCACCACTTGACTTGTTGTGAAGCTCTTCCTTGTCTTTAAGTGTCATCTCATGAGCAACAATCCTTCCAATGACTTCGGTAGGCTTGAGATCCTTGTAGTTTGGCATCATTTGGATCAAAGTGCACACGGTGTCATACTTTCCATCCAAAGCTCTGAGAATCTTCTTGATGATGAAGCGGTCGGACATTTCTTCGCTTCCTAAGCCGGCAATCTCATTTGTGATGAGAGCAAGCCTAGAGTACATTTCAGCGACTCCTTCACCTTCCTTCATCTTGAACTTGTCAAGTTGACCTTGAAGAACATCTAGCTTTGATTCCTTCACGGACTCGGTACCTTCGTGCGTTTCGACCAAAGTATCCCAAATCTCTTTTGCATTCTCAAGACGGCTGATCTTGTTGAACTCCTCGGGACACAAAGCATTGAAGAGAATGTCACAAGCTTGAGCATTGTTCAGAACATCAGCAACTCATCCGCTGTGGCTTCGCGATCCGAACTTTTCCTTCCTCAAGAACTCACCTTGCAAGCCAACACAAATAATGCCCCATGCGGCGGGTTATGTCCAAGAATATGCATTTTCATTTTGTGCTTCCAACTAGCAAAATTTGAACCATCAAAGTAAGGACCTCTATGAAAATTACCCTCACTAGACGCCATACTCTCCTAGGTTGTGAAACCAAGCTTATGGAGTCCAATGCAATGGAAACCAATCCAATGGAGACCAAAGCTCTGATACCACTTGTAGGATCGGAAGTATGTCTAGAGGGGGGGTGATTAGACTACTTGGCAATTTAAAAGTTTAGCCTTTTGATTAGGACAAGTTTTAGCAAGTTCACAATGATGACCAAGTCAAGTATCACCCTACACATGCAATTCTAGAGTTATGGCAGCGAAAGTAAATTGCACATGTAGTAAATAGAGGTGGAGAAGAGCAAACGCAGTTTGGAGACACGGAGATTTTTTCTCGTGGTTCCGATAGGTGGTGCTATCGTCAATCCACGTTGATGGAGACTTCAACCCACGGAGGGTAACGGCTGCGAGAGTCCACGGAGGGCTCCACCCACGAAGGGTCCACGAAGAAGCAACCTTGTCTATGCCATCATGGCTTACGCCCACGGAGGACTAGCCTTACTGGGGTAGATCTTCACGAAGTAGGCGATCTCCTTGCCCTTACAAACTTCTTGGTTCAACTCCACATCTTGACGGAGGCTCCCAAGCGACACCTAACCAATCTAGGAGGCACCACCTCCAAAAGGTAATAGATGGTGTTGGTGATGATGAACTCCTTGCTCTTGTGCTTCAAATGATAATCTCCCCAACACTCAACTCTCCTCACCGATTTGGCTGTGGTGGAAGAGGGATTGAGTGGAAAGCAACTTGGGAAGGCTAGAAATCAAGTTTCATATGGTGGGAGTGGAGCAACTTGATCTCAACACAAGGGTAGGTAGTTTTCTTCTCGAAATGTAAGGTAGGAGTGGTAGTTCTTTCGATGGCTCTCTCCACGAATGAAGAGGAGGTGGAGGGTATTTATAGCCTCCACACAAAATCCAACTGTTACACATTTGACCAATCTCGGTCGGACCGAAGTTGACAACTCGGTGAGACCGAAAGTTCAAATCTTGTGAACGTTGGGATTTTCGGTGGGACCGAAAATACAATCTCGGTTAGTCCGGTTCTTCCAAAGACTAGGGTTTGCCATTCTCGGTGGGACCGACTTTATCATCTCGGTGACACCGATTTGATTACAGAAGGTTACAGAAGCTTGGCAACACTAGTTTCGGTGAGACCGAGTTTGGAATCGGAAAATCCGAAATTACTAGGGTTTGGGTATATGGCTGAGGTGGTTCATCTCGGTGTGACTGAGTTTGTGGAATCGGTGGGACCGAGATTACTTATGAGCATATGTTGGAATGAAGGATTGCTGACTGTTTGGGAGATAGATCACTAAGCACTTTGAGCAACCAGATCATCAACATAACCTCATCCCCTTTTAATAGTATTGGCTTTCCTATGGACTCAATGTGATCATGGATCACTAAACCAAAAATGGAGTCTTGAGCTTTTGCCAATGCTTTCCTTAGCATTTTGAGGGGTCCACATCATCAGTCATTGCCATACCCATATCACTGAACTTTCTGAAATATTCTCAAGAAACAATTAGTTCAATGATATATATGTTGTTATTAATTACCAAAACCACCCGGGGATTAGTTGCACTTTCAACTGTGCCTCTTCGTGCCACTATGCAGAATGGTCCAATGAATCTTGGTGCTAACTTCCCCTTAATCTTAAACCGTTGTAGTCCCCTCATAGGAGATACTCGTAGGTACACAAACTCACCGGGTTCAAAATTGACTTCACGATGTTTCCGATCATAATAACTTTTCTGTCGGCTCTGAGCCGTCTTAAGTCGGTCCCTGATTCGCTTGACCCTTTCCTCGGCTTCCTTGAGCATGTCTGGGCCGAAGATACAGCTGTCTCCGGTCTCTGACCAATTTAGCGGGGTACGGCATCTTCGCCCGTACAAGGCTTCAAAGGGTGCCATTTGCAGGCTGGTCTGGTAACTGTTGTTGTATGCAAACTCGGCGTATGGTAGGCTTTCCTCCCAACTGGCTCCATAAGTGAGGACACATGCCCTCAGCATGTCTTCCAAAATTTGATTTACTCGCTCAGTTTGCCCATCGGTCTGTGGATGGTATGCGGTGCTGAAAGCTAGTTGGGTCCCCAGGGCCTGTTGCAGGTGATCCCAAAATCTGGAGACGAATTGTGTGCCTCTGTCAGATATTATGGTCTTCGGAACTCCATGTAGACAGACAATACGGGAAAGATAAAGCCTGGCGAGCTTCTGAGTGGTGTGAGTTGTTTTTACGGGAATGAAGTGCGCTACTTTAGTCAATCTATCCGTGACGACCCATATGGCATCATGCCCATGTCGTGAACTAGGTAGCCCGACAATGAAATCCATTCCGAACTCGTCCCATTTCCACTCGGGTATCTTATTTGGTTGCAATAGTCCGGCTGGTTTCTGGTGCTCGGCCTTTATGCGCTGACATGAGTCATAACACGCAATAAACGTGGCTATGTCCCTCTTCATACCATGCCACCAAAATGATTCCTGAAGGTCTTTGTACATTTTTGTCCCTCCAGGGTGAATTGAATATGGGGCGGTGTGGCCTTCAGCCAAGATCTGCTGTTTAAGGTCATGAATATTTGGTACGCAAAGTCTATTCTCGTACCACAATATTCCTTGCTCATCGACAATGAATCCTGGGGCCTTGCCCAATTTCATCTTCCGTTTTATGCCTTCAATGCTGGGGTGACCACGCTGAGCCTCTTTAACCTTTTCTATCAGGGTAGGTTGTATCTCTAAGTTTGACACACTGCCTTTGGTGACCATCATTAAGTTGAGCTTAGCAAATTCCTATCGAAACTCAGGCCTCAAGTTTGTCACGCTGTCGTTGTTTGGACTGGGGTTCCGACTTAGAGCATCTGCTACAACATTTGCCTTGCCTGGGTGGTAGTGGATTCCAACATCATAATCCTTTACCAATTCCAACCAGCGTCGTTGCCGTAAATTGAGTTCTGGTTGTGTGAAAATATACTTGAGGCTCTTATGGTCCGTGTATATTTCACAACGATTTCCAAGTAAGAAGTGTCTCCATTCCTTGAGTGCATGGATAACTGCAGCTAACTCTAGGTCATGAGTGGGATAATTTTCCTCATGCTTGCGGAGTTGTCTAGAAACATATGCGACAACCTTGCCTTCCTGCATCAATACGCACCCGAGGCCTTTTCGGGATGCGTCACAATATACCTCAAAATTCTTGTGTATGTCTGGCACAGTTAATACTGGTGCTGTCGTTAGTTTCCTCTTTAGTTCTTGGAAACTTTTCACACAAGCTTCCGTCCATTCAAACTTCTTGTCCTTCTTGAGAAGTTGAGTCATTGGCTTTGCTATCGTGGAAAATCCTTCAATAAATCTTCGGTAGTACCCTGCCATTCCTAGAAAACTTCGTACGTCCGTTACGCTGGCTGGTGTTTTCCAGCCAAGTACGGCCGTGACTTTTTCTGGGTCTACGACAATACCTTCTTGGGTTAATACATGGCCCAGAAAACCTACTTGCCTTAGCCAAAATTCACATTTGCTGAATTTGGCGTATAACTGATGCCTCCTGAGTTCTCCTAGCACAATTCGGAGATGTTCAGCATGCTCTTCGGGCGTCTTGGAGTATATCAGAATGTCGTCGATGAATACCACAACAAACTTGTCCATGTACTTCATAAATACTTTGTTCATGAGGTGAACAAAATATGCGGGGGCGTTCGTTAGCCCAAATGGCATCACTGTGAACTCATATAGTCCATATCTGGAGGTAAAGGCTGTCTTGGGAATATCTTCTGTCTGTACTTTTAATTGATGGTACCCTGACCTCAAGTCAATCTTTGAGAATACCTTGGCGTGAGCGAGCTGATCAAATAAATCATTTATTCGTGGCATTGGATACTTGTTCTTGATTGTGACCATGTTAAGTGCTCGATAATCGATACAAAATCTCAGTGTGCCATCCTTCTTTTTGGCAAATAATATTGGTGAACCCCAAGGTGAGGAGCTGGCTCGTATATACCCTTTGTCCAATAATTCCTTTATTTGTTTCTTCAATTCTACTAATTCGGATGGTGCTATTATGTATGGTTTCTTGTATATGGGAGCAGTTCCTAGTGCTAGCTCAATGATGAATTCTATTTCTCGGTCTGGTGGCATACCCGGCAGCTCTTCAGGAAATACGTCTGGAAATTCACATACCACTGGAACCTTGCTTAATTCAGAAATATCCACCTTATTCAATCTCGGTTGCCGGGATATTTTCCTCTCTTTGGCCGAAACTTTTATTGTCTTCCCGTGGTGATGGGTGAGGATTACGGTCCTGTTGAAGCAGTCAATAAAACCTTTGTTGGTGGTCAACCAATCCATCCCTAAGATGACGTCCAGCCCTTTGTTTTCTAATACAATGAGGTTGGCGTGAAATTCCAATCCTTCAAACTCAATTGTCACACCTTGGCAGTAACTCTGGGTGACTTGCTTAATCCCAGGGGACTTGACAGTCATTGATTTTTCCAAGGGAAGGATCGAAAAATTATTTTGCAAAGCAAAAATTTTCGATACGAACGAGTGAGAAGCTCCAGAATCAAAAAAAACCATGGCAGGTATTGTGTTGACAGGAAACGTACTGAGTATGATATCTGGGGCATTCCGTGCTTCCTCTCTGGTCACGTGGTTCAGGTGACCCTTCCTGTGATTATTGTTGGGGTTGAAATTGTTGCGCTTGGGTGCTGAATTATTGCCACCGTTGTTTGGCTTCGGGGTCGAGTTCCTTGGCTTGGGGCACTGTTTGGCATAGTGCCCTTCCTCCCCACAAGCGTAGCAGGTCACGCCTGGGCGATATGCGAACTCTTTATCTCTGGCATGGAAATTCTGGACTGGTCGTGAGACATTTGTCGGGGTTTTGTGTGTATCACCTTTCTGAAAATCCGTCTTGCTTCGGGGATTGCGAGCATGATTTTTTGGTCCCTTTTTCGCTTGCGGAAATCTCTAGGCTACGCCTTTCATTTTCCAAGGTAATGGCCTTATCCACTAGTGTCTTGAAATATGGAAAAGTGTGTACGACCAGTTGGCATTTAAGCGCAGGCGCCAGGCCATCCAAGAATTTCTCCATCTTCTTACTTTCAGTCATACGCTCCTCATTGGCGTAGCGAGATAACAGTGTAAATTGTCCGTTGTATTCTGACACTGTCATGGTCCATTGCTTGAGATCATCGAATTCTCTCTTCTTGATTTTCATAAGGCTTTTAGGAATATGCACCCCACGAAAACCTTCCTTAAAATCGTCCCAAGTTATATTATTCTCGTTGGGGTGCATGTGTAGGAAATTCTCCCACCATGATGCAGCTGCTCCTGTCAGATAGTGGGGTGCATATAGCAGTTTCTCCTGGTCTGAACACTTGGCAATGATTAATCTTCTCTCCATGTCTCAAGCCGCCTTCGCCTCAAGAGGTTTGTCAAGATGAGAAAATGTTTGGGGACGCGTCTTACATAGCTCGAGATAACTTGGATTGCTGCTGAAATTGTCCGGCGATTTCCCATAGTGATGACATGATTCATTAATTCCTGATGCTGTTGTTGACTCTGCTCATAAAGGCGGCACATTTGTGAAAGTGCCGATTCACGCCTGTTGGCTCGACCGTCCTGTGTGAAATTGTTGCTGTGTTGTGCATCATAATTTTCCTCTGGCGGAGCTGGCATGGAGCGCCCAGGGACGAGACATTTTCACTGGGGATACATTTTGCAAAACTCATAAGAAAGGAAACTGAGTCGCAAAAATAAATGCACAAGGACAAACAAAACCAAAAAGGACACTCCAGGATATTTTTTTTTGAAATAAAACATCGTTTGCGCACGGAGAAGGACTGCTCATACATATCTTACATGCAGGTGGTAATTATACAATACATCACTCAGGATATGCGTACATATTCCTGATATGTTATTTAGGCTAGTGCACTTCTCCAGCTCCTACATGATGCGCAAACAGACTACTACTCATAATCTATGTACATATCATACAAGTCGGTACATCGCATGGCGATTAAACGCACTTAGTCGGAGGAAATGTTGAGGACCTCCTTCGCCCTGCCGAGGGTGAGATGCAGTGAGGGTGGGGACTCGACTTCCTCCTCGCTAATAGGCTCCAGACGGGTAGCGCTGCGCTGAGCAGATGGAACGGGTGCCCTATATGGAGCAACACGTACAGGTGTGGGCGCAGTGGGTGGCGCAGAGCGAACTGGAGTGGGTGCAATGGCTTGGTTGAATTCCTCGGTGGAAGGCAGGCGACGAGGAATGGCGCGAGTGGTCGGTGCATAAGATGCTGAGGACGAGACGAACGTCAGTGGTGGTGCGGTGTGCAGAAGCTCCCTCCTGTTGGCGGCACAGCCATGGACTGAGTCCATGCGGGCAGCCACGAGGTCGTCCACCAGGCTGTCGAAGGCTGCCTCTAGAGCTCGGAGATATCCGACGAGCATCTCAAAAGCCCCATCTCGCTCTCCTCTGGGGCAGGAGTATGAGTAGTGACAGGCGTATGGCACGTGGCATGGAAGGTAGCGGTAACGACGAGTCTTCATCGATGGAAGGTCTTCCCTGAGGCGAGCTATCGCCTCACGGGCTGCCACCTGCATAGCATGCCTCTCAGTAGGCATGGCTCTCCCCAAGTACCGGAAGCGACGTAGCTCAAGACGCCCTCCCTTGAATTGCACCGCAGCCTGGTGCATGGTCAGACCGTCGTTGACCTTGTGCTGATAGAGTGAGAAGACGGGGCGCACGGATGGCCCCATCGCCACCTGAACGATGAAGGTGAGAAGCTTGACGAACCCATCGGGCTCGTTGGCGAACACCTGAGACTCGCAGTTGTTGTCGGCCATCTACAAAAGTAGGCAAAAATTCTGAGTGGTCAGATCATAAATTTATGCTGACTGTCAGAAAATGACTACATTTGCAAAAATAATAAATAGCTCTATTTTTGCTAATATCCGATTAGCGATCGCACCTAGTGGCTTCCTACAGTCAGCTTGGCTCTGATACCAAGCTTGTCACGACCGGTTTTTCAATAAAAATATTTATTGAATGACCGATATTTTTAAGTCCAGTGTGAGGAAAATCCTCCTCACTGGTAGACAAAACTTTGGTACAATAAGCCAGTAGCATCAATATATTACAGGGGGTTGAGCTGAAGTCGCTCAACAATTATTACAAGCACGCCAATAATTATACATATGGTGGATATGGCACAATGGTGGGGTGGCAATACTACTGACTCGGGATAAAAGTGGTTGGGTGGAGTAACACAGAGTGGGTAGCAATACTACTACACTGGTGGCTCATCGAGCGTCGAGGTGAGGCTCGATGAATTTTATTTTGGTAGCGGAAGCGGTTATAAACAGTGACCAAAACCAGGGTCGCACGAGACTGACTGGGACTCCTCTAAGCGTCGGACTCGCTATCGAACTCCTCATCCATGAGATCGCCACAAGATCCGCCAAATCAACAAGCCAGGTGAGTACTTTGAAAGTACTCGCAAGACAGTTCGGACAAGAGATATAACAAATGCATGCATGAATGCGTCATGAGTATTTTAACAAGGGCACATTTAATTCATAAAGACAAGTTAGGTAAAAATGGGAGTCGGCGGTAGTCCGCTCGAAAACCCAAAGAAATAAACGTAAACTCAATCGGGTGTCTGAAGCGACGCCTCGAAAGGAAGATAGATAAATAAAACATGCCGCAGTCGGGCGTCTAGGCGACACCACATAAAGGGCTTATAACAAAATAAATAATAACAATGCCGCAGTCGGACGTCTGAGCGACGTCACATAAAGGGCTTATAACAATATAAATAATAACAATGCCGCAGTCGGACGTCTGAGCGACGTCACATAAAGGGCTTATAACAAAATAAATAATAACAATGCCGCAGTTGGACGTCTGAGCGACGTCACATAAAGGGCTTATAACAGAAATAAATGATAACAACGCCGCAGTCGGACGTCTGAGCGACGTCTCATAAAGGGCTTATAACAAAATAAATAATAACAATGCCGCTGTCGGACGTCTAAGCGACGTCACATAAAGGGCTGATAACAGAAATAAATAATAACAACGCCGCAGTCGGACGTCTTAGCGACGTCACATAAAGGGCTTATAACAAAATAAATAATAACAATGCCGCAGTCGGACGTCTGAGCGACGTCACATAAAGGGCTCATAGTTCATTGTCATAACGTGTGAGGGTTAGTGTACACAGAAAAATATTCCACACAGGATGGTTAACGGTTAGTCCTTCACAAGACACAACATTAACCAAACTTCACACTCCTTTAGCTTACCAGGGTTCTTGCCATCAAGACTGACAATTGATAAGATAAAGAGGACCCGGAACAGGGTCATGGACAGGATGTTGAAATGGGGAGTTGACTCTGCAGAGTTTGTACTAAAATACCCACAGCCAACGGATTTCCGTAGTCACGAGGGACTAGTTCCGTTTATGGTATTTCGGAAGAAACACAACTTAACCAGTACACACCCATCCCACTTCACATTGCCAGGAATCACCCTTGACAGCGTTCAAGAAAAACTTTGAGACGGGGAGATCACACACTCGAATAGCATGGGATCAAATTTATATACGCGCGCTCTAAGGGGTGCCCCCCTCTCGGTCCCAACCGGAAACACCCATGCCCCCTGACCGGATGAAAGGCTTTAATCCAGGGCCATGGAACCTTCATCCCGGCCTCTCCATTTGGTGTGTACCGGGAAGTGGTTTACATCTTACTAAACCATATCCCTTGCGGGAAACATGTGGTAGTACGGAAAAGGAAATGAACGGAAGTTGATACCGGAGTCAACAAACATACTGGCATAAGACTGGCATGCTACAACACTACCATCTTAGCTATCTTCATGCCACCACGTGGCCATGCAACCTCATCTCCATGAACTCATGGATTTCCGTAACTCATTTGTCTCAGCTTTTCATGAAACAAAATTTATCGGGATGCTCATGAACATGTCATGAAACTATTTAATGCAAACATGCCAAGACATTCATCATATCAAAAGTTCAAACATGCTTGCCTGGCTCAAGTAGTCGGGCCTAGTTCGCGCGTTCGCGTCTCCGTCACCACCTTCGTATCTACGGTACACAAAAAATACACGCGCTCGTAAATACCGTGGGGTACAGAAAGTTGACCCAAATATTTTTCAAATAAATATGAATAAAAACTAGACAAAAATTTGAAGAGGACAGAAAAGAATCACTCAAAAATTCCTTTCTCGATAAAAAGTTATAAGGGTTTTAGCTCAAGGGCCCTCTCAGAATGAAACGAAAGTTTCAGGGCTCACTTATAAAAACAGAAAACGACCCGATTGAGAATACGCCGGCCCAGAGGGAAAGCGTACTCTGGCGAAAGACGCCTTCAGAAAACGGTTCGTTTAAAAAGGACTGAGAGGCTGACGGGTGGGCTCCACCTGTCGGGTTTGAAAATCCAAACGAGAGAAACAGAGCCCGACGGCGCCCGAGAGGTGCGGTGGTCGCCGGCGGCGATCCACGGCGAGGCAGGGGGATCGGGGAGTACCTCTGTGTTCAGGGCACCATTCCGCGTCTGAGGGAGGTGGAAGTGGTCGCCGGCGAGTACTGTGTCGAAGGCGGCCCTTGCTCCAGCGGACGGCGGTTCGGACGAGGATGGGGCTCGTCGGAGAGGGCTGCAAGGTTCAAATTGATGAGGGGGTTAGACCTCTGGTAGCTAGAGGGGGTAGCCGACGGGGTTTGGGCACCGGAGTTAGCCTCACCGGAGTGAATCAAGGTGGAGGCCGAGGCGGAACGGGGCGGCCGGAGTTGGGGAAGGAGACCTCCTCGAGGTCCTCCTGGTAGCCTGGTGGGGTGCTGGTGTGGTGCAGGGATGGTGTGTGCTCGAGGGCGAGCTCGGGAGCCCTTTTTATAGGCGGTCCGAGGCGGTGGCCGAGAACGAGGTTCTCCAGCGGGGTGATTACGGCGGCGGGGAGGTTGAACGGGAGGTTGCAGAGGTGGGGCGTCATCGCGGTCGTTCCCTGGTTCGGTTTGTGCACTAACCGCGTTGGGATTAGGTGGCTTAGGTGGAGTTCGACGGAACGGGGCGGCGCGGGCCTGTCGGCGGCAGAGAGCGCGCTTTGTGCGCGCCGCGCCACGGCGACGGTGCCACATGCGTGCGCTGGCAAGAATATGGCCATGCGGAGCCACCAGGGGGTTTGGGCGGCACCGAACGGCGTTACGCCGCCATTCTGCTCGCTGTTGGCCGCTACGGTGATTCGGCCGCCGCAAGACACGCCGGCGCAGGCGGGCCAAGGTGCCACCGACGCCAGGAACGCGCCAAGCGCGTGTGTGAGGCTCCGGACAGGCAAGTTAGGCCGTGAGCAACGTGCCAAGTGCATCTGTGGGCAGCGTGGTCAAATCGCCGAAACTGAAAACTGAATTTAACTGAATTTCTGAAAGTGCAAGGAAAACAGTGCATGCAAGGTGTTCGACAGAATGATCTAGGCATGTAGGGATTTTTCCTTGAGCTGATTCTTGGTGGAGTGATCTCTCATTGCAACTAGAGGTTGCCTGAATTTTTATAGAATTTTTGGAGAAGTGTAGGTATGAATTTCACCAAATTTGGCAAATCTGGTCCAAACTTACAGTGAGTGAAGTTTGAATTCTTTGAAAAGAGTAAGAGTGGATCAAGATGGTTCTGGGTTGTGGGTACAAAGGACTATCCAGGGGAGTTGAGCTGAGGTTAAAAATCCAAAGCATTAGGGTACTTGCTTTGCAAATCACTTAGGCTCAAAAGAAATAGGCAGAATTATTTGGACAGAGAAAATAATTGAAATAAAATCCAGAAATGGATTTTATTGGTTGGGACAGAATGTTTGGGTTGTTCCAAAAGTTTTTAGGGGAGTTTTACCATAAGGAGCTTGGCAAAACAAGGATGAATTAAAATCAAATGAAGACCCAAAACCAAAAGGTTTCCTTTTTAAAGAAGTTAAAAGACTAACTTCAAATAAGACAAGGTCTTTTTTTTTGAAAACAAAACCCACAAAAATTTTGGAGTGTCACAATAAATAAAAATCTAAAAATGCCAAAACAAATCTTCATTGTCTAAATAAAATATTAAGAACAAGATGAACATTTTCTTGGCCCTAAAATGCAATTTTGTAATACATGCAATTTTTCTAATTCGAATAAAATTGCAATAAAAGCCAAATAAAATAAATAAATTGATTTTAACATTTTTTCCTCTAATATGTCATTTATTTTGGAGAAGTCATTTTATCCCCTCTCATATATTTTTATTTTAGAAATATTATGAAGAAAAATAATGAAAACCAATAGATCCCCTTTTCAAAATTTGAGAAAACTCAGATATGAAAATAACAAAATCCCCAACTCTCTCCGTAGGTCCTTGAGTTGCGTAGAATTTCTAGGATTAAGCCAAAATGGAATAAAATATGATATGTAATGATGATCTAATGTATAACATTCCAAATTGAAAATTTGGGATGTTACACTTATGTAAAACATTTTTATAATAAAATGGTCCCTTGGGACCCGATTTATTAAAAAGCTAGGGAGTTGTAATGTGCGTGAAATAGGATAAAAGTTTTACAACCATCTTTTCCGAATAATAGCAGAAGAGATACTACATTCATTTATCAGAGAGAAATGGTAGAAGAGATCGCTCGTTTAATTCAGGAAAATCAGGCTAAAACCGTAACAAACGGGTAAAGTAATGTTGGGGAACGTTGCAGAAAATTAAAAAAAATTACGGTTTCACCAAGATCCATCTATGAGTTCATCTAAGCAACGAGTCAAGGGAGTGAGTTTGCATCTACATACCACTTGTAGATTGCGTGCGGAAGCGTTCAAGGAAAGGGTGATGATGGAGTCGTACTCGCCGTGATTCAGATCACCGATGACCAAGTGCTGAACGGACAGCACCTCCGCGTTCAACACACGCATGGGACGGACGACGTCTCCTCCGTCTTGATCCAGCAAGGAGGAAGGAGAGGTTGAGGAAGATTGCTCCAACGGCAGCACGACGACGTGGTGGTGTTGGTGCAGCAGTACTCCGACAGGGCTTCCCCAAGCACGTAACGGAGGAGGAGAGGTGTTGGGGAGGGGAGGGGCTGCGCCTTCGGATGTGTACAGCAGCCCTCCCCTCACCCCTCTATTTATAGGGGAAGGGGCAAGGGGGGCCGACCCCTCTAGATGGGATCTAGAGGGGGGGCGGCCAGGAGGGGAACTTGCCCCCAAGCAGGCGCGCCTTAGGGTTTCCCCCCCAAACCCTAGGCGCATGGGCCCAAGGTGGGGGGCGCGCCCAGCCCTCCAGGGGCTGGTTCCCTGCCCCTTGCAGCCCATGTGGCCCTCCGAGAGGGGTGGCCCCTCCCGGTGGACCCCCGGAACATCTCCGGTGGCCCCGGTACAATACCGATATGCCCCCGAAACTTTCCGGTGTCCGCATGGCAACTTACCATATATAAAACTTCACCTCCGCACCATTCCGAACTCCTCGTGACGTCCGGGATCTCATCCGGACTCAACAACATTCGTAATCACATACAAGTCTTACTAATAACCCTAGCGCCACTCAACCTTAAGTGTGTAGACCCTACGGGTTGGAGACATGCGAGACATGACCGAGACGACTCTCCGGTCAATAACCAACAGCGGATCTGGATACCCATGTTGGCTCCACATGTTCCACGATGATTTCATCGGTTGAACCACGATGTCGAGGATTCGATCAAACCCGTATACAATTCCCTTTGTCAATCGGTACGTTATTTGCCCGAGACTCGATCGTCGGTATCCCAATACCTTGTTCAGTCTCGCACGGCAAGTCACTTTACTCGCATCAGAATGCATGATCCCATGACCAACCACTTGGTCACTTTGAGCTCATTATGATGATGCATTACCGAGTGGGCCTAGAGATACCTCTCCGTCATACGGAGTGACAAATCCCAGCCTTGATCTGTGTCAACCCAATGACACTTTCGAGATACCAGAGTGCACCTTTATAGTCACCCGCTTATGTTGTGACGTTTGATACACCCAAAGCACTCCTACGGTATCCGGGAGTTACACGATCTCATGGTCTAAGGAAGAGATACTTGACATTGGAAAAGCTCTAGCAAACGAACTACATGATCTTGTGCTATGCTTAGGATTGGGTCTTATCCATCACATCATTCTCCTAATGATGTGATCCCGTTATCAACGACATCCAATGTCCATAGCCAGGAAACCATGACTATCTGTTGATCAACGAGCTAGTCAACTAGAGGCTCACTAGGAACATATTGTGGTGTATGTATTCACACGTGTATTACGATTTCCGGATAATACTATTATAGCATAAATAAAAGACAATTATCATGAACAAGGAAATATAATAATACTTTTATTATTGCCTCTAGGGCATATTTCCAACAGTCTCCCACTTGCACTAGAGTCAATAATCTAGTTACATTGTGATAAATCGAACACCCATAGAGTTCTGGTGTTGATCATGTTTTGCTCGCGAGAGAGGTTTAGTCAACGGATCTGCTACATTCAGATCCGTATGTACTTTGCAAATTTCTATGTCTCCATCTTGAACATTTTCACGGATGGAGTTGAAGCGACGCTTGATGTGCCTGGTCTTCTTGTGAAACCTGGGCTCCTTGGCAAGGGCAATAGATCCAGTGTTGTCACAGAAGAGTTTGATCGGCCCCGACGCATTGGGTATGACTCCTAGGTCGGTGATGAACTCCTTCACCCAAATTGCTTCATGCGCTGCCTCCGAGGCTGCCATGTACTCCGCTTCACATGTAGATCCCGCCACGACGCTCGCTTGCAGCCCGCACCAGCCATCGCTCCACCATTCAACATATATACGTGATCCGGTTTGTGACTTAGAGTCATCCAGATCCGTGTCGGCTAGCGCCGATGTAACCCTTTACTGACGAGCTCTTCGTCACCTCCATAAATGAGAAACATGTCCTTTGTCCTTTTCAGGTACTTCAGGATATTCTTGACCGATGTCCAGTGTTCCTTGCCGGGATTACTTTGGTACCATCCTACCAAACTTACGGCAAGGTTTACATCAGTCCGTACACAAGATGGCATACATAATAGATCCTATGGCTGAAGCATAGGGATGACACTCATCTCTTCTTTATCTTTTGTCGTGGTCGGGATTGAGCCGAGCTCAATCTCACACCTTGCAACACAGGCAAGAACCCCTTCTTGGACTGATCCATTTTGAACTTCTTCAAAATCTTATCAAGGTATGTGCTTTGTGAAAAACCTATGAGGCGTCTCGATCTATCTCTATAGATCTAGATGCCTAATATATAAGCAGCTTCTCCAAGGTCCTTCATTGAAAAACATTTATTCAAGTAGGCCTTAATGCTGTCCAAAAGTTCTATATCATTTCCCATCAAGAGTATGTCATCTACATATAATATGAGAAATGCTACAGAGCTCCCACTCACTTTCTTGTAAACGCAGGCTTCTCCATAAGTATGCATAAACCCAAACGCTTTGATCATCTCATCAAAGCGAATGTTCCAACTCCGAGATGCTTGCACCAGCCCATAAATGGATCGCTGGAGCTTGCATACTTTGTTAGCATTGTTAGGATCGACAAAACCTTCCGGCTGCATCATATACAGCTCTTCCTTAAGATGTCCGTTAAGGAATGCCGCTTTGACGTCCATCTGCCATATCTCATAATCATAGTATGTGGCAATTGCTAACATGATTCGGACGGACTTCAGCTTCGCTACAGGAGAGAATGTCTCATCATAGTCAATCCCTTGAACTTGTCGATAACCCTTAGCGACAAGTCGAGCTTTATAGATGGTAACATTTCCATCCGCGTCCGTCTTCTTCTTAAAGATCCATTTGTTTTCTATCGCTCGCCGATCATCGGGCAAGTCTGTCAAAGTCCATACTTTGTTTTCATACATGGATTCTATCTTGGATTTCATGGCTTCAAGCCATTTGTTGGAATCTGGGCCCGCCATCGCTTCTTCATAGTTCGAAGGTTCACCGTTGTCTAACAACATGATTTCTAGGACAGGTTGCCATACCACTGTGCGGAACGTGTCCTTGTGGACCCACGGTTCAAGAGCAACTTGATCCAAGTACCTTGATCATCATCATTATTTTCCTCTTCAGATGGTGTAGGCATCACAGGAACATTTTCCTGAGCTGCGCTACTTTCCCGTTCGAGAGGTAGTACTTCATCGAGTTCTACTTTCCTCCCACTTACTTCTTTCGAGAGAAACTCTTTTTTCCAGAAAGCATCCGTTCTTGGCAACAAATATCTTGCCCTCGGATCTTAAGTAGAAGGTATACCGAACAGTTTCCTTAGGGTATCCTATGAAGATGCATTTTTCTGACTTGGGTTCGAGCTTTTCAGGTTGAAGTTTCTGGACATAAGCATCGCATCCCCAAACTTTTAGAAATGACAGCTTAGGTTTCTTCCCAAACCATAATTCATACGGTGTCGTCTCAACGGATTTAGACGGTGCCCTATTTAAAGTGAATGTAGCTGTCTCTAGAGCGTATCCCCAAACTGATAGCGTAAATCGGTAAGAGACATCATAGACCACACCATATCCAATAGAGTGCGACACGACGCTCGGACACACCGCTACGCCAGGTGTTCCAGCGGCGTGAGTTGTGAAACGATTCCACATTTCCTTAAGTGTGTGCCAAATTCGTGACTTAAATATTCTCCTCCATGATCCGATCAGAGGAACTTTATCTTTCGGTCACGTTGATTCTCTACCTCATTCTGAAATTCCTTGAACTTTTCAAAGGTCTCGGACTTGGTGTTTCATCAAGTAGACATACCCATATCTACTCAAGTCATCGGTGAGAGTGAGAACATAACGATATCCTCCATGAGCCTCAACGCCATTGGACCGCACACATCGGTATGTATGATTTCCAACAAGTTGGTTGCTCGCCCATTGTTCCGGAGAACGGAGTCTTGGTCATTTTGCCCATGAGGCATGGTTCGCATGTGTCAAATGATTCATAATCGAGAGACTCTAAAAGTCCATCAAGATGGAGCTTCTTCATGTGCTTGACACCAATGTGACCAAGGCGGCGATTACACAAGTATGTGGGACTATCGTTATCAACTTTACATCTTTTGGTATTCACACTATGAATATGTGTAACATTACGCCGAGATTCATTAAGAATAAACCATTGACCATAGGGCATGACCATAAAACATATCTTTCATATAAATAGAACAACCATTATTCCCGGATTTAAATGAGTAGCCATCTCAGATCAAACGAGATCCGATACAATGTTCATGCTAAAACTTGACACCAAATAACAATTATTAAGGTTTATAACTAATCCCGTAGGTAAATGTAGAGGTAGCGTGTCGACGGCGATCACATCGACCTAGAACCATTCCCGATCGCGCCGTCACCTCGCCCTTCGCCATCTCCGCTTATTCCGCAGCTCCTGCTGTGAGTTACAAATATGAGCAACGGCACCGTATCAAATACCCAGGAGTTACTACGAGTCTCGTTAAGGTACACATCAATTACATGTATATCAAATATACCTTTGGTGTTGCCGCCTTCTTATCCGCTAAGTATTTGGGGCAGTTCCGCTTCCAATGACCCTTCCCTTGCAATAAAAGCACTCGCCTCGTGCTTGGGTCCATTCTTTGACTTCTTCCCAGAATCGGCTTATCGGGCGCGCAACATCCTTGCCGCCCTTCTTGAAGTTCTTCTTGCCCTTGCCCTTCTTGAACTTAGTGGTCTTATTGACCATCAACACTTGATGTTCTTTCTTGATCTCAACCTCTCTGTCTTCAAAGATTGAAAATACTTCAGAATGGTCTTCACCATCCCCGCATATTGTAGTTCATCACAAAGCTCTTGTAGCTTGGTGGGAGCGATCAAGGATTCTGTCAATGACCGCCTCATCGTGGAGGTTAATGTTCACCGAGTCAAAGCGGTTGTGCAACCTGCACATTTTGAGTATGTGCTCACCGATGAAACTGTTTTCCTCCATCTTACAACTATAGAACTTGTCGGAGACATCATATCTCTCGACCGGGCATGAGCTTGGAAAACTAGTTTCAGCTCTTCAACATCTCATATGCTTCGTGATGCTCAAAACGCTTTTGGAGCCCCGGTTCTAAGTCAGTAAAGCATGCCGCACCGAACGAGGGAGTAATCATCGCACGAGACCGCCAAGCGCTCATAATGTCTTGGTTCTTCGGGACGGAGCGCCACCTAGCGGTCCTTCTAGGACATATTGTTTCTCGCAGCTATGAGGATGATCTCGTGTTCGGACCCAATCCGTATAGTTGCTGCCATCATCTTTCAGCTTGGTTTTCTAGGAACGTTGAAGTTCATGTTGACATGAGCGCTGGCCATTTGATCTACAAGACATATTTGCAAAGGTTTTAGACTAAGTTCATGATAATTAAGTTCATCTAATCAAATTATTACAATGAACTCTTACTCAGATTAGACATCCCTCTAGTCATCTAAGTGTTACACGATCCGAGTCGACTAGGCCGTGTCCGATCATCACGTGAGACGGACTAGTCATCATCGGTGAACATCTTCATGTTGATCGTATCTTCCATACGACTCGTGTTCGACCTTTCGGTCTCTGTGTTCCGAGGCCATGTCTGTGCATGCTAGGCTCGTCAAGTTAACCCTAAGTGTTTTGCATGTGTAAAACTGTCTTACACCCGTTGTATGTGAACGTAAGGATCTATCACACCGATCATCACGTGGTGCTTCAAACGATTTAACTTTAGCAACAAAGTGCACAGTTAGGGAGAACACTTCTTGAAATTGTTGTAAGGGATCATCTTATTTACTACTATCGTTCTAAGTAAACAAGATGCATAAACCTAATAAACATCACATGCAATTATATAGTAGTGACATGATATGGCCAATATCATATAGCTCCATTGATCTCCATCTTCAGGGCTCCATGATCATCTTGTCACCGGCATGACACCATGATCTCCATCATCATGATCTCCATCATCGTGTCTTCATGAAGTTGTCACGCCAACGACTACTTCTACTTCTATGGCTAACGCGTTTAGCAATAAAGTAAAGTAATTTATATGGCGTTCTTCAATGACACGCAGGTCATACAAAAAATAAAGACAACTTCTATGGCTCCTGCCGGTTGTCATACTCATCGACATGCAAGTCGTGATTCCTATTACAAGAACATGATGTCATACATCACAATATATCATTCATCATTCATCACAACTTCTGGCCATATCACATCACATGACAATTGTTGCAAAAACAAGTTAGACGTCCTCTAATTGTTGTTGCATCTTTTACGTGGCTGCAATTGGGTTCTAGCAAGAACGTTTTCTTACCTACGAATAACCACAACGTGATTTTGTCAACTTCTATTTACCCTTCATAAGGACCCTTTTCATCGAATCCGCTCCAACTAAACTGGGAGCCACCTTATGCAACTAGTGCATGTCTGTCGGTGGAACCGGTCTCACGTAAGCGTACGTGTAAGGTTGGTCCGGGCCGCTTCATCCCACAATACCGCTGAAGCAAGAAAAGACTAGTAGTGGCAAGCAATTTGACAAGATCCACGCCCACAACAAAATTGTGTTCTACTCGTGCAATAGAGAACTACGCATAGACCTAGCACATGATGCCACTGTTGGGGAACGTTGCAGAAAATTAAAAAAATTCTACGGTTTCACCAAGATCCATCTATGAGTTCATCTAAGCAACGAGTCAAGGGAGTGAGTTTGCATCTACATACCACTTGTAGATTGCGTGCGGAAGCGTTCAAGGGAAGGGTGATGATGGAGTCGTACTCGCCGTGATTCAGATCACCAATGACCAAGTGCTGAACAGACAGCACCTCCGCGTTCAACACACGTGACGGACGGACGACGCCTCCTCCGCCTTGATCCAGCAAGGAGGAAGGAGAGGTTGAGGAAGATTGCTCCAACGGCAGCACGACGACAGTGGTGGTGTTGGTGCAGCAAAGATTCGGCAGGGCTTCGCCAAGCACGTAACGGAGGAGGAGAGGTGTTGGGGAGGGGAGGGGCTGCGCCTTGGGATGTGTACAGCAGCCCTCCCCTCACCCCTCTATTTATAGGGGAAGGGGCAAGGGGGGCCAACCCCTCTAGATGGGATCTAGAGGGGGGCGGCGGCCAGGGAGGGGGAACTTGCCCCTCAAGCAAGGGGGGCGCCCCCTTAGGGTTTCCCCCCCAAACCCTAGGCGCATGGGCCCAAGGTGGGGGCGCACCCAGCCCTCCAGGGGCTGGTTCCCTGCCCCTTGCGGCCCATGTGGCCCTCCGAGAGGGGTGGCCTCTCCCGTGGACCCCTCGAACATCTCCGGTGGCCCCTGCACAACACCGATATGCCCCGAAACTTTCCGCTGTCCGCATGACAACTTCCCATATGTAAAACTTCACCTCCGACCATTCCGAACTCCTCGTGACGCCCGAATCTCATCCGGACTCAACAACATTCGTAATCACATACAAGTCTTCCTAATAACCCTAGCGCCACCGAACCTTATGTGTAGACCCTACGGGTTCGGGAGACATGCGATATGACCGAGATGACTCTCCGGTCAATAACCAACAGCGGATTTGATACCCATGTTGGCTCCTACATGTTCCACGATGATTTCATCGGTTGAACCACGATGTCGAGGATTCGATCAAACCCGTATACAATTCCTTTGTCAATCGGTACGTTATTTGCCCGAGACTCGATCGTCGGTATCCCAATACCTTGTTCAGTCTTGTTACCGCAAGTCACTTTACTCGCATCAGAATGCATGATCCCGTGACCAACCACTTGGTCACTTTGAGCTCATTATGATGATGCATTACCGAGTGGGCCCAGAGATACCTCTCTGTCATACGGAGTGACAAATCCGAGTCTCGATCCGTGTCAACCCAACACACACTTTCGGAGATACCTGTAGTGCACCTTTATAGTCACCCGCCACGCCAGACGCTTGATACACCCAAAGCACTCCTACGGTATCCGGGAGTTACACGATCTCATGGTCTAAGGAAGAGATACTTGACATTGGAAAAGCTCTAGCAAACGAACTACACGATCTTGTGCTATGCTTAGGATTGGGTCTTGTCCATCACATCATTCTCCTAATGATGTGATCCCGTTATCAACGACATCCAATGTCCATAGCCAGGAAACCATGACTATGAGTTGATCAACGAGCTAGTCAACTAGAGGCTCACTAGGGACATATTGTGGTCTATGTATTCACACGTGTATTACGATTTCCGGATAATACAGTTATAGCATGAATAAAAGACAATTATCATGAACAAGGAAATATAATAATACTTTTATTATTGCCTCTAGGGCATATTTCCAACAAGTAAAACACTAGCAAAACTAGGTCTAAAGCACCGCTAAGCGCACACCACCGGCCAAAGGCCAGCTACAAGTTACTCCCCTGACAACCACCCAAACACAAGCTCCACCTACAACTGCCCACACCCACGGAAACCATCATCGAGGACTCCAAAGTAACGCCTCCAAGGAGGAAGCGATGTCGCAGACACCACCGTCACCCGATCCAGCATAGCCAAATCTTATGTTTTCACCCGAAAACCACTAGACATGGGATGTCGACGTACAACAAGGTTGACGACGACACCTTCAGGAAGGATAACGACATCCACACACGTCGTTTCGCTGGCATCGACAAGGTCAATGCTAGATTTTCATCTAAAGCCAAGCCTTCCAACATACCATCTCGACCTCCAAGGTCATCCAAATGCCACCGAGCAAAAAGGAGGCCGAAACGTGCACCACCAAGACCAATCTGGACGCAGTAGCTGGGTCGATGCCATGCCAACAGTCCATCTACATCGCACCACGCAGGAACTAGTAGGGGGCCCACCAAATCTGGCTGACCCGCGCCGCTGCAGACAGGTACTTGGTGGAAACATCCGCACCGCCGCGCGCTGGATCTTGCCAGGACTGCGCCGAAATCAAACCAGCCCACGCTGCCGCTTGTCGGGCGGAACACATCAAAGCTAGCAGGCCCGCACCGCCGCACTCAAGATCAGGCCGAGGATGCCCAAAACACAGGAGCGTGCGCACCATTCACGGGATCTGGGTGGAACCCTGCCAGGGAGGCCCGCACGACCTCCTCCAGTCGTGAACGCGCATAGGGCCCGCCAGCGAGAAGGGGGAGCAACACAGAGCACTACTAGGGAGAGAGCACTGCCTCGCCCATACCGCCGCCACCGCCAGCCTCCCGCCGAGCGCCAACGCCACAACGAGCCTCCCACCGCATGCCGCCCAAGGTCGACATGTTGCCCAGGGTTACCACGCGAGCATGCGAGCTCCCACGCCACCTTAGCCCCATCCCATGCCTTCCATGGCAGCAGTTGCACCTCCGACACCGCAGCAAGCCATGCTTGCGCATTTAAAACCAGAAGGACCCCCCAAAGACATTCTGAAGAGCCAACGTGGACTTTGGTGGGCTCCTCCGGTGGCGTCGAGCTGAGGAGAGGGTGGAAAGGGAGGCGCAACGCCTCGATCTAGGGTTTCCCATGTGTCGCCAAGAAGGGCGACGCGGTGGACAACAGGGTCGCTTATTCAGTGCACATACCTTACAACCATCTTCATTAGGGGCACTATCGGTCGACCTACCACACACAAAGATACACCACACACACACCACCGAGAAAAATCACATCACCAAGAAAGGACCATAGCGCCATCGTCACCAGTCCTCTACATGAGCCAACCACTTCGACTTCGTCATTGACAGACACCATGAAGGCCTCGCCGTAACAGAAATATGCATCCATAATAAGAACTTCCAGTTAACCTCACACTCCGATGACAAGGCAGCTCCAGTGCAGAAGGAAACTACAAAGGAGAATATCTAGATTGGTGTTGCAAAGAACACCGAGAGGACTGCAGTTCCGACTCCACAACAACAAACGTACCTTAGCGATTCCGCAACACCCAAAGAGTTGACAACCACAACCATACTGCAGCCCCCATCTTCAATCAACTCCGATGTTGTTGCCACACAAGCCTTTGCCGACCACCAACACCAACAATGAGACCCTCCCAGCCGGAACCAACTCGAAGGCGACGCCCCTAGAGTGAACACGTCACAGAATCACACTATCAACTAATAAGGGGAATCCGAATCTAAGGTTTTCCCAACTAGAGAAAATGAGCTGCAGCAGTGATGATGTAACTATAATCAAATATACATGTTGTATTAAAACATTAACTGTTATAAAATTACACATTTGATGTTTATGACATTATACCCCTATTAAAATGACTTCTCGTGTAAATGCTTCTTTTATTCTATCATAGCCATTGGAAAAATCTTATCCTATACTTAACGTAGTTGAGTGTGGATTTGATGTCATGGGAGATAGCTGCCCCGCGGGTATCTACTGTTCGTCCCTCATAGAGATATGTGCAACATGTGAATAGTTACCTTCTTAATCAGCCATCATGAATAGTGAATGATTGGTACCTTTGTCCTTTCCTGGCATGGGATGGTGTTGTGAGATCAAAAGAATCAGGAACGGGGAAAGGCTGACATATTTTTTTTCATGGATAGTCAGTGACCAGACATTGATAGACATTTTTTTGTCGGTTGTCAGAGTGTTTTGACCATATGTTGTCAGAGTGTTTTGACCATATATGTTTGATTGTACTGAGCACTGGACCAAAGTTACTAGTAGCTGAATAATCCAAAAACAAGCATTGGTAAGACATCACTTCTTGGACAATTTAGCTTTCTAGACATGTACATTACCTTTAGCTTTCATCTTGTCTACTTTTTTGTGGTATGCTTCATTGTGTAGAATGGGATCATTCAGCACTACCAGCAAAATGTGAAATGGAAGTGCTGACAGAAGCTTATATCATACCCATGATATGTGTACAGATAAACCCTGTGTGCATGCAACTTCAAATAGAAGCCAAGATTGTACGTACAACTTTTATTTTTTTTGCGAGAAATTTTTTGATCTATTCATCACCTGTCAAGGTGGTACAAAGAACACTAGAGGTAAAAACTACATCTAGATCTGTAGACCACCTAGCGATGACTACAATCACTATAGCAAACTGAAGGTGCGCCGCCGTCATCACCCCTCCATCATCGGAGCTGGGCAAACCTTGTTATAGTAGACAGTTGGGAAGTCATCGTGCTAAGGCATGTCGGATTTAGGGATCCGGCAACCCTTGAGAGGTTCGAACTCTGGGGTGCGAGCGGAGATCTCAACCTGCCCAACCTTCCTACTCGCGATCCTCCTAAGGCTAGCGCGTCGAGCTCAAAGAGACAAAAAGACACATAGGTTTATACTGGTTCGGGCCACCGTTGTGGTGTAATAAACTAATCCAGTGTGGTGTGGTGGATTGCCTCGAAGGGCTATGGACGAACTGGTACAGTGGATGACAAGCCTCAGGAGGTGAGGTGTTTTGGTGTGGTGCTCTACTTGTTCTTATCCCGTCCCCTTCTGTGTTGGTGGCTGGTCCTATTTATAGTGGCCTTAGTCCTCTTCCCAAATATGAGCGGGAAGGGATCCCACAACGGCCGGATTTGAAAGGGGACAAGTAGTACAGTCTATCCTGACAAAAGTAGTCTTCGCCCGCGAAAAGCCTCTGGCGTGATGCTGCGGTGGGCTCGTTGATGACCTCCCTCCTGCCGTCCTGGCGGCCTTGGTCTCATTGCACCAGAATGGAAACCTTTAACTGATTCCTCGGGACTCCGCGCCTGTGGCTTACCTCTCTTGTACCTAAGAGGAAACCTCCGATCTGTGTCTGCCTGGCGCCCGCCTGGCCTTGGTCGGCATGGCTCACGTCAGCTGAGCCTCATGAGGTAGCTTGCATAGAACTCTCCGCCCCTCATGAGCCCTCCTGAGGAGGCCAATTCCTTCGGGGGACTTGGCGTGGCCCGCCTCGCGAGGCTTGGCCCCTCGCAAGGGTCTTGCGGTGTTCGTGTTGAAGCTAGGCTGTACCAGGCCGTCGGTTGAGCCATGTGGTGGGTCGCACGCAGGCAGGGCTGGATACCCCCGAATCCAGGACCCCAACAGTAGCCCCCGGGCCCAAGGCGCGCTCGGACTTGGTTTCCAGGCGAAGCCAAAGGGCAAGTGCGGAGCGCTGCGGGGCCTATCCGCCTGCGGCCTTGATGACGCGTGGCGATTGATGGGACATGGGTGACTCCGCTTCCCCATGTTGCCTCGGCAACTGCTCGACTTGACTGGTCGATGCGGCATGCAGAAGGTTATGATGGCGCGAGGTTGTGGAGGCCGGCGGTTGGCCTCCCTTGGCTATAAATGTGAGGGAGGGGCAGAGCCCCCCCGCCCATCTTTCCTTCGTCTTACTCCCGCCTGCTTTCCTCCTCTCCGTCTTGCTCCCATGGCGTCGCCGAAGAGGTTTTCAGTGGCCGAGAAGGGGAAGGCCTCCAAGGAGGAGCCAGCCTCTCCTCCTCCCAAGAGGGGTCGTGGCCGTCCCCGCAAGCACCCCGCGGTCCCTCCAGCAGCTTCCAGGGGGCGCGGGCGTGCACCCCCCAGTGGCAGCGTTGCTCTAGGCGCCTGCAATGGCACCTCTTCCAGCGGCGGGGGCCACCGGCTTCGGAGCAGCCCCCATGATGAAGGGAGGTGTGTCGTGATCGTGTGCCCGCCTCGGACGCGCTTTTCCTCGCTGGACGTGCTCCCTGAGTTCATGGTGTGGTCAGAGAGCCCGGCTGGCACCTCGCTCTGGCTCTCACGCTTCTTCTCTGGGGAGCTTCCTTCTTCGGGGCTTGATGGCCTCTGGCTGCAGGCTGACGGGTGCTACAGCAGAGCTTCGTGGGTTGGTACCGAGGTCACCGCCTCCGGCAGTGTGGTCCTGACCCTCGGCTGCTAGACCCTCACCCGCACGCATGGCCTGGGCGGAATGTGCACCCTCCACTTCAAGTACGACAGCCTGGCGACCCTCTACGTGAGGGTGTTTAGGGAGGACAGCTGCCGCGTGGGGTGCTGCCCGGAGGATGGCAGCGACAGCGAGCTTGGTCTCGACGGCGCGCGCTCCTCCTCATGCGACGACAGCTCTTCCTCAGACGAGAGCTCGAGCAGCGGTGGCTACGACCGGCATCCACGTCGTCATGCTCGTGTCGAGGACGCCGGTGGTTCATCCCGCCGCGGCGCCCCAGTGAAGCTGTAGAGGATCCCAGCGTGAGGCTGGGGGCTGGCGAACTTGGACTCAAGGCCAGCACCTTGAAGCGCTGTTTGAGGATGCGGTGCTGGTGTCGGGTTCGCACGCTTTCGATCCCCCTTGTTTAGCTTTTCCTTTCTCCTGTAATTCAAAAAAGAAGATGGTGTACCCCGCTAGGGTGTGTAATGAATCATGGCAGTTATGCCCTTATGCTATGCTTGTTGCCTTAATGTTGTGTCGTAATGTTTATGCTCTAGGTATGCAAGGGTAGGATGACTTAGCTTGATATGTACGTAGTAGCTCGCCGTCTCGCGAGGCTTGGCCTCTGGCACTCGACGGGGGCCCCTTGCTGTGATGTCTCGAGAGCTGCTGCGGAGCCGCTGCAGGGCTGCTCTCGAAGAAAAAGAAAAGGCTGTCGAGCGGCTCACTCCCTCTTGCATGAGCCCCCTGTCATAGATGAGCTTGAGCTTGACGCACCGCATCGCGCTGCTTGAGGGGCACAGATTTGAGGGGTGCTGGTGCCTGTGAGCTTGGTCGATGGCTCCTCGCAAGGACGAGGCCGAAACACAAGGGTTTGGCGTGGTGCGTACGCGCGAAGGCGCACGCACCTGCCTAGCCCCACGCACAAGGTGCGCGAGAGGAAATGACGGGCGACTATCGCCTCCTTCACGCCCTCAGGCAGAAACAACTCAGGCAGAAACAACTCAGGAAGAAAGCAACTCAAGGAGCCGGAGTTCGAGAATACCAAATCCATTGAAAGATTACTAAAAAATTGCAAGCAACTTCAGAAAGCAAATGAACAGCCGCGTCTGGCACCTAATCTAGTCTTCTCACCAGCGGGGAGCTAAGTGCTGCCACTAGGACGTGGGAGGGAGTCCCCATGAGGCCCCAGGGTGGCTCTCAGGAGACTCCGGGGCATGTACAGCCCCACTCATTATTACGTGAGAGTGTCACGAGCGGAGACCTTCACAGGCTGGAGCCTTGCTTCACAGGCCGGAGCCTTTCTTCAGGGGTAGAACTTCTGGAGGTGCTGGATGTTCCAGGCGTTCTGGATGGGGACCCCGTCCTGTGTCTCCAGGTGCGCGGCGCCAGGCCTAGAGACACGGGCAATCCTAAATGGGCCCTCCCACATGGGAGAGAGCTTGTGCAGCCCCTCCCTGGAGAGCACCCGCCTCAGGACAAGATCACCCACCTGTAACGTCCTAGAGCGGACGCTGCGGCAGTGGTACCGCTGCAGCGCCTGCTGGTACCTCGCTGCTCGGAGCGAGGCTTGACGGTGGCGTTCCTCCCCCAGCACGAGATCCATCCTCCGCGTGGCGTCCTACTGGGTCTCATCGAACGCTAGGACCCACATGGAGCGATGCTTGACCTCGTGAGGGAGAAATTCTTCTGCTCCGTAGACGAGGAAGAACGGTGTTTCTCCTGTTGGCTTGGTCGCGGTGGTGCGAATGGACTATGGCACGGACTGCAGCTCGTCGAGCCAGCCCCTGCCGCAGGCCTCGAGCTTCTTCTTGAAGGTCCAGGTCTTGAGGCCCCTCGGGACTTCCGCATTGGCCCTCTCAGCATGTCCATTGCTTCGTGGGTGCGCTACTGAGGCATAGCAGATCTGCATTCCAAGGTTAGCACAATATGTTTTGAAATGGTTACTGGTGAACTGTGAGCCGTTGTGGGTGATGATGCGATTGGGGACCCCAAATCGGCTCATGATTCTCTTGATGAACTTGACGGCCGACCCAGCTGGGATGGTGCGCACGGCTTCTACCTCCGCCCACTTGGTGAACTTGTCGATGGCGACATAGAGGTATCGGTAGCCCCCTGGCGCCCGAGGGAACGGTCCCAAGATATCCGGCCCCCAGACCGTGAACGGCCATGTGAGCGGAATCGTCTGGAGGCCCTGCGCGGGCTGGTGGATCTGCTTGGTGTGAAACTGGCATGCTTCACAAGAGCGCACCAGCTCTGTAGCGTCGTTGAGCGCGGTGGGCCAGTAGAAGCCGCTGCGGAACGCCTTTCCCACCAGTGCGTGACGAGGAATGATGCCCGCAGTCCCCACCGTGTATGTCCGCTAGCAGCTCGAGCCCCTGTTCCCTGGAGATGCGTCGCAATGAAACGTTATTGGGCCTCCTGCAATGTAACTCACCATCCATGATGTTGTACGAGGTGGCTTGACGGGCCACGCGCTCGGCGTCCTCCTCCTTCTCTGGCAGGGTCCCTTGAAGCAAGTACGCCTTGAAATCTTCGGTCCAGCACCCCTCCCGAGGCTCGAGCGCGAGCAGCATGCGGGCTCCTGAGGGGTGACCACAGGCTGGGGCGCCTGTCTCGGGTGCCTGGGGTAAGTCCTCCTGAGGTGGTACTAAATTCGTGATGTGTGGGGTCGCGGACGGTTTGAAGAGCCGCTCCTCAAACACCCCCGGCTCCTGAGGGAGTCTGCGAGAGGCTCTTTTGGCGATGTTGTCTGCTTTCTTGTTCGTCCCGCGCGGCACGTGCTGCAGCTCCACGCCCATGAACCGCTTCTCCATTTTGTGCACCTCCTCGAGGTACGCCTCCATGTGCTCGTCCTTAGGCGTGTACTCCTTGTTGGAGAAGTTGAAGAGAAGCTGAGAGTCGCCCTTGATGGTGAGGCGCTTTACTCCCAGCGCGACCGCAGCCCTGAGTCCGACGAGCAAGCCTTCGAATTCTGCAATGTTGTTGGAGACCTTCTCACCCTGCTGAAAGCAGAGTTGCACTGCGTAACAGAGCTTGTCCTTTGTAGGTGAGATGAGGATGGCCCCCGCTCCTGCGCCTTGTTGCGCGAACGCCCCGTCGAATTACATAGTCCATCTGTTCGGCTCCTTGTCTCCTGGCAAGAGGGAGCAGTCCTCGCCTACTCCGTGGTCGGGAGCTTCAGTCCACTCGGCCACAATGTCCGCGAGGGCCACACCCTTGATGACCCTGGTGGTGCTGAACTCGAGATTGAATGCCTGAACCTCAATGTTCCATTCGGCGACTCGCCCGGCTGCGTTCGGGCTCCGGAGGACCCTCTCCAGCGGGTACTCTGAAACAACCTTGATGGGGTGGCCTTGAAAGTAGTGGTGTAGTTTCCTGGAGGCAACTAGTAGCATGAGCAAGAGCTTCTGGGGCATGGGGTAGCACGCCCGGGCTTCCCTCAGCACCGTACTGACGAAGTAGACAGGATGCTCGACGACGGGGGAGGCATCATCGGAACCTTGTCCTTCACGAGGGCACTGGTCCTCCATGGCCTCACAAGGCCCGTCCTCTGGAGCCTTGACAGCCAAGGGATCAAATGTGACCTCAGGAGGAATGTCGACCACTGCATCGGCCGAGACTTCAGATGCCTCGTCCTGGGGGTGTCGCGCCTTGCTTGATGGTTGTGCATCCTGTTGCGGCTTCTTGATCAGGCGTTCCTTCCTTAGCGCCACTAGGGCGGCGCTGGCTGAGTGAGGGGTTGCTGCTAGATAAAGCACCAAGGGCTCGAGAGGGCGTGGTGCCACCATCACTAGCGAACTGGCCAAATATCTCTTGAGGTCCTGGAATGGCTCCTTCCTCTTCATTAGCTTGAAAAATGGGAGGGTGCACTCCCCCAACTTGGAAATGAAACACCCAAGTGAGGTTACGTAGCCAGCCAGCTTTTGCGTCTCCTTCAGGGTCTGTGGGGGTTATTGTCTTCTATTGCCTTGACCTTCTCCGGGTTGGCCTTGATCCCTCTGTGTGACACCAATAAGCCCAAAAGCTTGCCGGAAGGGACCCCAAACACACACTTCTCGGGGTTAAGCCGAAGATCCACGGTGCGCAGGCTGACGAATGTCTCCTCCAGATCTTTTACCAGAGTCTTGGCCTCCCGAGACTTCACCACTATATCGTCAACATAGGCCTCTGCGTTCCTCCCGAGCTGCGAACCCAGGGCAATGTGCATCAATCACTGGAAGGTTGCCCCGGCATTACGCAGCCCGAAGGTCATGCAGGTGTAATAGTACACCCCACACGGGGTGAGGAATGCCGTCTTCTCCACATCCTCCATGACCATCTTGATCTGGTGGTAGCCGGAGAAGCCATCTAGGAAGCACAATAGGTCGCACTCAGCGGTGGAGTCGATGATCTGGTCGATGCGAGGGAGCGGGAAGGGATCTTGTGGGCAGGCCTTGTTGAGGTTGGTGAAGTCGACACACATGCGTTCCTTCCCTCCTTTCTTGGGGACGATAACGGGATTCGCCAGCCACTCTGGGTACCGCACCTCTCTCATGACCCCTGCGGCTTGTAGCTTTTGGGTTTCCTGGACGATGAAGGCATGCTTCTCGGATCATGGCGAGCCTTCGCCATCGCCGCACATTTGACATGCCTCGTGTGGTGCTCGATATCCCCTTGGGACCCCAGCCAGGTGTTTGGGTTCCCAAGCGAATACATCCTTGTTTGCTCTCAGAAAGTTGATCAACGCTTCCTCTTGATCCTGAGGGAGGCCAGCCCCTATGGTGAAGGTGGCGCTGGCCATCCCATCCTCGCAGGCCGGCACTTGCTTCGTCTTGGCTCAGTCTTGGAAGAACAACTGCTTCTTCTTGGTCGGCGCTGCTTCTGGGGCCTCCTGCCCCTTCTTCTTGCCGGGCAACGCAGACGCGGCTGTCCTGAAGGCGAGCTTGAGGGCCTTCAGCGCGCCTTTGGTGTCCCCCGCCACCGTGAGGACACCGTTGCTGCCAGGCATCTTCATGAGGTTGTACGTGGGGTGGATCGCAGCCATAAACTGAGCCAGGCCAGGTATCCCAGAATAGCATTGTACGGCAGGTCGATCTTGGCGATGTCGAAGTCGATGAGCTCGGTGCGGTAGTTGTCGCGAGTCTCGAAGGTGACAGGGAGACGGATCTGCCCCAGGGGCTTGGTGGAGCCACCGCCGACCCCGGAGAAAGGCTTGGAGGGGTGGAGTCGGCTGGGCGGCACGTGGAGCAGGCCGAACGCCTCTGGGGAGAGCATGTTAAGGCCGGCTCCACCGTCGATGAGGGTCCTGGTGATCACCACGTGGCAGACGGTGGGGGTGCAGAGCATTGGGAGCGTGCCTGCTCTCGTCGTGGTGATGGGGTGATCCTTGGGGCTGAAGGTGAGGTCAGCTTGGGGCGATGCCCAGCCCGGGGGAGCCCCTGATCTTGCCTGAGTGGCACCTGCCCACCGGCAGAACTACTTGATGTGGCGGTCGGAAGGTGGTGCTTGTGAGCCACCTAGGAGAGCTGCGACGACCGGGGGCGCCGGTGCCGCGTAGTGTGCGAGGAAGAGGTCGCGCAGCTCCTCCCAGGAGGCCACAGAAGATGCCGACAGGTTGAGCAACCAGGTGCGTGGCGTGCCTACAAGGGCCATGGGGAGACAGTTGGCCTTCACCTTGTCGTCTCCGCCGGCCGCCCAAACTGCCTCCTCGTATGCTTGAAGAAAGGGGGCCGGATCTGCCACACCGTCGTAGCGCGGCGGCATCTCTGGTCGGAACTTGGGCGGCCACTGCACCTGTCGCAGGGAAAGGGTGAAGCAGCGCAGCCCCGACGCTTCTTCGGGAACGCGCGTCAACAGGGCCGACGGAGGAGCGCCCGTCATAGGAGTCAGTGGTAGGATCTAGAGGTCGAGTAAGAAGATTCCGACGCACCCCCACCTAGCGCGCCAAATGTCAGATTTAGGGATCCAGCAACCCTTGAGAGGTTCGAACTCTGGGGTGCGTGCGGAGATCTCAACCTGCCCAACATGCCTACTTGCGATCCTCCTAAGCCTAGCGCGTCGAGCTCAAAGAGACACAAAGACACAGAGGTTTATACTGGTTCGGGCCACCGTTGTGGTGTAATACCCTAATCCAGTGTGGTGTGGTGGATTGCCTCGAAGGGCTATGGACGAACTGGTACAGTGGATGAACAAGCCTCAGGAGGTGAGGTGTTCTGGTGTGGTGCTCTACTTGTTCTTATCCCGTCCCCTTCTATGGTGGTGGCTGGTCCTATTTATAGTGGCCTTGGTCCTCTTTCCAAATATGAGTGGGAAGGGATCCCACAACGGCCGGATTTGAAAGGGGACAAGTAGTACAGTCTATCCTGACAAAAGTAGTCTTCGCCTGCGAAAAGTCTCTGGGCGTGACACTGCGGTGGGCTCATTGATGACCTCCGCCCCGCCCGCCCCGGCAGCTCTTGGTCTCATTATGAATGGAAACCTTTGGCGATTCTCGACTCGCTACTGTGGCTTGCCTCTCTTGTACCTAAGAGGAAATCTGCGCTCTGTGTCCGCCTGGCGTCCGCCTGGCCTTGGTCATCATGACTCACGTCAGCTGAGCCTCATGAGGTAGCTTGCATAGAACTCTCCGCCCCTCAGGAGCCCTCTTGAGGAGGCCGATTCCTTCGGGGGACTTGGCGTCGCCCGCCTCGCGAGGCTTGGCCACTCGCGAGGGTCTTGCGGTGTTGGTGTTGAAGCTGGGCCGTACCAGGCCGTCGGTGGAGCCACGTGGTGGGCCGCAGGAAGGCAGGGCTGGATACCCCCGAATCCAGGACGCCGACAAGGCCAAGAGGACCAGCACACAAAAACAGCAACCGCTGCTGATGAAGAGAAGCGTAGACCAGAAAGATCTAACCTGAAGACACACGAACACATACGAACGAAGACCAGATCCAAGTGGATCCATCAAAGACAAATGCCGACCGAATCCCGCGATATCCTTCGGAGACAAATCTCCACACGCCCTCTGTAATGCTAGACGCATCACTAGAACGGGGCATAGGCGGGAAGAACCTTTTTCCAACATCACAAAGCCTCCATCATCTTGTCTTTCTGAACAGAACACAAATCCTAGACGGACACAAAAAGGCACCTAAAACCGATGTAGGATCCCTCCCGTCGGGAAGAGACGAGATGCACTGTGTCTCCATGGCCTGACACCACAGAAGACAAAGCGATCTACGGTGGCGCCAGCGGGAGGCGTCGGTTCCTTGTCACCCTCGCGCGAGCGCACGAGGCGAAGGCCTGGGTGTCTAATAGACTTTTCATACGTACAACTTTTATGTCGGACTACTTGGCACTGTTTATCTGCAATGCTGGTCCAAAAATTATTGACACCTACTTTGAATAGTGCTCGTTTCCTGTATGTCTTCCATCAAACCACTAGCTTAACATGCCAGCACGAATCTCAAAGCTCCTCGATCATACGGTGATTACATGGGTGGCATCTATCCCGGTGGCGTGAAACTATTTTCATAAGTAGTGGATCCCGACTAGTCTATTTATCTCAGCATGCACACGTGCCACATCATCACATATGCCATCTCATCAACTCCACTAATTTTATTTCTTTGAACATGCATTCATGAAAATGCTACATGTACTAATTCTCTCAACATGACACATCCCACTTTATCGACCACTACCTTCATTTCTCTCAACATGCATGACAAATACTACTTAATAATTTTATAACTATATAATAATTAAATTGACACTATCATAGTGTGAAAAATGATCTTACATTTTGGGACGGAGGAAGTACAACATATCATGTGTGTTTTTAATTTTTTGTCTCATTTTCAAATTCAAGACAACCAAATCTCATCAAATAACATACTATAACCAAAACACATGTGTTGCTGAACGTGCGGGGTATCATCTAGTTGTACCTATTTCACAGTCGGGCCTCTCCAAAATACAAGGTAGGTACATTTGGACAACTCCACCATGTTTAACGTGTTTTTTCAGCTGCTCCGTTTCTCTCTGGCAGACGTCGCCTCTTTTACCACCCCGGGTCTGCTAAACCCATGCCAGAGCTCCGCCGTTCCACTCGGTCGCCTCGCCGCTTCGCCTACGCCGCCGTTTCTTCTCTCGTTCGTCTGCCGTGCAGGTACCATCCGCCCTGCGGACGTCGTCTATGGGGCTCACCATGCCCGCAAGTGTTTGGTGAAGTGCCTATGCTAAAAATTTAACAACTAGAACTCCTATTCAGACTGCTTTGTGTAAAAATGCAGTTGTTCAATAACCTATAAAAACATGGGATTCAGAGACCATGTGGGAGATGATGTCATGTTATGTGATTATACGCAACATGATCGTGGAAGATGGTTTGAGGGCCGGCTTCCATATCACTGTCCGTGGATGAGTCCGGACCAGTCCATAGACGGATATTACGTCCTTTTTGGGAGTCGCGTTGGAGATGCACTAGTACGACAATTCAAGTGAAGATTTTCCAGAAACAATGCATCTTTTTCAGGCCCGTAATTTACGCCCGGATTGACCTGAAAAAGGCCATCCTGCAAGGCTTAAGAGGCTTCTGTTCTGACCTCCATTCGATTTCTCACGACGACCCATGTGTACGGACAGAAGCGTTCAGGCTGCTACCTACTCCTGAAGAGTACTTCTTTTTTTCTGAAAAAGTAAACTCCTGTTATTCCTTGAAGAGTGATATGTTCATATCTTCACTCCTAGAGCAGCAGCTCCAGCGATATGAAATCATGGCACAGGGTCATGGTCTCTGACGAGTGACGACCCTTTCCAAGACACACGACCGAACAGGAGGGCGCTCTGCAGGTGAGGCGATGTGCATGGTTGACCTACCACACGATCTTGAGCGCGTGCAAATCTGATTTTATTATACTGAACCAACACCGACAATCTTGAACACTTCGCGGGCGTGCGAGGGTCGATGAAACAAGCCATTTGAAAGGAATACCGATTCTACTTTTGCTGTGTAAACGTAGGAGGCACTGGTGGAATCTCTGGTAGTAATGTGGTAACCTTGCTTGGTCGGTCAGATTCTTCCACTGACCAAGGCATCACACGTACGGTTTCGTTGATCATCTGCTCGGTTGTTTAGCTTTTTTTTGGAGTCTGAAACTGAATCACACAACTAGATTTACATGAATTGCTCCGTCCGTAGAAGTCAGACGTATCGGCCGGCTGGCCTCCCTTTTGCTTTCTCTCTTCTCGTAACAAAACTGAACTTCGATGGAATCCTTTGTCCGAGCACGAATTTCATGAGTGACCTGAGCATGGCTTCCCCAGTTTCCATCCTTCAGGCTGGTGATAACAAACAAGCAATCGTTGGCGATTCTCATCCTCCTAATAGGCAGACACTATTTCCCGCATGGGTCATGGGATAGCGACCAAAGGCGCACCCCCGCCCGAGCGAATGCGCCGGCCAGTTACTCTGTGTCTGCATTTTTTCTGCAGGTTTACTTCTTTTCTTCTTTTCTTTTTTTTTCTTTCTCATTTTGCTTTATTTTCTGTTTTTCTTAAATACAAACATTTTTTAGTTGATTTTTTTTTTGAAATCATGACAATTTTGAATGAACGAAAGTTTTTTCAAAATCATGAATGATTTTCAAATTTGTGAACATTGTTAGAAATTTGTGAAAATTATTTCAAAATTCAAGAATAATATTGAAATCCATGAACGTTTGTTTCAGACACATGAACATTTTCTGAATTTCTGAACATCTGTTCTCAATATGCTAACATTTTATTGAAAGTTAGTGAACATATTTTAAACATCATCAACATTTCTTAATTTGGGAAAGTTACTGAGTTTGTGGACACTTTTATGAAGTTTTTGGAACAAAAGTAATTAGTGAACATTTTCCAAACACACAAATATTTTTTTAACTTCATGACATTTTTAAAGAATGTGTGACATTTCTCAGAGTTTATAACATTTTTAAAATTAGTCAACATTTTTGAACTCACGAATATATTTTGAATTTCATATTTTTTTTAGAAATTACGAACATTTTTAAAGTCTTCAAAAAAATTGAACTCATGATTTTTTTAATTCATGAACAATTTTTGAGTTGACAAACATTTTTTGAATTCTTGAAAACATTTTTCTGAATTCACGAAAACTTTTTTTAAAATCACAAATATTTCTCCAAATCATGAACATTTTTTGAATACAAACGTTTTTGTTTTCCAAAAAATGCCTGAATTGCTGACATTCAAATATGTGTACATTTTTTAAATTACAAATATTGCAAGCTCGAACGTTTCTTTAAAAAAAATGATAAGCAAAAAACACAATGAAAAGAAAACACAGGCGCCCGTGCCACAATGGGCGGGCTCAATGTGTGCGGATGTGGTGCGTATTTGCTGGTTACAACCCGCATAGGCGAGGAATAGGCGATTGCCGCCTCAAAGCGTTTCTGTTTTTTGCGATTCCTTGAATCACCGAAATCACTAATTGAGAAGTACTCTAACCAATCATTATCTATATTTTCATACAACACGTGAGCAAGATTTAAGCGTCATATTAGCTAGTCAAATATGAACGTATTTGAGCCGCAATGAGTCCGAGCAGGAAGCTGTCAGTTTTGCTACATTTTTATTGAGATACCGACACCACCGCAATGGCAAAACTTGGCAGACCATCTACGATGCTATTCAAGCACGTGGTGGAATGGATAATTTTATCCAGAATCTGCCTGGTACCTATTGGGGATATAATTATTTGTGTAAGCCGCCCAGGAGGGGCCGGGTTACGCAAAGAGGATTCACCAGAGAGAAGCCCAAGACCAAGCATGAAGATGGCGGTTCAATAAAAGGGCTTAAGGCCCACAGGCAACTTAAGGCCCGTTGTAGTAAACCGCCGTAATGGCATGACTTGTGTCATAAGGTATATTTAACTAGTCACCGAGCCGACATCGCTTATAAGCCGCCGACTCAGAGGCTGCTGTATGCCAACCCGTATATAAGGGGACGACTACTTTGGCGCGCTTAGGGCAAGAAACAACTCATCGAGAACCGGGCATAGCGATCTCGCCCCGGTCATCGAAACATCAATACCAACCCAACTAGACGTAGGCCTTACCTTCACCCTAAGGGGCCGAACTAGTATAAAAACCTCTCGTGTCCCTTGTCCCGATTTAACCCCTTCAAGCTTCCTAGTTGCGATGGCTCCACAACTAAGTCCTTTCACGAGGACATCTGACGTGACAATTCCACGACAGTTAGGCGCCCACCGTGGGGCCGCGACGGTGGATTTGAGTTCTTGAAGGCAACTTCAAGGGCTCAAGGGATACGAGGTCGGCGGACGACCAAGAGTCGTCGCGGCAAGATCTACATGGACGATGAAGGTCGGGGTCCCGACGCCGCTCAATTGAGTACGGATACCGGGTCCCTTCGGCGGAATCCACGCTTTCATCGGCCGGATCGGTGAGCCGGGCCCTGAGCGAACAATCGCACCGCCTCGCCGAGACGGCTCAGCAGGCGAGGAAGACCCGACTCAACTCGTTATGAGGCGTGCCTTCGTGGTCGCATCCACAGAGAGGAACTCAAGGATCTCAAGATAGGTAGAGACGGCCGCCCTCTCAGACGGTGATTCGTCCGCCGATTCAACAAATTCGTTGTACCAAGTGCAAGACGGCGTGCTCGGGGGCTGTTCCGATGGCATCAGTATTCCGGACCCCTGTGAGCCGCCAAGATGGGCAGAGTCTTTATGGTCGGGACTCACCAGCTCAAACTCTACAGCTGCCGCAGCAAGAACGTCCGGTTAGGAGCAGCCGCCAGCGGCCCCATGCGCCCACCGCTCAAAGCCGATAGACCTCATGGACAAGCTTACGACCGTTAACCGCAACGGTTATTCCCGCAGATAAAGATGAGCATGACGCGGAGGTGGCACAGGTGCGTGAGGAAATAGCTTAGGCCAAGGAGGCCTTGGCAGCTGAGGACACTAGATTAGCCACAGAGCGGGCGGCTCTAGATGCTCGGGCACAGCGACTACAGTCGGAAGCTTACCAGCTCACAATGAGCTTAAACGCATCCAATGCGGTGATGAGGAGGAGACATCAGAAAACCCAGTCCCGTTTACCTCCGAATTACGGCCCTCGGGTTCTTTTTGCTATACCCGGAGCCGGTCCAAGTAACCCGCTAGAGGCCAATCAGCTTATAACGGCCGGAGCAGGAGGGCCGGCTCAGCCTCGGGAGATGGCACCACCTCACGTGAGCATGCCACCGTCGCGTTATGTGTCGATTCCACCGGGTCATTTTTCCAACCCCATGGAGAACTTAATCGCAGCCTCAACACGTTTGGCGGCTCTTCCTATGGACGGTGATGACCCGGCGGTAGTGGAGACCCATAGGGTCAGAGAACTTCTCCAGACGGCCTTAGCTCAGCAAGAGACCTATTCTTACAGCCGGGACAGAATTCATTCAACTCCCCCGCCTTGGTTAGCGCCGCCGCTGTAACCGGAGCCCGAAGTTACAGCAGTACATGGAGTCTGAAGCTTTGTCAAGCAACACCCAGCGCCGTAACCAGCCCGGTGGCTATAACCCGGTGCAAGACCGAATACGTCAGGAGAACGAGCGGGCGGCTCAGGCAGCGGCTCAACATGCGGCTCATCAGGATATCCCGGAGTATCCAATGACTTCTATTGAGGCGGGAGTAGCCACTAGAACCGGTGGTGTTCCTTGTTTGGTACCGGCTTTGCGCAACGTACGTCTACCCAAGGACTTCAATGGACCTCGAAAGGTGCCGAATTACATGGCCGACTTACAGCCCGGAGCATGGATCGAGAGTTATGAGATCGCCACTGTTGGAAGTCAGTGACGCGGCGATGGCTAAATATTTCACCATGATGTCAGCCCGGTCTTGGTTAAAGGGTTTGCCACCCAATTCCATTGGTTCATGGGAAGAGTTAAAGGCCCGGTTCATCCAAAACTTCAAGGACACCTGTAAGCAATCTATGTTGATTGTGGACTTAACGAATTGTAAGCAGGGGGAGGGTGAATCCACCACCCATTGGGTACGCCAGGTCAAGGAGATAATTCATTCATCTGACAAGATGGATGCCGGCTCTACAGTCCTTATGTTGGAGAAGAATTGTAGCTTTGAGCCGCTGAGGCAGAAACTGGGGCGCCTTAAATGTGACTACAAGGATATGGGTACGCTGATGGCGGCTTTAGTTAAGTATGCCGATTTTGATAGTACCAAGGATCCCGCGTCTGACGATGAGAAGACAGGGAAGGGAAAAAAGAAAGGCAATGGAAAGGGTCAACAGCATAACCCGGGGAATCAAAGCGGCAATAAGCGTAAGGCGGACGGTAACCCAGAGTTTGTGGCCAACGCCAATACGCAAGGTAAAAACCAGAGACGTAAGGGTAAACCGCCTCGATCCGGCGGGTCAGGCCCATCTCTTGAACAGCTACTCAATGAGCCCTGCCCGAGACACGGCACCAGGGAGCGGCCCGCCACACACCTGTGGAAAGATTGTGCGATCATGAAGGCGTTTAAGAATTCCAACACCTATGATGGCCATAATGGGTCTGGTGACGGTTTAGGGGCTGGCGGTTTCCATGGCCTGGATGGCGGCTCAGGTTCCGGCTTTCAGGGACGTCAAGGAGGCTATAATCAATAGCGATCGGTCAAGGAGAGCAAAGAAGAAGCAGCGATCGGGTTATCAAAGCAACCCGGCAGTTGAATGGTGGGCAGTATCACGTGTTTACCACTAGCCTATGCAAACATGACCAGAAGGTTCATAAGAGGGCCGTCAATTCCGTTGAGCCGGCAATTCCTCGTTATTTGAGGTGGTCAAAACAGCCCATCATATGGAGCAGAAAAGATCACCCTCCACGGGTCGACAATCCGGGTCAGTTGGCCTTGGTGGTGGCACCTCAGGTTGGTGGATATAAGTTCACGAAGGTACTCATGGACGGGGGTAGTAGCATCAATATCCTCTATTATGAGACCTTTCGACGCATGGGGTTAACTGATAAAAATCTGAGGACGTCCAACACTGTTTTCCATGGAGTGGTCCCTGGTAAGTCAGCTTACCCAGTTAGCAAGATTGAGCTGGAGGTGGCCTTCGGAGACAAATATCACTCCAGAGCTGAGAAGTTGACGTTTGAGGTGGTCAAAATCAGGAGCCCATATCATGCTCTGTTCGGGCGTCCGGCTTATGCTAAGTTTATGGCCCGGCCGTGTTATGTTTATTTGCAGCTCAAGATGCCGGGTCACAAGGGCACCATCACTGTGCATGGAAATCGAAAGTTGGCGTTGGAGTGTGAAGAAGGCGACGTGGCTTATGCTGAGTCGGCCTGTGCAGCGAAGAGCTCAAATTTTATCAAGATAATGTTGACCCAGCGGATATGACCTCCCTGAAGAAACCAACTACAGAGCACGACCCGACATTGAAGTTTAAATCGGCTGCCGAGACAAAGCTTGTTGACTTTATCCCGGTGACCCTTCTAAGCGCTTCAAAGATCGCAGCAATTTGATCCCAAATAGGAAAGCGCGCTCATCGAGTTCATCCGTGAGAACCGGGACATCTTTGCATGGAAACCTTATGACATGCCGGGTGTATCGAGGGAACTCGCTGAGCACACTCTCAATATTGATCCGAAGTATAAGCCGGTCAGGCAGTTTCTTCGGAGTTTTAACGAGGAGAGACGGAAAGCTATTGGAGAGGAGGTCGCCCGGCTCTTAGCGGTCGGGTTTATCATTGAAGTCTTTCACCCAGAGTGGTTGGCTAACCCGGTGCTTGTCCTCAAGAAGAACGGTACCTGGCGGATGTGTGTGAACTACACGGACTTAAACAAGGCTTGTCCGGCTGATCCCTTTGCTCTCCCCCGTATTGATCAAATCATTGATGCTACGGAGGGTTTTGAACGTTTGAGCTTTTTGGATGCTTACTCTGGTTATCATCAGATCAAAATGGCAGTTAATGACCAGGAGAAGACGGCTTTCATCACTCTGTTTGGGGCCTTCTGTTATGTATATATGCCGTTTGGACTCAAGAGTGCTCAGGCGACTTATCAGAGATGTGTGCAGAACTGTCTACACGATCAAATCGGGCGTAATGTTCATGCTTATGTAGATGACATTGTGGTGAAGTCCAGAGAAACGGAAACCTTAATATCCGATTTAAAGTAGACCTTTGATAATCTCCGGGTTTATAAAATGATGCTTAACCCGGCCAAGTGTGTATTTGGTGTACCTGCAGGCAAGCTTTTGGGTTTTCTGGTATCAAACAGAGGCATTGAAGCTAATCCGGAGAAGATCAAGGCAATTACCTCTCTGGCTAAACCGGCGTGCATCAATGATGTTCAGCGATTGGCGGGTCGTGTTGCCGCGTTAAGCCGGTTCATAAGCCAGTTAGGTGAGAAGGCCCTTCCATTGTATCAGATGATGAAGAAAACTGACACTTCTGTCTGGAGTGAGGCCGCTGATGCTGCCTTTGAAGACTTGAAGAGACAGTTGTCTGAACCGCCGGTTCTTGCGGCACCCATTTATAAAGAGTCGTTGCTGCTATACGTGGCTGCCAATTCACGAGCCGCCGACGCTGCCATCGTGGTGGAGCGTAAGGAAACTGGCAAGGAGCATCTGGTTCAACGGCCGATTTATTACATCAGTGAGGTGCTCATTGAATCTAAACAACGATATCCACATTGGCAGAAACAAGTTTATGGAGTGTTTATGGCCAACCGGAAATTAAAGCAATAATTTCAAAGTCATCCTATGACTGTGGTAAGTTCTGCCCCTTTGGGAGATATCATCCAGAATAGGGAAGCCACAGGACGAGTCGCCAAGAGGGCCATCGAGCTTGGGCCTCATGATTTGAAGTATATGCCACGTACTGCCATAAAGTCTCAGGCCTTGGTGGATTTTATCAATGATTGGACAGAATTACAGGCAACTGAGGAGAAGCCAGATAACACATATTGGACGATTCACATTGACGGGTCCAGGCAGTTAGAAGGCTCGGGGGCTGGAGTGGTGTTAACTTCCCCTCGAGGTGACAAATTTTGTTATGTACTCCGACTTATGTTCCCATGTACTAACAATGCAGCTGAGTATGAGGCCTTACTCCATGGTCTCCGGATGGCTAAGGAGATGAACTTAAGTCGGGTAAGATGCTTGGGCAACTCAGTTCTCGTGGCTCAACAGGTGTCAGGCAAGTGGGATTCCAAGGATCCCCTTATGGCGGCTTATCATCGTGAAGTAGATGCCGTGGCTGGTCACTTCAAGGGTTATCAAGTGGAGCACATTGATCGAAGGAAGAATGAGGCGGCTGATGCTTTAAGCCGGTTGGGATCCCAACGTAAGCCGGTGCCACCTAACACCTTTCTCGACATTTTACATAACCCTTCTGTCAAGGTGCTTACCGAGGAAGAGCTAGCGGTGCCAGACCCGGAGGCACAGCTGGTGGCGGCTCTTCACGTTATCCCGGATTGGACAGTGCCCTATTTGGTTTATATGACCCGGGTGAGTTACCTGAGGATGAGTCCTTGGCAAGACAAATCGTCAGGCGCTCCAAATCTATGACGATTGTTAACGGTGAGTTACATCACCTAAGTGTCACTGGGGCGTTCCAACACTGTGTGTCCCCTACGGAAGGCCAAGAAATACTTCGTGAGATCCATGAAGGAGATTGTGGCCATCATGCCGGGTCAAAATCTCTGGTAGCAAAAGCTTTCCGTCATGGTTTCTACTGGATGACGGCTCATGCTGATGCGGAAGATCTGGTCAGCAAATGTGACCGTTGTCAAAAGTTCTCACGACAAGCTGATGTGTCGGCTCAATAATTGCGGATGATCCCAATCACTTGGCCATTTGCAGTCTGGGGTCTTGACATGGTTGGGCCTTTCAAGAGGTCTAAGGATAAAAAGACACATCTCCTGGTGGCAGTGGATAAGTTTACAAAGTGGGTTGAGGAAGAGCCGGTCAGTAAGTGTGATACGGCCACGGCGGTTCAATTCATGAAAAAGGTGATCTTTCGTTTTGGTTTCCCACATAGCATCATAACTGATAATGGCACTAATCTCTCCAAGGGTGCCATGGAAGAGTTATGTCAAAGAGAACATATCCGGCTTGATGTTTCGGCTGTTGCTCATCCTCAATCCAATGGTCAAGCAGAAAGAGCTAATCAAGAGATCCTGAAAGGTATCAAGCCCCGGCTCTTATTCCCCTTACAGCAGACTTTGGGTTGTTGGGTGGAGGAGTTACCTTCCGTGTTATGGAGCATCAACACTACGCCTAACAGATCTACAGGCTACACGCCTTTCTTTATGGTGTATGGTGCAGAGGCGGTCCTGCCAAGTGACATCCGGCATGATTCACCCCGCGTGGCGGCTTACATTGAGGCTGACAACGAAGAAGCTCGTCAAAATGCACTTGACTTATTAGATGAGGAGCGAGACTTGGCAATAGCCCACTCGGCGATTTATCAACAAGACCTACGCCGCTATCACAGCCGCCGGGTTAGGAGCAGAACCTTTCAGGAAGGCGACTTGGTGCTCCGGCTCATCCAGGATCAGTCTAATATGCACAAGCTATCCCCACCTTGGGAAGGGCCCTTTGTGGTCAGCAAGAATTTGCACAACGGGTCATACTACCTTATCGATGTTCGAGAGCACAAAGACTCACGTAAGTCGGAGGAGGAGACCCGCCGGCCGTGGAATATTGCTCATCTCCGGCCTTATTATACTTAAACCACCGGCTTTCACGATGTATATATTTTTGCCGATGTATATATTATATAAAGAAATAAAGCAGGACCTCTGTGCTTTTTTTACCCTCAAAAATCTATGTGTCTTCTTTATCAGATAGTGCAGACAATCAACAGGGAGCGGATCACATCTGAATCCGGCTTTCCCTTTGGACTAGCTTATGATCATATCTGAATCTAGCCATGGTCACCTGGGGGCTTCCTGTTCAAACATAGGTCGTATTCGAACCAAAGAGAACATAACTGTCGATACCCACTTGATCGGCATACTGCCAAACCCACTTGGGGGCTTCTTGATCATATTTGAATCACAGCTTAACCCCTTTGGGTCTAACGTGGATCGTATTCGAATCAGTGTCATTAAACAACTCTTATGTTCACTTGGGGGCTTCCTGTTCTAACATAGGTCGTATTCGAACCAAAGAGAACATAGCTGTCGATACCCACTTGATCGGCATCGCCAAAGCCACTGGGGGCTATATGATTGTATCCGAATCTTAGCTTAACTGTAACGCCCTCGATGCGGCTATATCTCCCACGTGTCGAAGCACGACTTAGAGGCATAACCGCATTGAAAGCAATGTCGCAAGTGAGGTAATCTTCACACAACCCAAGTAATACATAAGGGAAAGAGATACATAGTTGGCTTACAATCGCCACTTCACACAATTACATGAATAAAGCATTACATCATCCAGATACAACCAAGGTCCGACTACGGAACCAAAATAAAAGAAGAACCCCAAATGCATAAAGGACCCCGATCGACCCCAACCGGGCTCCACTATGATCAACTAGAACGAAACAACACAAAGGGCAAGATCTTCATCGAGCTCCTCCTTGAGCTTGATTGTGTCACCGCTTTCAAACATAGGCACCGCAAACTGGTTTTGAAGTATCCGTGAGTCATGAGGACTCAGAATCCCATTACCATGGGTATCAAGACTAGCAAAGCTTAATGGGAAAGGAAGGGGTAAAGTGGTGAGGTTGCAAAGAGCGACTAAGCATGATATGGTGGCTAACATACGCAAATGAGAGCGAGAAGAGAAACAAGCGGAACGGTCGTGAAGCTAGCAATGATCAAGAGGTGATCCCGAACACCTACTTACGCCAAACATAACACGTAAACCGTGTTCACTTCCCGGACTCCACGAGAAGAGACCATCACGGCTACACACTCGGTTGATGCGTTTTAATTCGGATCAAGTGTCAAGTTGTCTACAACCGACATTAACAAATTCCCATCTGCCACATAACATGGGCACGGCTCTCGAAAGTTTATACCTCGCAGGGTGTCCCAACTTAGCCCATGACAAGCTCTCGCGATCATCGAAGAATAGACCTTCACCCAGAAGACCCGATCAGCCTCGGAATCCCAGACATCAAGACATTTCGACAATGGTAAAACAAGACCAGCAAAGCCGCCCGATGCGCCGACAATCCCGATAGGAGCTGCACATATCTCGCTCGTGGCAACACCGGATGAGACATCCTCGAGTAAAACCAGACTCGAGTTGCCCCGAGGGGCCCCGCAGCTCTACTCGGTTCGACCAACACTTAGACAAGCACCGCCCGGGGGCTATAATAAAGATGACCCTTGGGTTAATTATTCCCAAGGGAAAAGTAGGTGGTGGTGAGGCAAATGGTAAAAGGCAATGTTGGGCCTTGCTGGACAAGTTTTATTCAAAGCGAACCGTCGGGGGTCCTATAAATCACCCGACCGCGTAAGGGACGCAAAATCCGGGAACATAACACCGGTATGACGGAAACTAGGGCGGCAAGAGTGGAACAAAACACTGCATATAAGGCCGAGCCTTCCACCCTTTACCAAGTATATAGATGCATTAATAATATAAGAGATATTGTGATATCCCAACATAAACCCCGCCCACCCCGGAGAAATCTTCAACTTCACCGCAACTAGCAACGCTATAAGAGGGCTGAGCAAAGCGGTCACATAGCCAAACAACGGTTTGCATAGGAATGGTGTCAAAGGTTAGAGGTTCATGGCAATATGGGATGGCTGGACAAACAGTAATAGGTAGCGCAGCATAGCGAAAGAACGAGGCAACTAGCATAGCAATGATAGTAGTGAGATCCAGAAGCGGTCATCTTGCCTGAAATCCCGCAAGGAAGAAGAATGAGTCCATGAAGAAGACAAACGGACGCAATCGATCTAATCCTCACAACTCCGAACGAAACCGGCTAACGAGAGAAGCAAACCGGAAAGAAGCAAACAACACAGTAAACAACCATCGCATAATCATGGCATGATGCACAACCAAGTATGATGCATGTCCGGTTTAAATATGCATGGCAAGGCAAAGTGCACAAACAACCCTACAAATTAAGTGGAGCTCAATATGCAACGAGTTGCATATTGACGAAACACCACGACAAGTTATTTAGTTCGATCTCGTTTATGAACCCAACAATATTAAATGTTGATAAACATGGCAAGGGGTGAAGCATAACAAAACTACCTAACTAGGCAAGTTTAAATGAGGCCGGAACAACAAACAACAAGTCCGGAAAATCCCCATGTGCATATTTATGGATTAGGTACTGTTCTGCCCTAAACACAATTTTAGAGTTGTCAAACATGCAAGATGAGTGCACCATGTTAAACTAGGCAAAATTCTACCCCATTTACATATAAAGTTTATTAAAATCGGAGCTACGGTTAAATAGTTATGAATTAAATCATTTTAACATAGCATTTGAGCAAATTTAATCAAACAACATTTTAAACATTTCAAACATGGATGAAAATGGCATATTATGAAACTAGATGAAATTCTAAGCATTTTACATATATAAGTTGTTTTAATCCGATGCATGGTTGTGGAGTTATTAAATGCATGAAGCATGGGGTTTTTCTCAGAAATCGCAGCCATCGGATAAATAGACAAATTCGCAGAAGGGGAAAAAAACAGAACGGGCCGAATCGAGATCTGGCCCAGGCGTGGGGGAGCTGCTCACATTGGGCCTGGCCCGTCGGGGAAGAGGGTTGGCAGGTCGGGCCGGGAAGCCCACGCGGCCGACCGGATCGGGCTGTCTTTGGCGACACTGGCCGCGTCAACGCGAAGGGAGGATTGCGCTCTGCTCGTCCCGAGCAGAGACATGGCGACGGCGGTGGCTGGCTCTCCGGCGAGAGGAGCCGCGATGCAAGGCGAGGCGGAGGGGCCCACCAGATCCGAGTGGATCCGGTGAGGCCGGATCCATTTTCACGGCAGCAGTTCGGGCAACAGGGAGCTCCGCGGCGGCGGCGCTCCTCGCGAGGCGAGGCAGGGAGTTCGGTGAGATCCGGACCGGGAGAGGAGAAACGAGGCGCGACGGGAAGGAGAGGGTCGGCGAGAGGGTCGCCGGCGCGGCGGCGGCCCGCGAGGCCGGCGGACGGGCGGGCGCACTCAAGAGACGGCATGGACGGGAGGCGGCACGGACGCTTCGTTCGGTGGGGAGGCTCAAGGGCGCCGGCGGAAGGAAGGATGCTGGGCTCTCGAGCTGCGCTGTTGCATCGGGAGAGAGGAGCACGGCGCTGGGACCTCGGGTTCAAACGCGAGGAAGGAGGAGGCAGCCGGGCTGGATGGATTTGATTGGATCGGGGAAAACGAGGAGGGCGGCCGGTTGGTTCGACGCGAGAACAAGGAGAGTGGCGGCGGCGGGGATGGGATGGATGGGACAGATCCTAGTTTTAGGGTTTGGTCTCAAATTAGACTAGAAGTGGACTTTATATAGTGAAATGAGGGAAATTTTGGAACATCCGATTTAAATCGGACGGACGGGAAAAACAGACCAGGGGAGCTCAAATAAGAAAACGGTGATGTTTTGTAGATGTTTGGGGATGATCCGGACACGACGGTAGCGACAGTCCGGGTCGGGTCCGGGGCAACTTTCGGACGCGCGCGAGGAGGGCTGCAGGCTGACGAGAGGGGTTAGATTGGCCTGGCGGATTGTGAAGAGCGGGTTGGTCTGAGAGAAGAGGGGAGAGATGCAGCCCGGCACGGTTTCCGGAGACCGAAAACGTCCGACGTATATACCGACTATATTGCGGTTGTAGGTTTAACGGTTGGGCTATCAAATGGACTCCGAATGCGATGAAACTTGGCGGGCGGTCTGTCTACACTATAATAAGACCGCACGACAAGTTGCAACCCATTCCGAGAACATTTTTATGCCACTTATAAAATAATATTTCGAGATGTCGCGGTAGCGTGCAAGTGTGTCTCGCTCGTAACGGACAATGACGGAACGAGGAGACCGGACGGATGCAAGTTTTGAAAACATGATGATGCAATGCACATGATGACATGATAAGATGCACACGCAAGCAAATGACAAGGCAACAACAGCGAATAATCAAGGACACTGCACATCGGTCTCGGGCGCCACAACACTCCACCACTACGAGAGGATCTCGCCCCAGATCTAGGATGGCACCGAGGGAAAACGGAAGAGGAAGAGAAGAGGTAAAACTAAGTTGCTTCTTTGACTTTAACGTGAAACCAATGAACCTTGAGAGGTTGAGCAATTTAAAAGAAAGAGTACAACAGAGATGAACGAGATTGCAAACAATCCGTTAGAAAAGATGAACAAGGAGTATTATGAGAACTTGGAGGTTGCAATTACATGAATCAAGAGTTTAATGGACAAGATAGAATTCAACACACCCGTTAAAACAAGATGAGAGAGGAAGAATGATATAATTTGGGCAGACTCCATTCGTAAATGGAAGGAATTGGACATGAACTTGACAAGATGAGAGGATACTTGAAGAAATCAACAACACACTGCAATGGGTAAGAGGGATTTCAGACAACACTCCGGTTGAAAAGAGAAGAAAACTTGAAAAGATTAAAAGATATTGAAGAGATGATACACCACTCCGGTTAAATGGATAAGCAAGAAAAGAACACGACCTCACAATCGATTTATGATGAGTGAAGAGAGCAACATCACCATGCCTCCGGAAAAAAGAATAGAAGATAGATCATTGGAATAAAAGAACGGAGAAGAAAATGCCAACTTCTGCCACAAATGAGATTGGAAAGCATCCTTGCAAAGAAGAATTGAACGGAGTTGTTGCAAAACCAACAACTAAACGAATAGACTTGTAGTGGGCTTATGGAAACATCTCAACATTATGAGGTGAAATTCTGCCACTATCAAAATCAATTGCTTGCTTGAGATCAATGAAGAGATGAAAACTGCTTCACCAAGATGATAGAGATATAACTTGGATCATTGATAAGCACCACAAATAGCAATATTCCTTAGGGAAGGCTTTAGGTGAAATCTATACCAAGATAACTCCAGAGAAGAGATTGATGGATTTAAATACCTCATTCTTGACAACATGAATCACGAAGGGAAATTGTCAAGAGTGACATAACACCATCTCAAAAGATAAGGTAGAAGGAATTGCACTCCGGATTACCATATTAAGAAAGCTTGAGCTTCTTAGGAAAGAATCTCGATGAAAACTTTGAGAAGGAATTAAATCCTTGATGAACCACCATGTAGAGCCTCAATGAAGAACTCCGGTAAACAAAATGAATGAAAAGAAAGAGAAATTGAAAACACAAGGTGAATCCTTGCAATGATTTAGATGGATCTTCGTGATAATTAGAGCTTGGAACTCCGAAAAGAAAAGATGAAGCATCTCGAACCAAGAATGTGATATGATGAACAACTCCGAAAGAAGAAATTAATCACTTGATGAACAGTAATAAGAATTACGTTATGCCTATCCTTCACCAATTTAAATTGATGACAAGCAACGGATTTGGCATACCACTTATTCTCGTAGAAAGGATTAAGAGAGATATGGCGCAAGCTTGAGAAAAGTCTTCAACGATCCACCGGTAGGATTTGAACAACAAATGAATTGATATGATGAGCAAGGAAGAGAGATCTTGAAAGAACCACCGTTAGAATTGAAAATGATCGAAGTAGGGGTGCATCACCGATAAGAATTAGCAAATGAACGAAGGTGCTTGAGACAAAATAGATAAATGAGAACAAAGAGATCAAGAACTGACTAGAGGATATTTGAACGATGCACCGGTAAGATTTGGAGAATGAAAGCTCAAATCTGAGAATGAAGAATTATGACATGATGGCCTTCGGAGGAAAGAAATGGAAACAACTCATGAAATGCTCCGGATGGGTTTAAAGAATTCTCACAATCGAAAACAATTATGAGAGGATGGCATCAAGCCAGAACCATGAATCTTGAAGAGAATAGAGCAAGATTAAAGAGAAACTCTTCTTCGGTCTTCAAATGATGAGAATGACAACGAGAAACACCACCAAGAATTATTGAGGCACACCGAAGAATCAAAAGCGAAGAGATTGAGCCAACTATGAAAAGAATTTGAAGAGATCTTGGAGAAAAACATTTGATGATGACAACTCATTCTTACGCCAAACTTGGAAAAGAATTTAGGATAGCTCGGGAAAATAGAAGAGTCGTAAGATCCTCGAAAAGATCTCGTGGGTTAGGGCCCACTCACAAGAAAACACCGCTGAAAAGATTTAAAGAGATATTGCACCGTTGAATTAAATGGCTTGAATGAGATACCAATCTCGAAAGAGCTTGAACGAATGCGGAGTGAAAACACGAATCTTCTAGATATCTTAAGCACTCCGAATAACAAATAGCGAGAAGTAGAATGATAATGAGGTGCACCGGTATGAGAAGACATTGAAATGAGGAAAAGATATGATCAACAAAACTTGACTTGAATCCACCGGAGAAGAGAAAAGAATGAGGAATGACTTAACTAGAAGAACATCTTCTTGAGAACCACCGTAAGAACATTGATGAAAAGAATGGAGAAACTTCACATGAATAAATGGATACTTGATTAAGAAAACTGTGTCCTTGAAGAAAAGGGTGGGAGGGTGGGAAAACAAAGGCAACTTGGGACGGATGAAACAAACACCGCTGAGAAGAAATGATAATTGGTCTTGCTTGATGTTGAAGTGATCGGATCCACTTCAAGAGAAACACGCCGTTGAAAAGGATTGACATGACAATCTCAATGATAAAAAAGGATTAGTATTCACATAGCAATATGAGAACACCGCTTAGGAAAGGTATGGATTCAACCTTTGACTTCAAGCAACTCAATACCACAAATAAAACAAAACAAAGGACTGGCTTGCGAATGAGCCGAACAAACATATGATAGAGATTTCGTCCAAAGTTTTCGTGGTGGGGCCTACACGGGCTCAATCGTACAAAGACCATCATGTACAAGGCAAGGCACATGACATACGGTGTCCCAGTCGGCATAGCCAAGGACTCTTTAAGACACAACGAGACCATCAGAAAACCAACCCTGAATAGGCGGACCACTAGACGTCGAACCCCAATTTCATATCATACATCCGTCGGAAAGATATCCTAAGAGCTACTTGAATTCCCACCTATGAAACTCCCAAACTTTCGGTTATGCAATCTGGTGTTGGGGATACAGGGAGCAATATATCTCACCCAAACTAACAATCCCTACATCCACCAGATCCATCCGTCAACACATAACCAAGAAACCTTCGAAATCGCTCACCTCAACCTTCAAAAGCATCCGTTATACGAAGTCATGGCAATACTCCCGCACTCACCTCAAGATCAAGTTAGCGGGGTTATCTCACCAACAACTGCATAAAAGAGATTTTCGATGTCGGCGTACTAAACTCAGGTATTCCAGAACTGCAACGATAAAATTATGACGACAACACCTCAGAGCTCAACTCCCCGGGACACTGCCACAACCCCTAAACGACAGGAGGCACCAAGACAATGTTGTCATCATAAAACCATCGGAACGATTCCAAGATACCCGCGTGATCCTAAAAAAAATTTAGTGAAATTTAAGAAGAGAAGAGTCAAAACTCTACGTCAGGATACCTCACCAGAAGGTCGAAGGGACTGGGGAGTAAAAAGAATTCCTAAACTCTCCGATATATATAATCCTAAATGACTCAAAACATTTTTCTAGACACAACTCGCCGCTAAAAACGATCAAGCAAAGGGGCTCCTAAGGTCGGGAAGGCTCGATTACCAACTTGTAACGCCTCGATGCGGCTATATCTCCCACGTGTCGGGCACGACTTAGAGGCATAACCGCATTGAAAGCAATGTCGCAAGTGAGGTAATCTTCACACAACCCAAGTAATACATAAGGAAAGAGATACATAGTTGGCTTACAATCGCCACTTCACACAATTACATGAATAAAGCATTACATCATCCAGATACAATCAAGGTCCGACTACGGAACCAAAATAAAAGAAGAACCCCAAATGCGATAAAGGACCCCGATCGACCCCAACCGGGCTCCACTATCGATCAACTAGAACGAAACAACACAAAGGGCAAGATCTTCATCGAGCTCCTCCTTGAGCTTGATTGTGTCACCGCTCGTAACATAGGCACCGCAAACTGGTTTTGAAGTATCCGTGAGTCACGAGGACTCAAAGAATCCCATTACCATGGGTATCAAGACTAGCAAAGCTTAATGGGAAAGGAAGGGGTAAAGTGGTGAGGTTGCAGCAGCGACTAAGCATGATATGGTGGCTAACATACGCAAATGAGAGCGAGAAGAGAAACAAGCGGAACGGTCGTGAAGCTAGCAATGATCAAGAGGTGATCCTGAACACCTACTTACGCCAAACATAACACGTAAACAGTGTTCACTTCCGGACTCCGAGAAGAGACCATCACGGCTACACACTCGGTTGATGCGTTTTAATTCGGATCAAGTGTCAAGTTGTCTACAACCGACATTAACAAATTCCCATCTGCCACATAACCGCTGGCACGGCTCTCGAAAGTTTATACCTGCAGGGTGTCCCAACTTAGCTCATGACAAGCTCTCGCGATCATCGAAGAATAGACCTTCACCCAGAAGACCCGATCAGCCTCGGAATCCCGGTACATCAAGACATTTCGACAATGGTAAAACAAGACCAGCAAAGCCGCCCGACTTGCGACAATCCCGATAGGAGCTGCACATATCTCGCTCTCGGCAACACCGATGAGACATCCTACGAGTAAAACCAGACCTCGAGTTGCCCCGAGGGGCCCCGCAGTCTACTCGGTTCGGACCAACACTTAGACAAGCACTGGCCCGGGGGGGCTATAATAAAGATGACCCTTGGGTTAATTACTCCCAAGGAAAAGTAGGTGGTGGTGAGGCAAATGGTAAAAGGCAATGTTGGGCCTTGCGACAAGTTTTATTCAAAGCGAACCGTCGGGGGTCCCATAAATCACCCGACCGCGTAAGGGACGCAAAATCCGGGAACATAACACCGGTATGACGGAAACTAGGGCGGCAAGAGTGGAACAAAACACTGCATAAGGCCGAGCCTTCCACCCTTTACCAAGTATATAGATGCATTAATAATATAAGAGATATTGTGATATCCCAACATAAACCCCGCCCACCATGGAGAAATCTTCAACTTCACCGCAACTAGCAACGCTATAAGAGGGCTGAGCAAAGCGGTCACATAGCCAAACAACGGTTTGCATAGGAATGGTGTCAAAGGTTAGAGGTTCATGGCAATATGGGATGGCTGGACAAACAGGTAATAGGTAGCGCAGCATAGCGAAAGAACGAGGCAACTAGCATAGCAATGATAGTAGTGAGATCCAGGGTAGCGGTCATCTTGCCTGAAATCCCACAAGGAAGAAGAACGAGTCCATGAAGAAGACAAACGGACGCAGTCGAACGAATCCTCACAACTCCGGAACGAAACCGAAGCTAACGAGAGAAGCAAACCGGAAAGAAGCAAACAACACAGTAAACAACCATCGCATAATCATGGCATGATGCACAACCAAGTATGATGCATGTCCAGTTTAAATATGCATGGCAAGGCAAAGTGCACAAACAACCCTACAAATTAAGTGGAGCTCAATATGCAACGAGTTGCATATTGACGAAACACCACGACAAGTTATTTAGTTCGATCTCGTTTATGAACCCAACAATATTAAATGTTGATAAACATGGCAAGGGGTGAAGCATAACAAAACTACCTAACTAGGCAAGTTTAAATGAGGCCGAACAACAAACAACAAGTCCTAAAATCCCCATGTGCATATTTATGGATTAGGTACTGTTCTGCCCTAAACACAATTTTAGAGTTGTCAAACATGCAAGATGAGTGCACCATGTTAAACTAGGCAAAATTCTACCCCATTTACATATAAAGTTTATTAAAATCGGAGCTACGGTTAAATAGTTATGAATTAAATCATTTTAACATAGCATTTGAGCAAATTTAATCAAACAACATTTTAAACATTTCAAACATGGATGAAAATGGCATATTATGAAACTAGATGAAATTCTAAGCATTTTACATATATAAGTTGTTTTAATCCGATGCATGGTTGTGGAGTTATTAAATGCATGAAGCATGGGGTTTTTACAGAAATCGCAGCCATCGGATAAATAGACAAATTCGCAGAAGGGGAAAAAACAGGAACTGGGCCGAATCTGAGATCTGGCCCAGGGCGTGGGGGAGCTGCTCACATTGGGCCTGGCCCGGTCGGGGGGGAAGAGGGTTGGCAGGCCGGGCGCTGGGGAAGCCCACGCGGGCCGACTGGATCGGGCTGCTGGCGACACTGGGCCGCGGTCAACGCGAAGCGAGGAGTGGCGCTCTCGCTCTCCCCGAGCAGAGAGACATGGCGACGGCGGTGGCTGGCTCTCCGGCGAGAGGAGCCGGCGATGCAAGGCGAGGCGGGAGGGGCCCCGACCAGATCCGAGTGGATCCGGTGAGGCCGGATCCATTTTCGCCGGCAGCAGGTTCGGGCAGCGAGGGGAGCTCTGGCGGTGGCGGCAGTTCCTTGCGAGGCAGAGGCAGGGAGTTCGGGTGAGATCCGGACTGGGGAGAGGAGAAACGAGGCGCGACGGGAAGGAGAGGGTCGGCGAGAGGGTCGCCGGCGGGCGGCGGCGCTCCGCGAGGCCGGCGGACGGCGGCGACCAGTAGACGGCATGGACGGGAGGCGGGCACGGGGCGCTTCGTTCGGTGGGGAGGTCAAGGGCGCCATGGAAGGGAGGGATGCTGCTGGCTCCTCGGAGCTACGCTGTTGCATCGGCGAGAGAGGAGCACGGCGCTGGGACCTTGGGTTCAAACGCGAGGAAGGAGGAGGCAGCTTCGGGCTGGATGGATTTGATTGGATCGGGGGGAAAACGAGGAGGGCGGCTGGTTGGTTCGACGCTGAGAACAAGGAGAGTGGCGGCGTGGGGATGGGATGGATGGGACAGATCCTAGTTTTAGGGTTTGGTCTCAAATTAGACTAGAAGTGGACTTTATATAGTGAAATGAGGGAATTTTGGAACATCCGATTTAAATCGGACGGACGGGAAAAACAGACCAGGAGCTCAAATAAGAAAACGGTGATGTTTTGTAGATGTTTGGGGATGATCCGGACACGACGGTAGCGACAGTCCGGTCGGGTCCGGCAACTTTCGGACGCTGAGAGGAGGGCTGCGGGCTGACGAGAGGGTTAGATTGGCTGGCGGATTGTGAAGAGCGGGTTGGTCTGAGAGAAGAGGGAGAGATGCAGCCCGCACGGTTTCCGGAGACCGAAAACGTCCGACGATATACCGACTATATTGCGGTTGTAGGTTTAACGGTTGGGCTATCAATGGACTCGAATGCGATGAAACTTGGCGGGCGGTCTGTATACACTATAATAAGACCGCACGACAAGTTGCAACCCATTCCGAGAACATTTGTATGCCACTTATAAAATAATATTTCGAGATGTCGCGGTGCGCAAGTGTGTCCGCTCGAAACGGACAATGACGGAACGAGGAGACCGGACGGATGCAAGTTTTGAAAACATGATGATGCAATGCACATGATGACATGATAAGATGCACACGCAAGCAAATGACAAGGCAACAACAGCGAATAACTGGCGGACACCTGGCACATCGGTCTCGGGGCGTCACATTAACCCCTTTGGGACGGTTTTCTGATCGTATTTGAATCAGGAGCCTGTGAACATTGCTTATAAATATAATTACTTTAACTATCTTGAAACCTTCTTGAGGAGATGGTTCTTGATTCTTCCAGTTTAATATTGATCACCCTAGGTTCGTACGTGCCAGGTAAAGCATCAAATGAGCCGGGAAGACTATCGAAGGGGTCGCAGGTATGCTATTGTGATTATATTTTAAATAATCATAAATCGGCCTGTATATGATGTCTTTGTGTCAAGTTCCGGGTTATCAATACTCTCTATAAACCCCTGGCGCAGTAAACCGCCCAGAAAATTTTGCTTGTTTTATGTGCAGGATAAGGCTAAGCAAGTTAAACATCAAGGAAATACGCGGTTAACGTAAGCCAGAGAGATATAGTGATGCGGCTTACGAAAGTAATAAGCACCATAAACATGCGCGAGGGCATGACAAACATTAAGAAGTTTTTTCTATCCTATTACAAGACTCCCCGAGTCTGAATAAGTGAAGCATTATTTTGGCAAAGTTATTAAACGCTCATGCTCATTCCTTCGGCGGGCTTGAAGACTCCGGTTATCCTTCTCCGCCTCTCGCCGGTTGCTTTGTCTCGAAGGTGGACGAGGCCCACCAATGCCGCCAAAGCTTCAAATTCAGCCTCATCATCTATTAAACCGCCGGTCCACTTGAGGGCAAAGGTATGCTTACGCGTTGGAGGGATCAAATGACTTGGTCATATGGAATGTTTGGAATTCTCCGGTTCTCGCTATCATAGCCCGGCGAATACTTAGTAAGACCAGTATCATTCCCAATGAGAGTCGCCAAGGGACGTACGACTTTGACACAGGCGGTGAAGTCTTGATCATCAAATGCAGTACCATCCTCCTTCAGGCTTGGATATCCAAGAGAGAGGTCAGCCAAGTCAAGTTCTGGCACCCATGCCTTTGCCCGGCTTACTGTAGCCACGGCTCCGGCTCTTGAAGATGCCCGCCTTAAATCCTGAATTCGTTGTAGGAGGTATTTGATAAGGCCACAACGGCCAAGGCACGTTGTGACCCGGAGTACAGCTGCTCCACTAAGGTGTAAACCGCCTTGAGCTTGATCAGCATGTTTTGCTTGAGGTTGGTACTCCTGGGGCCTGTATGTTCACAAGCATAACAATGAGTTGGCTATAACTATTACAACAATCTTTGGAAGATTACAATGTTTAAGGTTTTCCAGAGTGACTTACCGAAGATGGCTGAGACCATTTGGGATATCTGCCTTTTTAGGTCGGACAGCTCGGTCGTTGCTTCTGCAAGAGATGCTTCTGCCGTTTCGGCCCGAGTCACCAGTGAAGCCTTCTCATCAGCCCAGATTTTCTTCTCTGACTCAAAATTTTGCCTCAATTTCTCTTGTTCAGAGACGCTGAATTCAAACTTGGAGTTGGCTTTCTGAGTTTCAAGCTCTTGAGTTTTCAGCTGGCTCTTCAGGTCAGCAAGCTGCAACTCAAATTGACTTATGGTGGCCTGTATTGATCCCAGGTTATGGTAAGAATCATGGTAAGGTAACATTCAAGTCCCAAACACTTTACAAGTAAAGATACTTGGCACTTGGGGGCTAATGTATGCTTAAAGAATTTTTTAACCTACCCTATCGAGTCATACATATTAAGTCTCAAGCACTTTACAAGTAAAGATACTTGACACTTGGGGGCTAATGTGTAACACAAATTCAAAGTCTCATGCTATCACCGGGTTAAATGTATTCACTTTAAACCGGACAAACTAACAGTAAGTAGATTTCTAAGTCTACAGCATATTCATTCATAAGCAATAGACTTGGGGGCTGGTACAGTAAGTAAGATTCAGGAAAAAGCATAAGTTATACCTCAGATTTGTGATGTATTTGTTTCACCATGTCAATTTCCAGGTCACGACTACTATGCACTTGGTTCAGATAGCCCGAGACTATATCACCAATGCTTAAGTGAGTATAGTCAGTGATGTCCTGTTTGGTTTTTCGATGTTGGGCAAATTCTTCCTTGGCAGTGCATTGGGCAAGAACAGTAGGCCGGCCCGGTTCAACATATTGATTCTTCAGATATTCAACTTCCGGGTCAGTCATCCTGACCGGGCTAGGAGCTTCCGGGATATCAGAGTTGTGAATAACATCTTCAGCAGGCGGCTCAGAAGTTGGCATCGGAATATTAGAAGCTGGTTCAGGCGGCGGTTGATGGGTAGAGCTGTTAGGAACGGACGAGTCAAGCGTTGGCTCAGTGACAACCGGGTCTTGGGACGGCTTATTTTTCCTTGCCCTCTTGTTGGGCTTCACTTGCAGGCTGTCAATAAAGGTAGAAGGATGAGTATTAAAGCATAAATACAGTAAAACTTAAAGTAAGAAAGGTTACATTACCCGGGAGCCGTTTTGAAAGCCGGCATGTTTGATTGCATCGACTCGTCAGAGGAAGGAGAGGTATCCTGATAATTGGAGTCAGATGAATTGAGAGGTTGGCGAATTAAGCCCGCCAAAGGTAAAATAGAACGTAAATCGGAGATAACCTCATCCGACGCTTCTGGTTACATCGTAAGCCGGAGGAGAGTTCTAACGCCTTGATTGGCCCGAGTCCGCCTCCGGTTCTCAAGCTGTTGTTGCTTCAAAAGAAATTGAGGATCTTGGTAAGCTAGAGGATGTGAAAATCTTACTTTCCGGGTCACCCTTCGGATTTTTTGCTTTGGCAAAGGCTCTGAGTCGGAGGAGATTATAGTTACCTCTTCATCAATTGCTTGATTGTTCCCTGTATCCTCCTGAAAGTATAGAATGTCAGTAAAATAACAACAAAGGAGTTAAGAAAATCAAAGGGTTAGCTCTTCATCATCCGAAGAAGAGTCATCCAATTTAAGCATATCGGAGGCGCTGGGTTTCTTCTTCTTTGAGGTGCCCGTCTTGGCGGCCTTCCTTTCGGTTTTCTTGGCTGCCCTGGCTTGTTTGGCAGCCTCGTGGTCATATTTCACCTTCCAGAAATTATCACCAGCCTGTGGAAAAAGATAAGGAATTATAAGTACAAAGAAGGTATAACATGTTAAAGAGTATTTATTAAGATTGGTAACTCACTGCAGGGGCCGGGTTCTTCTTGCAGAAGGGAAGTAAGCCGAAGGCATTGCTAGTTACAGTGCCCTCCTTCAGCAGTGACTGGGTTGTAGCATCTACCACATCATCTGGTAAGTCGTCAGGACTATGACGCATTGGATCATCCTTCTCGCCTGTGTAAGTACACATTAAGCCGGAGCGGCGGCTTAATGGTAGTATTCGCCAGGTGACCCAGACCCGGACAAGATCGATGACGTTTAAACCGTTTCCTAACAGAGCTTTGATCTTCTTGATGGTGGGGTTGAGAGGCAGGCGCTCAATAGCGGTCAACTTATCCGCCAGCTGATGGTTGAACTCAAGGCGCAGGCGCGAAAACCGGGCAGAGGCTTCTCACCAGCCGGTGAAGTGTCTTGATAGTAGAACCACGTCTGGTTCCAATCTTTTGGGTGACTCGGCAGCTCAGTATAAGGAAAAAGGCAATCTCTCCACCGCTGGATCGAGATGCCGCCAAGCTCAAGACTAGGCCCATTGGCACGTTCATTCTGCGGGTTCAAATAAAAAAGTTCTCTGAACAAAAGCAGACTTGGCTCCTCTCCCAGGTACACCTCGCAGAAGACTTGCAAATTGCAAAGGTTTGACACGGAATTGGGTCCAATGTCTTGAGGTTTAAGATCAAAGAAATTCAAAACTTCCCTGAAGAATTTTGAGCCGGGAGGGGCAAATCCCCGGTTCATGTGATCCGTGAAAACTATCACCTCCCCTTCTTTGGGATGAGGCCTTACTTCACGGGTCAGGGGCACGATAAGACATGACCTCCTTTTTTGGCATGTGGCCAGACTTCACGAACTCAACAAGTTTACTCTTAGTAACTATGGATGGGACCCAATTGCAAGTCACAGGGGCTTTGGCCGCCTTAGGTGCCATGACAACAGTTGGCCTATGACAAAATAAGAAGTTCCGGTTCAATTGTAACCCAGGAGAAATATCTAAATTATTTAAACTGGCGGCTTAAGAAGGGGCCTAATGATATAAGGGTGACAGTGCAACAATATTTAAGCCGCTACAAGTATCAAGAGCAGTTCAAAATTCTTAAGGTCATGAGAAGAAAGCAAGGCTTACAGCTCAGTACCACTTATTTAAACCGGCTACATGGACAGTCGTGTTTATGGGTATTCGACAGTAGTAATTTTCCGGGTGATACAAGCAGGTTTCATAATCTACCACTGTCATTTTGGATCAAACAACTGTTCTGAAAAGGAATTTTTCTAGACCTAAGACTGGAGCGGATAAAGCTCAAGGGCTCGAATGGGGCCTCTATGCGACAGAAAGGGGTTCATTTGCATTTCAAGTAGGTGCAAAACATCTACCGCATCAGTTTTTATCATCTTCAAGATCAAGAAGAGCGAGGATAATGGAATCTATAAAATAAAGCTACTGAACAGCGAAGAACTCGAAGAACTCGAAGGCCTTAATGTAGATCTAAGGAGCAGGAAAGGGGAGACTTACCGATGCAAGATTGCCGCGGAAGGGTGTCGCTTTTTTCTGGTCCAACCAGGTTGATGCAGCGGCCTGAGTTGGAGAAGACAAGGAGATTTGTGGCGGCGGCGGCAGAGCTCGAGTAGCAAAGAAGCAGCGAGAGGAAGAAGACGACTGGAAGGAGGAGAATAGGAAGACCTAGGTCATACCTATTTATAAGGAGAGGATAACTGAGATGGCGCGGGAAACGAGGAGATAAGAATTACTATCCAGCGGCCCTGACGCCTCGATTTTCGGAACAGTCAATAAAAATAGAGATCCGTTGAGAGATACGGTGGAATAGAAAAAGAATTTAAGAAAAGGATGACATCATGGCGGGTTAAAAGAAACCTTTTGCACAGACAGAAGACTGAGTATATGTTAAGGTATTTTAAGATTGACATGAATAGGTTCAAATCAATCTGGGGCCTAATGTTGGGGATATAATTATTTGTGTAAGCCGCCCAGGAGGGGCCGGGTTACGCAAAGAGGATTCACCAGAGAGAAGTCCAAGACCAAGCATGAAGATGGCGGTTCAATAAAAGGGCTTAAGGCCCACAGGCGACTTAAGGCCCGTTGTAGTAAACCGCCGTAATGGCATGACTTATGTCATAAGGTATATTTAACTAGTCACCGAGCCGGACACTGTTTATAAGCCAACCGACTCAGAGGCCTGTATGCCAACCCGTATATAAGGGGACGACCTGCTCGCGGCTTAGGGCAAGAAACAACTCATCGAGAACCGGGCATAGCGTATCTCGCTCCCTGGTCATCAAAACATCAATACCAACCCAACTAGACGTAGGCCTTACCTTCACCGTAAGGAGCCGAACTAGTATAAAAACCTCTTGTGTCCCTTGTCCCGATTTAACCCCTTCAAGCTTCCTAGTTGCGATGGCTCCACAACTAAGTCCTTTCACGAGGACATATGACGTGACAATTCCATGACAGTACCCGGCAGAGCATCTACGATGCTATTAAAGCACATGGTGGAATTGAGAATTTGATCCAGAATCTGCCTCTCGGACTGAGACCCCACTGGATCAATTTTCCATTTACCCAATAATTGATCTGGGTGTGGGCAACTATTATTTTTCATTTACAAATATAGCTTTGTATATGCTGCTCATTGTCGTTTTGGTCATTTTTCTGTTTTTTGTTGTTACGAAAAAGGGAGGCGGAAAGTCAGTGCCAAATGCATGGCAATCCTTGGTCGAGGTTATTTACGATTTCATGTTGAGCCTGGTAAACAAACAAATAGGTGATCTTTTCTGGAAGTGTGAAACAAAAGTTTTTTCCAATTTTACTTTTTCATTATTTCATCATTATTGAATATATTTTTTTTCTTGTGCTTTGCCTTTCTCGTTTTTCGTACCTTTCGTACTAGTTACTTGCCACTATAAACAGGATTCATGAAATCAAACTAAAAGCAAAGGTATTGCTCATTCCATTTTAGTGGAAATACAGGGATGAAAGTTTCTCTCCTATTGATTTCGATTACACATCTAATGAAAATATATGCACATGAATGTTCAAAAGCAAGGCTATTCCTTTGCCGTTACCGAGGAACTATCTTTGTCCCTTGATTCAAAACCGAGGAAAAGTCACTCCCAGCTTCCAAGGTTGCTGAGAGTTTTCTTTTTTTTTTGTAGATTCGTTCATTCAAAACATTATATCTCTACAACCATGTATCCAAATATTGAACCGTTTTATTGTTGGATTCCTCGCACCGACATCTTTAAAACTAAATCTCATTTTGATAGATTTTGATGAGTTTTTTTTTATTATAAAAAACAGAACCGGAGCACGTTATTTCCCTTTTCAAGGAGGCACAACGGTGCCTCTCACGGAAGCAAATCGGTGCCTCCACAAGAAGCAAATATGTGTCTCTCACAGGAAAAAAACGCGTTTTCCCCTTTTCTGAGTGTGCCTCTTGCGGAAGCAAATTCATGCCTCCATGAAAAGTAAATATGTGGTTCTCGCGGTAGAAAAAAAAAGAAAATATGTTTTTTCTCTCTTTTTTGAGGCATGACTTTGACTCTCGCGGAAGCAAATTCATACCTTCAGGTGAATATATGTGCCTCTCTTGAAAGGAAAAAAGAAAAGAAAATGATTTTTTTTCCTTTTTTGAGAGGCACAGAGAAGCAAATCCATGCCTCCATGAAAAATAAATCAATTCCTCTCATGGAAGATAAAAATAAAATGCATTTTCTTCCCTTTATGAGAGGCATGAGTGTGCCTCTCGTGGAAGCAAATCCACGTTTTCACGAGAAGTAAATATGTGCCTCTCGCGGAAGAAAATTCAAGTTTTTTCATGCAATTTTTTTGTTTTGTTTTTTGGTCCAAAAACATAAGGAAAACCGGGGAAAAGCTAAAAACAGGGAAACAACTAAAAACCAAAACGTGTACAAAAAATAAAAAAAATCGGAAGGAGCGCAAGCACACAACGCGTGGCAGCCACTGAGAGCACACCCAGCCCACCAAAAATGACCCTTGCGGGGGCTCCCCAAGAAGTATTCGCTAATTAATTGCTCTCATTACCACAGCACATGCGCCCAGGTAGAGCCCATTGACGGGTTCAGGTAGTGATGTATATGGGTCGGCCGGTTTAGTGTATCCGGTTTTGTGAACATTCTAGAATGTTTCTGACCGCTTTAGGTCCATTTTGTTTTCTATGTTTTTATTATGGTTTTCGCTGGTTCTTCTATATTTTTGTTTTTTTCTAAAATTTTGGAAATTTTAAAATGTTTATCTTTTCAAAATTTATTCGCAAATTAAAAAAACTATCTATTTAAAATTTGTTAACAAATACAAAAAATGTTCTATTTTTTTAAAACAGAATTATTAGAATAAAAAACCTTCAATTTTTTAAACTACTCTTGTATTAAAAAATTATAATATTAAACTATTCCTACTTTTGGAAAAAAATGTTTGTAATTTCAATAACTGATCATGTAAAATAATATTTCGAAAATTTAAAAATTGCCCACACTTTAAATAAATAATTTCTTTTTAAAATAATAATAATCATGATTTAAAAAATGACTGAAATTTAATTAAAAAACAATTGCTACAGTACAAAGTCAGTACAAGACATTGCACTACAGTATCCGATGCCGCCACAGTGTATGGTTTGTGTTGCTATAGTGATCTCACCTTTTTCCACTTCCATCGGGAGGTTTGTGGTGAGGATGTTACTAAGGTGGTCCTAAAAATAGTAGATGGCACGGAATCATCTGAATGTATCAACGACACTGTCCTAGTCTTAATCCTGAAGGTAAAGAATCCCACACTCCGATCTCAATATTTACCAATTAGCTTATGCAATGTTTTATACAAAATTGCGTCCAAGACGATATCCAACAAATTAAAGCTTGTGCTGCCTGACATTATATCTGAAAAACAGTCGGCTTTTGTCCCAGACAGGTTGATAACTAACAACATCATTTGAGCTTATTAGTGTCTTCACTTTATGAATGTCTGTAGGATCGAAAGTATGTCTAGAGGGGGGTGATTAGACTATTTGACAATTTAAAGGTTTTGCCTTTTGATTAGGACAAGTTTTTAGCAAGTTCACAATGATGATCAAGTCTAGTATCACCCTACACATGCAATTCTAGAGTAGTGGCAGCGGAAAGTAAATTGCACATGTAGTAAAGGAGAGGTGGAGAAGAGCAAACGCAAGTTGGTGACACGGAGATTTTTCTCGTGGTTCCGATAGGTGGTGCTATCGTCAATCCACGTTGATGGAGACTTCAACCCACGGAGGGTAACGGCCATGAGAGTCCACGGAGGGCTCCACCCACGAAGGGTCCACGAAGAAGCAACCTTGTCTATGCCATCATGGCATACGTCCACGGAGGACTAGCCTTACTCGGGGTAGATCTTCACGAAGTAGGCGATCTCCTTGCCCTTACAAACTTCTTGGTTCAACTCCACATCTTGACGGAGGCTCCCAAGCGACACCTAACCAATCTAGGAGGCACCACCTCCAAAAGGTAATAGATGGTGTTGGTGATGATGAACTCCTTGCTCTTGTGCTTCAAATGATAATCTCCCCAACACTCAACTCTCCTCACCGATTTGGCTGTGGTGGAAGAAAGGATTGAGTGGAAAGCAACTTGGGAAGGCTAGAAATCAAGTTTCATATGGTGGGAGTGGAGCAACTTGATCTCAACACAAGGGTAGGTAGTTTTCTTCTCGAAATGTAAGGTAGGAGTGGTAGTTCTTTCGATGGCTCTCTCCACGAATGAAGAGGAGGTGGAGGGTATTTATAGCCTCCACACAAAATCCAACTGTTACACACATTTGACCAATCTCGGTCGGACCGGTTGACAACTCGGTGAGACCGAAAGTTCAAATCTTGTGAACGTTGGGATTTTCGTGGGACCGAAAATACAATCTCGGTTAGTCCGATTCTTCCAAAGACTAGGGTTTGCCAATCTCGGTGGGATCGACTTTATCATCTCGGTGACACCGATATGATGATGTATGTTACTGAAGCTTGGCAACACTAGTTTCGTGAGACCGAGTTTGGAATCGGAAAATCCAAAATTACTAGGGTTTGGCTATATGGCTGAGGTGGTTCATCTCGGTGTGACTGAGTTTATGGAATCGGTGGGACCGAGATTACTTATGAATATATGTTGGAATGAAAGATTGCCGATAGTCTGGGAGATAGATCACTAAGCACTTTGAGCAACCAGATCATTATCATGACCTCATCCCCTTTTAATAGTATTGGCTTTCCTATGGACTCAATGTGATCTTGGATCACTAAACCAAAAATGGAGTCTTGAGCTTTTGCCAATGTTTTCCTTAGCATTTTGAGGGGTCCACATCTTCAGTCATTGCCATACCCATATCAATGAACTTTCTGAAATGATACTCAAGAAGTTATTAGTTCAATGATATATATGTTGTTATTAATTACCAAAACCACCCGGGGATTAGTTGCACTTTCAATCTCCCCTTTTGGTAATTGATGACAACATATAGATCAAAGCTTCACAAATGATATAATCAATGAATAATATCGTCGCTTTGAGAAGTATGTGATAAGCAAGAGCTCCCCTAAATTTGTGCATTATTTAAGATTTGCGCTTGAATGCAAATGCACAATCGATTAGGATCATGGGTCACTCTTCCATGTCACATACATCTTGGTGGAGCGCACAAAATGATAAGAATGAATAGCATGCACCCAATCACCAAGACATGAGTAAATGATCATACAAGATATGAATAGCATATGATAAGCATTAAGCACACATTAAGGCATAGTATGATCAAGCACTCATCAAAGTAGAGCAAACGTAGTATCAAACACACGTAATGTCTCGAAAACTCAAAAGTATCTCAAAGAAAACCGCAAACGAAAGAGCAAAAGCGAGCACTCTCTCTCTCGAAGTCCTATGATCTATACAATTTCTCCCCCTTTGGCAACAAGTTACCAAAAAGTTCGAAAGGTATAGAGCTAAACGTCACTAGGGACTCTGCTGGCGGCTCTGCAGGTTGATGGAGTGGAGATAGCTGCATCTGCAAAGGCTTCGGCTGAAGTCTGTGGAGCTGGAGGAGTGGACACTGGAGCTGGAGCTGGAACTGATGGAGCTGTGGGAGGTGCTGATGCTGTAGTCCTGGTGTCATATGGATCAACTTGCCTCCATAGCCTGAGACCTTTGTCCTTTCTTTCCTTCATGTTTTCAGCTCGAGGATGAGCATCATTATGGACTGGTAGTTTCTGTCTGAGTTTCAGCAACACATGTGCCTCATCATCTGACTCAGCTGGTGGCACATTGTCCTTCTTCTCTGAAGCAGGTATGTTTCTCACAGTCTTCTTGGGCTTGGCAGCAGGCTTGGCTTGAGCTGCCTTTGCTGGAGCTGATGGCTTAGACTTTGTAGGTGCTCCTCGCCTCGATGGCATCTCCCATCAACTTAGGCTTCGAGGAGGCTGAGGTGCTTCCTCATCGTAATCATCATCACCGCTTCATCATGTACAATCCTCTTCCTCTTGGAAGTTTTCTTCACCTTGCTGGATGTTTCTTCTTCCATGCTCAACTTCTTGGCAATCGTGGACTTCTTCACCTTGTCGGGTGCCTTTCTTGATTTGTTGCCCTTGATGCTCTTTGGCAACCACTTTCCTCTTAGGCTTAGATGTGATCTCTTCCTCAAGAACAAAGTCGAATCCTCTTCATCGAATTTCTCTTCTTCCGCCCCGTGGCAGCAGCAGCAAACCACTTGGAGTGCTCCTCTCACCATCATCGGAAAAGTCACCGGCTTCGGGACTAGTGCCCGCCTCGAATTTCAGCAACCGGTGATTCAGACTGTTCGGCTGTCACCGCATCCGACATGGCCGACAACCTGTGAATAGATAAGGTATAGGCAGAATAGAAGAGTTATCACAAACTGCAGAAGATTTTGCAAAAAGAATGAGTTCAAATTTCAGTTTTAGATTTTCACAGAATGCATTTCGGTCTGACCGAGTCTAAAATTCGGTGAATCCGAAGTGTCTAGACAGAACCATTCACACCACTTTCGGTTGGACCAAAATGGGTTTCGATCTAGCCGAGAACTCTAGGGTTTCACTAAATCCTCATTTCGGTCTTACCGATTTGCACAACTTCGGTTGGACCGAAAAGTCTGATCAAGGTAATGGCCAGAGGCCAAATCGGTCAGTCCGAGAATGTAGAATCGGTCACACCGAGATGTGTTCGGCGGAAACCTAACCCTAAAACTTTTGCTCGAATTTCGTTCTAAGAACTAATCTGCTGGATAGGAAGATCTCAAACGTGGCAAGAAGCTAGGCAAACCAATCGTGTATTGAATCGGAGGTTGAAACACGAGAGGGATCGAAACTCACCCTAACTTGGTGGAGTTTCTCTACGGCGGCAACGGCACGGAGAGATTGACCGTTGACGGCGACGGAGACCTGCGGCGAGGGCGCACAGGCGACGACGGAGACGATCCGGAGACCACGGCGACGGCAGCAAAGGGTTTGGGGGCGAGACGGTTTGAAGAAAGAATCAACGCGCGCTGCCCTCAGGTATATATACCCTTCAGCTGTCGGTGGGACCGAGTTGTAAAACTCGGTGGCACCGAGATGGTTAACTGCAAGCAGTTACTCACTTCGGTCACGCCGAAATTTGCAAATCGGTTTCACCGAGGTGAAAACCTAGATCAATCCAAGTGATTTCGGTCTATCTGATATGAGTGAGTTGGTTTGACCGAAAATACTTAGAAGGTTTTGGAATTTAAGCTTTTGACGGATCGGTGGCTCCGAGTGCTCCTCACTCGGTCTGTCCGAAAAAGACTTGTCCAAAGTTTGTGATATAAGCATGAATAGAGTTTGAGACAAGAAAGCATAGATAGCTAGGGGAGGAACTTAGGCATTCTTGTCCATCCATTTGGTCAAAAAGAAAAATCCAAAAGACCAAAGCAACAAATGGATGTCCTCGAATGGATAAAATCATGCATCCAACATGCTCACACAATAAGATAGCAAATGAAATATGTGTCAAACATGCACAAACAACACACTAGCTACTATCACACAATTTGGCGATGACTAGGTCATCTATATATGAGTATATTGACTTAGGAGTCAAATGAGAACATTTGATCATAGGTCATACTCATCGCTTAAGCACAAGTGGGGTTACCACTTTTACATAAAGCATTAATGTGTTCACATCATTTGAAGATGCTTTAGCTCAAATCTTTAGAGCAAAGCTCCCCTTGATGTGAGAACCCTTTAAAAGGGTCAAACTAACCTTGGGTTGTCGAGAAGACTTCAAGTAGATGTTGAAGATGTGGATGCTCAATGTTGATGAAGATCATCAAGAGTTGGGAGCAATCCTTTGGATTCGGGCACTTTCAATACCTACATGGGTTAGTCCCACAAGGAACAAACAAGGATATCCATGGACATAGATTGAAGTACACAATAGATGATGTCCATGAAAGCAATGATTACCTTGTCCCTTGACTTACCAACAAGAGGGTTTGTGACTCCATGAACTAATGCAAGATGTGGAAGTTGATTGCACAAGTTCTTGCCAAAATGAATGTGAGTGAAGTATGTTGGCGGAGTCACCCTCAAGAACTCTCTAGTTCTTCTTCTTCGGATCCACATCATCTTGATGGGAATCCTTGGGGTAGTAGTTGAGCTTGTCAAGTAGAACTTGAAGTTTCCTTGGGAACCCACTTGACCATGGCCTTAGGTGCTTCAATAAATGCATCAATCTCCTCTTGAAGCTTGTCCTTGCCTTTTAGCTTGTGGTCTTGTGGTGGAAGGTCATCTTGAGCTTGTTCCACATTGGAAGAAGTAGGATCATACTTCTCCTTTTGAGAAACAAACTTTGGAGTGGGATATTGACCTTCTTCCCATTCAACACCCTCGGCGTTGAACTTTCGCTCAAAACCAATTCCTTGATTCTTCCGGTGCCTTCCTTGCTTGCGAACAATTTCCTCAAAGCTCTTGCTTCCAGCAAGGCTCTTGTAGACACCTTTCTATATAATCCCTTTCAATAAACTATTTTCTTGCTCAAGTGAAACTTGGCTTGAAACATTGTTAGTGGAATCAAGAGAATTACTAGAACCAATTATGTTGCTTCTAGATGAAGAGTTTTTCTTATGCTTGTCATGCTTAGTTTTAATAGGTGGCAAGAAATTAGACAAGAGAAGTCGTTTGGCAAGATATGAAGAACTCTTCTTTCGAAGATCGTCATTGATAGCTTTTAGGAACTCATGTTCTTGCTCTAGATTGAGCTTCTCGAAGCGTAGCTTCTCATGAGATCTTAGGAGCTCTCTATGATCTTCTTGAGTTGTTTCATGAGCTAACTTAAGAGTGTTTAGTTCTTTAGTTAGACGCTCAATCTCCTTCATAGCATTGTCATTCGACTCTTCTCGACTATAAAGACTACTAGCATGTTCATCATTACTAGGCTCACTAGATTTGTCATGTAAAAGCTCATCTTCACCAAGCAAGTCATCCTCATCACTATCAAAGTCAATAAATTCAGCATGTGATACCTTGGGGCCTTTAGCCATGAAGCATCTTCCAATTCCCTCATTTGGTGAATCAAACAAGTCATAGGAGTTGAAGTTGGAGGATACGAGAGCAAGACCGGCAACACCTTCATCTTGACTATATTCGGAGTTGGAGTGATAGCTTCTTTCGAGTGATTGTCGGAGTCGGAGCCGAGACCCATTCACCAACATGAGCTTGATGTTTTCTTCTTGTGTAGCTCCTTGATGACTTGTCTTTCCTCTCCGAATCCTTGCTTCTCCGAGAGGATCTTCGTTCATAACGATCATCTCTACTCCTTCTCTCTTTCCGAGGTGACTCTTCTCTTGAGCTTCTTCTTCTTGGAGATTCTTCTCTTCTCTTGTGGGGAGCCGAGCACTCATTTGAGTAGTGTCCGGTCTTCCACAATTGTAGCAGCTTCGATCACGACTAGAAGATCTCTTTTCATCATATGATCTAGACTTTGAGCTTCTTTCCTTGCTTCTACTCTTGTAGAATTTGTTGAAGTTCTTCACCATTAGGCTTATCTCTTCATTGGAAACTAGCTTGTCGCTTGAGGTTGTGGGAGCTTCAACTGTAGCTTTGTAAGCACCACTTGACTTGTTGTGAAGCTCTTCCTTATCTTTAAGTGTCATCTCATGAGCAACAACTCTTCCAATGACTTCGGTAGGCTTGAGATTCTTGTAGTTTGGCATCATTTGGATCAAAGTGCACACGGTGTCATACTTTCCATCCAAAGCTCTGAGAATCTTCTTGATGATGAATCGGTCGGTCATTTCTTCTCTTCCTAAGCCGGCAATCTCATTTGTGATGAGAGCAAGCCTAGAATACATTTCAGCGACTCCTTCACCTTCCTTCATCTTGAACTTGTCAAGTTGACCTTGAAGAACATCTAGCTTTGATTCCTTCACGGACTCGGTACCTTCGTGCATTTCACCAAAGTATCCCAAATCTCTTTTGCATTCTCAAGACGGCTGATCTTGTTGAACTCCTCGACACAAAGCATTGAAGAGAATGTCACAAGCTTGAGCATTGTTTTGCAACATCCACAATTCATCCGCAGTAGCTTCACGATCCGAACTTTTCCTTCCTCAAGAACTCACCTTGCAAGCCAACACAAATAATGCCCCATGCGGCAGGGTTATGTCCAAGAATATGCATTTTCATTTTATGCTTCCAACTAGCAAAATTTGAACCATCAAAGTAAGGACCTCTACGAAAATTACCCTCACTAGACGCCATACTCTCCTAGGTTGTGAAACCAAGCTTATGGAGTCCAATGCAATGGAAACCAATCCAATGGAGACCAAAGCTCTGATACCACTTGTAGGATCGAAAGTATGTCTAGAGGGGGGGGTGATTAGACTACTTGACAATTTAAAGGTTTTGCCTTTTGATTAGGACAAGTTTTTAGCAAGTTCACAATGATGATCAAGTCTAGTATCACCCTACACATGCAATTCTAGAGTAGTGGCAGCGGAAAGTAAATTGCACATGTAGTAAAGGAGAGGTGGAGAAGAGCAAACGCAAGTTGGTGACACGGAGATTTTTCTCGTGGTTCCGATAGGTGGTGCTATCGTCAATCCACGTTGATGGAGACTTCAACCCACGGAGGGTAACGGCTGCGAGAGTCCACGGAGGGCTCCACCCACGAAGGGTCCACGAAGAAGCAACCTTGTCTATGCCATCATGGCATACGTCCACGGAGGACTAGCCTTACTCGGGTAGATCTTCACAAGTAGGCGATCTCCTTGCTCTTACAAACTTCTTGGTTCAACTCCACATCTTGACGGAGGCTCCCAAGCGACACCTAACCAATCTAGGAGGCACCACCTCCAAAAGGTAATAGATGGTGTTGGTGATGATGAACTCCTTGCTCTTGTGCTTCAAATGATAATCTCCCCAACACTCAACTCTCCTCACTGATTTGGCTGTGGTGGAAGAAAGGATTGAGTGGAAAGCAACTTGGGAAGGCTAGAAATCAAGTTTCATATGGTGGGAGTGGAGCAACTTGATCTCAACACAAGGGTAGGTAGTTTTCTTCTCGTAAATGTAAGGTAGGAGTGGTAGTTCTTTCGATGGCTCTCTCCATGAATGAAGAGGAGGTGGAGGGTATTTATAGCCTCCACACAAAATCCAACTGTTACACACATTTGACCAATCTCGGTCGGACCAAAGTTGACAACTCGGTGAGACCGAAAGTTCAAATCTTGTGAACGTTGGGATTTTCGTGGGACCGAAAATACAATCTCGGTTAGTCCGATTCTTCCAAAGACTAGGGTTTGCCAATCTCGGTGGGACCGACTTTATCATCTCGGTGACACCGATATGATGACGTAAGTTCTGAAGCTTGGCAACACTAGTTTCGTGAGACCGAGTTTGGAATCGGAAAATCCAAAATTACTAGGGTTTGGGTATATGGTGAGGTGGTTCATCTCGGTGTGGTGAGTTTATGGAATCGGTGGGACCGAGATTACTTATGAGTATATGTTGGAATGAAAGATTGCGATAGTTTGGGAGATAGATCACTAAGCACTTTGAGCAACCAGATCATTATCATAACCTCATCCCTTTTAATAGTATTGGCTTTCCTATGGACTCAATGTGATCTTGGATCACTAAACCAAAATGGAGTCTTGAGCTTTTGCCAATGTTTTCCTTAGCATTTTGAGGGGTCCACATCTTCAGTCATTGCCATACCCATATCACTGAACTTTCTGAAATGATACTCAAGAAGTTATTAGTTCAATGATATACATGTTGTTATTAATTACCAAAACCACCCGGGGATTAGTTGCACTTTCAATGTCAGGAAGAGTGGACATACCTAAGAGCAATCATGAGCAAGCTGGGCTTCACTGATGGATGGGTGGACATTGTTATGGGTCTGGTAACCACAATAAGGTTTTCTGTTATGTTCAATGGGAAGAAACTTCAGGAGTTCAAGCCATCACGAGGAATCCGATGAGGGGGGGCGGTATCTCCATACTTGTTTTTGTTAGCAGTAGAGGGCCTTTCATACCTGTTAAAATCCAAAAGTGAGTCATCCAACTTGAGTGGTCTACAAGTTGCTCCTTCGGCTCCAAAGGTGAACCACCTTTTATTTGTTGATGACAGTTCTTCAAGGTAAATGGTGTGTGGGCACACGAGGTGCACCATGTTTTGGACACTTATTGCCAGGCAATTGGCCAGCGAATCATCTGCTCAAAGTCTTCTATTTATTTCACTAAGGGAGTTCCAAATTCAGTCAGGCAGGACATCAAGACCATCCTAGATGTTCATAATGAAACGCTTAATGAGAAATACTTGGGCAATGCCATCTGATGTTGGTAGTTCAAAGAATGGTGCCTCTAAATATTTTAAGGACCGACTATGGAGCAAGTCCAGGGGTGGATAGAGAGCACCGTGTCTACAACAGCCAAAGAGGTTCTTGTCAAAGCGGTGGTGCAAGTAGTCTCAGTTTTCTAGGAAGTTCTAGTGGGGAAGCAAGGAAGGTAGACAAAACCCACATTGGGTTTCTTGGAATACTATGACACAGCCTAAAGACAAGGGGGTTGGGTTTTAAAGATTTTGAGCTTTTCAAGCTCACTATGGTTGCAAGGTGAGCTTGGAGATTGCTGCAAAACCCTGACACATTGAGTGCTCGACTGGTTAAAAGTATCTACTATCCAACTGATATTTTACGGGAAACAGTGGGAGGTCACCCTAGTCAAGTCGGGAGATCATTATAGAAGGCAGGCACACACTTAAGCAAGGGCTCATCAGACGCATTGGTGATGGAACGACAACAAGTATATGGGATGATAATTGACTACCGAAAGATGAGATGCTTCGATTGTATGGTTGTCTAGTACAGAACCCTTCAAATTTGGTGTATGAGCTCATCATTTCCCACTCCAGCCTCCTGGAACAGGGAAAATGTTGAACAATTTTTCATGCCAATGGATGTGTCGGTCATCCTGGGGATCCTGTTATGCACCCGTACTATCCCTGACTTTTGGTCCTGGAATTTTGAGAAACATGGAGTGTTCATGGTTAAATCGGCTTACAAGATGCTGACAGCTACAAAGTACCGGAGAGAGGCATGGTTAGAAGGGCCCGCTGGTTCCTCCGGTACCAACGCAGAGGGGCACGCATGGAAGCAACTGTGGAAAACTAATGTGTCGTCAAAGGTTAGAATGTTTCTTTGGCATTTATCTAAACATTCACTGCCGACCAATGATGTTCGAGCCCACAAGTATGTCAGATACGAGCTCCTGTGGCCTGTGTGGGGCTCCAGACTCTTTGCTCCATTCTTTGTTAGAATGTACAACATTGAGAGGCATATGAGTACTGATTGATGAGGAGATAACACGTAAAATCATGACTACAACAGAGCCTAACGCCAAACTATGGCTTTTCACATTGATGGAGATGCTCCCACATGACAAGTTTGTTCTCGTGGTGGTTACACTCTGGTCGATCCGGCGCGCTCGACGTAAAGCTATCCACGAAGCCATCTTCCAAAGCCCCCATGCGACACACAATTTGATTATGAGGTCCCCGGACGATCTCAAGATCATAGGTGAGGAACAAACTAGCGATGCGCAATCTTCTGTCATACCACATGTAGCCAGATCAAAAGCTCAGAGACCACCAGTTGGTTTCGCTAAAACACATGTGGATGCGGGTGTCGGAGTAATGGGCCACGGGTAGGCTGACCCGGGACCCAGGATCTTTCAAGACATCGGGGCAGGCCACGCCCCTCCAGCCGAGTCCCAGCTGGCGACCTCCAGAGAGGCCGAGTCTCAGCTGGCGATCTCCGGAGGAGCCGAATCCCAGTTGACGACTTCGAAGCAAGACGACTCCAAGCTGGCGACCTCCAGGAGTGCCGACTATGGGAGTCGGCCCATGACACTCCACGAAGCCCGATGCTGGGTACGGTCATGACGTGGCTGTCCCTCCCTGCCTTCGAGGGACCGGCATGGCTACAGTGAGCCGTATCGCTGGGAGATCTCCGGCGAGGCGCGCAACGCTGCCATGCCTCGCCTCGACCTCAGCCACAGGCGCGACGACTCGTGCCCACGACGCCGCTCAGATGGCCGAAGGCCACGGGGCCGCCTGTCAGTGGGTGAATCGAAGGCGGCCGGAGCGCCCGAAGTCGGCCGTCTCCCCTCCAGGGCCCCACAAGCCATAAGCTAGATTGGATGGGAAGTGGCGACAGTGATCGCCTGATAGACGGCGGTAGTGTTGCCACGACCCAATGACCAAGCCTGCGTCATGAGGAGTGCCGCTCAGTGTCCGGCCTGTCCACGGGACCCACCAGTCGGCGGGCCCCAGGAGCCGGCGGGAAGGACGGCGACATGAGAGACAGACGGCTGGGACCCGCACCCAGCCGGATTACCATTGTATCCCCGGGGGGTAGGCCTATATAAACCCCCCGGGGCACCCATGCAAAGGGTTCGGACCTTGATAGAGATAGACACATAGCCCAGGGAGGAGAGAACTAGCCTTGCTCTCTCCTGCCTCCCGACACAGCTCTAGGAGCACCATTGTAGTCACCTTGCTATAGTGACCATGCGGAGACCCCGCAGAGCAGCAGTAGGGGTGTTATCTCCCCGGAGAGCCCCGAAGCTGGGTAAGATTCGGCCAAGGCGTGCATGTTCACGCCTTATCCGCTTCGAGCACCGGCGACCTTCTACTCGCCCCCACCATGATAAGCCATCCTTTGGCATATGTCGCACCCAACCCCCGACATTTGGTGCCCACCGTGGGGCGAGGTGCACCATCGTCCGGAGATCTGTTCTGGACGGGAACCCTCTTCCCCCAGGCGAGCGCAGCCAGCCAGGCTTGCCTGATGGAGTCTGCATCGACACGCTGCGCGGCGCTGAGGCCGCCTGCGCCGCGAGCGGCCTTGCCGAACTTATCGGCGAGGTGCACCTGTACGACGAACCTGCATCCGACGCAGGCACGGGTGGCCCCGAGGGCCTTCTCGCGGGCCTCCTCGACCAACTCCACGTCGCCGGCGAGCCTGCCGTAGACTTGGAGTCCGTAGGCTCCTCCGACCCGATGCTGGTCGACTCCGACGCCGTGTCGCTTGACGTTTTCCCCACCAACGTGGTGGTCTACGACGAGCCGCTTCCGTACGAGGAGAGCGGCGGAAGCGCCGTCACGGAGGTGTTCGTCATCAGCCACGGCGAGCACTCCGGCGAAGAAGCCCAGGACCCGCTAGCTGTGGCCCTGCAAGACCTAACCGCGCCCATTCCAGAGGACGCAGACGCCGAGACGCTGGAGACGCGCCGCCTTCAGATCATCGAAGGCGCCAAGAAGCTGGCAAGCATGAGGCACTTGTTAGAGGCATACCAGCGCGAGATGGATCGCACCATAGGCGGCTCGCCGGCTCCAACTGGGCCGAGCCGTCTAGGTGCGGTCCGGTAGCGCGGCGCAGCCACCGCCGACTTGCTCGGGGCAAAACGCCCCATGTACGCCACCCCAGCGGAGAACATCCTCACCGCCCAAGCGGCGACTGACGAGCTGAAGAACTTCGAGGGCGAAGAGCGCCGTGTGATGACGGAGCAAGTCCAGCAGCTCCTTGATGCGGTTGCTGCGCAAAACGCGGCCGGTGGCCGCGCGGATGCGCTGCAGCAGCCGAACGACGACTTGCCTCCCCGCCGAGATCAAGGCGCGACCTCCCGGACGCCGACTAGTGGGGTCCGCGGAAGGAAAGAGAAGGAGCCGGCAGTCAGTCATAGTCGGACTCATATCACCATCGAGCGCGACCAAGACGGCCGCCCGAGAGCAGTAGAGCGGCGGGACGACTACCTGCCTCCCCCGCCCAGAAGAGAGCGGCGAGTTTCCCCGCCGTCTGTTGAGCATCCGACTCTCGGAGGTCGCCTTGGCCGCCAAGAGGGAGTCGGAGAGAATGACGCCCGTCATCGGATCGACCGACTCCACCGATCCCTGGCGCTTGAAGAAGAAGACGAGCTGGGTCCGCCTTGCTTCGGGCCCCGCATCAGAGACGAGCCCTTCCCCAAAGGGTTCACGGTCCCCCGAGACACACCCAAGTACACCGGCTCCGTGAAGCCGGAAGACTGGCTGATAGACTACTCCACAGCCGTCAGGATAGCAAATGGCAACAAGCGAGTTGCCGTGAAGTACGTTCCTCTCATGCTCCAGGGCACGACCCGGACATGGCTGAACAGCCTGAAGCCCCGCAGCATCAATAGCTGGGTCGACTTCACCGAAGCCTTCATCCGCAACTTCACAAGCATGTACAAGCGACCTCCCAAGCCACGCCAGCTCTCCTTGTGCGTGCAAGGCCCTGAAGAATCAACACGCGACTACCTCACGCTACCGGGCGAAGCCAAACTCCTGCGAGGGCGCACGAGGTGCAGAGCTATCGAGTACTTCATCGCCGGTGCCGAGGGCACCTCCTCAAGCACAAACTCCTCTCGCGACGAGCCGAAACCTCGACGAACCGCTAGTCATAGCGCATAAGTACGCCACGGCCGACTCTTCCATGAAGACGGAGATTCAAGTCAACGCGACCGCAAGGTGACTCCCAGGCTCCCGTAACTCCGTTTGGAGACACCACCGGCAACAAAACAATGAATCGACAACAAACGCAAGGCCAAAGAATGACTTCCAACAACAAGTGGTCGCGGCGATTGAAGATCGGCAATGGAAGTGCAGCCTCCGGCCAAGCGGCAGAAGGGCGGCAAATCCAATTGGTTGCCAGCCTTCTCCTATGAGCAGACTTTGGATGGTCCTTGCAAGTTCCACAGCGGCGCGAAGCCGTCAAACCACACCACCAAAAAGTGCCACTAGCTCACCAGGATCGCCAAGGGAGACGGCCTCACTCCTCCGCCATCTGCTGGGCCGCCGCCTCCGCCGCCGCCCCAGCAGTCGGCGGCTCAGCCAGTCAGCGCAGTACAAGATGAGTTCCCAGAAGAGCATGGAGCCTACGTAGTGTTCACCAGTGTGGCATATGACCGGCACAGCAGGCGCCAACAGCAACAAGAAGTAAATGCAGTAGCAACAGATGCTCCAGAGTTCATGCATTGGTCCGAGAGGCCTATCAGCTGGAGTCGGGCGGATCACCCAGAGGTGATGCCGAGTCCGGGCTCTTATGCCCTGGTCCTAGGTGCGACCTTGGCCACTGATAGGCGGGCCGCCCGTTTTTCACGGGTCCTGATAGATGGAGGCAGCAGCATAAACATCCTGTACAAGGACACCATGGAGAAGCTAGGAATCAAGCGAAGACAGCTGCAGAGCAGCCGCACCGTGTTCCACGGAATTGTACCCGGCCTCTCCTGTTCACCGATTGGCAAGATCCTGATAGACGTCCTCTTCGGAGACAAAGATCACTTCCGCCGAGAGCCGGTCTGGTTCGAGGTGGTGGACTTGAGAGCCGTACCACGCCTCTGCTTGGCCGACCTGCCTTGGCCAAGTTCATGGCGGTTCCCCACTCGCCTACCTCAAGATGAAGATGCCGAGTTCAAGGGATTCGACCAGTGCCGGCGACTACAAGAAGTCGCCGCTGCTGCCGAGAGCGATCGGCTGGCCGAGTCCCCGTGATCGCGGCGAGAAGCTGCTCCTTGACCGAGTCGTGGCGATGGCAAAAGCAGCCAGAGATGTCGCCCGACCCCAAGGAGTCGGAGGCAGAAGGATCATTCAAGCCGGCCAAAGAGACCAAGAAGATACCCTTGGTCCTGGAGCACCCAGAAAGGTACGCTGTCATGGCCACGGGCCTTGACAGCAAATAGGAAGGCGAGCTCATCGATTTCCTCCGTGAGAATCGGGACATCTTTGCATGGTCCCCCAAAGACATGTCGGGTGTACCGACGGAATTCGCCGAGCACAAGCTGCACGTCAGGCCAGATATGAAGCCCGTTAGGCAGCCCTTGCGCCGCCTGTCAGAAGAGAAAAGAAGAGTTGTTGGAGAAGAGATAGCCCGGCTCTTGGCAGCCGGTTTCATCATGGAAGTGTTTTTTCCAGAGTGACTGGCAAACCCGGTTTTTGTACTGAAGAAGAACAAGCAGTGGTGGATGTGCATCGACTACACAAGCCTAAACAAAGCCTGCCCAAAGGACCCGTTTGCTCTGCCAAGAATTGATCAAGTGATAGACTCCACAGCCGGATGCGAGCTGCTGAGTTTCCTAGATGCATACTCAGGATACCACCAGATCAAGCTGAACCCAGCGGACAGACTGAAGACCGCATTCATCACACCATTTGGAGCCTTCTGCTACCTGACAATGATGTTCGGCTTGAGGAATGCCGGCGCCACCTTTCAGCGTTGCATGCAGAAGTGCCTCCTCAAGCAACTCGGCAGGAACCCCCACGTTTATGTGGATGATGTGGTGGTGAAGAAGGAGAAGCGTGGGATGCTGCTGGAAGACCTCAAGGAGACCTTTGAAAATCTGCGCCGATTCCAATTCAAGCTCAACCCTGAGAAGTGCGTTTTCGGAGTACCAGCTTGCCAGCTCCTTGGCTTCCTGGTTTTCGAACGCGGCATAGAGTGCAACCCCGTGAAGATCAAGGCCATCGAGAGAATGGAGGTACCCAGCCGACTGTTGGATGTGCAGAAGTTCACCGGCTGCCTGGCGTCCATCAGCCAATTTATCAGTCGGCTGGGCGAGAAAGCTCTGCCCTTGTATCAATTGATGAAGAAGACCACCTTTTTTGAGTGGAACCACAAGGCGGATGAGGCATTTCTCCAGCTGAAGAAGATGTTGACTACTCCCCCCGTGTTGGCGGCTCCGACTCCCAAAGAGCCCATGCTCTTGTACATCGCCGCCACCAGCCGAGTAGTCAGCACAGTCATTGTAGTCGAGCGCAAGGAGGAAGGCAAGGTGCTCCCTGTCCAGAGACCGGTATATTACCTGAGCGAGGTACTGTCGACCTCCAAGCAGAACTACCCTCATTACCAGAAGATGTGCTACGGCGTGCATTTTGCTGCCAAGAAGCTGAAACCCTACTTTCAAGAGCATCCAATCACTGTGGTTTGCACCGCTCCACTCGCCGACATCATTGGAAGCCGAGACGCCTCCGGCCGAGTGGCCAAATGGGCTATAGATCTAGCTCCTTACACCATCTACTATCAGCCCCGCACCGCCATCAAGTTGCGCGCCGCCGACTTCCTCGACGTGGGCGAGACCGAGACTGCCGCCAAATACCGACTCCACACATTGGCGGATGCATTTCGATGGCTCCAAGATGCGCACCGGCCTGGGAGCCGGCGTCGTCCTCACCTCCCCTAAGGGCGACAAGCTCAAGTATGTGCTGCAGATCCACTTCGCCGCCTCCAACAACGTTGCCGAATATGAGGCGCTCATTCATGGGCTCCGGCTTGCCAAAGAACTCGGCATTCGCCGGATCCTGTGTTATGGCGACTCCGACTTGGTGGTTCAGCAATCATCCGGCGACTGGGACGCCAAAGACGCAAACATGGCGAGCTACCGCTTCCTGGTGCAGCAACTCAGCGGATACTTCGAGGGGTGCGAATTCCTTCACGTGCCAAGAAATGACAATGATCAAGCAGATGCCTTGGCACGAGTCGGCTCCACTCGCCAAGCGATACCTTCCGGCGTCGCCCTTCAGCGCCTCCTCAAGCCGTCTATCAAGCCTTCACCAGAGTCAGACTCCATCTTTGTGCCGGCTCCTCCAGAAGTAGTCGGATCCGACTCCAAAGCCCCAGCAGACAGCCTCAAGAAAACCACAGTTGAAACGGCCCGGACTCGAGCCCGGCCGGGGGCTGTGCCCGGTCGGGACTTCACTTGAGCCCGCCCGAGCTGCGCCCGGTCGGCCCAGACTCCGTCAATCCAGCAGAACGGCTGCAGACTCCAGCCGCCGCCTCCCAGCCCAGCCACCCTTGTCCAAGTCGCTGTGGTAGCAGTTGAAGAGATAGCAGCATCTTCATGGGCGCAGCCCATCCTCAAATTTCTAGTGAACAGAGAGTTGCCGACAGATGAGATCCTGGCTCGGCAAGTGCAGCACCGAGCGGCAGCATACACCATAGTCAACAGAGAGCTAGTCAGGCGCAGTGTCACTGGTGTCTACCAGCGCTGCGTAGAATCAGAACAAGGCCAAGCAATTCTCAAAGACATCCATCGTATGAAAAGGGCCACCATGCGGCTTCAAGAGCACTCATCGCCAAAGCCTTTCGGCACGGCTTCTTTTGGCCGACTGCCCTGGAAGAAGCTAAAGAGCTAGTCCAAAAATGCAAGGGGTGCCAGATGTTCCGCTCCAAGCCACTTCAATGGCTTCATGCGAAGACAATCCCCATCGCCTGGCCCTTCGCAGTTTGGGGCCTGGACATGGTAGGACCATTCAAGACGGCCCGAGGCGGCCTAACTCATCTGCTTGTCGCGGTGGACAAGTTCACCAAGTGGGTAGAAGCAAAGCCCATCAAGAAGTTAAACGGGCCGACTGCAGTAACCTTCATCTCCGACATAACGGTGCGATACGGCATACCGCACAGCATCATCACCGACAACGGCACAAACTTTGCCAAGGGCGCCTTGGCTCGTTTCTGCGCGACGCAGGGCATTCGACTGGACTTAGCGTCCGTTGCCCATCCGCAGTCAAACGGCCAGGTGGAACGAGCCAATGGCCTCATCCTGTCCGGCATCAAGCCTCGACTGGTCGAACCACTCGAGCGTTCGGCCGGCTATTGGGTCGAGGAGCTGCCAGCCGTCCTCTGGAGTCTGCGCACGACTCCAAACAAGTCAACCGGCTTCACGCCTTTCTTCCTCGTCTACGGTGCCGAAGCTGTCATCCCGACGGATATAGAGTTCGACTCTCCACGAGTCACCATGTACACCGAAGAGGAAGCTGAAGAAGCACGCCAAGACGGCGTTGATCTGCTGGAAGAGGGCCGACTGCTGGCACTCAGTCGGTCCAGCATCTACCAGCAGAGTTTGCGCCGATATTACAACCGCAAGGTCAAGCCGAGATCATTCCAAGAGGGCGACCTTGTGCTCCGGCTGATTCAGAGAACAGCCGGCCAGCACAAGTTGTCGGCACCTTGGGAGGGTCCCTTCATCATCAGCAAGGTGCTAGGGAACGACGCCTACTATCTGATTGACGCTCAGAAGCCTTGAGCGCGCAAGAGGGACGACTCCGGCAAAGAAACAGAGCGCCCGTGGAACGCGAATCTTCTTCGAAGATTTTACAGTTGATGCGGTATGTATCACACTATCCCCTTTGTATTAAAGTACTAAGACTTTAGGCCCCCCGAGACGAGCTCGGGGACTGCCTTTTTTGTTATCTGTATGATAAGAATTACGCTTCCGAATATGCTACTCTTTTTTATCATACTGTCTGGCACCGGGTCCGACTAATCGGCCCGGGGACTTGCCGTCTTGCGCTATGAAATGCTTCTTGCAGTCAGACAAGTAATGTGTTGCGCTCAAGCCGTCTCCTGTTGAAAGCCGCAGCTCGCAGAGCGACTGCCGGTAGGCAGAGAACAAGCAAGAACGAGCGCGCACATGAAAAAATGGCTAAGGACCTAAAAGCTTATGCATAGCTCAAGCCGGCTACCAGCCTCCCCCCACAGAGCCGACTCATGAGCAGTCGGCTCGGCGTCTTAGCTTTTATCAAAGACAGCCGACTCTCGGATAGTCGGCCTGTCGCTTTCTAGCCGACTTGCTAAAGAAACTCTAAATGGCTAAGTACTTGCCTTCCTGAAGTAGCCAAGCACTTGACCTAGCGACAGTCCGCAGAGCGGCTGTCTAGCCGGCAAGGCGGCAACTAAAGGAAGGCGGCAAAGGAAAAAGTCTAAGGAGCAACAAACAAGGAAAGGCGGAAATCAGATAAATATTTGCATAGGCCCTCGGCCGAATCTTCGAAAAGAAATTTAGGATACACCCCGCGGGTGGAATTGTTCGAACCTAACAAGTCTTTCAAAAGATTACTGAAGACAGATAAACAGAAGCGGAAAAAGCAGTCTAGGAGGCGGCCTCCGGGGCCGGAGGATCGGAGGTGACGGTGGTGTCGGGTGCCGGGGCAGTCGGCTGGGCGGCCTCAGCTTGGTCGCCTCTGGCGGCAGTCGCCTTGTCTCCGCGCGGCTCGTTGCTAGAGGCGTGATCGGGCTGAGGCTGGCCGCCTGCTTTGTCTTCTGGCGCCTCCTCCTCGCCTCCGTCCTCCGCCTCGTCCTCCTCCTCGGCGCTGGAGTCGATCACCTCCGCCGAGTCTTCGTCATACTCCGGGTTCATCCCGAACCAGTCCGGCGGCACTTCCTCACCGCCTTCAGTCCGCTCGGGCATGAAGACGCTGGTATCCGTGTACTCGGCGATGGCTGCCGCGCGCCGACTAGGGCGCTTTCTCCCTCGGCTCGGCTCGGCTTCGGCCGAACGCGGCCGATGGTCGAGTCCAGCCCGGATACCACGCCTTGACGAACTCAAAGGCCCGACGTGCTCGGCCGGGCGAGGAGCCCTTCAAGCCTCAAGACGGCGGCGGCGACTTCCGGCCGGTCGGCGGTCCGACCGCCGGCTTGCAGAGACGGCATGTCCGGCCATTGGCGGCAACCGCCGGGCACCGCACGACTGCAAGCCGCGCAGCAGAGCGCGGTAAGCCGGACGAAGACGGGCCCCAATGCTCAGGAGCTGCTCGTCGATGGTTCGGGGGGCATTGGCGGCGATCACCTCACCCTTCGCCCTTCGCGCCTCCCGAGCAGCCTTGATGGCCAGAGGGACTGCCTGCGAATGGCCAGGAAAGAAGTCTGCCAAGCAAAAAAAAAGAAAGAAGAAGAAAAGTCGGAAAATCAGAAGTCGGCCTGACACATAGTCGGAAGCCCAAAGAATACCATCAACGATGTCCTCAAGCTCGTGGTAGCCAGAGGTCAGCATCGCCTCCCTATCAGTCCAGGCGGAGCGCTCGATCTCGAACTCGGCCATGAGGGCGGCCTCCCGCGTCTTGGCCTCGTCATGCGCCTTCTGGAGCAGCTCCTTCTGCTCGGCCAGCTGCGTCGCCAGCAGATCACGCTCTTTGGCGAGCCTGCCACACTACTCTTCCTTGGCATGCCGAGCAGTGTTAGCCTCGCCCAGCTGCTCCTGGAGGGCGGCGTTGGCGCCTGAAGAACGAAGAAAGAGACAAGAAAGTCATCAGTAAATTAGATCGCCGGGGAGATCCGGCCTGACTGCTCAGCAGTCGGCCCGAATCTCGGGGACTACAGCCCGCGGGTGCGCCAGCGCGCCCCCGCGAAGAAGGAAGAAAAGAGCTCACCCCGGCTTTCCACCAAGTCGGCTGTCCGCTTGTTCAGCTCCTCGACATTGCGGTTGAAGGCAGTGGCGCGGAGGTTATGATACTCCTACAAAAAGCCGACAAAGGCAAAAGTTAGTATTCGAGTCGCGGGAGTTCGAACCGCCAGATAGCAGCCGCCCGAACTCGGGATTACACCCGCAGGGTGCTTGGCGCCTCTACGAGAAAGACAGGAATCAAAAAAGAAGAAGGAAACATACTCGGACGGATATCCGCATGGCCAGATGCGCCTGTGCAGACTTGAGGGCGCTTTCCGCAAGATTTCGCTGGACGCCCAGAGAGCTTGGTTCAGCGGGCGGTGCGCCTCCAGCGCAACCACCCGTGGGCGCGGTCTTCGAGGCCTCGACGTCCAGACTCGCCGAGCTGGCGGCGCCCGTCTCCCGAGCTTGCGGCGCTGAGGTCGTCCTCTCAAGCCGGCGGCGCGCCGGCGCGGCGACTTGAAGAAGCAGCCGCGCCTCGGCCTCGTCCGTGATTGGCGGATCCAACGGGCCCACCGGCTGTTTGCCGTGCGGCCTCCGAGGCGGCGGAGGCGGCGCGAGGGTGTCCGAGCCCGAAGCCTCGCCTCCCTCCTCCACGAGGTGGTTCTCGGTGCCGACCTCTCCGGTCTGCCCCGTGAACTCCGGAGTCGGCGGCGCCGACGACAACGGAGGGATGAGCATCGCCGATCGGCGACGCGCGGCCTCCTCAGCACGCCGCTTCGTCGCGGCGACGGTTTCGGCTTCCTCCAGCTTCTTCTGGGCGTTGGCGGCTGCCTTCTCGGCCTGCGCCTTCTCCAGGCGGTCGGCCTCCTCCTCGTCGCGCTTCTCCCGCGCGTTCGGCTCCGTCGCCTCCCGAAGGTCGTCGGCGGGATCGACCCGCCGGGTGTTGGCGGACGTCTCTACCGACCCCATGACAGAGGGGACGGCGACTCTCTCAAGGGAGAGGGGGGCTCTGGAGAACAATGAAGGGAAAATCAAAGAAGACTCGGACAGGATCCAACAAAGAAAATAAAAGAGCGTAAAGACTTACGCGGAAACTAACGGTGGCCTTCTCACTTCCCTTCGGAAGCGGTTGGCCTTCGCGGCCGCCTCCTCCCGTTTGGTCGCGGCGGCCGCCCCCTTGAACTTCTTCGGCTTGCCACCGGGCTCGCTCGGCCCGGCGAGACACCTCTTCGCACCGCCTTGGCCGGAGTGGCCGGCCCTCGGCTGGTGGCGTGGGACGACTTCCACGTCGGCGTCGTCTTCGGGCCAGTCGGCGAAGGTGGCCGAGGGCTGGCTGTCGTCGCTTCTTTCTCCGCCGCCTTCGGCGTCGGCCTCCAGCGCCGCCGCCCCCAAGTCGGGGTCGTCGACGTCGCTATCCTCGCGGTCTGGGACGTAGTCGCGGGGCTCTCTCACGGCGTCGGCTGCAGGCTCCATGAGGGGGTTCTGCCCAGAAGGAACCAACAAAGATTAGAAGCCGGAGTCGGCTACAAAAAAGACCAAACTACATAAAGATGCGACTTACCACTGGAGGGGGGTTGTCGCGCGAGTACGGCTCCTTGCCGAACTGCCAGTCCTCCGTGAACTCGCAGTGTGCAATGTGGTTCACCAAGTTCGCCACCTCCCTGCGGGGCATCTCCTTGGTGCACAGCCGGCTCGGGTCGTGGCGGCCGCTCATCTGACAGATGAGGTGAGGCCGTCCTTGGAGTGGGAGGACTCGGCGCGCCAGGAAGGCGACCAGAAGGTCGGATCCGACGAGGCCCTCCGACTGCAACAGAACTCGGAGTCGCGCTACGGCGGCGGCTCCGGAGGGAGTCAGGGGCCACGGGTAGGCTGACCCGGGACCCAGGATCTTTCAAGACATCGGGGCAGGCCACGCCCCCACTGAAGTCCCACCGGCGACCTCGGAGAGGCCGAGTCACAGCTGGCGATCTCCGGAGGAGCCGAATCCCAGATGACGACTTCGAAGCAAGCCGACTCCAAGGTGGCGACCTCCAGGAGTGCCGACTATGGGAGTCGGCCCATGACACTCCACGAAGCCCGATGCGGGGTACGGTCACGACATGGCTGTCCCTCCCTGCCTTCGAGGGCCGGCATGGCTCTGATGAGCCGATCATTGGGAGATCTCCGGCGAGGCGCAACATTGTTGCCATGCTCGCCTCGACCTCGGCTCACAAGGCGCTGCACACTGTGCCCACGCCGCCGCCTTCGGCCCGGGCAGCGGGGCCGCTTGTCGATGGGTGAATCAAGGCGCCGGGCGCGCAAGACGGCCCTCAGGGGTCGGCCTCCCGAGTCGGTCGCCTCCCTCCAGGCCCCACAAGCCATAAACCAGTTGATGGGGAGTGGCGGCGGTGATCGCTGATAGACGGCAGATCTGCTGCCATGACCCAATGACCAAGCTGCGTCATCGAGTGCCGCCTGATGTCCGCTCGTCTGCAGGACCCACCACCAGCGGGCCCTGTGAGCCGCGGAAAGGACGGCGACATGAGAGACAGACGGTGGGACCCGACCACCGGATTACCATTGTATCCCCGGGGGTTAGGCCTATATAAACCCCCGGGGCACCCATGGAAAGGGTTCGGACCTTGATAGAGATAGACACATAGCCCAGGGAGGAGAGAACTAGCCTTGCTCTCTCCTGCCTCCCGACACAGCTCTAGGAGCACCATTGTAGTCACCTTGCTATAGTGACCATGCGGAGACCCCGCAGAGCAGCAGATGAGGGTGTTATCTCCCGAGAGAGCCCCGGTTGGGTAAGATTCGCCGGCGTGCATGTCACGCCTTATCCTGCTGAGCACCGGCGACGTTCTACTCGCCCCCACCATGATAAGCCATCCTTTGGCATATGTCGCACCCAACCCCCGACAGCGGGGGTACTTGCAGGAAGAGGAGGATCAGCGACTGCAGTATGTCGCGATAGAGAGGGCAACTACATGGACAGTTCGGGTGGCGGATCCAACCACGCTGTAAGCTATAGCTTGCCGAGAGGCTTTAGCACTTGCAGAAGATCTACATCTCCAAAACATCTTGATTGCTTCGGACTGCAAGCAGGGGATTCTAGACATTGCCAAGAAGGCCGAAAGCACTTATGGAGTAGTCATTAGCGAAATCAATGAATTAGCAACTCATTTTCAGTGTATTTTTTCTTTTGAAGGTCATGTTGTCAATTATGAAGCTCGTAGTTTAGCCCGTTCTCTCTTAGTCGAGGGCTGGGACGTTATGTTTGGATCGGCAATCATCATGACCCACATTGTATCCCACATCATGTGGACTTTGATGATGAATAAAACAGATTCTTCCCCAAAAGAAATGGCACCTCATACGAGCAAACCAAAAAGAAAGGCATGGGCGAGCCGTGCGCGCTGCACCTGGCACGACGAGAGCCCCGGGCCATCGCGAGCAGCGAAAGCTGGAGGCCTGCCGGCGCGGCTGCTATGGGGCTGTTTGGTTGCTGCCCTGAGTCAAATTTGCCTGACCTGAAGGTTTCCTGGGACGCACCTGAACCCTGTTTGGTTGGTGTCCTGAGCCACCAAGTTGTAGCCTGGCCTGTAAAAGCTGACCGAAGCAATTAGCCAGACCTGGCCACCGGCAACGTAGTTAGCCTGAGTCAGGCCTCCTATTTCTTACGCCTGACTCTGCCTGCCCCAATGCCTGACATTAAAATAGTATTTCTTTGAGATAGACCGAATGGATGTGAAGTTATTTATTCACTAACTGTACTGGAACATGGTGGCATAGCTCAGGCGCAAACCAAACAGCACATCTCTCCGGCTGCCTGGTCAGGCTACCTTCACTCTGATTTTCAGGCTACCTTCAGGCTCCACATTTTCTCAGGCATACAACTCAGGGCAGCAACCAAACAGCCCCTATATGCCGCTGCGGCGAGAGCGACGGCTGCCAAACACGCCCTTGCCACACCCGGTACGTGTCGGGGCCCGACGAGCCTCTCCTCGCCGCGCCGAAGGACCACCGCGCCTTGAAGCCGACGTGACGCGACGCCTCCGGCTTCTCACGTTTGTTCTGTAGCCAAACGGGGAGGAGCTTTCTAAGCCGTGGAACGTGCGTGCACGGCGGAGCGCCACCACGTGCCCCGACGGGCCGAGCGGCTGGCCCGTCACGCTACAGGAGGAGTACCTGCAGCTCAGCCCTCTCCCTGTGGGCGACAGGTGTGCAGATGGCCGATTAATTGTGCGATCTACATCCATGTGTTGACGTGTTGGTACGAGAATACTGGCATCTTTAACTCTTCCAGAAAGGTGAAAACGAGAGCGTTGCACGGGTTTCTTGCTGGGACGTGTACTGCACGGCGATTTGAAGTCTGGACGCAACGCACGGTGCGCGTGGCTGGCAGATGCGTCGATAAGACCATCACTTCCTTTTCGAGGGCTACAAGGCCTCCAGAATATATGTTTGTTGTTGCGCTTGCAAGGACTAGAGGAGAAAAATGATGCTTCGAATCAATGCCGCGCCCTGGAGCCACCGATCCCGACGAAAAGAATGAACGGATTCATTCGCTGCCGTCCACCATTTATCATGTCATGGAGTTTTGTAGTAGTATTCTTAAGGAAAAACTCCAGCATAGTTGTCGAGCTGATCGACATAAAAACCAATGTATATAGCGATTTTGGTCTAGAATGACACTCTATAGTTGTCATAATATCAGTGCCCGCCACCCTTGTTACTTCGACTTCATCGCATCCAGGACGCATGTGTGTTTATCAACCGTGTGGCCGTGGCAGACGAAGCCTCCCCGCCTGTGAGTTCATTACCAAAAGTAGGAAAAGCCCGTAGTTCAATTACCAGAGAACCGCAGTTCAACTAGTAGAGAATCGTAATTTTAAGGTTGTTCAAATGCTAGTTGTAATCCTGCTTGCAACTCATTTTATAAATTAGTGTTGACATCCTAGGTTAAATTGGTCTTAGGCTCTGTTCGGCAATAGTCTGCTTCTTTGCCAAGGAGCGGAGCGGGCGGAGCGCCCATCTGGCGGCTCGCAAAAATTGCACTGAGTCCCGCTCCGCTCCGCAGCGGAGCTAGGAGCGGAGAGATTACGAACGGCCTCTTAAAATCTCATATAAGAAACTTCCATTTCTAAGGTGAGGAAGGAAGATGTCTTCTACGCCGATGACAAACCGATCTTGTATTACAGAAAAATTTGGTGATTGATATTATAGTGATCATGTGTTTGTGCACAAGTCTAGCAGCCTTAATACTGGGATGGTCGTTTTGGTTTCGCGGTGCATATGTTCTTTGATGAACAGTCAATTTAAAATAAATACTAAATAAAATTTTAAAATTCCAATTCATTTGTTGATATTCTTGTTAGTGTAACAAGTGTGTTTTTACAATTTTCATGTGAAACAGGATAGTAGTGCTTTATCGGTGAATAAACAAAAATAAGTGTAGCATTTGAAGATAACATTTGAAGTTTGACTTTTTTCACGGGTCAAAATGCTTAACCTTTTCTTCTAAAAATTTACAGATAGCACTTAGGTCTGACAATGGACACACCTATTTTTCAAAAAATAATTTGCTCTCAACCGACGAAAGACGATTATGACAGCTCTATAGAGTTACTTTTATACCCCGTTAGAGTATCTACAGCCGGACTTGGCAAATTCGACCCCTTAAATGCCCGCGGACGCGTCCGGGCGTGTTCGCAGGCACTGACTGGCCAGTCCTTATAGTTGGTACTATACATCCGAGTACTTCCTTTTCATCCTCTAGATACATACAAATCATGTAAAAGAAATCCTATGTACTACATACTACATACTATCTTAGCCTAGGCTTCGTCGTCGGAGATGTATATGACATCGGTGCCGTGCGGCGGGTAGATGGGCGCGTAGGAGGGCTCTGGGTCCTCCTCCTGATCTGTAGACGTGAGCATCTTGTCAAAGACTGCGGCGTGCTCCACCTTCGCCTCCTGCAGACGACAGCGGTTGACCTACGCCTCCGATTCCGACTGGAGGGAATCTATATTCGCCTGCTGCTCCTCCTGAAGATCTACGTCCCCAACGTCCTCTTCCTCAACATCCTCCTCCTCTTCAACCTCATCCTACTCCACCTCCAAGTCCTTCTCCGAATCCACCGCGTCCAGAGGTAGCCTCACGGCGATCCGGGCTTCGCGCCTTTGCCCGGATCTGCTCAAGGAGCTGCAGCCCCGTGCTTCGGCGTTAGATATAGGTACTTCCTTACCCTGCGGCATGGGGGCATGGCTACTAGTGGTGGCGAACGACGAGTGGAAAGTGGCGGCGGCGGACGGGTAGGGTTTCGGTGCCGACGGCCGGCTTAAATAGTCGGGCTAGGCACTATGCGGCCCATCGGAGCGGCACCACGCGGCGTCATCGGTCCAATAGAGGAGAACTAGCTTTGGACCGCCCTTTTTTAGAGTTTTTTTTCCTATGGGACCCATCATTAGTTCTACACGGCAGACGCGCTCGGGCGCCCCATGTCCGCGCTAGATTTAAGCTGGATATGAGGGGTGCCGGTCAAAGCAACTCCAACGGGGCGAACCATTTCGTCCGCTGGCGTCCGTTTGGGTCGACGCGGACACAAAAGTTGGCCCAACACGCCGACCCAAACGGACGCGCGTCCGCTTTTCGTCTGCCTGTCGACCCATTCCCGGTCCATTTTTGAGCCGGATTTGTGTCGGGGTGGACATGAGACGGACGTGCGCGCGCGCGCCTTCTCCTCCCCCGGGCCAGCTGGTCGATGGTAGCCTCCACCATTCCCCCCCAAAAAACATGTTCGGGAACGCGGTAATTTAAAAAAAAAAGAACCTACGATCACGCAAGATCTATAAAGGTGATTGATATGTCTCCAACGTATCTATAATTTTTTATTGTTCCATACTATTATATTACCCCTTTTGGATGTTTATGGGCTTTATTTACACATTTATATCATTTTTGGGACTAACCTACTAACCGGAGGCCCAGCCCGTATTGCTGTTTTTTTTTGCCTATTTCAGTATTTCGAAGAAAAGGAATATCAAACGGATTCCAAATGGAATGAAACCTTCGGGAGCGTGATTTTTATAACGAACGTGATCCAGAGGACTTGGAGTGCAAGTCAAGAAGCAGCAGAGGCCTCCACGAGATAGGAGGGCGCCCCCCCTATAGGGCGCACCCCTGTCTCGTGGGCCCCTCGGGCGGCCACCGACGTACTTCTTCCTCCTATATAAGCCTATGTACCCCGAAAACATCCAGGGATCCAACGAAACACAATTTCCACCGCCGTAACCTTCTGTATCTGCGAGATCCCATCTTGGAGCCTTCGCCGGCGCTCCGCCGGAGGGGGAATCGACCACGGAGGGCTTCTACATCACATCCTTGCCCCTTCGATGAGTTGTGAGTAGTTTACCACAGACCTTCGGGTCCATAGTTATTATCTAGATGGCTTCTTCTCTCCATTTGGATCTCAATACAATGTTCTCCCCCTCTCTTGTGGAGATTTATTCGATGTAAACTCTTTTTGCGGTGTGTTTGTCGAGATCCGATGAATTGTGGGTTTATGATCAAGTTTATCTATGAGAAATATTTGAATCTCCTCTGGATTCTTTTATGTATGATTGAGTTATCTTTACAAGTCTCTTCGAATTATCAGTTTGGTTTGGCCTACTAGATTGATCTTTCTTGCCATGGGAGAAGTGCTTAGCTTTGTGTTCAACCTTGCGGTGTCCTTACCCAGTGACAGAAAGGGTTGCAAGGCACGTATTGTATTGTTCCCATCGAGGATAAAAAGATGGGGTTTATATCATATTGCATGAGTTTATCGATCTACATCATGTCATCTTGCTTAAGGCGTTACTCTGTTCTTATGAACTTAATACTCTAGATTCAGGCAGGAGTCGGTCGATGTGTGGAGTAATAGTAGTAGATGCAGGCAGGAGTCGGTCTACTTGTCACGGACGTGATGCCTATATACATGATCATGCCTAGATAATCTCATAATTATTCGCTTTTCTATCAATTGCTCGACAGTAATTTGTTCACCCACAGTAATACTTATGCTATCCTGAGAGAAGCCTCTAGTGAAACCTATGGACCCCGGGTCTATCTCTTATCATATTCTCTTCCAATTTACTTTTGTTTGCATCTTTACTTTTTGCATCTATATTATTAAATACCAAAAATATATTTATCTTATCTTACTATCTCTATTAGATCTCACTTTCGCAAGTGGCCGTGAAGGGATTGACAACCCCTTTATTGCGTTGGTTGCGAGTTCTTTGTTTGTTTGTGTAGGTGCGTGGGACTTTTGAGGAGCCTCCTACTGCATTGATACCTTGGTTCTCAAAAACTGAGGGAAATACTTACGCTACTATTGCTACATCACCCTTTCCTCTTCAAGGAAAACCAACGCAAGCTCAAGACGTAGCAAGAAGGATTTCTGTCGCCATTGCCGGGGATATCTTCGCTCAAGTCAAGACATACCAAGTACCCATCACAAACCCATCTCCCTCGCATTTACATTATTTGCCATTTGCCTCTCGTTTTCTTCTCCCGCACTTCACCATTGCCGTTTTATTCGCCCTCTATTTCCCAATCTCCTCCTCCTTTTTCCGTTTGCCTTCCCATTGCCATGGCCGAATCAAAAAGAACTAAGGGCCCTTTTCCTAGGTTCTGGTACCTTGGATAACCCCTCTATCCTCTCTAAGCTCATAAATAATGATGCTATAGAAAGACCCACCGGGGTCACCAATGAGAACTTGAATAATTTTGATGAGGATGACTCTGGAATTTTTCGCTATTTGCTTGATGAGTCTTTAAAAGATGCTTGGGATAGGTTATTAAGGATTCGGGCCAGCTATGTGCCACAATATCAAATTGAAGATTACCTTAAAAGTTCCTATGTTGGCTTGCCTGCTTCTTTTAAACAAATTTTAGATTCTATTTTTGAGGGAGATTTTCTTGAAGGGGATGCTATAGATACTTATGAGAAAATGAAAACCATATTTGGGCTCCCCATGAATGATAAGGTTGAATCAACTACTCTCTTGTGCTTTTATCAAAATGAAATTATCAAAGAGATGAAGTCTAGTTTAGAGGCAAACTTCTGTAACGTGCTTAATCTTACTTCTTCCATTAATGGCCATGTGCTTACCTTAAATAGAAGAATTAATGCCTTAGAAAGGATATCCTCCTCTCCGAGTGCCAAAGATGGCACTACTTAGATCTATCTTTGCTTTTATGCCTAGCTAGGGGCATTAAACGATAGCGATAGTTGGGAGGCAACCCAATTTTCTTCGTATTTTTTGTTTTTGTTCTTGTTTAGTAATAAATCTTGCATCTAATTCCTGTTTAGATGTGTTTTTATCTTTTAATTAGTGTTTGTGCCAAGTAGAACCTATAGGATAACCTATGACGATAGTTGATTTGATTCTGCTGAAAAACAGAAACTTTGCGCGCACGAATTTAGTTATGTTAAATCACAGAAACATGATTTTGCATTGATTATTTTTGCTGCTGATCAATAAACAAAATTTCCAGGACTTCCTAGTTTGGTAGGATTTTTAGAGTTCCAGAAGTTTGCGTTAGTTATAGATTGCTACAGACTGTTCTGTTTTTGACAGATTCTGTTTTTCGTGTGTTGTTTGCTTATTTTGATGCATCTATGGCTAGTAAAATAGTTTATAAACCATAGAGAAGTTGGAATACAGTAGATTTAACACCAAAATAAATAAAGAATTAGTTCATTACAGTACCTTATGTGGTGGTTTTGTTTTCTTTCACTAACGGAGCTTATAAGATTTCCTGTTGAGTTTTGTGTTGTGAAGTTTTCAAGTTTTAGGTAAAGCTTTTATGGACTATGGAATAAGGAGTGGCAAGAGCCTAAGCTTGGGGATGCCCATGGAACCCCAAGATATTCAAGGATAGCCAAAAGTCTAAGCTTGGGGATGCCCCGGGAAGGCATCCCCTCTTTCGTCTTCGTTCATTGGTAACTTTACTTGGAGCTATATTTTTATTCGTCACATGATATGTGTTTTCCTTGGAGCGTCGTGTATTATATTAGTCTTTGCTTTTTAGTTTACCACAATTATCCTTGCTGTACACACCTTTTGGGAGAAGCCTACTTGATTAGAATTTGCTAGAATACTCTATGTGCTTCACTTATATCTTTTGAGCTTGATAGTTTTTGCTCTAGTGCTTCACTTATATTTTTTAGAGCACGGTGGTGACTTAATTTTGAAGAAATTTCTAGTCTCTCCTGCTTCACTTATATCTTTTTGAGAGACTTTTAGAACAGCATGGTATTTTCTATGGTTACAAAGTTGGTCCTAGAATGATGAGCATCCAAGTTGGGTATAATAAAAACTATCATAGAAAAGAATTGGATGCTATGATCAATATGATGCTTGATAATTGTTTTGAGATATGGAGGTAGTGATACTAGAGTCATGCTAGTTGAGGTGATTATGAAAAGTACTTGTGTTGAGGTTTGTGATTCCCGTAGCATGCACGTATGGTGAACCGCTTTGTGATGAAGTTGGAGCACAATTTTATTTATTGATTGTCTTCCTTATGAGTGGCGGTCGGGGACGAGCGATGGTCTTTTCCTACCAATCTAACCCCCTAGGAGCATGCACATAGTGCTTTGGTTTTTGATGACTTCTAGTTTTTTGCAACAAGTACATGAGTTCTTTTGACTAATGTTGAGTCCATGGATTATACGCACATCACCCTTCCACCATTGCTAGCCTCTCTTGTGCCGCGCAACTTTCGCCGGTACCATACACCCACCATATATCGTCCTCAAAACAGCCACCAGACCTACCTATTATGGCATTTCCATAGCCATTCCGAGATATATTGCCATGCAACTTTCCACCATTCCGTTCATATGACAAGCATTACTTTTGGCATATTGCTCTTTGCATGATCATGTAGTTGACATTGTATTTGTGGCAAGGCCACCTTCATAATTTTCATACTTGTCGCTCTTGATTCATTGCATATCCCGGTACACCGCCGGAGGCATTCGTATAGAGTCATATCTTGTTCTAACTTTGAGTTATAAATCCATAAAAGTGTGATGGTCTTCATTATTAGAGCATTGTCCTAGTGAGGAAAGGATGATGAAGACTATGATTCCCCCACAAGTCGGGATGAGACTTCGGACTTTACAAAAAGAAAAAAAAAAGAGAAAGGCCAAAAAGAAAAAAAGACCAAATAAAAAAAGAAAAAAAAAGAGAAAAAGAAAAAAAGGAAAAGAAAAAAATAAAATGAGAGAAAAAGAGAGAAGGGACAATGCTACTATCTCTTTTTCCACACTTGTGCTTCAAAGTAGCACCATGATCTTCATGTTAGAGAACCTCATATGTTGTCACTTTCATATACTAATGGGAATTTTTCATTATAGAACTTGGCTTGTATATTCCAATGATGGGATTCCTCAAAATGCCCTAGGTCTTCATGAGCAAGCAAGTTGGATGCACACCCACTTAGTTTCTTTTGTTGAGCTTTCATATATTTATAGCTCTAGTGCATCCGTTGCATGGCAATCCCTACTCACTCACATTGATATCTATTAATGGGCATCTCCATAGCCTGTTGATACGCCTAGTTGATGTGAGACTATCTTCTCTTTTTTGTCTTCTCCACAACCACCATTCTATTCCACATATAGTGCTATGTCCATGGCTCACGCTCATGTATTTTGTGAAAGTTGAAAGAGTTTGAGATTATTAAAGTATGAAACAATTGATTGGCTTGTCATCGGGGTTGTGCATGATTAAATACTTTGTGTGATGAAGATAGAGCAACAGTCAGACTATATGCTTTTGTAGGGATAACTTTCTTTGGCCATGTTACTTTGAGAAGACATGATTACTTTGATTAGTATGCTTGAAGTATCACCATTTTCATGTTAATATGAACTTTTATTTTGTATCATTTGGATCTGAACATTCATGCCACAATAAAGAAAATTACATTGAGAATTATGCTAGGTAGCATTCCACATCTAAAATTCCTTTTTTATCATTTACCTACTCGAGGACGAGCAGGAATTAAGCTTGGGGATGCTTGATACGTCTCCAACGTATCTATAATTTTTTATTGTTCCATGCTATTATATTACTCCTTTTGGATGTTTATGGGCTTTATTTTACACATTTATATCATTTTTGGGACTAACCTACTAACCGGAGGCCCAGCCCGTATTGCTGTTTTTTTGCCTATTTCAGTTTTTCGAAGAAAAGGAATATCAAACGGAGTCCAAACGGAATGAAACCTTCGGGAGCATGATTTTTGGAACGAACGTGATCCAAAGGACTTGGAGTGCAAGTCAAGAAGCAGCCGAGGCCTCCACGAGATAGGAGGGCGCCCCTCCCCCCTATAGGGTGGGCCCCCCTGTCTCGTGGGCCCCTCGAGCGGCCACCGACGTACTTCTTCCTCCTATATAAGCCTACGTACCCCGAAAACATCCAGGGAGCCAACGAAACACAATTTCCACCGCCATAACCTTCTGTATCCGCGAGATCCCATCTTGGAGCCTTTGCCGGCGCTCCGCCGGAGGGGGAATCGACCACGGAGGGCTTCTACATCAACATCTTGCCCCTCCGATGAGTTGTGAGTAGTTTACCATAGACCTTCGGGTCCATAGTTATTAGCTAGATGGCTTCTTCTCTCTTTTTGGATCTCAATACAATGTTCTCCCCCTCTCTTGTGGAGATATATTCGATGTAAACTCTTTTTGCGGTGTGTTTGTCGAGATCCGATGAATTGTGGGTTTATGGTCAAGTTTATCTATGAGAAATATTTGAATCTCCTCTGAATTCTTTTATGTATGATTGAGTTATCTTTGCAAGTCTCTTTGAATTATCAGTTTGGTTTGGCCTACTAGATTGATCTTCCTTGCCATGGGAGAAGTGCTTAGCTTTGGGTTCAATCTTGCGGTGTCCTTACCCGAAGGATGAAAGGGTTGCAAGGCACATTCAGTATTGTTGCCATCGAGGATAAAAAGATGGGGTTTATATCATATTGCATGAGTTTATCCCTCTACATCATGTCATCTTGCTTAAGGCGTTACTCTGTTCTTATGACCTTAATACTCTAGATGCAGGCAGGAGTCGGTCGATGTGTGGAGTAATAGTAGTAGATGCGGGCAAGAGTCGGTCTACTTATCACGGACGTGATGCCTATATACATGATCATGCCTAGATAATCTCATAATTATTCGCTTTTCTATCAATTGCTCGACAGTAATTTGTTCACCAACCATAATACTTATGCTATCCTGAGAGAAGCCTCTAGTGAAACCTATGGCCCTCGGATCTATCTCTTATCATATTTGCTTCCAATTTACTATTATTTGCATCTTTACTTTTTGCATCTATATTATAAAATACCAAAAATATATTTATCTTATCTTACTATCTCTATTAGATCTCACTTTCGCAAGTGGCCATGAAGGGATTGACAACCCCTTTATTGTGTTGGTTGCGATTTCTTTGTTTGTTTGTGTAGGTGCGTGGGACTTTTGAGGAGCCTCCTACTGGATTGATACCTTGGTTCTCAAAAACTGAGGGAAATACTTACGCTACTATTGCTGCATCACCCTTTCCTCTTCAAGGAAAACCAACGCAAGCTCAAGATGTAGCAGTGATGCATAGCAACAAGAGGGGAGAGTGTTGTCTACGTACCCTTGTAGACCAAAAGCGGAAGCGTTATGACAACACGGTTGATGTAGTCGTACGTCTTCACGATCCGACTGATCCTAGCACCGAAGGTACGGCACCTCCGCGATCTGCACACGTTCAGCTCGGTGACGTCACATGAACTCTAGATCCAGCTGAGGTCGAGGGAGAGTTTCGTTAGCACGATGGCGTGATGACGGTGATGATGAAGTTACCGGTGCAGGGCTTTGCCTAAGCACTATGACGATATGACCAAGGTAGAAATCTATGGAGGGGGGCACCGCACACGGCTAAAAGATCAACTTGATCAACTTGTGTGTCTATGGGGTGCCCCCTCCACCGTATATAAAGGAGTGGAGGAAGGGGCCGGCCGGCCTCCTATGGCGCGCCCCAAGGGGGATTCCTACTCCTACTAGGAGTAGGTTTCCCCCCTTTCCTAGTGCAACTAGGAGGGGGAGGAAGGGGAAGAGGAGAAGAAGGAAAGGGGGGCCGCCCCCCCTCCCAATTCGGATTGGGCTTGGGGGGGCGCCCCACCTCTTTTCTGCCTTCTCTCTCTTCCACTAAAGCCCATGTAGGCCGGTTAAGCCCCCGGGGGGTTCCGGTAACCTTCCGGTACTCCGGTAAATGCCTAAACTCATCCGAAACCATTCCAGTGTCCAAACATAACCTTCCAATATATCAATCTTCATGTCTCGGCCATTTCGAGACTCCTTGTCAAGTCCATGATCACATCCGGGACTCCTAACTACCTTCGGTACATCAAAACACATAAACTCGTAATACCCATCGTCATCGAATGTTAAGCGTGCGGACCCTACGGGTTCGAGAACTATGTAGACATGACCGAGACTCACTTCCGGTCAATAACCAATAGCGGAACCTGGATGCTCATATTGGTTCCTACATATTCTACAAAGATCTTTATCGGTCAAACCGCATAACAACATATGTTGTTCCCTTTGTCATCGGTATGTTACTTGCCCGAGATTTGATCATCGGTATCTCTATACCTAGTTTAATCTCGTTACCAGCAAGTCTCTTTACTCGTTCCGCAATACTTCATCCTGCAACTAACTCATTAGTCACAATGCTTGCAAGGCTTATGTGATGAGTATTACCGGGAGGGCCCACAGATACCTCTCCTAAACACGGAGTGACAAATCCTAATCTCGATCTATGCCAACCCAACAAACACCTTCGGATACACCTTTAGAGCACTTTTATAATCACCCATTTATGTTGTGATGTTTGGTAGCACACAAAGTGTTCCTCCGGTATTCGGGAGTTGCATAATCTCATAGTCTCAGGAACTTGTATAAGTCATGAAGAAAGCAGTAGCAATGAAACTAACACGGTCATAATGCTAAGCTAACGGATGGGTCATGTCCATCACATCATTCTCCTAATGATGTGATCTCGTTCATCAAATGACAACACATGTCTATGGTTAGGAAACATAACCATCTTTGATTAACGAGCTAGTCAAGTAGAGGCATACTAGGGACTATATGTTTTGTCTATGTATTCACACATGTACTAAGTTTCCGGTTAATACAATTCTAGCATGAATAATAAACATTTATCATGAATTAAGGAAATAAATTATAACTTTATTATTGCCTCTAGGGCATATTTCCTTCAGTCTCCCACTTGCACTAGAGTCAATAATCTAGATTGCATAGTAATGATTCTAACACCCATGGAGCTTTGGTGCTGATCATGTTTTGCTCGTGGAAGAGGCTTAGTCAACGGGTCTGCAACATTCAGATCCGTGTGTATCTTGCAAATCTCTAAGTCCCACTCCGACACATGATGACGGATGGAATTGAAGCGTCTCTTGATGTGCTTGGTCCTCTTGTGAAATCTGGATTCCTTTGCCAAGGCAATTGCACCAGTATTGTCACAAAAGATTTTTCATTGGACCCGATGCACTAGGTATGACACCTAGATCGGATATGAACTCCTTCATCCAAACTCCTTCATTTCCTGCTTCCGAAGCAGCAATGTACTCTTCTTCACACGTAGATCCCGCTACGACGCTCTGCTTGGAACTGCACCAACTGGCAGCTCCTCCATTCAATGAAAATATGTATCCGATTTGTGACTTAGAGTCATCCGAATCAGTGTCAAAGCTTGCATCGACGTAACCATTTACGACGAGCTCTTTTTCACCTCCATAAACAAGAAACATATCCTTAGTCCTTGTCAGGTATTTCAGGATGTTCTTGACCGTTGTCCAGTGCTCCATTCCAGGATTACTTTGGTACCTCCCTGCTATGCTTATAGCAAGACATACATCAGGTCTGGTACACAGCATTGCGTACATGATAGAACCTCTGGCTGAAGCATAGCGAATGACTTCCATTTTCTCTCTATCTTCTTTAGTGGTCGGGCATGGAGTCTGAGTCAACTTCACACCCTGTAACACATGCAAGAACTCTTTCTTTGACTGATCCATTTTGAACTTCTTCAAAACTTTATCAAGGTATGTGCTTTGTGAAAGTCCAATTAAGCGTCTTGATCTATCTCTATAGATCTTGATGCCCAATATGTAAGCAGCTTCTCCGAGGTCTTTCATAGAAAAACTCTTATTCAGGTATCCCTTTATGCTATCCAGAAATTCTATATCATTTCCAATCAACAATATGTCATCTACATATAAGATTAGAAATGCTACAGAGCTCCCACTCACTTTCTTGTAAATACAGGCTTCTCCAAAAGTCTGTATAAAACCATATGTTTTGACCACACTATCAAAGCGTTTATTCCAACTCCAAGAGGCTTGCACCAGTCCATAAATGGAACACTGGAGCTTGCACACTTTGTTAGCACCCTTTGGATCGACAAAACATTCTGGTTGCATCATATACAACTCTTCTTCCAGAAAATCCATTCAGGAATGCTGTTTTAACATTCATTTGCCAAATTTCATAATCATAAAATGCAGCAATCGCTAACATGATTCGGTCAGACTTAAGCATCGCTACGGGTGAGAAAGTCTCATCGTAGTCAACTCCTTGAACTTGTCAAAAACCTTTCGCAACAAGTCGAGCTTTGTAAACAGTAACATTACCGTCTGCGTCGATCTTCTTCTTAAAGATCCATTTATTTTCTATGGCTTGCTGATCATCGGGAAAGTCCACCAAAGTCCACACTTTGTTCTCATACATGGATCCCATCTCAGATTTCATGGCTTCAAGCCATTTCGCGGAATCTGGGTTCAACATCACTTCCTCATAGTTCGTAGGTTCATCATAGTCTATTAACATGACTTCCAGAACAGGATTACCGTACCACTTTGGTGCGGATCTTACTCTGGAAGACCTACGAAGTTCGACAGTAACTTGATCTGAAGTTTCATGATCATCATCATTAGCTTCCTCACTAATTGGTGTAGGAATCACTGGAACAGATTTCTGTGATGAACTACTTTCCAATAAGGGAGAAGGTACAATTACCTCATCAAGTTCTACTTTCCTCCCACTCACTTCTTTCGAGAGAAACTCCTTCTCTAGAAAGGATCCATTCTTAGCAACAAATATTTTGCATTTGAATCTGTGATAGAAGGTGTACCCAACTGTTTCCTTTGGGTATCCTATGAAGACGCACTTCTCCAATTTGGGTTCGAGCTTATCAGGTTGAAGCTTTTTCACGTAAGCATCGCAACCCCAAATTTTAAGAAACGACAACTTTGGTTTCTTGCCAAACCATAGTTCATAAGGTGTCGTCTCAACGGATTTTGATGGTTCCCTATTTAAAGTGAATGCAGCCGTCTTTAAAGTATAACCCCAAAACGATAGTGGTAAATCAGTAAGAGACATCATAGATTGCACCATATCCAATAAAGTACGGTTATGACATTCGGACACACCATTTAGCTGTGGTGTTCCAGGTGGCGTTAATAGTGAGACTATCCCATGTTGTTTCAAATGAAGACCAAACTCGTAACTCAAATATTCTCCTCCATGATCAGATCGTAGAAACTTTATTTTCTTGTTACGATGATTTTCCACTTCACTCTGAAATTCTTTGAACTTTTCAAATGTTTCAGACTTATGCTTCATTAAGTAGACATAACCATATCTGCTCAGATCATCTGTGAAGGTAAGAAAATAACAATACCCGCCACGAGCCTCAACACTCATTGGACCGCATATATCAGTATGTATTATTTCCAATAAGTCAGTAGCTCATTCCATTGTTCCGGAGAACGGAGTTTTGGTCATGTTTCCCATGAGGCACGGTTCGCAAGCACCAAGTGATTCCAAAAGTCCATTAGTATGGAGTTTCTTCATGCGCTTTACACTGATATGACCCAAATGGCAGTGCCACAAATAAGTTGCACTATCATTATTTACTTTGCATCTTTTGGCTTCAATACTATGGATATGTGTATCATCACTATCGAGATTCAACAAAAATAGACCACTCAACAAGGGTGCATGACCATAAAAGATATTACTGATATAAATAGAACAACCATTATTCTCTGATTTAAATGAATAATTGTCTCGCATTAAATAAGATCTAGATATAATGTTCATGCTCAACGCTGGCACCAAATAACAATTATTCAGGTCTAAAACTAATCCCGGTGGTAGATGTAGAGGTAGCGTGCCGACGGCGATCACATCAACCTTGGAACCATTTCCCACACGCATTGTCACCTCGTCCTTAGCCAATCTTCGCTTAATCCGTAGCCCCTACTTTGAGTTGCAAATATGAGCAACAATACCAGTATCAAATACCCAGGCGCTACTGCAAGCATTAGTTACGTACACATTAATAACATGTATATCAAATATACCTTTCACTTTGCCATCCTTCTTATCCGCCAAATACTTGGGGCAGTTCCGCTTCCAGTGACCAGTCCCTTTGCGAGAAGCACTTTCGGTTTGTGCTTAGGTCCAGACTTGGGTTTCTTATCTTGAGCGGCAACCTTTTTGCCGTTCTTCTTGAAGTTCCCTTTCTTCCCTTTGCCCTTTTTCTTGAAACTAGTGGTCTTGTTGACCATCAACACTTGATGCTCCTTTTTTATTTCTACCTCTGCGGCCTTTAGCATCGCGAAGATCTCGGGAACAGTCTTGTTCATCCCTTGCATATAATAGTTCATCACGAAGCCTTTATAGCTTGGTGGCAGTGATTGAAGAACTCTGTCAATGACACAATCAACTAGAAGATCAACTCCCAGCTGAGTCAAGTGGTTATGGTACCCAGACATTCTGAGTATGTGTTCACTGACAGAACTATTCTCCTTGTAAGTGCATCTAGTGCCCCTTAGTGATTTTGGTGTATTGAAGACTTATAGGTTAAGGGACTAATGTGTTTATGAGTGTACACAGGTCTACAAGTCTATGAGGAGTTTGATATTTACAGAGAAAGTCGACCCCTAAAAATGAATATCTTCGACTGAAGATTTTGGTACTCCTGAAGACTATCATGAAGGCTTTGAAAGTGAAGAAATTGGTGTGTCCGTGAAGACTTGATATTCATGCAAGGAATATGAAGCTTGAAGACTTTCGTTTTCATAGTATTGTTTTTCTCTTTCTTGAGTCATAGGAAACACCGTACTGTTAATGGGGGTCGAGGAAATACTAAGGAAAATTTTCCATGTGATGCTCAACTCAAAATCCTACACCTACCAATCCTTTCGAGTGAAGCCATTGGAAATCTCATACAGTCCAGTCAATTTCTTCGGTGACAGAGACGAAGTTCTTCTGGCCGCTAAGGAATTTGTTCTGACCGAGGAGTTAGGAATTCGCCAGTGCGGATTGCCTACATAGTGAGGAACATGATAGCCCTGAGGAATTTGTGAGTCAAATTTCCGACCGTTGCTGTGCTTTGCGCCAGCTGTCCCAAAATATCTTATCCACATAACGGTCATATCATTGAAGGGCATTTATGTCTTATCATGTCGGGCTGCTCCCTAGGCTATAAATAGCTGCCCCTACAACCACTAGCTGGTTGGCTGCTCTGAGAGAAACTAACACTTGTCATTTGAGAGCAACCCATCCTCCAAGGACTTTGAGTGAAAATCATCGAGTGAGGAAAATCCAAATCCAAACACCCACAAACCCAAAGTGATTGAGCATCACTGAAGAGATTGATCCTGCGTGGATCCGATGCTTGTTACCTTTGAAGACTGTGCTTCTTCCAGACGGTTAGGCATCATGGTCTATAGCATCCAAGAGGAATTGTGGATCGCCGAGTGACCAAAGTCTGTGAAGGTTTGGAAGTCGCCTGAAGACTTACCACGAGTGATTGGACGAGGTCTGTGTGACCTTAGTTCAAGGAGAACACGGTGAGGACTTGGTGTTCTGAGCTGCATGCTCAGTGACTGGGTGTCCGGGACTGTGTGTCCTCGAGTTTAAATACTCAGCCGCTCCAACCAGACGTACAACTGAGACAACAGTTGGAACTGGTCTACCAAATCATTGTCTTCACCAACCCTACTGGTTCTATTTCCTCAACTCTTTCATTTCCTCGTTATTGTGTTGAGTAATTGTTCATATTTGTGTTTGAAGACTTTGACTGAAGACTTTCTCAATTGCCTCAGTCCAAATTCTTCAGTCTGTTTGTCTTCATCTTGTGTTATCCTGTGTTTACGCTTTCTGTACTATGTATTTGTCTTCATTTCATCATGATGACTATGTATGTCTTCTATTATGCTTACTTCTGAGTACTTATTCCGCTGCAAGTAGTTCTTCACTAAGGAATTTCCTCACCGGAAAATTCCTCAGTGAAGAATTCATAAAAATCGCCTATTCACCCCCCTCTAGTCGATATAACGCACTTTCAATTGGTATCAGAGCAAGGTACTCCCTTGTTCTGTGTGATTTTGGTTTAACCGCCTGGAGTTTTAGTTATGTCGACTGCAAGATCGAGGAACATTTCCTGTCCCATCTTTGACGGTCATGAGTATCCTTGGTGTAAGGCCATGATGAAAAAGCGACTCATGGCTATGGACAGCAAACTATGGACCGTCACCGAGATCGGTCTTACCGATCTATGCAAGATGGCTGAGGCTGATGACATTCGCAAGTATAAACTACTCAACCTCACAGCGAAGGATGTCATCTGCTCTAGTCTGTCCTGAAATCAGTTCAGGAACATCATGCATCTCAATCACACGAAGCTAATCTAGGACCGCATCTCTGAGGTCTATGAAGGTCATCGGACTCGTCATGATCCTTGGTTTGAGGATTACAAGGAATCTCTCAATGCGATGGCATTCGAACCAGAATCATCATCGTCTACCACCCCCTGCCTTATGGCAAACGGTGCTGAGGTAACCGAATCCTACCTATCCGAATCTAGTGATGATGAATCTGGCGATGAATTTGGACCTAGCTATGTAAAACTTGCTTCCCTTGCCCATAAACAACAAAGAGCCTTGGAAAAAGTTCACTACATGCTAAATAAGAGTGATGATATGTTGGGTGAAGAAATGGATCAGTCAAAAGCATTGGCTGAAAGTCTTCAGAGACTTCATTCCAAGTTTGACGCCCTTCAAGATCAACATAATACTCTCTTGTCTGATCACGAGAAGCTTTCTTCTTAATCTCTTCAAAGAAAGCAAGATCTTGAGAAGCTAAGAGTGAGTTATGAAGATCTTCAGAAGGAGCGCGATTCATTACTTGCTCAACAAATCAGCGCCACTCAGGAAGAATTTGATCCTCCATGCTTAAAGTGCATTGAACGTGAATCTGCTAATTCTTCACCTGAATGTTCAAATGCTTCAAATGTTACAAATTCTTCACCTGAATGTTCAAATGCTTCAAATGTTAAAAATTCTTCAACTGTCTCTGCTATCACTAATTCCTCATTTGAGGACATTGCTAGTATCACTGACTATGCAGGGCTGAAGGAATTGTACATGACAGGCATGTACAAAAGCCTCAAAGGGCATCAGACTCTTTGTGATGTGCTTAAGAAGCAGATCCTCAACAGAAACTCTAGGAAAGAGGGTATTGCCTTTGAGAGGAAACTCAATGCTGATGGAACATATTGGAAGCCTGAGCAGTACCCCAAAACCTCATGGGTAGCTGCAAAGGGACCTCCAGTTGATCCATCTAACTTATTTGGCTTTACATGTGAATCTCCTCATTCTTCTGATGAGTCATTTGACTCCAATTATAAACTGTTCAAAAATCAGAATGGTGAAGTATTTGCTAGATACGTTGGCACTAACTGCAGGAACGGTTCCCCTATGAAGAAAATCTGGGTTCCCAAAAATTATGTTGAAAGTCTTCAGGTGAATGTCCTCATGACGCCACCAGTGAAGAACAGGAACCCCAGATCAAATTCTTCATATGGACCAAATTCTTCATATGGATCCAAGTCCTCATACGGACCAAATTCCTCACATGGATCAAATTCCTCAAAAGGATCAAAGTCCTCATATGAACATCATCGTGCTAACAACTCTGTTTCGCAGGGTAGAGCTAAGGGCTATGAATATGAGCATTATTCTTCAAATCATTATGTTCATAAGTCCACGAAGAATTTCTCTGCTTATTCATATGCTTACTGTCGGTGTCAAAACCGGCGGATCTCGGGTAGGGGGTCCCGAACTGTGCGTCTAGGCGGATGGTAACAGGAGACAAGGGACACGATATTTTTACCCAGGTTTGGGCCCTCTCGATGGAGGTAAAACCCTACTCCTGCTTGATTGATATTGATGATATGGGTAGTACAAGAGTGGATCTACCACGAGATCAAGGAGGCTAAACCCTAGAAGCTAGCCTATGGTATGATTGTTGTAATGGTTATTCGTCCTACGGACTAAAACCCTCCGGTTTATATAGACACCGGAGAGGGCTAGGGTTACACAGAGTCGGTTACAATGGTAGGAGATCTACATATCCGTATCGCCAAGCTTGCCTTCCATGCCAAGGAAAGTCCCATCCGGACATGGGACGAAGTCTTCAATCTTGTATCTTCATAGTCTTGGAGTCCGGCCGATGATGATAGTACGGCTATCCGGACACCCCCTAGTCCAGACTCCTCGGTAGCCTCGAACCAGGCTTCAATGACGATGAGTCCGGTGCGCATATTGTTCGGCATTGCAAGGCGGGTTCCTCCTCCGAATAATTCATAGAAGATTGTGAACACTAGGATAGTGTCCGGCTCTGCAAAATAAATTCCACATTCCACCGTAGAGAGAATAATATGTACACAAGTTCAATCTGCTGACGTATTCTGTGGCATGACGTCACGCCACTACCAAGCCTTTACTTGAATCGTTTTTTATTATACCACCTCAGCGCGTTTAGCGAAGCGGTTTCCTTGGCACGTCTTGTCGAAGCAGAGATCGTGTTCCCCTTATTCCGGGATTCCCATCAATACGGACGTGGGTAACCCAACCGTGCCCGTTGCCACGCCCCCTCTATCGGAGGCGAGTCCCGAACGGTCACGGGGACGGCTCTTGGTATTCTCCTTCTTTATAATGGGACCAAGGCTCGTTTCTTTTCTTCAATCCTCAATCGAATCTACTCCTTGCCTCGAGTTCCAACACCCAGAGCCCCAGATTAAAGTGCTTCGGACCTTCAACAATGTCCGGCTCCGACCTAAAGGGCCGGTGGATGCCCTACTCCGTCACGGAAGAGGACGTGCTAAAGCTGCGAGAGGCCAAGTACCTGACTTACGAGATTTCGCATAGGTTGCCTGCCAAAGGGCAAGCCATTCCCACCCCCGAGCCCGGCGAGTATGTCGTGTTTGTATCCCACCTCCGTCGGGGTTTAGGCTTCCTGATGGATCCTTTTGTGAGAGGGCTCATGTTTTACTACGGGTTGGAATTCCACGACTTGGCTCCGGAGTCCATCCTCCACATCTCTTCATTCATTGTCGTTTGCGAAGCCTTCCTCCGCGTTACCCCTCACTTCGGCTTGTGGCTTAAGACCTTCGACGTGGAGCCGAAGATGATCGAGGGGCGTCAAGTCGAGTGCGGCGGGGCGGTTGTGAGTAGAAGGGCCGACGCTCGATGGCCCGAGGGCTCTTTCCAGGAGGAGCTCGGCTTGTGGCAGCAGGAGTGGTTCTACATAACCGCTCCCAGGGGCAGCAGGCAGAAGCCGCCGCCCATCTTCCGCTCGGGCCCTCCACAGCGGCTGATGTCATGGGTCAGCCAAGGGCTCAATAGGGGGCCGTCAAAGGACGTGCCCCTATCACAGGGCCGAATTCGAGACCTCCAAGCGAGGGAGATCGATCTGGTCGTGGTGATGCAGGTCATGCTGATTAGGCGTCTCCTGCCCTGCAAACGCCGCCCTCTTCGGCTGTGGGAGTTTAATCCGGAGGGACCACGAATTCTCCAACACTTCATGGGTACGACACCCGCGGAGATGTACAAATTGTTCTTCGTATCACGAGAGGCGTGTCCGGAATTGACCGAGGACGCCGGCCTAAGCTGCAATCGCCTGGATACACAAGTAAGTAGCTCCGTGTCCGGACATACCGTTTGTTTGCCTTTCTGTGATTCGCCATTTGACCAATTGTCCTCTAAACAGGAGTGGATAGCACAAGCAAAACTGATACGGTGTCCGGCCCCCCTCCCAGAGACCGCGTCGGATCCCGTGCTGGTCAGGATGCTGGAGGTTGCGCCTTCAGAGGAAGGCGAAGGGAAGAACAGAGAAACTACCGCCTCAACCAAGGAGGCTTTTGAGGAAGGGGGGATCGAGAATCCCTCCTTCCAAGGGGAGAAGAGGACCGCTTCCGAAAACCCGGAGGCCAAAGCCCCGAAGCGGGGGAAGAGATCTTCACCAGAGGGTCCTGCATCCGGAGAGGCTCCGGCCGCACAGTCTCCCCTAAGGAATTAGCCCTCCAGCGAGCCGTAAGTAGAAAAAAGGGAGTTTTGTAATAAGGGACATCCCTAATTGTGCTTTTGAGGATAACTTAAGTTTTTACCTTATAGTTCGGATCTCCATCCTTCTCAGATGAGCTCGTCTTCGGGGGAACTTCGTGCGGAGATGATGGAGAGCGAGACGCCTCCATCTGCCACACCATCGGATAGGGCGGACGAGCCTGAAGTGTCATCACGGAGGGTATCCCTGAGTCCGGCAGGGCCGAATAGTCCGGCACCAACTGGTGTGCGGCCGGGGGAGCTGAAGGATCTGCTTGAGAGGGCGTCTATCTCAGAAGGTCACCGTACACTGATGAGTACGGTGATTGAAAGAATTTCATCCGCCGAAGGCGGGTTGCATGATGCCGTCAGGAGTTTGCTAGCGGGGTTTGAGGTACGTAAAAATGACATACCCTTTGACAGTTTTACACATAAAGTGCACCCTGTATAGATAGTAGCCCCTGAGACTCGGTAGGGTGTCGAGAACGACAGCGTGCCGAGGATCAAAATCCCAGGTATTGATTTTCGCCTTTCCTATGCAGGTGGCGGATAGTTCGGTGGCTAGCCGGACTGATGGAGTTGCCGAACTAAAGCGGCAACTCGACGTTGCGGATGCGGACATCGCGCTAGTCAACAGGCGACTTGACGAGTAGGTTTCTTCTCTGTGGTCACCTAGTATGGGAGCCGAAGCCCACTCCTTACAACATGTGTGCTCAATGTAGATGGTCCCGCTGCTATGGAGAGCCTTCGGGCAGAACTTGCTCAAGCCAAGGAGCAGGCCAGAAGGAGTGATGCGGCTGCCTCGAGGGCGGCCGAAGAGCTAGAAGCCGAAAGGGCTGCACACTGCCGAAGCAGGGAGGAGATGGCTAAAATGGTCGTAAAGCTGAAAGATGCTACCGACCACTATGTGGTTCTTGAAAAAGAACGCCGGACGGAGCAAGAAGACCTGAAGAAGGCCACCGCCGAAGCCAAGGATGCCCGTTCTGCAATGCGGGCTATAAAGGAGGAGTTGCGCCAGGCCGGAGATATTGTGGCTGGCAAGCCCTTTCTGCTGCGCCGGAGGTTTACAGATCCAAAGTATGCTGAGCTTGGCCAGCTGTGGGGTCTGGAGGATCCTTATATGGATTTAGCGGCGAGTGCGGCAGATGCCGTTGTGCACTTCCGAAGTTAGAAGGATCACGAGACGGGAGAGCTGTTTTGGTCTCAATTCCATAGTCTGGAGCGTTCACTTCCGCTGACCGATCGGTTGGCTGAGTGGGCTGAGCTGAATAGGCTGTCCGGACTTGCCATGACAGATATCGTGGCTCATGTCTGGCTGGATAGGCCCAAGCTGAATAGTTATTTTGGCTTATTGCATCAATTTCTTGGGGCGGTGCCGCATATCAAGGCGATGAAGCGGTCGGCTTGCATAGAGGGTGCACGGATGGCCCTTGCCCGTGTGAAGACATACTGGACGGAGATGGATGCCACCGCTGTTGCGACCCAGGGTTCGGACGAGAGCCGGTTACCCGCCGAGCACTATTTTGGGGAAGTTCTGCGTGGTGCTCGTGTAATAGAGTCGCAGTGCTCAAAAAATGTCGTGTTCAAATGAACTTTATGGTTTGTAAAACAATGTTTATAATATAAGCGCTTTTTGGTACTTGTGCATTCAAGTATTGAAATATCTCCTGTGCGGCCATTTAATGTATACTTGTGTATAACTTGAAAGATGGCAGTCTTCAGCTTCAGCCCCCACGCACATGGTGCGGGGGTGTTTGCGAAATAGCGCATTTTCACACTTAATCCAACGTCTTGGTCCTGTGAAGCAGGTGATAGGGTATCAAACGAGGCAACCGAACTATAATGCTTTATCACTTTCACTTAGCCATAGGAGTTCGAAGGTGGGGCTATGATATAGCCCCTAGGGGCATCGCGCTCTCCAATTGGGCGCGATGTGCTGACCGAAACGGTCCTTCGTCAAAGCGAGGAATTCTAAACATTCCGATAGTCGATCGAGTGGTTGACCGGTCTCTCGCTATATCATGATAGTCGGTTTTGGCTTTCATCGAGGTGCTCGCCAAATTAACACGGGCACAATTGCGAGAGTTCTCCGGTGCCGCGTTAGCCGATGATACGAACGTAAGGCAGCAAAACACGAGTCGGGCAAACCCAACATTTGACCAAAGACATGACTCGGAGCTGATGCATATAAGGCCTAACTCGAGATGCCGAACACTCCCTAAGGTATTCGGTCTTTATAATAACGGGCAGAACAATGCCCTAAGCCCCTAGTGTCCAGGTACAGGCGAGAATTTCTGGCGCGGCCGATGCCAAAACGCCAGCCTCCTCGTTGGTTATGGTGAAAAACCGTGGGATGTGAATCAACAAAAGACAGTAAGAAAGGTTTACGCAGGGACTTAATCTAAAAAGAATCCTTGCGACGGGTCCCTGCTGCACGTCTGCGCCTGTGTCTCCATTGTGCCGTATCCTAGACGGGTGTGCACGTTGTTCATCTGTAAAAAGAGAGGCACTTAGCTTGAAAGGAAATTGTGCAAAAAATGTATTAAAAATTGAAATATGAATGAATAAAGCTGAGCTTATATTAGCTCATTATTGCTCATACGCACAGCCCCTTGTAAAGGGTTGTGCGGCTAGGGAGCCCCTAGCTTATTTATGCCAGACTCGTCTAGCCGTGTCCGGGGTCTTGAACGACCTTTTAATGAGATGATGCGTGGACCGGGCATTTTAAGTGTAAGAGACGCGTAGTGTGGTATTGCGTTAAAGCGGACAAAAGCTTCACGTCCCAATAGTGCTTGATGGTTACTTTTGAATGGGGCGATGTGAAAGATTAGCTTTTCGCGTTGGAAGTTGCCGGGTGACCCGAACACAACTTCTAGTAGTAAGGCGCCCGTGCACTTGGCGTAAGGGCCTGGCGCCACTCCTTTGAAGGAAGTGTGGCTATGGCGAATTTTGGTACGGTCTATCCCCAACTTGCGGATTGTGTCTGGATATAGCAGGTTTAAATCACTGCCGCCATCCATTAGGACTTGTGTAAATTGTAGTCCGTCGATTATAGGATCCAATATTAGGGCAGTCCATCATGCGTTTCGAATACTTCTGGAATAGTCCAGGTGGTCGAAAGTAATTGGTTTTGATATCCAATCTCGAGGTTCCGCTGGGGTGGACCGTGTGACACCTACTTTGGCGGGTGCCGCACTGTTGTTCCGTATTATCACATGAAGTGAGTTTACTGTTTTGACTTCTTGTGGGAAAGTCTTTTGTTTTCCGGCGCTCTGCTGGTGGGGTTCGTCATCATCCTCACTTGGCGCGTCGAGCCCCTTGTCTTCGGCGTTGAGTCGGCCGGACTGTTTGAAACCCAACAGTCCCGATGGGTGTGATTTGCAAGCTTCCGGAAGTACTGTGGATTTGACATATCCGATCCAAAATTTTGTTGAGGTTGGATAGCTCGTCGTTGCTATCCTTAAGAGGCAATGTTTTGTTATTCAGCCGCGAGCTTTTGAATCCGGCGTTGACCGCCGTGTTCTTTGGGCTTTTTTCTTTATTTCGGCGCTGGTCCTTTCTGCGCCGTGATTTTCTGTTTCCATCTCTTATCTCGGATGTACTCGGGTCGCTGGTGCTGCATCTTGCTAGCCAACTGTCTTCCCCCGCGCAAAAGCGGGTCATGAGACTTGTTAGCGCGGCCATTGTTCTCGGCTTCTCTTGGCCGACGTCTCTGGTGAGCCATTCGTCTCGGACATTATGTTTAAAAGCTGCTAAGGCTTCGGCGTCCGGACAGTCGACTATTTGGTTCTTTTTGGTAAGAAACCTGTTCGAAATTTGCGCTACGACTCTCCGGGCTTGTTGAGTTATGTGACTTAAATCGTCAGATCCGGAGGGCGACATAAGTCCCTTGAAAATTTGCTCTAAACGCGTCCTCGAGCTCTTCCCAACTTCCAATAGTATTTTCTGGGAGGCTTTTGAGCCAATACCGAGCTGGCCCTTTGAGCTTGAGGGTAGATATTTTATGGCGTGGAGATCGCCTCCTCTAGCCATGTGTATGTGCAGGATGTAATCCTCAATCCGCACTCAAAGTCATTGTTACGTCGTATGCCTCTATGTTTACGGGCTTGAATCCCCGGGAATTCATGATCCAGCACCTCATCGGTGAAACATAGTGGGTGTCGGCGCCCTATATTTAGGCGTGCCGTTATCTTCGAACATGCGGCGTGTTGTGTTGCTTCCTGGGGCCTTCTTTTTTGGTCCATAAATGGACCTGACCGGGCCATCTGTTTTACGAGGATCATGTGTCGGCTTGTGTGCGGCGTCGCTTGTCGCTTTTGGCCTGTCATCTGGTCGTCTATCCGGCCAGGCGGCCTCTTCGCTTTTTGACTGTGGGGGCTCTATTGCCTCCTCGTCGAATTCTGGCAGCAGCTTTCGCTTCGGGTAGCTCTTTGTTTGGTGGCTATTGCCATATTTGCCCGCGGTCTTGAGTACTTTGCTCCATCTCATTTTGAGTATGTCTTCCGCTGTTTTGAGCTTCCGTTTCTCCTTTTTGAAATTTCTTGCAGTGGCGACAAGCCTTTTTCGAAGATTTGTGCTCTGGTGGTGTGTCCGGCGTGAGATCGTCTGGACTGTTGTTTTCGCCGGGCATGGATTGATTATCCGATTCGTCCTGTTCGGATGATTGCTTGGTTGCGTTTTCGTCGCCCATTGGTTTGCCCTGCTCTATTGCTGGGTCATTGGGGGTGTTGTTTTTGTCGAGGCGGGACTTAGGGCGGCGCCTGCGTCGCTGTTTTGGTTGTTTGTCGACGGAATTATCCTTTGTCGCGTCCCGTTGTTCCTCGTTATCGCTTCCTTTTGGGGTGTCCACCATATATACATCATGGGTTGGGGTGGCCTTCCAGTGCTCGGTAGGTGCTGGTTCTTGGTAGTATCCGGCATCGCCGTCCATACCGTCGATGTCTTCGGAGTCATAGTCTAGCATGTCGGTTAGATCGTCGACAGTGGCTGCAAAGTGGGTGGTGGGTGGGATTTGAATTTCTTCGTCGTCCGCATCCCAACCATCCTGACCGCAGTCCGGCCAGGGATCTCCTGATAACGAGAGATGCTTTAGCGAATTCAGGATGTCACCGAAGGGCGAGTGCTGAAAGATGTCCGCAGCGGTGAACTCCATGATCGGCGCCCAATCGGATTTGATTGGCAGGGGTGCAGGAGGTTCGGAGTCCGGCAAGGAGTCCGGCACCTTAGAGTCACGAGCTTTATAAGGGACAAGGTCAGTATTCGGCTCCATCGCCATAGAAGTTGCAGCCCCCGAGGCGGTGTCCAGCCACCTATCTCGACTGCGCGTCTGCTCCGAACTATGGGTCGAGCGGACTCGTGTCGGCCTCGTGGCACCGTCCGCGGCAGAGCTAAATCATGCCCATCGTGACGGGCGGCACGCTTCGGTCAGGCTCGAATCCGTCGAAGATCAAGTCTCCGCGGATGTCGGCCATGAAGCTTAGGCTTCCAAATCTGACCTGATGGCCAGGGCGTAGCTTTCGATCTGCTCTAGATGGCCAAGTGAATTGGCCCACAGTGCAAAGCCGCCGAACACGAAGATCTGTCCGGGGAGAAAATTCTCACCCTGGACTACGTTGTTGTTTATTGAAGGAGCCATCAAGCCTATCGGCGACGACACAGAGGAACTCTCAATGAAAGCACCAATGTCGGTGTCAAAACCGGCGGATCTCGGGTAGGGGGTCCCGAATTGTGCGTCTAGGCAGATGGTAACAGGAGACAAGGGACACGATATTTTTACCCAGGTTCGGGCCCTCTCGATGGAGGTAAAACCCTACTCCTGCTTGATTGATATTAATGATATGGGTAGTACAAGAGTGGATCTACCACGAGATCAAGGAGGCTAAACCCTAGAAGCTAGCCTATGGTATGATTTTTGTAATGGTTGTTCGTCCTATGGACTAAAACCCTCCGGTTTATATAGACACCGGAGAGGCTAGGGTTACAGTAGTCGGTTACAATGGTAGGAGATCTACATATCCAGACGCCAAGCTTGCCTTCCACGCCAAGGAAAGTCCCATCCGGACACGGACGAAGTCTTCAATCTTGTATCTTCATAGTCTTGGAGTCGGCCGATGATGATAGTCCGCTATCCGGACACCCCTAGTCCAGACTCCTCACTTACCCTAACCCTCTTATGTGAAACGAAGTGGTTTGGCATCTTTGCCACCTTTCTCATATGGTGCTCGCAGAGTGATGAACTCTTTGCCACCCTCCGTATGTGGGTGGTGAAGAAAAGAACTAATCTCTTATGCAGGGTCAGGTCTCCGCACGTGCTTTAACGCTCAAGAATTTGCTTTGGCCCTGAAAAATGCTCGAAAGGACGCAGTTAATCATGATGAAATGAACCTTCATTTCACACGTCCTCAATACTGCTTATCTGTGCTATTGCTTGATGAAATTGAACTGATGATACTGATGCCATATTCTTCACTGATGAAGTATATGAGTTTGCAAGCTGCACTAATTCATCTGCAGGATGATCAACCCAAAGCAAACGAGTGGGTCCTTGACAGTGGTTGTACAAATCACATGACTGGTGACAAGAATCTATTGATGGATGCTCCATTAACACCATCACATCTCAAGCATATCATCTTCGCTGACAAAGGCAAAAGTCAGGTATTGGGTCTAGGTAAGGTTGCGATCTCTAAGGATCGACACATGGACAAAGTCATGCTTATCGAGTCCTTAGGATACAACCTCATGTCTGTCTCAATGCTTTGTGATCTTGATATGGTTGTTGTCTTTGGCAAGTATCGTTGTGTTGTGATCATGGAAGCTAACAATTCCAAAGTCTTCGGAGGCTTTAGGAGAGGAGACTTGTACATTGTTGATTTCTCTACAGGACCACAACCTGCGTGTGCTTACTCGCAAAAGCTTCAGAAGGCTGGCTATGGCATCAATGACTTGGTCATGCTGGCATGAGGAATCTGCACACGCTCGCGAAGAAGAAGCATGTCATTGGCATTGAGAATGTCAAATTCCTCAAGGATCACCTGTGTGGTGCCTGTGAAGCTGGAAAAATGACCAAGGCCAAGCATCCAGCGAAGACTATCATGACCACCACTCGACCATTTGAATTGCTTCACATGGATCTCTTCGGTCCTAATCATTATTCTGCTGTGACTAATGATGCATCTCTATATGGCTTTGTTATTGTTGATGATTACTCTCATTACACATGGGTACACATTGTTACTTACAAACATGAAGTGCAGGAAGTCTTCAAACGATTTTCCTCGAGGGCTTCAACCAACTTTGGTGTGAAGATCAAGCACATCGGGAGTGACAATGGAACTGAGTTCAAAAATTCCGGTCTTGATGGCTATCTTGATGAACTTGGTATTACTCATGAATTATCTGCTCCTTATACTCCTCAGCAAAATGGCGTCATGGAGCGCAAGAACAGAACTCTTGTTGAGATGGCTTGCACTATGCTTGATGAATACAAAACACCTCATCGGTTTTGGATTGATGCAATTGATACCGCGTGCCACATCATCAACAGAGTATATCTTCAAAAATTCTTCAAGAAGACTGCCTATGAACTCCTCACTGACAAGAAACCAAATGTGAGTTATTTCAAAGTCTTCGGTGCTAAATGTTGGATTAGAGATCCTCATCACAATGCTAAATTTGCACCAGAAGCACATGAAGGTTTTATGCTTGGTTAGGGAAAGGACTCACACACCTACAGAGTCTTCAACATCGCTCTTCACAAGATTGTTGAAACTGTAGATGTGCGGTTCGATGAAACTAATGGCTCGCAAAGAGAGCACCTACCTTCTGTGATAGATGAACCAACACATGAAGATTCTATCAAGTTCAAGGCTACTGAAGATGTTATTCCTACCGAAGAATCTACTGAAGAATTCATTCCCGAACGCGAAGACCGTCCAGCTGATGTACCTGAGGAAAATGCTGAAGAAAATGGTGCTGAAGAAAATGTTGATCAAATTCCTCGACGTCAACCAGCTCATCCTCGCGTTGCAAAAGAAGTGCAAGTTGAAAAGATCATCGATGACATTGAAGCACCAGGTCCTCTCACATGCTCAAAAGCTTCACATTTATCTAACTTTTGTGGGCACTATGCTTTTGTCTCTATCACAAAGCCCACTAAGCTAGATGAAGCATTTCTGGAGCCTGAGTGGATTCAGGCTATGCAAGAAGAATTACATCAGTTCGAGCTCAATAATGTCTGGGAACTGGTCAAACGTCCAGATCCTCGCAAGCATAATATCATCGGCACAAAGTGGATCTACCGCAACAAGCAAGATGAAAATGGCCTTGTGATGAGGAATAAGGCACGACTTGTAGCTCAAGGCTACACATAGGTTGAAGGAATTGATTTTGATGAAACTTTTGCACCTGTTGCTAGACTTGAGGCTATTCGCATATTACTTGCTTATGCTAATCATCATAATATCACTTTATATCAAATGGATGTGAAAAGTGCATTCCTCAATGGTAAGCTTGAGGAAGAAGTATATGTTGCTCAACCCCCAGGTTTTGAAGATCCAAAGAATCCTGACAAAGTCTTCAGACTCAACAAGGCCCTCTATGGCCTCAAGCAGGCCCCTCGGGCGTGGTATGATACTTTGAAGGAATTCTTCGTGAAGAATGGATTCACACCCGGTTCACTCGACAGTACTCTCTTTACTAAATCTTATGATGGTGAACTGTTTGTGTGCCAAATATACGTTGATGATATTATCTTTGGTTGTACTGACCAACGTTATAGTGATGAATTTGCCTATATGATGAGTGAAGAATATCAAATGTCTATGATGGGAGAGTTGAAATTCTTCTTAGGTCTTCAAATTCGTCAACAGCACAATGGCATATTCATATCTCAGGAGAAATACCTCAAGGATGTACTGAGGAAATTCGGCATGCAAGATTGCAAAGGAGTCAAAATTCCTATGCCCACAAATGGCCATCTACGACCGATTTAAAATGGTATTGACTTGATCACAAGGTATACCGCCCATGATTGGTTCTTTATTGTACTTATGTGCATCTAGGCCGGATATAATGCTTAGTGTTTGCATGTGTGCCCGATTTCAAGCAACACCGAAGGAATCACACCATAAGGTTGTGAAGCATATTCTTTGATATCTAGCTCACACACCAACACTAGGACTATGGTACCCCAAGGGCTCTACTTTTGATCTCATTGGATATTCGACTCGACTATGCTTGGTGATCGTGTGGACCGCAAGTCAACATCCGGTACTTGTCATTTCTCGACGATCTCTCGTCCATTGGTCCTCAAGAAACAGAATCGTATATCATTGTTCATCGCGAAGCTGAGTATATTGCTGCTGGTTCTTGCTGTGCTCAATTGCTGTGGATGAAGCAAACTCTCAAGGACTACGGCATCAACATGAAGAACGTGCCTCTCTACTGTGACAATGACAGCGCCATCAAGATTGCTCATAACCCAGTTCAGCACTCGAAGACAAAGCACATTCAGATCCATCATCATTTTCTTCGTGATCATGTGTTGAAGGGCGACATTGCTATTGAACATGTGAAGACTGAAGAACAGCTAGCCGATATCTTCACAAAGCCCTTGGATGAGAAGAGATTTAGCAAGTTGCGGTGTGAGCTAAATATCTTAGAGTCTTCGAATGTTCTTTGAAAAGGACACACATCCTAACACTTACGCAAAATTGATGACTTAGATGTGCAACACATGAAGAAATGTTTTTCTTCAATCAATGAAGAATAACACTCTAAGTGTGAAGAAATTAATGAAGAATTTGATTCTCAGAACCCTACGACAATTGTACACGGTGTCTGAAATCATTATTCTTATACGGTGGGTCACGCCACCACCAAAGTTGAAAATCTTCAATTTGAGTTATTCCTCAGTTTTGAAATTCTTCAGTTTTTTAAATTCTTCAACTTTGCAAAATCTTCACTGTTTCTGTCGTCTTTCTTCATTGGCTATATATATATATATATATATATATATATATATATATATAGTTTATGTCCTCTACAGCATTCACTTATGGCTATTTCTTCAAGTTGCTTTTTTTTGCTAAGTGAATGTGATCGGACCCTTCCCCCTCTATGCTATACTCAACCAAATCTATTCACAAATTCTTCATGTGCGTTCTATTTGAAACTAGTTCAAAATCTTCACTGTGTCCTGTCAGCTGAAGAAATTGCGAACGGAACTTTAAAACTAATCTTATCCAAAATTTTTGGTTTTGCCGCTCAAACCGTCCCGTTTCCCACGATAGACTTATCTATTCACCCACGATCTAACACGATCTCCACTATTCAGTACGTGGGTGACACATGTCAAGCGAATGAGAAGGGCCAGGGGCACGTTCGTCCTAAATCTTCGGACGAACAGTTTTTTCACTGCGACTATAAATACCCCCTCACCCTTCCTCTCTTCCTTTACTCCGCTCGACCGTTCTCTCTCTCTCTCTCTCGATCTTCTCAAACCCTAGCGCCGCCGCTACTCCATCATCGCCAGTGAGGAAGAGCTTCACTGCCTCGACCTCGTCGCCGTCGTACTCGCGCCGGACGCGGAAATCTTCACTCCGCCGCCGTCGTAGCTGTCTTCCTCCGCCAAGTTAGGGTGTGGAAGATCTGAACTGACGAGCTTCAAATCTACACTTCTCAGTTCGTCATGTTCTTCAATCAGGGTAATTAAAAGTTACTTTTACTGCTCTCTTTGATTCAAATTTTCTCCACAAAATCTTCAAAGGTGTTTTATTCTTCAAATCCTCACACACAAACACCTTACATGTCATCTGTCCTTGATTCATTTCCCTAAGCATCATTTTCTTCAAGATTCCTCAATTGTGTGGATCATCGATCTATACAACTCTGGGACCTAAGACAAAGTATGCTTAGTGAAATTCTTCAAGACTCATCTGGTCAAATTCCTCAAACTTTTTCATTTTGAAAACCTTCTGAGAACGCATATGACCTCTTCAAATTCCTCGCAACTATACTCTTTTCACAGGTACTCATGTCCGCTGCTAAATCACTAGGTTCTCATCAACTTAACTCATTTGCAGCATTCCTTGAAGAAAAGTTGCATACTTCTTCAGAGTGTTCAATTGTTCAAATTCCTCGTCTGAAGAATATGTCTGAAGGTAAGAAACCACAGAAAGGAGGAAAGAAGCCTGAGGTCATGACTGCTTTTGAGATCCCTGATGACATTTATAAGGACTATTGCACACCTGATGAGGCCAAGTTCGGCAAAGAGAAAAAAAATCAGCGCAAGGTGCGCATACAGAGGATTGAAAGGAGATGGGCAAGAGAATGGAGGGAGTACAGATATGTAACTCCAAAGTATATAAAGAAATTCGCTCTAAATCCTCCATGCCCAAGAGCTCCATTGGCACCTAGCCAAGAAGCTGATCCCACCAGCCTCAAGCGCGGTGAGGATTTTCCTGGTGAATGGGCCAGGCGCCAAGCCAAGTTGGCTAGACAAGCCAAAGAAGCAATGAGGAAATTTAATGAAGGCTCTGCTGCTGCTGCCACGAAGGCCTCTGACAAGCCCAGGAAATCAATGGCAAAGAAGCCCGCTCACAAGCCAAGTGCTTCAACAACTGTGCCCTCACGGCCAAGTTCCTCAGCAATGCCCTCACGGCCAGAATCTTCAAAGCCCTCACGGCCAATTCCTCACGCTGCTCCAGCTCCTCCAAAGTCCTCAGTTGCTCCGACAAAGTCCTCAACACCTGTTCACCTGGCCACATGCCAAAGGACTACAGGCATCTGCATTGCCTCTGGTGTCTCAGCAAGTTCCTTAGCTGCACCAAATTCTTCATCAGGCCCCACTCTGCTGAAGACAAAGGCCACTGTTGGACGAGGTCCTCGGCCTAGTCCAAAGAAGAATCAAGTTGCCTTCCATGTGCCATCTGACGATGAAGCTGATGATGAAGAACTTGCAGATATCATCAGAGATAGGCAGGAAAGGGCTGCTAGAGCCAAAGGCACAAATGTGCCACTGCTTTTGGATCCTAAGGTGATCCTCGACTACATTGATCTCTGGCACAAGGACCCAAACACTCCTATGCCTGATTTTCATCTGACACCTAGCCAAAGTCACGTGCTGACCCACTTCAAAAATGAAGAAAAATGGAAATTTGAGAAGGCCAGGCAAATCAAGAAGGCTTAGTTCAGGAAAGAGAAGTTTCTGAAGAACAATGTTGTCAAAATGACACCTGATGAACTCCTCAAGATCCAGTCTGAGATCAAAACCCTCAGCGATTACTTCAATTCCTATTATGCTGATTGGCAAGGAGCCAAAGTCAGGTTTGTTAAACTGACTGAGAAGTTCACCAATGTTGCAGCCCCATCACAACAAGAAAGTCCTCATGCTACAGCCTCTGCTCAGCAAACTGAAGAACATGCTAGCACCGCTGATGATTTTCAGCCTGCTGAAGAAAATGCTAGTTCCAGAGCTGATGACTCCATTCCATTTCTTGAAGAAATCGCCAGGCATCCACTAGTGGTGCGCCTGAAGAAAATGAAGAAGTCAGGGCAACTGCATCAGTTGCGCCTGAGGAAATTCAACCAGATTCCTCAGCTCCTCCTGCGCCTACACCAACTTCTACCGTTCCATCTACATCAGATGTAAGGAAGACCAAGGCTGCAGAGAAAGCTGCAGTGAAGAAAAGGAAAGCATCGTCTGCTTCAGATTCTTCAGCTCCGAAGAAAATGAAGACTATGACCAGCTCTTTTGAGAACCCTATTGATGTTGTTCCGATTTCCACCATGCCATCAAAGGAGCTTGTTCCTTATGGTGAAGAATATGTGATCCCTAGCGGATCTGATGAAGAACATCATTCTACTGCTTCGTCAGAGCAGATTGATGAAGAAAATGAAGTGGATGCAATCCCTTCAACTCCTGTTGCTTCCTCGCCCATGCCTTAGTTCACAGCTGAAGAGACTGGCATTGAATAACTTGAAGATGAAGACGTGGACATTGGATGCACCACGCCTGTGATGAATGATGACTTTTGGGAAAGTCAGCATCCCAATTCTCCACACTTCACCCCACTACAAAGAAATACCTCACCCCTCGCACCAACTGCTCAAATGGGCTCTGAGAAACTCATCCCACCTCATCTGCATGAAGAAATTCCAGCCACTAGTGTCAAGAAACTGCTTCTTCGACACCTTAAACATGCAGACTGCCACTGAAGAGGAACCAGAAATTCCTCAGCCTGAAGAACCTAAGATTGTGATTCCTGAGGTTGTGATGCAACTCACTGACACTCCTGTGCCCAAGCCAAAGGATCCATTCTCAAAGAAGCAAAAGTTCAAGGCTGCTAATTTCTTCAACGAGCATGTGTTCTTCACTGACTATAATCCATATGATTCTGCTCGCATAAGGAAGAGGCGTTTTTGGACTGCTAGTCAAGCAAATTTTTATTCCTCTGTGCTATTCGATAAAGACAAAGTCTTCGAGCATGCACACATTCCTCACGTGGACATGGAATCTTTGCCATGCTTCGAGCCAGTCCTCAGTGTTCTTCACGATGCTGGATTACTGAATTTCAACACTGACATCTGTGATTGGAATGAAGAACTCATTCTTCAATTCTATGCGACGCTGCACATCACAGGAAATTCTGAAGATGTGAACACTTGGGTGCTGGACTGGATGTCTGAAAATACTCACTACAAGGCACCAGCAACTGAATTGCTTCGTGTCCTCACACTCAGTCCTCCCCTTGATGGTGCTCGTTGCATCTACAATGAACCTGAGCTTACAAATCATTACATGCAAGTGCTGATGAAGCCTTTGAAGCTAGGGCAGGCCCCACGAACCAAATTCCTCGTCAAGGAATTACTGTATGTGCCACGGACTGTCTATCGCATTCTGACGAAGACAATGAGTCCTATCAAAGGCCACAACTCAAATGATGAAGAAGTCGTTGGCATCATGAAGAATATGCTTTTCAATATCATTCATGGCGTTCCCATTAACTTCCATGATTTCTTCATGAGGACTCTGGCCAATATTGCTATGTCACCATTTGAGCTGAAGCCTTATGCACCATGGATTATGAAATTCATCAGATAAGGTCTTCACTCAACTATAAGATCGACACTCAACCATGGCGTTTCTTGCCTCCAATTGAAGTCCTCAAAAGGACATATTCCTCAGCTGATGACAAAGGCAAGGTACCTGCTGTGATAGATGAAGGCATTCGTCCATTGGATGGTCAATTTCGCAAGGCTGCATCTTACTCCACCAATGATGACTCTGCCACACATGATTCTGCCGCCAACACCTCTGCCAAGCAAATTCCTCAAGCCACAGCTCCCAGGGTGATGATTGGTCGTGAGTTACTCCTCAGTCTTCATCAGAAAGTTGATCACAATCAAAAATGGGTCAAGCATCAGTTTGGTTCAATTCTTCACAACATGACCTCAACTCACAATGCAGTGAAGAAAAACCAATACTACCTCCATGAAACCTTCAACCGTACCTGGGTTGTTCTATCTCATATCTACAACGCAGATGACCTGAAGAGCATGGGTCTCAAGAAAGAATTTGACTAGTCTGCACCTCCACCGAAGAAATTCAAGAAGGTCAAGGTTCCTTCCTTGGAAGCCAGCTCCTATTCTTCATCGCGCGCCACTGATGAAAATGAAGACTTGGACGACACTGCGGTAGGCCCTACTATGACAACCAACCCCGACAACGCTGGCGCTCCTCCATCAACTTGATAATCTTCAGGGGTGTTAGTCCTCAGTTTTGATCCTTTTGGTCATTCGTTGACAAAGGGGGAGAAATCTGAGTTAGTCTTCAAGCGGGTCTATTATATGGGCATTTTTTTGTTAAGTTACAATTCTCGCTCTTCTGAAACTTTTATTGGATCGAGTTGTAATCTTAAACCCGATGGTGCTCTGATACTTTTGCTGCACTGTGCTCTGATTTTGCATGCTTATTCCTCGTTAATATTATTGCTCGCATGCTGAATCGCTTCAGGCACCATATTTCATCATGCATTTCAAATTCTTCATACTATATGTCAAATGCATTTATGAATTACAAGATATAGGGGGAGATCTCCATGATTCAACTCTTCAAGTGTGCATTGCTTCAAAAGCAAATTCCTCACTATGCACATCTTCAGGGAGAGTTCTCTTGCAATCAAATTCCTCAATATCAGTACTTACACTTCATATGTTTATCCCCGTTGAAAACTTAACCTATATTGTCATCAATCACCAAAAAGGGGGAGATTGTAAGTGCATCTAGTGCCCCTTAGTGATTTTTGTGTATTGAAGACTTATAGGTTAAGGGACTAATGTGTTTATGAGTGTACACAGGTCTACAAGTCTATGAGGAGTTTGATATTTACAGAGAAAGTCGACCCCTAAAAATGAATATCTTCGACTGAAGATTTTGGTATTCCTGAAGACTTTGAAAGTGAAGAAATTGGTGTGTCCGTGAAGACTTGATATTCATGCAAGGAATATGAAGCTTGAAGACTTTCGTTTTCATAGTTTTCTTTTTCTCTTTCTTGAGTCATAGGAAGCACCGTACTGTTAAAGGGGGTCGAGGAAATACTAAGGAAAAATTTCCATGTGATGCTCAACTCAAAATCCTACACCTACTAATCCTTTCGAGTGAAGCCATTGGAAATCTCATACAGTCCAGTTAATTTCTTCAGCGATAGAGACGAAGTTCTTCTGGCCGCTGAGGAATTTGTTATGACTGAGGAGTTAGGAATTCGCCAGTGCGGATTGCCTACTCAGTGAGGAACATGATAGCCCTGAGGAATTTGTGAGTCAAATTTCCGACCGTTGATGTGCTTCGCGCCAGCTGTCCCAAAATATCTTATCCACATAACGGTCATATCATTGAAGGGCATTTATGTCTTATCATGTCGGGCTGCTCCCTAGGCTATAAATAGCTTCCCCCTACAACCACTAGCTGGTTGGCTGTTCCGAGAGAAACTGACACTTGTCATTTGAGAGCAACCCATCCTCCGAGGACTTTGAGTGAAAATCATCGAGTGAGGCAAATCCAAACCCAAACACCCACAAACCCAAAGTGATTGAGCATCACTAAAGAGATTGATCCTGCGTGGATCCGACGCTTGTTACCTTTGAAGACTGTGCTTCTTCCAGATGGTTAGGCGTCATGGTCTAGAGCATCCAAGAGGAATTGTGGATCACCGAGTGACCAAAGTCTGTGAAGGTTTGGAAGTCGCCTGAAGACTTACCACGAGTGATTGGACGAGGTCTGTGTGACCTAAGTTCAAGGAGAACACGGTGAGGACTTGGTGTCCTGAGCTGCATGCTCAGTGACTGGGTGTCCGGGACTGTGTGTCCTCGAGTTTAAATACTCAGCCTCTCCAACCAGACGTACAACTGAGACAGCAGTTGGAACTGGTCTACCAAATCATTATCTTCACCAACCCTACTGGTTCTATTTCCTCAACTCTTTCATTTCCTCATTATTGTGTTGAGTAGTTGTTCATATTTGTGTTTGAAGACTTTGACTGAAGACTTTCTCAATTGCCTCAGTCCAAATTCTTCAGTCTGTTTGTCTTCATCTTGTGTTATCATGTGTTTACGCTTTCTGTACTCTGTTTGTCTTCATTTCATCATGATGACTATGTATGTCTTCTGTTATGCTTACTTCTGAGTACTTATTCCGCTGCAAGTAGTTCTTCGCTAAGGAATTTCCTCACCGGCAAATTCCTCAGTGAAGAATTCATAAAAATCGCCTATTCACCCCCCTCTAGTCGATATAACGCACTTTCGCTCCTCCATTTTGCAGCTGTAGAACTTGTTGGAGACTTCATATCTCTCAACTTGGGCATTTGGTTGAAATATTAACTTTAAATCCTGGAACATCTCATATGCTCCATGACGATCAAAACGTCTTTGAAGTCCCGATTCTAAGCCGTAAAGCATGGCACACTGAACTATCGAGTAGTCATCAGCTTTGCTCGCTGCACCTTCTTAACGCCATCGAGAGCATCTGCAGCAGGCACACCGGCGGTGCTTCTAGGACGTAATCCTTCTATGCAGAAATGGGGATAATCCTCAAGTTATGGACCCAGTCCGTGTAGTTGCTGCCATCATCTTTCAACTTGCTTTCTCTAGGAATGCATTGAAATTCAAAGGAACGGTAGCACGGGCCATTGATCTACAACAACATAGACATGCAAAATACTATCAGGTACTAAGTTCATGATAAATTAAAGTTCAATTAATCATATTACTTAAGAACTCCCACTTAGATAGACATCCCTCTAATCATCTAAGTATCACGTGATCCAAATCAACTAAACCATGTCTGATCATCACGTGAGATGGAGTAGTTTTCAATGGTGAACATCACTATGTTGATCATGTCTACTATATGATTCACGCTCGACCTTTCGGTCTCAGTGTTCCGAGGCTATATCTACATATGCTAGGCTCGTCAAGTTTAACCCGAGTATTCTGCGTGTGGAAAACTGGCTTGCACCCATTGTATGTGAACATAGAGCTTATCACACCCGATCATCACGTGGTGTCTCGGCACGATGAACTGTAGCAACGGTGCATACTCAGGGAGAACACTTGTACCTTCAAATTTAGTAAGGGGTCATCTTATAATGCTACCGCCATACTAAGCAAAATAAGATGCATAAAAGATAAACATCACATGCAATCAAAATATGTGACATGATATGGCCATCATCATCTTGTGCTCATGATCTCCATCACCAAAGCATCGTCATGATCTCCATCGTCACCCGCGCGGCACCTTGATCTCCATCATAGCATCGTTGTCGTCTCGCCAACTATTGTTACTACGACTATCGCTACTGCTTGGTGATAAAGTAAAACAATTACATGGCGATTGCATTGCATACAATAAAGCGACAACCATATGGCTCCTGCCAGTTGCCGATAACATTGTTACAAAACATGATCATCTCATACAACAATTTATATCACATCATGCCTTGACCATATCACATCGTAGCAAGCCCTGCAAAAACAAGTTAGACGTCCTCTACTTTGTTGTTGCAAGTTTTATGTGGCTGCTACGGGCTTCTAGCAAGAACCGTTCTTACCTACGCATCCAAACCACAACGATTTTTCGTCAAGTGTGTTGTTTTAATCTTCAACAAGGACCGGGCGTAGGCACACTCGATTCAACTAAAGTTGGAGAAACAGACACTCACTAGCCACCTGTGTGCGAAGCACGTCGGTAGAACCAGTCTCGCGTAAGCATGCACGTAATGTCGGTCTGAGCCGCTTCATCCAACAATAGCGCCGAATCAAAGTATGACATGCTAGTAAGCAGTATGACTATTATCGCCCACAACTCTTTGTGTTCTACTCGTGCATATAACATCTACGCATAGACCTGGCTCGGATGCCACTGTTAGAGAACGCAGTAATTTCAAAAAAATTCCTATGATCACGCAAGATCTATCTAGGTGATGCATAGCAACGAGAGGGGAGAGTGTTGTTTACGTATCCTCGTAGACCGAAAGCGGAAGCATTATGACAACGCGGTTGATGTAGTCGTACGTCTTCACGATCCGACCGATCCTAACACCGAAGGTACGGCACCTCCGCGATCTGCACACATTCAGCTCGGTGACGTCCCACGAACTCTACATACAGCTGAGGTCGAGGGAGAGTTCCGTTAGCACGACGGCGTGATGACAGTGATGATGAAGTTACCGGCGCATGGCTTCGACTAAGCACTACGATGATATGACCGAGGTGAAGATCTATGGAGGGGGGCACCACACACGGCTAAAAGATCAACTTGATCAACTTGTGTGTCTATGGGGTGCCCCCGCCCCCATATATAAAGGAGTGGAGGAGGGGGCCAACCGGCCTCCTATGGCGCGCCCCAAGGGGGATTCCTACTCCTACTAGGAGTAGGTTTCCCCCTTTCCTAGTCCAACTAGGAAGGGGAAGGAAGGGGAAGAGGAGAAGAAGGAAAGGGGGGTCGGCCCCCCTCCCAATTTGGATTGGGCTTGGGGGGGGGCTCCTCTTGGCCGCCTCCTCTCTCTTCCACGAATGCCCATGTAGGCCCCTTAAGCCCCCGGGGGGTTCCGCTAACCTCTCGGTACTCCGGTAAATGCCTGAACTCATCCGAAACCATTCCGGTGTCCAAACATAACCTTCCAATATATCAATATTCATGTCTCGACCATTTTGAGACTCCTCGTCATGTCCGTGATCACATCCAGGACTCCGAACTATCTTCGGTACATCAAAACACATAAACTCATAATACCAATCGTCATCGAACGTTAAGCGTGTGGACCCTATGGGTTCGAGAAGTATGTAGACATGACCGAGACTCACTTCTGGTCAATAACCAATAGCGGAACCTGGATGCTCATATTGGTTCCTACATATTCTACAAAGATCTTTATCGGTCAAACCGCATAACGACATATGTTGTTCCCTTTGTCATCGGTATGTTACTTGCCCTAGATTCGATCATCGGTATCTCAATACCTACTTCAATCTCGTTACCGGCAAGTCTCTTTACTCGTTCCGCAATACTTCATCCTGCAACTAACTCATTAGTCACAATGCTTGCAAGTCTTATAGTGATGAGTATTACCGAGAGGGCCCAGAGATACCTCTCCAAAACACGGAGTGACAAATCCTAATCTCGATCTATGCCAACCCAACAAACACCTTCGGAGACACCTGTAGAGCACTTTTATAATCACCCATTTATGTTGTGACGTTTGGTAGCACACAAAGTGTTCCTCCGGTATTCGGGAGTTGCATAATCTCATAGTCTCAGGAACTTGTACAAGTCATGAAGAAAGCAGTAGCAATGAAACTGACACGGTCATAATGCTAAGCTAACGGATGGGTCATGTCCATCACATCATTCTCCTAATGATGTGATCCCGTTCATCAAATGACAACACATGTCTATGGTTAGGAAACATAGCAATCTTTGATTAACGAGCTAGTCAAGTAGAGGCATACTAGGGACTATATGTTTTGTCTATGCATTCACACATGTACTAAGTTTCCAGTTGATACAATTCTAGCATGAATAATAAACATTTATCATGATATGAGGAAATAAATAATAACTCTATTATTGCCTCTAGGGCATATTTCCTTCAAAACCCTCCCACCCGCGTGTGCTCCCTCACAACGACCTCGACGCTGCCTCCGGCCTCACCTCCCTCGCCTTGTCCGGCATGACGACCGCCCCCTCCGGCAAAGGCAAGCCTCGCGCCCCCCCGTAAGACGGTCGTCGCGTCGAAGCCAAAGAAGACGCTGACGCCCGAACAGCGGGAAAGGGAGTCGGCCAAGAGGAAGGGCAGGAGGCACGCGGCGGACGCGAGGGATGAAGCCATCGCGACGGCCGTTGTCGCCACCGCCGCGCAGCAGGCGGTCACCAACGCCCGCGTCACGGCGGCAACGAGGGAGGCGCTCTATATGCTAGGGTTAAACCCTGGCCAGCACGGCCTCGTCAACGCCGCCGTGGCCGCGGCCAGCATCGTCTCAGTCGTGTTCCCTCGAATAGTGCTGCCCGACTCGCCCAGCACGTCGGCTTGCACCCCGATGCCCGGCTTTCACGTCTACCCGCAGGCCTCCCGCCTCTCCCGGGAGTGCTCGTCCGAGGTGAGCGTGGTGGCGCCTTCCACGCCCACGGTCGCGCCCATCGACCTCAACGCCACACCGGTGGCCGGTGGATCGTCATCCGGAGGTGCGAGGAAACGCGCGCGGCAGATGCCAGCCGCCGCGTTGTCGGGCGCACGTAACTTGTTCGACGGAATGCCGGCCTTCGGCGGCGACGACTACATGTAGAACATGATTTTCGAGGGTGGTGCGCCGGCTGCTGGGGCTGGCTACGATCCCGATGAGACACAAAGCCAGGATGACCGAGGGGCGTTCACGCCGTCCTCCTTTGATCAAGATCAGGCGGCCTTCATGCATGATCAGGTCGGCCTGGACCTGGACGGCTTCCCACTCGACCACGAGTTTCTGGAGGACTACGGGCAAGAGGAAGAGGACGAGTGCAGCATCGACGGGGAGCCTTTGTTCAAGGATGAGCTCACCAACCAAGCCGCCGGGGTGAAGCCAAAGCAGAAGAGCAAGCAGACCAAGGCATACACGGCGGCCGAGGACAAGCTTATTTGTGAGTGTTGGAAAGACATTGGGCAAGACCCCAAGACGGGCGCTGAACATAAGCATTCAACTTTTTGCATTCGTGTCCACCATGAGTTCCATGAGCGCAAGAAGTTTCCGCCGTACCAAATAGTAAGCACACGCGGGTGGGTGTCCATTTCGAAGCGATGGAGGGTGATCCAACAAGAGTGCAACAAGTTTTGTGCCACTCTTGAGAGCGTCAAGGCCCGCCCCATGAGCGGCATCGGCATGTAAGACATGGTATGCTAGCAATCCGCCCTCTTTTGTGTAATCCCGTTTATGCTTGCGTGTTCATTTGCATACCATTTGCCAATATGCTTGCATGAAATACATTTGTAGGCATTTCAAGTTTTGGAGGCATTCAAGGTCCAACACAATGGCAAGTGCTTCAACCTCTCCCATTGCTTTAGGGTCAAAGACGAGGAGAAGTTCAAGGCGCAATATGCCGCCCTCAAGTCGCGTGGGGGGAAGCAAGTCGTGGAGGAGGTTGGGGACGGCGAGAAGGCACGACCGCGGGGGAAGACCAACTCCAAGAAGGAGGACAAGCGGGATGCAGCGTCGAACGCCTTGATCGCAAGAGTGAAGGACATGATGAGCAAGAAGGACTCAAGGGAGAAGGAGCGCCGGTGTTACAAAGAAAGAGCAAATGAACGCCGTCATGGAGATCCAAAAGAGGAGGCTTGAGATGGAGGCGGAGAAGCAAGCCAAGATGCTAGAGATCGAGACCGCCAACGCCAAGATCAAGGCAAAAGGAGTGGCTCCCGCAAGCATGATGACCGGGGTAGAGATCATGAAGGTGGATCTGAACACCGTGTCGCCAAGGAAGTGGTCGTGGTTCGAGAAGATGCAGGCCGACATGCTCAAGTTCGACGATGAGTGATCTATGGCGGTGAGCGCCATCTTTTTTCTATACCGACAGGTGTGCTGGCATGACCACGGGACCGCGATGGCGTGGCCGAACTCAAGCCCCCCCCCCCTTTTTTTGTGTGCTGGCATGTGTGCCGGCCGCTGGCGAGTGCGCCAGCATGAACTGTGTGGCGTTTTTTTTAAGCCGGCATTGTATGCCGGCGATGGCATGGTGCTGACATGAGACATGGCCGCTGGCAATGATCTATGACTGTGGGCTTTTTAAAAAACAATGCGTTCGGACATGAAATAGGTCCGCGTGTTGGGCGTACTGCCGACCCAAATCTAAAACAGGGCGAACGTCGGACGGGCAGCTGATCCAAGCGAACAAAAAACGAACAAATTCGCCATCCGTTCGGGTTGGCCCGTTGAAGTTGCTCTCATTCCGTCACCGGGCCGTCCGACCGGGCGTTTGAGATGGGTTTGGACGCCCGGGAGCAGATGCTCTTATGTCCGCGAGTCAGCTGCTGACAGACACACTCACGCATCAGTTCCCCAATCCCACGGGTGGCCATTGGCCAACCCAGCATTGATGACTATCTCCTAGGCCTCATCTAGTTTCCTTGACGCAGCCCTGTCCAGACTTTCGGAGCGACCGCGATCGATCGACACCAAAGCCCCGGGCAACCGGACATCACACGCACCCATCCATCATCCGCCCACTGCGACGACCACGCCCACGCCAAGGCAGAGAGAGATAGAGAGAGAGATAGTCCACCGCGAGCGAGACCCACGGCACGGAGCAGCACACGTTGTTGGCTGCGATCGATTCCTTGACCCCCGATCGGACCCGAGGCGCACTAGCGTCGCGTCGCCCCCTTTCCCACTCTTTCCCACCCGGGCCACCCCACCGTGTCTGGCCACCTAGCGGCTAGCGCTCCGACTCCCACGTACTGTACTACCCCACCCGCCAACAAGATGGGCTCCGGCTCCGCACCGTCGCCTCTGTTCGACAGCTGCTCCAACGCCTGATGTGAAAGGAACCGCTGCGACGGACGGGCGCGCGCGCGTGGCGAGATGACGTGAACGCCTCCGCCAAAAAGGGTTTGCCGTCCGCAGATAGATGCGGCGTGCCCGTTTACTTGCTTATTTATTCCCGCGGTGGCCGGTGAGGCGCGGGTCGGCGTAGCCGCTAGACTCGACTCGCAGTCACAATTGCTGTTCTGGGAGCACAAAGCCGCCACCGCAGGCAGCTCCATACTACTCCATCTTCCCAGTCTCTGTTACTGCTGCTATCCGGCACGCGCCGGGGATCAGGCGGCACAGGGAAAGTGCCGTGCCTGGTCACAGGACACTGGACGTCGTTGGGGATCCGGAGATGGAAGAAGCAGACAGGAGTGGAGGAGGCATCCGCTCCGCGCTCCCTCTCGCCTCGCTCATCTCTCCGTCCGGGAACGAGGTGCTTCTCCACTCCACGCTCCGTGCTTCTGCTTCCGCTTCCGCTTTGGCTCTTAATCCTCTTTATTTGCTTCCTTCTTCACTTCCAAGTTCCTTGCTGCTCTTTGGTTAAACCAGCCTAGCTGGGGGATCTCTTGATTTATCACGCAAAGGGTAGATACAACGGACGGCGAACTCCTTCAGTTCTTCTTAATATATTTTGAGTCAAATTCAGTCAGACGAAAGTTAAAGTTCAGATTCTCTTCTTAGAATCTTAGTAGTAATAGATTTCGTGTTAAATTCAGTGAGACAAAAATTCAGACTAACAGTATGTAACTAGTCAACATCCAATTTAACAGTGGTTGAAGTTGGAACACGTTACGCGAAGTGCTTTAGGTCAGCTTGAACAATCGAAAAAAGCTTCTCCTTCCACCTGGTTTTCACGATGAGGCTCTCTCAAACGAGGCAAAGCCAAGAAAAATGAAGACGCTTATCTCTACTTCCGTGCATGTTCTTGACCTCCTTCGGCTAGCTCCAACAAGTGCAAGCCTCTCACGCTTTTTTAATCTATAAAGAAGCCCAGCTTATGAATTCTTTTAGAACAAGCTAACTAAGCATCACAAACAAGATCAATATACGTTGATGTCACTTTTTACCTAGGAAATAACAGTATGAATTTTGGCCTACAAAACTGAACTTGTTATACTCAGAAACTCATGCAGTTCTCGATTATTCTATTTTACACTAGAAGATTAATATACTTCCTCGGTCCCAAAATAAGTGGCTTAATTTTATACTAGTCGTACGAAGGTTACGACAGTTATTTTATTTAGTACAAAATTGTACTAAGATTAAGATAGTTATTTTGAGACGGAGTGAGTACATGACATATGTCGAGAATCAGAATATGGTACCTGTTGACATGTGTCCATACAATCGCCTCACATTTATACGGTCTTCTTTTCCGGTGAACTATTCCTTTCCTCTCTCTCTCTTGCCAAGTAGCCATCATTTTGCCCATCAAAAAAAAAAAGTTGCCATCATTTTGTTTCTTTTTCTGTGAACGGTGATCATGACTCGCCTGATGAAAACCGGCGAACACGTGTCCTCTAACTAATCTTTACAGGTGGAGCTCCCGGAGCTAGACGGCAAGATCATCGGCCTATACTTCGCGGCGAACTGGTACCCCAAGTGCGAGGCCTTCACCCCGGCGCTGGCCGCCGCGTACCAGCAGCTCAGGGCGCGCGGCGCCGGCTTCGAGGTCGTCTTCGTGTCGTGCGACGAGGACCGGCCGTCCTTCGAGCGGTTCCACCGCGCCATGCCCTGGCCGGCCGTGCCCTTCGGCGACCTCCGCTGCAAGAAGAGCCTCAGCGACATGTTCCGGGTCGAGGGCATCCCGCGCCTGGTGGTGCTCGCCCCGGACGGCGCCGAGGTCGTCTGTTCCGACGCCGTCGAGCTCGTGCACCGCTACGGCGACCCGGCGTTCCCGTTCACCCCGGCCAGGGTGGCGGAGCTGGAGGCCGACGAGCGCAGCAAGTTCGCCTCCCAGACGCTGGAGAAGCTCTTCTCCGTCAGCCACGTCAACGGCGGCGACGAACAGGTACTTACTACCTCCGAGCGTTGTTCTGCTCTAGAATGCGGAGGTGTGTGCATGGTGTCGAACGATCGTGAGCTAGCTCGCGAGCATCGCCATTGATTTCGCCATGCATCCAGCTGCTGGCCTCACCGTGGCTAAGGGCTGCAGGTTCCCATCGCGAGCCTGGTGGGGAAGACGGTGGGGCTCTACTTCTCGGCGCACGGGTGCGAGCCGTGCGTCAAGTTCACCGCGAGGCTGGCCGCCATATACGGCAACCTGAAGGGCAAGTCGGCGGAGTTCGAGGTGGTGTACATCCCCATGGACAGGGACGAGGACGGGTACGAGGGGTCGCGCGGCGGCATGCCGTGGCTGGCGCTGCCCTACGACGGCGCACCGTCGCGGGCTCTGGCCAGGTACTTCGACGTGCGGGAGATCCCGACGCTGGTGGTGATCGGGCCCGACGGCAAGACGGTGACGAGGGACGGGAGGAACCTGGTGAACCTCTACTTCGACATGGCGTTTCCGTTCACGGAGGAGCAGGTGAGGCGGCTGCAGGAGGTGGAGGACGAGCAGGCCAAGGGGTACGCGCCGTCGCTGCGCCACGCCGGGCACCGGCACGAGCTGAGCGTCGTGTCGGAGAAGTCAGGCGGAGGGCCGTACGTCTGCTGCGAGTGCGACGAGCAGGGGTTCGGCTGGGCGTACCAGTGCATCGCCTGCGGCTACGAGATACACCTCCGGTGCGGCCGGGACGTGGAAGACGGCGGCGCCGTGGGAGCTGGTCAGTAGGCCGGAGTACGGGACTGGCTTGTACTCCCTATACCATTAATCTGAATGTTGTGTGTGCGTGCTCTGGAAAAGGTCACATGTTTGCTATTGTCATGATGGTAGAACAGACGAGAAATGCCCAGTGTGGACTTGGTCTTGGCAAGTCTGATGATAGTAGAATAGACTTGGTCATGGCTGGCTAGCTGCAACAGAAAGGCATCGCTGAATTTGGGCTTCTACTTGTTCTGCTTCTCTTTTTAATCAGCTCACCCAAAGATCATTTGATAATACATTAGCTTCACCATACTATAACGTTCTACAGCAAGTGCCAGTAATTCACTGTTCTATTCTTCAAAATTACACCATCTCGCATTTGGTCTTCATCCTTTATCTGAAATAGCAAGGTCTCCTTCCATTGAAAGAGTGAGTTCGCAGCATCCACGAGTAAAGCACCTTCATCCATCATCGTGCAAGCCCAGGGTGCATATGATCTAGTGCCCAGAAGGGAAAATAGGGGCATGCCTCTTTCAAATGTTGGTAGTTGATCTACCAAATTCATTGATCAGAAGGTTGGTCCAATTTATAAGGAAAACCGGACCCAAAAGCCATACAAACAGCCTTACGACCAACAACACACACCCTCGCAAGCCACGGGTCCCTGCCGAATCTAAACTAAATCAAGGGAAGCACGTCGGGAGAGGCAAGATGAGAGTGTGCTTCCAACGAGGGAGCGACACCCAAAAGCGCCGCCATCAACGACTCCGACCGCAACCGGAGTACGACTTTCGCCGGCAGTCAAGACATCACAGCCACTATCCATGCCCCCACGGCCAAACTGCACATCCCCGGCGAGCTCGACATGCTTCCAACTACCCCATCCCCCACCGGACGGAGGATGATGCATATGAGCTAGTGTCATATCAAGAAAATAAAAAGGACAGTGGCCTAGGCATCGATTGAACAACCATGAGGAAATAAACAAATTCAAGCAAACAAAAAACAAACAAACAGACAGAGCACACAACCATGAGAAGATAAGCCTGAAGTATATTTATTTAGTGCACAATAACCTGGATAAACCATACTGCCATACTGGTGGCGCATACAAACCATGGTGAAGGACAACTTGCATCAACACACCGATGCCAATTCAAATGTCTTGGATGTAAAAGTGCATCAAACACAGATGCCTCACACGACTACTAGCAATTCAAATGTCTTAGATGTGACAATACCAAGTGTACGACAACTTCCAGGCTTTGGTGACAGCACACGGGCATTTGTGTGTTGCCTAAAATCCGTGAATCTTGATGCTCTCTTTCTTTGCAAGTCCAGCCTAACCGAACAGAAATTGTCAAATTAAGAAGATGAACGACGCAACAGTCAATATGTATGATAATGTAAAATGGTATCGTAAATTACCTGAACTAGGAAAGTAGCAACATTCTTACGCTGATCACCTTGGAGTTGGATGACCTGAAAATATAGAAGATAACTCATCAGCATATACACCTTCCAATGAGAGAACTTCACTTCAACAAAATAGGAGAACCTCACTGTACCTGGCCTAGTTCTGGATCCTGGACTACAGTACCATTACAGCAGAATTCCTTTTTGAGATCCTTGAGAATCTTGTTATAGCTGTAGTCTTTCTTCAAGCCCTGAACAGTTGTCAGACTCTTTCTTCCGTTGCGCTGCTGGACACGCACATGCACATAGTTCTTTGATCCAGCACCAGCGCCGGAGTCCTCAGCATTTGCCTCAGCAAACGGATCTACAGAGAAGATGCAAAGTCAACTTCTGGGTGGAGGGTAGGCAACCAGAGAATTCATAAATCAGAGTTAGACTGTAGGCAAACAAAAAAAGATCCATGATCCATGTTTTTGTGCTTATCTGTGAACACACATCTTCAGCAACACAGATAAGAAAAGTACCACCACTAGAGAAGGTTAGGAAAAGCTCTCGTCCAGCAAGATAAATGTATGTTGGTATATAACAACTAACTTATAATTTAGATATTCTGAACAGTCTATAGATAATTTAGGGCAAGTGAGAACGTAAGAAAAGAAAATCTATAGGTTATTTAGGCAAAACAAATGATCCATTTTTCTATAATACAGTGATCTCTGAATCTACATCTTTATTAATGCAGTTAAGCTATGTATCAGTACCACCTCTAGGCAAGGTTTTTTAGCATGATAATATATGTTGGCATACAACAACTCATAATCAACTAGATAGTGGTATGCTATTCGTTAATGAGATAAGATACTGGAACAGTCTATAGGTTAATTCAGGGCAAGAGAGAACGTAAGGAAACACAATCTACAGGTTAAGGTCTCTCAAATTGTTATAGATTGGCATGTGTGAATTGTGGTTCTCTAATGAAGAGATAATGAAACGAGCACATACCAAAAGCAGTTGGAACCTGGACGTCGAGATCAGACATGAACTTGTTGTTTTGTTTGATTGGCCCCAAACAGACGAGGCTCTATTTATTGTCTTGATGTGTGAGCTGCAAAACATCCCAAACAATTACAAACCATCCAGCAATACGTTGATCTCTATTAAGTTATTACTACCATAATAGCTGATGAAATTTAAGAAATTCAGAGTTATAGTACTACATCATGATGGAAGAAAGTGCACAACAGTACAACATCGAAGAAAGTGCGCAGGATATTCATCATAAAAAACGAGGTACGGTGTGCAAAACGCAAGCATAACTCCCCATCCTTGGCCACTTCCAAAATCCACATAGAAAGTAGAATACCATACAAAATAATTTACCTCCTTATTAACTACCAAGGGAGAACCTAAAACCAGCCCGCAAATTTCCTAAATCACAAACATCATGTTCTAAAATTATCCGTTCCATGCATCAGGAAATATCTAAACCAACCCATAATCGCATACCGACAACAAAAAAACAAGGTGCTCATCTAAACTGCTCGCGCGAGCAGATCGGTTCAAATCGCGCCCACAAACCTAAGCGGATCCCCAATATCAGACAGCCGATTTCCAGAAAATCGGCCTACCAGGTGCCGAAACTAACCGATTGGGGCCAAAAATCGGCACACCAACAAACCAACACAACAGCCCTATCGAGATCCGGCCGGCTCGGAGCGGGATTAGGAACGGGCGATCGATCGGACGGCGCAACCGCAACCGATCGCGAGACAGAGCCAACCGCTACAGATCCTCGAGCCTGCGCTCGCTCGGGAGCGTGAAGTCGACCCGCGGGGGAGATCGGAAAAACGCAGAATCAGACGATGGGGTAGAGGGCGAGGAGGGGGGAATCACCTTGTTCGGTGGAGAGAACCGCAGACGGCGAATGCGGGGAGGAGGAGAAACGCAGCACGGGACGAGACGACTTGACCTCGGGGGAAATATCTGTCTCCTCCTTCCGCCCCGGTTCCAGCACCGTCGGTTATAAAGGAGCACGCCGCGTATAAATTAGGCGGACCGACGATTAAACGTGGAGACAGGATATTCGGTCCGTCGGTTCTACGCTAAATTTAGTTAGCCTTGCCGTCGGTTCAGGCCCATTAGCAGCAGATGGAGCTGTAGTCTGGTCCTGTTAGTTTTGTTGGGCCCGATTCTCAGGCCTCAACTTTCCCTAATAATCACAAATTAGAGTCACCTAAAAAAACAAATTAGAGGTACCCTCGTCTAAAAAAAAATGTAAAAAAAATTAGAGGTACCGTTCGATATAAAAATTCCCTTTGCAAAGTGCATAATTTTTTTGGTGGGAAAATGTCTCTGGTGACAACACTTTTTTTTAGAAAATTGTGAACCTTCTTTTTAGTTTCACGAAAAACTTCAAAATCAACAAATAATGCGGACCAACAACAACAAAAAGACAAGCGGAAAAAAACTTGTGTTGGGGTTTCATGTGCTTTTCTAAGGGTTGTTTGGTTTCCAGCCACATATTGACACACTTTGCCACACCTCACCTTAGGCAAGTTTAACCAAGTTAGGTGGGTTTTGGTTCTAGCCACACCTAAGGCAATAATTTTTATGAGCAGTGAACCCCATATGTCATAGACACAAAAAGTGTGGCAAGATTTCCTTAGGCAAGCCAAAGTGTGGCTAACAATTTGAGCAACTCAAGTTAGGCAAGTGTGATAAATGTGGCAAAAAATAATGTGGCAACATAAAACAAACATAGTCGCAATTCAAACAGCCCCTTAGTTTTGGGTTGACAAATAACGCACACATTCCATGAACATGAGATAAAACAGGCGCAATAAGTATAAGCACAACGCTACAGGGACGACGACACAAAAGAAATGCACGAGAACCACCACTCAAACAAAAAAAGCAAGGAAATGGTGTGACGTCACTTAAAAGTGCAATAACTATTTCTCATCTAAATGAGCCCTAGAGAAGGACACGGCTATTCTGATCCCGACCACATGTGAGCTCAGGTGAACAGTACAGTCAAAAATTTATGTTTTGATAACTTGCAAAATTTCATCACCATATAATATTCTTGGAAAACTTGGCAAAAAAAAATCGGTGCTCCAAAATGTTAATTTCAAACGCATTTTTGGGCATCAATTTTGTTTTTTGCCACCTCTTCCACGAATTTCCGTTCATGATGAAATTTTACAAGCCATGTTTGACACAAAAAAAATCAGATTTATATTTATTTTACTGTTCACCCGAGCTCACTTAAGCTCGTGATTAGAACAACAATTTCGCCCTAGAGAAACCTAAGTAAGATATAAATAGAATACGAATTTTATAGTTCTCATCTACTCCCTTCGTTTCTAAATATTTATCTTTCTAGGGATTTCAACAAGTGACTACATACGGAGCAAAATGAGTGATTCTACACTCTAAAATATGGCTATATACATCATATGTGATAGTTCATTTAAAATCTCTAAAAAGACAAATATTTAGAAACAGAGGGAGTAAATGAGAATTAACAAAGGCTCACCTACATTTATGTCATTTAGTTTTACATGGAGATTCATGCTGATACAACATGGACACAAATGCACATTAGAGCAAGTACAATTATGGGTTTAGAGCCCACTTGCTTACATGACATTTTTGCCTATGTGGCAAAGAGGGACACGAAAAAATGACAAGAGTGGGCTCTCATGCAAGAGCCTAGCTATATGCTAACTTCTAGGTAAATACAATAAATGCAAAGAAATAGAGAGAGATGCTTAGAAAAAGTTTTAATCTTAGCCAACTTTATAGCTTGCCTTACTATATAAGTGGAGGAGTGATATGCACACAATGGATTTGTGCATGATTCAGACACGACAGGTCATCTAGACCATTGGATTGCCTAATTTCATTTAATCTGTGTGGCTTCTAATCATGTCGTGCACAAATCGTTCATCAACATCGTGTGTACATCACTATCAATATAAGTGAGTATAGTAGATGACTATAAATGATATGACAGCTTCATGTAGTCATCAGCTGGCTATACTATTAACAAATACATACACAAGTCTAAAAGAGTAACGAACATAAGTTACATTTTTAACAAATACATACTACAATATAACAACTAATAAAACAATTTTTTTATAGTATGATCAGTGGCTGGTTACGAACTTGACTATCAATCTCTGAGTGCTTTCCTGACAAATGCGTCGTTGACTATACCAATAAAAGATGCAGATATGAAACTCCATTTTTTTATTATTTATGTATGCAAGATGCATTTGACTCTCAAATATCAAGCTTTATCAAGAATTAATCTAATTATCTGTTCTGCACAAAGTTGATATTGTCACGTTAAGCACTTCCTATTATGAATCTGTAACCATTAAACAGATATTGAACGAATCATGGTCAGAGCTCATATTTACACTGCCAGAATACACTCAGTAATAATCCTCTAAAAAAAAGTTCAGCAAGTATTTATGAACTTTTTCAAGCAAAAGCGTACTTCTCTTCCAAGAAGCAAAAGATCAGCAGGCTGCACTGACGTCTGCACGATAACACCGGAAGAGCTGGCAGTACGTATGGCATGGATGGTCGACGCGCTAGTCAAGTCAATCTTCTCTCCGGAAGAGATGGAAGAGAGATGCTCTCTCATCAGGAAGTCAATGTTCTCCGGATCGCTCACAGCCACGGGTGATGGACCCGTACAATCATATGCAGCGGCCAGGAAAACGAAAGGCATACAAAACCCGCCGCCGATTGAGAACCACCACACCTTCAACACGCGCACGGGACTTCCATCCGGAGGCTTCCTCAATTTGATTCTCTGTCTGAACGGAGCCCTGCGCTGTTCTCGCCTACAGCAACCGGCAGCATCTTCTAGGACTTCGTTGCCTGCACGCCACATGTTTTTGTTTCCATTACTTCTTGTAGTGAAGGGAAGATGATATTTATTTATCTGCTTACCATGCAAATGAACAAATTGAAAAACCGCGGTTCCGGGGAGGGAAAATAAGTGCAACATTACAGGTTTGAAATGGGAGAATGCTGGAGCAGGGAGGATCGCAACGCGTTTCAGCTTGAGCTAGTTCCAGGGAAACTTCAGGGAGGAAATCAGCGTCGATAGCCGAAAGATTGGATTCATGCGAACTGAGCCTGTATCTTTGACCTTCCTTTCTGCACATGGAAAATCAATTAGTCATCATCATACAAGACAGAGACTAACATGCCTATAAATACCATTACCTGTTGTTGGATCATATCAGCAAGTGCCTCCATACCAACATGGATTTCCACTCTTCCCCTCGGTGTTTTTCAGCTTATGTCCTACTCTTCTTATGCCTTATGATAAGCATAAGCAGAGGGTATGGATCTCAAAAGGTATGGCTGATTCATCACCCTGCATTTTATCGCATAGTGTTGGTTCTGTTCGATGCTAAGATATGTTTTCTGTTCTGTTCCTCTCCACGCATAGCTGTACATCGTTTACCTGGGAGAGAAGAAACATGACGACCCTTCTCTGGTAACAGCTTCGCACCATGACATGCTCAGCGCCATTCTTGGAAGGTAAACCTAAGAACAAGTTTGCTAGCTTTCCAAGTTTGGTTCTGATCTTCTGAAGGGCATATAATTTTGAAGGAACGAGTATGTCATTCGACAGTTCCAAGTAAGGCTGCCATTTTTTTTTTCTCATCACTTGCTGACTTGTTTCAGCAAAGAAGATGCGTTGGCCTCTATCACTTATAGCTACAAGCATGGCTTCTCAGGCTTCGCGGCGATGCTAACAGATGACCAAGCACAAGATCTTGCAGGTGGGCCAAGTTTGCTACAAAAATTGCTTCGCTAATTCTCTGTTGATCTAACACTATCCTGTTAAGATAACCGAATTGGGGAATTCAATCCTGATGCATGATCCTTTCTTCCGAAGAAAGAAACGTATTTGGTAATTATTATTTGCTCATTAGTTAAGCTGTTTAGCTTTCTAATCATCGATATGAGTTCGTGGGCGGGCAGTCATATGGTTCTTATTCCCGTTTTGTGGAAACCTACTCCGGATCAATGTATGGTCTCTTTTCTGCAATACAACTTATTTGTAGTTGTACGCTCATTTTAGTATGAAGCTGCACATCTGCAGTAGCCTTACGATCCTGCCTGATTATTATTTCAATTTTTCCTATTTCTTAGGTGACTGAAAAATAACTACTTTTAAGTCAATGCTGAGAATTGTCCAATCAAACTTCAGAATTCGTGAAAGGGTAAAATAAGGGGCGAGAAAATTTTGATCTTGGGACTATCAGTAGTTAACTGAGAAGCAGACAATTTCTTTCTCGGGTTATGAGGATCCTTTCTTTTTGTTACTCTGTGATTATACACCACATAGATAACTAACTGGCGGCTTCTTATTTAGAATTTTCTCATGTATCTATTTGACATGTTCAGAGCTACCTGAAGTTATCAGCGTTACTCCAAATCAGCACCATGACTTGATGACCACAAGAAGCTGGGATTTCCTTGGCATGAACCTGGACCATCAGCCACCTAGTAAACTTCTGCAGAGGAGCAAATATGGAGAAGATGTAATAATCGGGATATTTGACACTGGTCAGTCCTTCATTGCTAACAAGTTAAATTAGAAAGAAAAAATAATCTTCACCAAGCAAATTCCTGCTAAAACACTGCAAATGCAATTGATGCAGGGATCTGGCCTGAATCAAGAAGCTTCAGCGACGAAGGATACGGACCAGTACCGTCACGATGGAAGGGTGTGTGTCAGCTGGGGCAGGCCTGGAACAGCACCAACTGCAACAGGAAAATCATAGGCGCACGGTACTATCCTGCGGGTCTGGACAAAGCCGACCAAGCGAACAATTACATGTCTGCACGGGACATAAACGGGCATGGGACGCACACCGCATCCACAGCAGCCGGTGCAGTAGTAGAGGGGGTCAGCCTCCATGGCCTGGCAGCAGGGGTGGCACGGGGTGGTGCGCCCCGAGCGCGCCTTGCAGTGTACAAGGTCGCATTTGAGGGCCCGAAGAAGGTGCAGCTTGCTAGTGCTGCACTGCTAGCAGCTCTGGATGATGCAATTCATGATGGAGTTGACATCCTATCCCTATCAGTCCAATATAATGATAATTCATTTGGTGCACTCCATGCAGTCCAGAAGGGTATTACCGTTGTTTATGGCGCGGGAAATAGCGGGCCTAGACCACAAGTCATTTCTAACACAGCCCCTTGGGTCATTACAGTCGCAACGAGCAAGATCGACCGGTCTTTTCCAACTGCCATTACCCTTGGAAACAATCAAACCATTGTGGTATGCACTAGAGAAACATGATCTTTGTTAGAATCCTGGGAGGCAACTTTGCTCCACCTACCATCCTCAAACACTTCCAACTCAAAACTTGTGCATAATTTTTCAATTTTTCATATTTGCAGGGTCAATCACTCTATTACATGCTGAAAAATGAATCCAAGAGTGGGTTCCAACCACTTGTACAAGGTGGAAGGTGTGTCAGATGCTATTCATTTTCTTGATTCTAGATGTCATTTTCTGTTTAGGCATTAAATTTCTGAATGCAGTTGATCAATTATTGTGGTCTTTCTGTTTACAGCTGCTCAATCGAGGCACTAAATGGCACGGAAATCAACGGAAAAGTTGTTCTATGCATTAAAGAAACTTTTGGCCCACCAGCAGACATTATCCCAGACGCCATAACAAATGTTAAAAGTGGTGGGGCATTTGGTCTTATTTTCGCAATATATACCTTCGATAAGCTTTTGAGCACCGAAGATTGTGTGGGCATGGCATGTGTCATTGTCGACATTGATATTGGGTTTCAAGTTGCAACATACATTGGAAGCCAAGGGTAAGAACCTATTTTGTGGCCTTCCATGCTTAGTTGCTTACAGATGTTAACTTTTATCCAGCAATTGTTTAAAGACTCGATAAACTGTGCTTTAACTTGAGCAGTTCGCCCATTGCAAAGATTGAGCCAGCAAGTACTATAACAGGAAACCGAGTTCCTGCTCCAAGAGTCGCATTTTTTTCTTCAAGAGGCCCGTCCGTCAAGTACCCTACAGTTCTTAAGGTACACAAGCTAAAACGAGCGCATTCTGTTGTCCTGTGCAATATATATACTATTATTCCAGAAACAATTTTCGGACAAACACCAACTAGTAGGGATTGATCGTAAGATTTCCCTCAGAAATAGGGACGTTAAGATGATTTTGTTTGACAGGTTAGCACTACCTTCATATGGTGAAATTATCTTAATCCCATTATAACTACTTAACAGCCTGACATAGCCGCACCAGGAGTGAACATCTTAGCAGCTACAGGAGATGGATATGTGTTCGACTCAGGGGCATCAATGTCAACCCCACATGTAGCAGGCATCGTAGCATTGCTAAAGGCTGTACACCCTGATTGGTCTCACGCTGCCCTAAAATCAGCAATTGTTACCACTGGTAAATTCCTAAAACATTATATCCACATGAAACACTATCCTCATCAATCCACTCACACTTTCTTAACAACAATTCGTTCTTCTTTTCATGGGTAAAGCATCAACCAAGGACGAGCATGGCATGCCTATGCTAGCAGAAGCACTACCCCGAAAGGTCGCCGACCCATTCGACTATGGAGGGGGAAACATAAATCCTAATGCAGCTGCCGATCCCGGCCTTGTTTACGACATCGATCCAAGGGACTACAGCAAGTTCTTCGCTTGCACGATTCAGAAATACGCTATCTGCAACATTTCAACATTGCCGGCATATCACCTAAACCTGCCTTCCATAGCCATTCCTGAGCTAAGGGGTCCAATTAAGGTGCAACGAGCAGTCACGAACGTCGGCGAGGTCGACGCGGTTTACCGAGCCGATATACAGTCCCCCCCAGGAGTGAGGATCAAAGTCGACCCACCAACCCTAGTCTTCAACTCGACAACGAAAGTGCACGCCTTCAAGGTCAGCATGACGCCTCTGTGGAAGGTGCAAGGGGACTACACGTTCGGCAGCCTGACTTGGCGCAATGAACACCACTCGGTGAGAATCCCACTAGCAGTCCGGATCACAATCCAAGATTTCTACGCCGATGTTGCATAGTAACGAGGAATGTCGTATGAAAAATAAAGATTGGTGATGTTACGGATTTTAGCATGAATCAGAAGACTATTTGAAATTGTAATTGTACTTAGGATTTGTAATTTGTACTTGAATAAATTTGTTTGCAAGAGAACACCACTGTTTTTTCAAATTTGTCTGAATCTGAATGCTCGGTTCTCGATTTACCCCCGACGAATCACAAAACGGAAATCGCTGTAGAGAGGAGGGTGGCTGGGACGAACCTGGCGGCGTAGGCCGCGGAGAGCTTCGCCGGATTAGCCGTTGGGAGAGCCGTGACGTGAGTGGGGCCCGCGTGCGTTGCCCTCCGGCCGCCGGAGTCGACGGGGCTCCCGGTATCGCCGTGCGGCTGACGGCGATTGTTCGCAGCTAAACCTGTGCCTCCTCCGGGCCGGGCCTGGTTCGGGCGGGGCTTTGCTCGGGCTGCCGTTCTGATCCTGTACATGGGCCTCACTAAAATGGGCTTTGCTATCATCCAACTTCAGCGTTGAGCCGCACATCAGAAGTGTCTCAAAAATATGAAGGTGGACTGATTTTTAGGGATATTGAACTGTTTAATCTTGCTTTTTTTGCAAGACAGGCGTGGCGAATCCTACAAACACCAGAGACACTTAGTGCAAATTTTTTGAAAGCACGCTACTTCCCAGCTACAGATTTTCTTGATGCTTCACTGGGCAGCCAAACCATCTCAAATTTGAAGGGCAATTGTAGAGGGCAAGGAGATCCTCTCACAGTGACTCATCAAATGCATTGGTGAAATTACTAATTAAGGAGTACTCCTTGTGGAGATCACTCCAACTTCCTCAGGTTGCGACAAGTGGCGCGCTGCATGTGCGCCACTTGTCGCAACATGTGAGTTTTTTCTTTTTTCGTAGATCCGTTTACTCAAAACGTTTTATCTTTTTAACTGTGCGTCCAAATCTTGAACCGCTTTCGTCATTGGATTTCTCGCGTCGATATCTTCAAAACTAGATCCCATGTTGATAGGTTTTGACGAACATTTTTTTCACGAAAAAACCGGGCGGAAAAAACCGAACCGGAAACACGGGTTTTTTCCCTTTCCGAAAGAGGCACGCCCGTGCCTCCCACGAAATCACAACCGTGCCTCTCGCGGAAGAAAAAAAAATAGAAAACGCGTTTTTTTTCCTTTTCCGAAAGAGGCACGCCCGTGCCTCTCGCGAAAGAAAAAAAAACAGAAAACACGTTTTTTTCCTTTCCGAAAGAGGCACGCCCGTGCCTCTCGCTAAAGCACAACCGTGCCTCTCGCGGAAGCAAAACCGTGCCTCTCGCGAAAGAAAAAAAAATAGAAAACGTGTTTTTTCCCTTTCCGAAAGAGGCACGCCCGTGCCTCTCGCTAAAGCACAACCGTGCCTCTCGCGGAAGCAAAACCGTGCCTCTCGCGTAAGAAAAAAAAAACAAAAAACATGTTTTTTCCTTTTCAAAAGAGGCACGCCCGTGCCTCTTGCCTCTTGCGAAAGCACAACCGTGCCTCTCGCGGAAGCAAAACCGTGCCTCTCGCGAAAGAAAAAAAATTAGAAAACACATTTTTTTTCCCGTTTCCAAGAGGCACGGCCGTGCCTCTCGCGAAAAAAATGCATTTTTTGCGCAAAATTTTTTTTTTGATTTTTTTTGTCGAAAAGCTAGGGAAGACCGGTAGAAAACCAAAATGTAAAAAAAACAAAAAAACTGCCTAAGAAGCCGTAAACGCGTGCGTTAAAATAAAAAACAAAATTCGGAGGGAGCGCCTAGAGCGCGACACGTGGCGAATGGCTGTGAGCACGCCAAGCGGCGCTGATCGTTGCGGGGCTCCCGAAGGAGCCCTCGTTAATTAGTTGCTCCCACACATTGGCGATGGCAAAGATACTCTTATATGGCAGCATAATTGGGTCCAAAAAAGAGGCGTCCCTAAGGCCCATTGTTTGCTTGAGTCAACATAGGCCACAGTTCGTGGCCGAGCTAATCGATAACTCCAACGCCAGGTGGAAGCAAGATGTGGTTCGCGCAACCTTTCTTCCAATAGACGCGGATGTGATTCTCAATATCCCACTAGCTACTCGACAATGCAGTGACTCCTGGGCATGGGCACACAAGCAGAAGGGGTCTTTCTCTGTCCGCTCGGCATATCAGATGCTCATTGACGGTGTCCTGGACTAGGGGGTACTCACCACGTCGTCCCCCAATCGGTTAGATTGGGCCGAGGACCCCCAGAGCCGCATACTCGTGGGCCAGTCCGGACAGGTGCCGCAAACAAGGAAGATTCCACAAGACTTGGCGATCAAGACAAGGACTCCCCCCACCGGCGTATTCGGCTAGGACTCTTGTTATCCTAGGCCTTTGGTGCATTATATAAACCGAGGCCAGGCTAGTCGATAGAGATAGACAACATACATTACAACAATCATACCATAGGCTAGCTTTAGGGTTTAGCCTCCTTGATCTCGTGGTAGATCCACTCTTGTACTACCCATATCATCAATATTAATCAAGCAGTACGTAGGGTTTTACCTCCATCGAGAGGGCCCGAACCTGGGTAAAACATCGTGTCCCTCGTCTCCTGTTACCATCCGCCTAGACGCACAGTTCGGGACCCCCTACCCGAGATCCGCCGGTTTTGACACCGACATTGGTGCTTTCATTGAGAGTTCCGCTGTGTGATCGACAAAAGGATCGATGGCTCGCCTGCAGATCAACTGCGACTTCGGCATCTTCGTCACCAGCTCGACTGGTCACCTTGGTTCGACCAAGAATTGCGCCCCGTGTTCGGATCACCATGTTCGGACGAGGGCCTTCATCAAACATCAACTGCGATCTCTATCAAGATCACGCAGGAATCATCCATGGAGCTCGGGGGCTCAACGTCAACATTGCCCTCAAGCGACCGGACTGTTTTTCTGGACAGTGAACTCGTATCTGCTGCCACCACCTCCTCGAATATCGCTTTGACGATCGCTTTGGTGGAATTTTGCGGAATTGAGTCTACAACAACTCAGGAAAATTTCGTCGAGTTCCGATGGAGGAATCTCTCGCAGTCCACGATATACCGGAGCCCTGTCAAATCTGGACGGGAATCTGGACGAGTTTAGGGCGTGGTGTCCAGCTTCTAGCTCGGACGTCCTTTGGAAGATCCAACCGTTGATCTGCTGCGAAATTCCTATATCTACCACCCCTCCAAATTTCAGCTCGATCCGACCGTCAGAACTCCGGGAACCTTCCGATTAGTGCATCACTTTTCGGATCTGTTTTCTGCGCGAGAACGAATCCGACCCGAATTCATCTTTTTATGAACGGGATTTCGGACATCCTTTTTGAAGGAAGTTTTGTATGGGATATTGTGTATTGTTCCCAAACACATCCCACTAACCTTAAGATCTTTTGAACATGATCTTCGACATCATTGCTGGTGTCAAACCAGTCCGGCAATATTGCTCCACGGCTGTCGACCTGCGCTAGACACGTCGTCACTTTGTTGAGCCGAGCTCAGCTTCTTCGGATCATCATCTCGGCAAGCCGAACAAGAGTCCGGCATCGCGAAGAACAAATCTTCATCAACATCGCCGCCCCACGGATTACACGGAGCGGGAATATCGGCATCGCCGCACGGTCGCTTCATCAAGTCGGCATCGACCACGTCACGACCTGCATCGGCAGGGCCGCAGTGTTGCTCCTTCAAGCCGGTGTTCATCACGCCGAACTACTTCGACATCTCGGCTGGACCAGAGGATTCATCATCTCTTCATCAACCTACTCCGGACAGTTCGGCGTCACTAGCCGACCAGCTTCGTCACGATTAGCTGGACCGAGGGCTTTGCCTCGGCAAGCCAACCTTTGCCAGCATCCTCCTCCTTTGGATTGCTACAACAAATAAACCAGGTGCTATTAATCCTAATATTTTTTGCTTGTTTGGGTTCATTTTTCCCAAGGAATTATTACTCTGGTTTGTCCATCATATGTTCATAGGTCTATCAAATGGTGGCCGCATTAACGACGGTCGCATGATGGTTCGGTCAGTCTCCGTACATAGTCCGCGAACGCCGATCCGAGCACGGACCGACCAGTGAATTCAGGCTTTGCCACGCCTTTATCAAGATCACGCCGACGCCTGCATCGACATCCGACCTCGGCGCCAGCCATATTTCTTTTATTACTCACTTTGCATAAATTATTCATTATGCAACAATTTTTTTTAATTATCATTATTACTATTATCTCCCGTTTGCACTATTTTTTGTGCACAGGAAAATGATCCGGGGACTTCGGCGTCACTCCGCCGGTCTGCATCGACCGTGCTATGTCACCACTTCGGCGTGCCGAGCTCTTTGCTCCGCCAGCTCGGGACCGGCTTGGGGGATGGAACCTTGTCCCGCATCAAGCTCGGACCACGTCGCCAATACCGAACACATTAACCAGCTAAGTTGCCTTCATGCTCAAAGTTTTAAATTTCTAACTTGTGTTCGGTTCGACCAAGCATTATACTTTTTTGGAAAAAAAGTTGCTTGTAAAATTTTTCTTGTCCGAACTTTGTTCGCACATACTTGACGCGCTACCCGCGCTCGTTATACCTGGGGGCTTCTTTAACAGAAGCTTATTAATATGGGCTTCATGCCCAGCACATGTGTCACACTTCCGCATGTACCTTTTATTCACCATTATATGCATCGATATGACTTAAGTTTTGGCCAAGCTGGGTTGCTCGGCTCTGTGCTTACCCCCTCGTTCCCGATTGTTCGGCTAGGTGGTAAAGGAGCACCTCTGCGATTTTTACTGCCGGGTCACCGGATGTGTACCTCGGTAGGGTGAAGCCGAAAGCTAGCGTTTTAAGGGAATACTCGGTCGGTGAACTAAAAGATGATTTCTTACCTATTTATTTACCTGCCCCCAGATGTTTTTCTGCTCTTTTCGCAGTCCGGACATGCACTTTAGGGCATGCCTCCGAGGGAAAGGAACCCCTAACGGAACTATTCTCCCTGGAAGATGTTTCTTACTAACCATGTAATATAACATAACTAGTTGGGCACTTGTCTGATAAAGCACTAATGACCCCTACGCCTGGTCTCCACGCATGCCCCGGTTTTTATAACCGCAAGGGTATTCGGACACACTCTGGACTATTGGGTCCAGAGGTTGAAGCGAAAAGGTCCGCTACGACAAACGATCTACAATCCGGCTAGAAGGCATTTTACATGTCACCTTACAGTATATAGTCAACTTTTACCCAAGTCACTTGGGGGCTCTTACGTTTATTTGAGTCGTTTTATACTAAGTGTTTTTCTTCTTAGTCGTTGCAAAGTTTTTATTATTTATCACTCCTTTTTTCGACCCGAGCGTATGGTCACTAGCCGGGGAGCCTAATTTCTCTCTCAAAGCCGCTAGAGTTTAGTTTGCTAAACTGGCCTGATGAGAAGTACTCCGCCCTCGGGATAGGAGGTTGAAGCCATCGGTTGACCCGCTCGAAGTCTTGAGATAGGATGTATCATGTTAAAGCACGACAGAAGCACTTCTCTTTTTTTTTCTTTTCTTTTCTTTCTAAGACCAATTTTCGGATTGGCACCGAACACTTGATATTGTTCGGACGTCATGTTTTTACTGACGTTTCTTGGTTTTCCAAGCTTTTTGGCACTTTTAAACTATTTGTGTGTTTTCAGCACAAGTCTCGCAGTGCAACGCCGGACTCCTTTAGAGATTCAGCAAAAACATTCTCGGATATTGCTATATATGCATCGGTTTCGAATTGTGTCTTCGGTCAATAGTTGGGTTGCCCGGCTCCTGCACTTGCTTCCTACGTTCCGTTTTGTTCGGCTAGGCGTGCAAAGGGAGAACCACTACGATTGTGCTTCCAGCTCACATGGTTAAGCACCTCAGTGGAGAAAACCGAAAACTGACTGTCACAATAAGCGTAAACTGGTCAGCAATCCGATGACTATGTTAAATAACAGGCCATTCATAACATTGGCCGAAGTGTTTACGGCTTGACCTCGACTGTCGCCGAACACTACCGGGGGCTAGTAACTGGCCTCCCAAACTAAATCCTCAATATTTTGCTCTTACATTAGAGCTGAGGTTTCATGATCATGCTTAGCATGACAACCCAAAGAAAGGAACCGATAGCGGGACTATTTTCTTTGGAAGACATTTCCTATGTTAAACAGCAATATAACATATCTCTCTACGTACCTTTGTTTATAAAACCGTATGGCCAGATTGCCTTGTTTGTCGTCCTCATAAAGGCTTTATAAAGTAAGACAAACACTCCTCGGCTACTGGCCGAGGAGGTGGAAGCCGATGGTCGGTCAACAAAGTTTTGTACAATGCGAATCCGAGCATTAAATGACGTAAAGTACTTGGATACATAGAGTCATTACACACAATTTGTGGATTTACTATGGATATCGATCCTTAATTCGGCCTCCCGTGCCCGCATTAAGGCTCGGGGGCTACTGGGCTTCGGGCTTATTATTTAAACATATTAAAGGGGCACATCGATCCCCTGATCTGGTGTTGCCACCCGACCAGTGTCTCGGGGGCTACTGCATTGCTTGTCCAATGCAGAAAATTTTATGTGCAATATAGTTTCCGAGGAGATTTTGATCCTCAGGTTGGTCGGCCGCATCCAACCTGAGTCTCGAGGACTGACCACGCCGCTTTTTGTGTCCCGAAGTATTCTGCCGAGCTAGGGCTTGATCCTCAGACCGATTTTGCAAATCAACCTGAGTCTCAGCGGCTATGGGGATCAGCGGTCTTATGTCATCCTTCATGTGCATCTCGGGTTTTAGACCGATACACACCTTGAGGGCTACTGGCTATACATCTCGTCAGAGAATAAACTGCATCGATCAAAAATATTGACAAAAATCGGCCCACATTCGGGGTGGTGCACCACCTCGGAAGCAGTCCAGCATAAACCTCGGGCGCTAGTGGCTGGCTCCATAGAGGGCATTTCCGGCATTAAGCTCGGCTAAACTCCTTCAAACTTCTTTGAACCAAGGTGATTTACGACACCTCGGATACAGTCCGGCGTTGGAGCTCGGATACAGTCCGGTGTTGGAGCTCGGATATATAGTCCGGTGTTAGAACTGGGAAGCAGACCGGCATTGGTGCTTGGCTGCAAAAGATACCTCGAATGCAGTCCGGCGTTGGAGCTCGGACGCAAGAGGACGCTACCGCCCGGGAACAACTTCAAACCCGAGGTGTGACATAAAAATAATAAGGCATTGATAAAGGCTGGAGACTTAAAGGGGCTCCTCGGATACCCGACGTGTTAACTCGTCAAATGCATTTCGGCGATCCTCAAGATAGAAGATGAGAAGATTTGTTGAACCAGTTTTCAAGACCGGCAACCGAAGATGAAGAACAGTTCGGAAGAATCGAGGAGCGTCCCTAACTTGAAGACCGGTTCAGGGGCTCTCGACGGTGTCTGGACTAGGGGTACTCACCACGCCGCCCCCAATCGGTTAGATTGGGCCGAGGACCCCTGGGCCGCATACTGTGGGCGATCCGGACAGGTGCCGATACAAGGAAGATTCCACAAGACTTGGCGATCAAGACAAGGACTCCCCCCCACCGGCGTATTCGGCTAGGACTCTTGTTATCCTAGGCCTCTGGTGCATTATATAAACCGAGGCCAGGCTAGTCGATAGAGATAGACAACATACATTACAACAATCATACCATAGGCTAGCTTTAGGGTTTAGCCTCCTTGATCTCGTGGTAGATCCACTCTTGTACTACCCATATCATCAATATTAATCAATCAGGATGTAGGGTTTGACCTCCATCGAGAGGGCCCGAACCTGGGTAAAACATCGTGTCCCTCGTCTCCTGTTACCATCCGCCTAGACGCACAGTTCGGGACCCCCTACCCGAGATCCGCCGGTTTTGACACCGACACTCATCAATACGAAGCTAAGAAGGGAGGCGTGGCTTGAAGGCCGACCAGGTCCGGCTGATAGAACGAGAGAAGAAACAAGCCGGGTCAGCCTATGGAAGATTGCGGTTCCGTCAAAACTAAAGGTATTTCTATGGAGACTTGCACAATGCTCTATACCCACGGCAGATGTCCTCGGTCATCGTAATATGTCCACATCGTCGCGATGTGCTATCTGCGGAGAGGAGGACTAATGGATGCATTCATTGATAACATGTACGATGGCGCGTTGTGTATGGGCGCTAGGCAGCCCGGAGCTGGTTGAGCATGTGATTGCAAAAGCAGAACCTAACGCAAAGGCATGGATCTTCAGCATGCAAGAATCGTTGCCACATGCGGAGTTAACAAAGCTAACCGTGACACTGTGGGCCATCTGGTCGGCGTGGCGAAAGCTAATCCATGAAGGGGAACACCAGAGCCCGATGGGGACACATTCCTTCATCACACGCTACTTGGCAGACTTGAGTATTGCTTTCTCGTCACATGAAATAACTAAGCCAAGAACAGTTCCAGTGCGAGTACAAGAATGGTTACCACCACCGGCAGGTCACCATAAGGTAAAGATCGATGCAGCTATCTGTAAACATCCTCCTGTGGGGTTGTTAGTGCTGTCTGTCGGGACCATTCAGGAGCATATGCCGGGTCAGCGGCGGTGGTCTTACATGGTATGACCGATCCGAATATCTTGGAAGCTCTTGCATGTCGCGAGGCTATTGCATTAGCCAGGGACCTCACACTGATTCATATTAGGGTGGCTTCAGATTGCCTTTCGGTGGTCAAGGACATACAAACTGGAACTATGGGCACAATTGCCCCAATTGTGCAGGAGATCGACGACTCGAGCAGGGATTTTCAGTCCTGCTCCTTCACCCACGAGAGACATCTTTCCAACAAGGAGGCTCATGGCTTAGCTAGACATGCTTTACATTTAGGGGAGGGTCGCCATGTGTGGCTGTTACACCCTCATGATACTTCCACTACTAGGAAAAGGGCTATAGATAGGATTGATTCTAATGGCGCACCAGACATGTGGTGCGCCATTGCTATATACTAATGGCGCACCATGTGTTGGTACGCCATTAGTTTCCAAATACTAATGGCGCACCACATCCCACGGTGCGCCATTAGTAAATTTTTTTTTCTTTTTTCAAAACTTCTAATGGCGCACGGTGGGTGTGGTGCGCCATTACTAGTAATGGCGCACCACACCCACCGTGCGCCATTAGAAGTTTTGAAAAAAGAAGTAAAAAAATTTATAAAAAAATTTATAAAATTTTTGTTAGTAATGGCGCACCGGTTGTGGTGCGCCATTACTAGTTTAACTACTAATGGCGCACCACCACACGGTGCGCCATTAGTTGTTTGCCCAGCTTCCACCGAATGCACCCCCGTGGACCGCCTTTTCAGTTTTAAAAAAAATTTAAAAAATGATAAAAATGTCAAAAAAATAAAAGAAAATAAGTTTTCCATGTGATATGTGGTCTAGTTGTTGGGAAAATTTACAAATATGAATTTCGACTTTATTTGCAAAATCTCTCCGAAATTTGTAAATGGCCATAACTTTTGCATACTGAACTCGGATGAAAAAGTTTTATATATGAAAAGCATCTACTCAAAAGTTACATCCAAATTTAACCGGGGAACCCGTTAAACATTTTTAAAATCCTCAAAAGCCTAACAGAAAAAAAGTTACGGGGCTTTTAAGATCTGGAGGCAAAAAAATTCAAAAACAAAATTAGTTTTTTTAGTTTTTGTTAAATCTAGTCAAACTATGGTCAAACTAATTATTCAAGAATATTAGTGTTCATAAATAATTATTTTAGTTTTTTTGAATTTTGGTCAAATCTGGTCAAACTATGGTCAAACTGTGGTCAAATCTGGTCAAACTACGGTCAAATCTGGTCAAACTGTGTGCGAACTAATTATTCAAGAAATATTAGTGTTACTAATTTTTTAGAACAATAGTTTCAAACTCAAACAGTGAAATGTGTCAAGACATGCTCAAGCTAAATTCACGAGGTTAATAGGATTGACATCTTACTATTGTCGAAAAACAACAAGTGCGGACTTGGAAACGAGGAGAATAGAACCCGGAAGTTAAGCGTGCTCAGCTGGAGTAGTGAGAGGGATGGGTGACCTTTCGGGAAGTTTGACTATGGAGTGCGATTTGACCTGAGATTATGCATATTGACTCGAGATTAAGCCATAGTGACCTGAGATTAAGAAAAAAACAAAAAAAAAATTGGAAATTTTTGAAAAAAAAAATTAAAAAAAATCCTGCAAAAAAAAATTTGAAAAAAAATTGTTACTAATGGCACACTACTATGTGGTGCGCCATTAGAATACCAGATTCTAATGGCGCACCAGTGGTGCGCCATTAGAAAAGAATTCTAGTGGCGTGATGCTAATGGCGCACCGGTAGTGCGCCATTAGAAGGCAAAACCGGTGCGCCATTAGAAGGCCTTTTCCTAGTAGTGTTCTATTATTCCTGTAATTTGCTCTATTGAGCAATAAAGTAAAGCATGCTTCCCTCAAAAAAAAGAAGTGTCTCAAAAAAATGGCACATCAGAAACGACGTGTTCCTCAGAGAAAAAAAACAGAAATGAAGTTGGATGCCAGCCAACAAGATGCTGAAATGAAGAGCGTGGCTTTTATTTTTGTGCACAACGAAGAGTAAAAAAATGGTAACTAACGAACATCAGAATTTTTGGACCTCCCAGTGAACACCCTCAATTCGTCTGATCAAGATCGAACGAACGACAATTCTGTCAAATGTGGCATTTTTTCTATTTTTCTACACTACATGGCAATTTTCTTCTGTTTTTTCTTGAATACGCATGAGAGTGCGTACTATATATTATAGAAGGAAAAAGGGGGTAAAGAGACCCTCTGTCGGTGTCAAAACCGGTGGATCTCGGGTAGGGGGTCCCGAACTGTGCGTCTAGGCGTATGGTAACAAGAGACGAGGGACACGATGTTTTACCCAGGTTCGGGCCCTCTCGATGGAGGTAAAACCCTACGTCCTGCTTGATTAATATTGATGATATGGGTAGTACAAGAGTGGATCTACCACGAGATCAAGGAGGCTAAACCCTAGAAGCTAGCCTATGGTATTGTTGTTGTATATTGTCTATCTCTATCGACTAGCCTGGCCTCGGTTTATATAATGCACCAGAGGCCTAGGATAACAAGAGTCCTAGCCGAATACGCCGGTGGGGGGGAGTCCTTGTCTTGATCGCCAAGTCTTGTGGAATCTTCCTTGTATGCGGCACCTGTCCGGACTGGCCCACGAGTATGCGGCCCTGGGGGTCCTCGGCCCAATCTAACCGATTGGGGGATGACGTGGTGAGTACCCCCTAGTCCAGGACACCGTCAGTAGCCCCCTGAACCGGTCTCCAAGTTAGGGACGCTCCTCGATTCTTCCGAACTGTTCTTCATCTTCGGTTGCCGGTCTTGAAAATTGGTTCAACAAATCTTCTCATCTTCTATCTTGAGGATCGCCGAAATGCATTCGACGAGTTTACACGTCGGGTATCCGAGGAGCCCCTTTAAGTCTCCGGCCTTTATCAATGCCTTATTATTTTTATGTCACACCTCGGGTTTGAAGTTGTTCCCGGGCGGTAGCGTCCTCTTGCGTCCGAGCTCCAACGCCGGACTGCATTCGAGGTATCTTTTGCAGCCGAGCACCAATGCCAGTCTGCTTCCCAGTTCTAACACCGGACTATATATCCGAGCTCCAACGCCGGACTGTATCCGAGCTCCAACGCCGGACTGTATCCGAGGTGTCGTAAATCACCTTGGTTCAAAGAAGTTTGAAGGAGTTTAGCTGAGCTTAATGCCGGAAATGCCCTCTATGGAGCCAGCCACTAGCGCCCGAGGTTTATGCTGGACTGCTTCCGAGGTGGTGCACCACCCCGAATGTGGGCCGATTTTTGTCAATATTTTTGATCGATGCAGTTTATTCTCTGACGAGATGTATAGCCAGTAGCCCTCAAGGTGTGTATCGGTCTAAAACCCGAGATGCACATGAAGGATGACATAAGACCGCTGATCCCCATAGCCGCTGAGACTCCGGTTGATTTGCAAAATCGGTCTGAGGATCAAGTCCTAGCTCGCGTAATACTTGGGACACAAAAGTGGCGTGGTCGATCCTCGAGACTCAAAGGTTGGGTGCGGCCGACCAACCTGAGGATCAAAATCTCCTCGGAAACTATATTGCACATAAAATTTTCTGCATTGGACAAGCAATGCAGTAGCCCCCGAGACACTGGTCGGGTGGCAACACCAGATCAGGGGATCGATGTGCCCCTTTAATATGTTTAAATAATAAGCCCGAAGCCCAGTAGCCCCCGAGCCTTAATGCGGGCACGGGAGGCCGAATTAAGGATCGATATCCATAGTAAATCCACAAATTGTGTGTAATGACTCTATGTATCCAAGTACTTTACGTCATTTAATGCTCGGATCCGCATTGTACAAAACTTTGTTGACCGACCATCGGCTTCCACCTCCTCGGCCAGTAGCCGAGGAGTGTTTGTCTTACTTTATAAAGCCTTTATGAGGACGACAAACAAGGCAATCTGGCCATACGGTTTTATAAACAAAGGTACATAGAGAGATATGTTATATTGCTGTTTAACATAGGAAATGTGTTCCAAAGAAAATAGTCCCACTATCGGTTCCTTTCTTTGGGTTGTCATGCTAAGCATGATCATGAAACCTCAGCTCTAATGTAAGAGCAAAATATTGAGGATTTAGTTTGGGAGGCCAGTTACTAGCCCCCGGTAGTGTTCGGCGACAGTCGAGGTCAAGCCGTAAACACTTCGGCCAATGTTATGAACGGCCTGTTATTTAACATAGTCATCGGATTGCTGACCAGTTTATGCTTATTGTGACTGTCAGTTTTCGGCTTTCTCCACTGAGGTGCTTAACCATGTGAGCTGGAAGCACAATCGTAGTGGTTCTCCCTTTGCACACCTAGCCGAACAAAATGGAACGTAGGAAGCAAGTGCAGGAGCCGGGCAACCCAACTATTGACCGAAGACACAATTCGAAACCGATGCATATATAGCAATATCCGAGAATGTTTTTGCCCAATCTCTAAAGGAGTCCGGGGTTGCACTGCGAGACTTGTGCTGAAAACACACAAATAGTTTAAAAGTGCCAAAAAGCTTGGAAAACCAAGAAGGCCAAGAAAAACATGACGTCCGAACAATATCAAGTGTTCGGTGCCAATCCGAAAATTGGTCTTAGAAAGAAAAGAAAAGAAAAAAAAAGAGAAGTGCTTCTGTCGTGCTTTAACATGATACATCCTATCTCAAGACTTCGAGCGGGTCAACCAACGGCTTCAACCTCCTATCCCGAGGGCGGAGTACTTCTCATCAGGCCAGTTTAGCAAACTAAACTCTAGCGGTTTTGAGAGAGAAATTAGGCTCCCCGGCTAGTGACCATACGTTCGGGTCGAAAAAAGGAGTGATAAATAATAAAAACTTTGCAACGACTAAGAAGAAAAACACTTAGTATAAAACGCCTCAAATAAACATAAGAGCCCTTAAGTGACTTGGGTAAAAGTTGACTATATATTGTAAGGTGACATGTAAAATGCCTTCTAGCCGGATTGTAGATCGTTTGTCGTAGCGGACCTTTTCGCTTCAACCTCTGGACCCAATAGTCCAGAGTGTGTCTGAATACCCTTGCGGTTATAAAAACCGGGGCATGCGTGGAGACCAGGCGTAGGGGTCATTAGTGCTTTATCGTGCAAGTGCCCAACTAGTTATGTTATATTACATGGTTAGTAAGAAACATCTTCCAGGAGAATAGTTCCGTTAGGGTTCCTTTCTCGAGGCATGCCCTAAAGTGCATGTCCGGATCTGCGAAAAGAGCAGAAAAACATCTGGGGCAGTTAAATAAATAGGTAAGAAATCATCTTTTAGTTCACCGACCGAGTATTCCCTTAAGAACGCTTAGCTTTCGCTTCACCCACCGAGGTACACATCCGGTGACCCGACAAGAATAATCGCAGAGGTGCTCCTTTACCACCTAGCCGAACAATCGGGAACGTAGGGGTAAGCACAGGAGCCAGGCAACCCAGCTTGGCCAAAACTTAAGTCATATCGATGCATATAATGGTGAATAAAAGGTACATGCGGAAGTGTGACACATGTGCTAGGCATGAAGCCCATATTAATAAGCTTTTGTTAAAGAAGCCCCCAGATATAACGAGCGCGGGTAGCGCGTCAAGTATGTGCGAACAAAGTTCGGACAAGAAAAATTTTACAAGCAACTTTTTTTACAAAAAAGTATAATGCTTGGTCGAACCGAACACAAGTTAGAAATTTAAAACTTTGAGCATGAAGGCAACTTAGCTGGTTAATGTGTTCGGTATTGGCGACGTGGTCCGAGCTTGATGCGGGACAAGGTTCCATCCCCCAAGCCGTTCCCGAGGTGGCGGAGCAAAGAGCTCGGCACGCCGAAGTGGTGACATAGCACGGTCGATGCAGACCGGCGGAGTGACGCCGAAGTCCCCGGATCATTTTCCTGTGCACAAAAAATAGTGCAAACGGGAGATAATAGTAATAATGATAATTAAAAAAAATCGTTGCATAATGAATAATTTATGCAAAGTGAGTAATAAAAGAAATATGGCCTGGCGCCGAGGTCGATGTCGATGCAGGGCGTCGGCGTGATGCGGTAAAGGCGTGGCAAAGCCTGAATTCACAGGTCGGTCCGTGCTCTGGATGCGGCGTTCGCCGGACTATGTACGGAGACTGACCGAACCATCATGCGACCGTCGTTAATGCGGCCACCATTTGATAGACCTATGAACATATGATGGACAAACCAGAGTAATAATTCCTTGGGAAAAATGAACCCAAACAAGCAAAAAATATTAGGATTAATAGCACCTGGTTTATTTGTTGTAGCAATCCGAAGGAGGATGATGCTGGCAAAGGTTGGCTTGCCGAGGCAAAGCCCTCGGTCCAGCTAATCGTGATGAAGCTGGTCGGCTAGTGACGCCGAAGTGTCCGGAGTAGGTTGATGAAGAGATGATGAATCCTCTGGTCCAGCCGAGATGTCGAAGTAGTTTGGCGTGATGGACACCGGCTTGAAGGAGCAACACTGCGGCCCCGCCGATGCAGGTCGTGACGTGGTCGATGCCGACTTGATGAAGCGACCGTGCGGTGATGCCGATATTACCGCCCCGTGTAATCCGTGGGGCGGCGATGTTGATGAAGATTTGTTCTTCGCGATGCCGGGCTCTTGTTCGGCTTGCCGAGATGATGATCCGAAGAAGCTGAGCTCGGCTCAACAAAGTGACGACGTGTCTAGCGCATGTCGGCAGCCGTGGAGCAATATTGCCGGACTGGTTTAACACCAGCAATGATGTCGAAGATCATGTTCAAAAGCTCTTAAGGTTAGTGGGATGTGTTTGGGAACAATACACAATATCCCATACAAAACTTCCTTCAAAAAGGATGTCCGACATCCCGTTCATAAAAAGATGAATTCGGGTCGGATTCGTTCTCGCGCAGAAAACAGATCCGAAAAGTGATGCACTAATCGGAAGGTTTCTGGAGTTCTGGCGGTCGGATCGAGATGAAATTTGGAGGGGTGGTAGATATAGGAATTCCGCAGCAGATCAACGGTTGGATCTTCCAAAGGACGTCCGAGCTAGAAGCTGGACACCACACCCTAAACTCGTCCAGATTCCCGTCCAGATTTGACAGGGCTCCGGTATATCGTGGATTGCGAGAGATTCCTCCATCGGAACTCGACGAAATTTTCCTGAGTTGTTGTAGACTCAATTCCGCACAATTCCACCAAAGCGATCGTCAAAGCGATATTCGAGGAGGTGGTGGCAGCAGATACGAGTTCGCTGTCCAGAAAAACAGCCCGGTCGCTTGAGGGCAATGTTGACGTTGAGCCCCCGAGCTCCATGGATGATTCCTGCGTGATCTTGATAGAGATCGCAGTTGATGTTTGATGAAGGCCCTCGTCCGAACATGGTGATCCGAACACGGGGCGCAATTCTTGGTCGAACCAAGGTGATCAGTCGAGCTGGTGACGAAGATGCCGAAGTCGCAGTTGATCTGCAGGCGAGCCATCGATCCTTTTGTCGATCACACAACGGAACTCTCAATGAAAGCACCAATGTCGGTGTCAAAACCGGCGGATCTCGGGTAGGGGGTCCTGAACTGTGCGTCTAGGCGGATGGTAACAGGAGACGAGGGACACGATGTTTTACCCAGGTTCGGGCCCTCTCGATGGAGGTAAAACCCTACGTTCCGCTTGATTAATATTGATGATATGGGTAGTACAAGAGTGGATCTACCACGAGATCAAGGAGGCTAAACCCTAAAGCTAGCCCATGGTATGATTGTTGTAATGTATGTTGTCTATCTCTATCGACTAGCCTGGCCTCGGTTTATATAATGCACCAGAGGCCTAGGATAACAAGAGTCCTAGCCGAATACACCTGTGACGCCCGGGTAGTTACGCTACAGTAACCCTCTGCTAATGATGCCACGTCACCACAATTACAGTTGATAGTCTTGCGATAATTCAAATCCCGCTCAAAATTCAAAATCGAAATAAAGTCAAACAATAAAAGTTTTTCAAAATTTAAAACAAAATGTTCGGGAGATGCCATATTTTACGTAAGTCGATATGGTGTAATAAACACAATTTTATAAAATGCATAAGTATTTTGAAATAAGTAAAAACAGAAAAGGAAAAGAAATAAAAGAAAGGAGAAATACAAATAAAGAAAAGGGTAAAGAAACCCCCGGGCTCGGCCAAGAAGCCACCGCCCAACTGGCCACGACCCACCAGCCCGCCCAACCGCAACCCTCCCTCCATAACCCCACCGGAGAAACCCTAGCCCACTCCCCGATCCCCACTCCCCCACTCTCCCTCACTCCCCGATCCGATCGAGATCGGGCGACCACGCCACCACCCCGGATCGCCGCCGCTTCTCGCCCGCCGCCGCCTCGCGACCCCCCCCGCACCACCCTGTCGCCTCGCCTCATCCCGTCCGCCCCAGCCTCGTCGTCCCATCGACGACGCCGTCCCCGCCGACACCGACCTCGGCGCCCGCCGACATCGTCACGTCGCCGCCGCCATCCTCTCCATCTCGACCTCGTCCCCGCCGCCGCTGGACCCCGCTGCGTCAACCTTCATCGAGCCCGCTACCCTAGACCCTACTCCCACCGTGAGCCGCCGCTTTTCCTCCTCCTCTCCCGTGTCGGCCACGACACGCGTCTCTCTCGGTGGCGCCATCACACCTGCCGCTTCGCCGTTCTTTGCTGCGCCGCCGCGCTCAAGGCCAGATGTGTGCACCCAGCACTTTGGCGCGCTTGCGTCGCTCCGTCCGACCAGCGCCTGCGCGACCACCCGCCCGACGGGCGCCTCTCCCTCGCTGCCGTACCCTACAGACACGCTGTCGCCACGGCCGCGCCCACACGCCGTCCGACCGCCTCGCGAAGCGCTCCCCGTCGTCATGACCACCTCTGCCGCCCGCGATCAAGGCTGCCCGTGCCGCCCCCTTACTCTATGCTGCCGATCTGCGCCGCCTCGCCGGCCATTGTTACCTTGTCGCCCCGCCTCGCTCATGGCCCCGTCTTAAACTCCGTCATCAAGACGCCTTGCCATCTTTGCAGATGTGTTGCCCGCCCTTGCCGGTCAGGCGCCATAACGCCAGCAGCCTTGCTTCTTGAATTCTTTGAACCAGCTAACGCCGGCGCCCACTAAGGCCACAGGGCCTATGACAGATGGGCCTCATACCGAACGTTTTTAAAAAAATAAAAAAAATAAAAAAATAATAAAATAAATAATTAAGTAATAATAATAATAATAAAAATAATTAAATAAATAATAATAATTAAGTTAATTAATTAATTAAGGAATTAATTAAGATTAATTAATCATAATTAAATTAACCTAATTAATTAATTAGTTTAATTAAACGTAGTTAGATTAGTTAAACATCGATTAGGTTAAACAAATAATGACATGCGGACCCACATCGTCACCGACCATCAACACCTGTTGACTGGCGGCGTCATGCCGACGTCGGCAAACTTTGTTTTGGATAATATTGACTTAATTAATTAATTAAATTCCGTAAATTAATAAAATCTTTAGAAAATCATATCTTTTAATCAGAACTTCGGATTAAAATAATTTCAACATGAAAGTTGCTCGAACAGCGAGACGATTCCGATACACAACCCGCTCGTCGCCACACCCCCTAACCTATCGAACTTGCAACTTTCCTCCTCGGCTCCTCTCTGAAACGCTAAACACCGGGATACTTTCCGGATGTTTTCCCCTTCACCCAGTATCACCTCATACCGCGTTAGGGCACCTCTAGCACCGATACTTGTCATGTCATGCATCGCTATACATCTGCTTGCTTAAATATTTATGTTTTTTCCCCTCTTCTCTCGCTAGACCCAGAGACCGACGCCGCTACCCGGTTCGACTACGGAGTTAACGACCCTCTCTCTTGCCAGAGCAACCAGCAAGCCCCCTTGATCACCAGATATCGCCTATTCTCCTCTATACTGCTTGCATTAGAGTAGTGTAGCATGTTCTTTTTCCGTTAATCCTATTACGATGCATAGCGACATTGTTGCTACATCTGCTGATACCTTACCCGCAATCCTAAATGCTTAGTATAGGATGCTAGTTTATCATCATTGGCCCTACACTCTTGTCGATCGCCTTGCTATACTATCGGGCCGTGATCACTTGGGAGGTGATCACGGTATATACTATACATACATATATACTATATAGATGGTGACTAAAGTCGGGTCACTCGAGGAGTACCCGCAAGTGATTCTCGATGAGGGGCCGAAAGACAGTGGCTCCATCCCGGTAGAGGTGGGCCAGGGTTCCCGACGGCCCCGATCGTTACTTTGTGGCGGAGCGATTGGCAGGTTGGGACCACCTAGGAGACAGTGGGCTGGCCTGCTCGGCGTTCACGGATACTTAACACGCTTAACGAGATCTTGGTATTTGATCCGAGTCCGCCATTTGGTCTATACACACTAACCATCTACGCGGAGTAGTTATGGGTATCCGGCGTCGTGGTATCACCAAGCCTTCTTCATGTCGGCGACGGCGCGGCGCTACCGGATTGGACAGCGTTAACGCAACTTCCTTTGTAATGGAGGTTGCTAGGTGCATTCGGCCGCCCTCGCAACGTCTTGGTGTGCAATGGGCGATGGGCGGACCCTGCACGCATAGGATTTAGACCGGGGCTGACCTCTGTTGTGCCTAGGTGGGGCTGCGGCGTGTTGATCTTCCGAGGCGGGCATGACCCAGAAAGTGTGTCGGCCAAATGGGATCGGCGTGTTGGGTTATGTGGTGCACCCTGCAGGAAGTTTATCTATTCAATAGCCGTGTCCCTCGGTAAAGGGCGATCCGGAGTTGTACCTTGACCTTATGACAACTAGAACCGGATACTTAATAAAACACACCCTTCCAAGTGCCGATACAACCCGGTGATCGCTCTCTAACAGGCGACGAGGAGAGGATCGCGGGTAGGATTATGCTATGCGATGCTCTTGGAGATGCTACTTGGAGATGCTACTTGGCGATGCTACTTGAAGGACTTCATCTACTCTCTTCTACATGTTTGCAAGACGAGGCTGCTGTGCGTAGTCTTCGACGTGATTAGTTATCCCCTCTTATTCTCGCATTCTGCAGTTCGGTCCATCGATATGGCCCTTTACACATATACCCATGCATATGTAGTGTAGCTCCTTGCTTGCGAGTACTTTGGATGAGTACTCACGGTTGCTTTCTCCCCCTTTTCCCCCTTTCCCTTCTACCTGGTTGCCGCAACCAGACATTGGAGCCCAGGAGCCAAACGCCATCGTCGACGGCGACTACTACACCGGAGGTGCCTACTACTACGTGCAAGTGTGCGATTTACCACTGTGAGTAGTTTAGGAGGATCCTGGCGGGAGGCTGCGCCTCTTCGATCTGATCCCGTTTGTGCTAGCCATCTTATGGCAACTTGTTTAACTTATGTCTACTCGGATATTGTTGCTTCCGCTGACTTCGTCTATGATCGAGCACTTGTATTCGAGCCCTCGAGGCCCCGGCTTGTATTATGATGCTTGTATGACTTATTTATGTTTTAGAGTTGTGTTGTGATATCTTCCGTGAGTCCACGATCTTGATCGTACACATTTGCGTGCATGATTAGTGTAAGATTGAATCGGGGGCGTCACAAGTTGGTATCAGAGCCGACTGCCTGTAGGAATCCCCTTTCCAACTCCTTGGCCGAAGTCGAGTCTAGACATTGCAAAAACTTTTACTAACATGGCTGTGTGCCTTACGGGCCCACGTCGCCATTGGGTGGTATTAGGATCTTTTATTCCTCGACCTATACTCTGGGACTCTTATCTCTCTTCTATTCGGGTTAAATGAATTTTGCTAAATCTAACATTAGGATCTCGTTATCACTTTCACCCGGAGAGCGCCTCATTCCAGATGATGGCCTGCTTCACCAGAAGATTCCGAAGATACTCTTTGATATTCTCTCGAGACTTTGTGCCCATCACTTTTGCTATTCCCGACCACCGATAAATCCTTATGGATAACTACTTACACTTGCCATTCATACGATCATCCCCCATTGATCTTGTATTACAAGATACCCCAAAGTTTTCTCTATTATTCCGAGAATACTTTGTGCCTACTGCCTAGCAGTTCTTTGCCACATGAATACCCCTTCAAATAAATCCTCGCACTTGTCGAGTATCCGCTCCCCGATTGTTCATGTGTTTCATAAAAGTCTTCCAAATGCTATTCGACCTTCCGAGCATCCTCTTTGAACTATTGTTCGCAAATCTTGGTATGCTTACATTATGGATGCTCCCATATCACTAGCAATATTCATTAGTATCTTTTGACAATATCATTTTGATCCTATTGATTCAAGATGTGTGCGAATGCACAAAATCATCAATTGACCCTTCTAAATTATCTTTCCGCTCAGACGTCATTTTAAACATGAGTCGGATCTCGACCAATCAAATTGCCATCGATTGTACCCTAAGCCTACTCAACTTATCCATCCTTGATCGAGGCGTTGCTTCGATCCCCTGATTTGGAAATCATAATTCTTTTGCAATTGAACTTTGGATTAGTCAGATGTTTCTATAACCAGATCTCCTTGCATTGTTTCTTCCTCCGTTGAGTACCGATGCTCACATGAGATCCCTTGAGGACCACCGGATCCTTTGTTGGGTTTCATCCGATAACGTCCTCCATATTCAATCACTTTGGAAGTTCTTTCTCCATTGGTAAATCCTATCCTTTGATTGACTAACCAGGCTCGCTTTCGGTGGTGATATTTACTATTGAAGTTTGTGGTATATGTTCCTAATAGACCACGATGGGTTGAACCTATGCCTTCCTTAATATGTGTGAACTTGAATGTTTTCACGAGCCATACACTCTGGTATTCTCGCGGATAATATTTCAACACTACAACTTCCTCGAAAGTGAGAAGTGAATGAAAGGTTATGCATTGGAGAAGTGGAGTCGACCTTGAACCTTGCGTTCATGCCCATGGACACGATGTAGACCGTATCATTAAAGCTTCTCTTCAATGATATATTCCTTGGTATAAGTTTATCTTATATCCGGGATCCGCATTTTCAATTATGGTTCGACCATGTTCTCCTGTAAATACCATTTTCGATGCAAGTGTAAGCACTTGTCTTACGTGGATCAATACCCGGTACAACCTCTACTTTGATCGTAGTCAATATTACCCCTCGGTATCTCGAGATTATCTTGGGCCGCATAACTACCTATGAGATCATCATCAAGTGCTACATTCTCACCGATTCCAATTTTTCATGGGCTCGAGTTGTTAATCACTCAAAGACACCGATAATCGACTCGAGTCCGCATCGCGATTAAGCTACTCTTGGTAACCTTCATTACTTACGAGTTTGAACTCCATCACATCATTCCTAGCCTATTTGGCTATATCCTTGTCGTGCTGATTTTAACTGTGCTACCTGGACCTTATTCCCAGAGCACAACTTTCGACGATGAGCTCAGCTTGCGTCAATTTTTATCGTCATATCATTTCACCTTGAACAACAAACTTGATTTCGAGTTTGTGTCCTAACCATGGTTCCAATAACCTTTCGCTTCATCATTCGTTTGACTTGATGTCATCGTCGATCGATTACATCTTCGTGAAATCTCTCGACAAAGGTGTCGTGATCATCAACATTCCGAGCTCTTCCAAAATATCTATTAAATTCTTGATGGAAAATACCATCCTTGCCCCTCGATGATTGTGTTATCATCAACGACATTCTTGCCTTCCCCCAACACAAACTTGTTCATGTTTCGTGTTATACCTTGAGTTCCTTGCTACCCAGCATTGTTCTTCTTTACCTTGGAGTATTACCACCTTTTATGTCAAGAATGCCGTGGGAATTTCACCACCTCTTAAGAATTCTTGGTATATTGATATTTCTCACCATCACCATTCTTTCTGGGTCCTCGTGTTGATTCCAACCGGGGTACCAACAAGGAGCGGTGCTGTTTGGATTTTGCCCTTCTAGCAAGCCTCTTGCTTTGAAGTTAATGGCCGGCCGTTCATTCTTAGACTGTTGATTATTGAATTACCATTCCAATGTTGGTCGTGCAACCCAGCCCATATTTTGGGTGCACCTTTCAACCAATGTTAATTGTGTATGTTTTCCTCGAGCATACGTCATTATACCATTTGATCTGACAAATGCTATCTCCTTGTTCACATAATTGTGGAAATCCACCTTTTTTTTGGAAATCTCGAGGATTGTCACTGGCTCCATCAGCTACCCGTCATCCTCTCTTTGGTTTAAATGATGAACTCTTGTGTTGAAACTCGCTCCCATAGTTCATTTCTTGAGAATCTTACATTGTCATCTCATCAATTTGTGTTACACCTTTTCTTCTCTGGCATCCTAAGTCAGAGGTATCCTGACACCAATCGGATCTAAACCTCGGTCAGATATGATGGTAGGGGCATATTTCCAAGAGTTATAACATCGGTCTTTATATGACTCGGTAAGGTGATGTCATGCCTAGCACACCTGACCGGAGGACCTATTGTTATAATTTCCCTTTTAGCAAGGAGAACCATTCTTCCATGAGGGAATTGGATGAATTGTTTTATAAATTATTCCTGACGGATCCTTTTGCTTCCAAAGTCTGATCTTCGCTTGTTGACCATGTCAATGCTATCTCGGAGCATGCCAAGGGTACTCCGATTTTCAACAGGAACATTTGAAGCACTATGCTAAATTTTATTTATTATTCATCCTAACACCGTTGTATGGGTAATATCATGAGATTCCTCCCCCCTTACCTAAATGGTTTTCTACTTTATATCCTGTCTTGGATATCATCCTCTTCCTGACTTTGGGGAGGATATACCCCTGATATATGTGTTTAAACACATTTTCCTTTCCTTTGTTCTGATTAATTTGATAATCATCTTATCCTTTCCATTGTTTGGTTTAACCTTTCTTGAGGTTTATATGATCAAAGCAGTAATATTTTCCTATTTACGGAGACACCTCGGTGTACCACCTTAACAATCAGACCCTGTTACTATTGTTGACGACATAGCTAACAAGCTATCCCCTGACATACTTTGATTACATGATCGTGCAAGACATCACCGCTCCTCCTACTTTTAACCCACATGGTGGGCCCATAACCCACAGTTCCATAGGACCGTAACCTGACTCTCCTCTACACCCCCTGTTTCCAAAGTTATTCCTCCCGCGTGGACTCGTATGTAATTCATGAGCCACCTTCCGATGAGATCATCAATTCTGGCATCGGACACAATAATTATTCCGTGGCTTTGAAACCACTTTCACCTTCTGTCTAGGCATTGAACGATTGCCTGGCTGCCTGAAACTTCTTATTGTACCTTCCAACTTTACTCTCGATGTGTTTTATTTGTTCAACTCGAGAGGTACTCATATGCTCCTTCATGGATTAATCCTAGATCATTACCCTTATAACATTCTGTCGTTGCCGACCTGCCTTGTTACCTATTCGTAAATACGATGAAGATCTCGAAGAAAGGATGCCGACTTCATCATGAAGACCTAAAGCGGAGAAATGAAAACATCAATGTACTGGAACGATCTCTTCGAGAAGAGCAAGCCAGAATGGGAAGACCCGCTAGATTCGTTACCAAACCTTCCCCCCTTTCACTACCTCTTAAATCTCGGGACGAGATTTCTTGTAGTGGAGGAGAATTGTGACGCCCGGGTAGTTACGCTACAGTAACCCTCCGCTAATGATGCCACGTCACCACAATTACAGTTGATAGTCTTGCGATAATTCAAATCCCGTTCAAAATTCAAAATCAAAATAAAGTCAAACAATAAAAGTTTTTCAAAATTTAAAACAAAATGTTCGGGAGATGCCATATTTTACGTAAGTCGATATGGTGTAATAAACACAATTTTATAAAATGCATAAGTATTTTGAAATAAGTAAAAACAGAAAAGGAAAAGAAATAAAAGAAAGGAAAAATACAAATAAAGAAAAAGGGTAAAGAAACCCCCCCGGGGCTCCGGCCCAGCAGGCCACCGGCCCAACTGGGCCACGACCCACCAGGCCGGCCCAACCGGCAACCCCTCCCCTCCATAACCCCACCAGGAGAAACCCTAGCCCACTCCCGATCCCCACTCTCCCCTCACTCCCCCGATTTGGATCGAGATCGGGGCGACCACGCCACCGCCCCGGATCGCCGTCGCCTTCTTGCCCCTCCCTCGCCTTGCGCGACCCCCCCACCTGCGCCACCCAGTCGCCTCGCCTCATCCCCGTTGCCCCCAGGCCTTGTCGCCCCATCGACGCACGTCGTCCCCGCCGACACCCGACCTCAGCACCCGCCGACATCGTCACGTAGCCGCCTCGCCATCCTCTCCATCCTCGACCTCGTCCCCGCCATCACGTTGCCGCCTCGCCATCCTCTCCATCCTCGACCTCGTCCCCGCCGTCGCTGGACCCCGCTGCGTCAACCTTCATCGAGCCCGCTACCCTAGACCCTACTCCCACCGTGAGCCGCCACCTTTCCCTCCTCCTCTCCCCGTGTCGGCTGCGCACACGTCTCCCTCGGTGCGCCATCACACAGACGCTGCTGTTCTTGCCTGCGCCGCTGCTCGGCTCGGCCAGAATCGTGCACCCGCACTGGGCGCCCGTCGCTCCGTCTGCCCGCGCCTCGCCGCGCCACCCGCCCGCAGGCGCCCTCCCCGCTGCGCCGTACCCCTCGCTGCACGCGCGTCGCCACGGGCAGCGCCCACACGCCGTCCGACTGCCCCCGAAGCGCTCGCCGTCGTCGCGACCACCTCTGCCGCCAGCGACCGCTGCCTCCCGTGCCGCCCCTTGCTATCTGCTGCCGATGCGCCTACGCCAATATTGTTGCTTTTGTCGCTTCGCCTCTGCTCATGGCCCCGTGTTAACTCCGTCGCCGCCGCCATGATCGCCTTTTCTGTATTGCCCGGCCCTTGCCAAAGTTAGGCGCCGCTAGCGCCTAACGCCTTGCCTGCGCCTTGTTCGCCCGAACCTAACGCCGGCGCCCACTAAGGCCACAGGGCCTATGATGATGGGCCTCATACCGAACGCGTTTAAAAAAATAAAAAAATAAAATAAATAATAAAATAAATAATTAAGTAAAATAATAATAATAAAAATAATTAAATAAATAATAATAGTTAAGTTAATTAATTAATTAAGGAATTAATTAAGATTAATTAATCATAATTAAATTAACCTAATTAATTAATTAGTTTAATTAAACAGCAGTTAGATTAGTTAAACATCGATTAGGTTAAGCGATCGATGACATGCGGGACCCACACGTCAGTTGACGATCAACACCCATTTGATCTGCGTCATCTTGGCGTCGGCAAAACACTTTTTTGGATAATGTTGGACTTAATTAATTAATTAAATTCCAGAAATTAATAAAATTTTTAGAAAATCATATCTTTTAATCCGTAACTCGGATTAAAATAATTTCAACATGAAAGTTGCTCAGAATGACGAGACGATTCCGGATATGCAACCCGTTCGTCCGCCACACCCCCCTAACCTATCGAACTTGCAACTTTCCCCCTCCGGCTCCTCTGCCCGAAAACGCGAAACACCGGGGATACTTTCCCGGATGTTTCCCCCCTTCACCGGTATCACCTCATACCGCGTTAGGGCACCTCTAGCACCGATACTTGTCATGTCATGCACTGCTATACATCTGCTTGCTTAAATATTTACTGTTTCTTCCCCCTCTTCTCTCGCTAGACCCCGAGACCGACGCCGCCGCTACCCAGTTCGACTACGGAGTTGACGACCCCTCTCTCTTGCCAGAGCAACCAGGCAAGCCCCCCTTGATCACCAGATATCGCCTATTCTCCTCTATACTGCTTGCATTAGAGTAGTGTAGCATATTCTTGCTTTAGTTAATCCTATTACGATGCATAGCGACATTGTTGCTACATCTGTTGATACCTTACCGCAATCCTAAATGCTTAGTATAGGATGCTAGTTTATCATCATTGGCCCTACACTCTTGTCGATCGCCTTGCTATACTATCGGGCCGTGATCACTTGGGAGGTGATCACGGGTATATACTATACATACATATATACTATACAGATGGTGACTAAAGTCGGGTCACCGAGGAGTACCCGCAAGTGATTACGATGAGGGGCCGAAAGGACAGTGGCTCCATCCCGGTAGAGGTGGGCACAGGTTCCCGACGGCCCCCGATCACACTTTGTGGCGGAGCGACAGGCAGGTTGAGACCACCTAGGAGGCAGGTGGGCTGGCCTGTTCGGCGTTCGCGGATACTTAACACACTTAACGAGATCTTGGTATTTGATCTGAGTCTGGCCATTTGGTCTATACGCACTAACCATCTACGCGGGAGTAGTTATGGGTATCCCGGCGTCGTGGTATCAGCCGAAGCCTTCTTGACGTCAGCGACGGAGCGGCGCGCGCCGGATTGGACTGCGTTAACGCAACTTCCTTTGTAATGGAGGTTGCTAGGTCTGCTTCCGGCCGCCCTCGCAACGTGCAGGTGTGCAATGGGCGATGGGCCCCTGCGCGCATAGGATTTAGACCGTGGGCTGACCTCTCTGGTGTGCCTAGGTGGGGCTGCGGCGTGTTGATCTTCGAGGCGGGCATGACCCAGAAAGTGTGTCGGCCAAATGGGATCGAGCATGTTGGGTTATGTGGTGCACCCTAGGGAAGTTTATCTATTGAATAGCCGTGTCCCTCGGTAAAGGGCGACCGGAGTTGTACCTTGACCTTATGACAACTAGAACCGGATACTTAATAAAACACACCCTTCCAAGTGCGGATACAACCCGTGATCGCTCTCTAACAGGCGGCGAGGAGAGGATCGTCGGGTAGGATTATGCTATGCGATGCTCTTGGAGATGCTACTTGGAGATGCTACTTGGCGATGCTACTTGAAGGACTTGATCTACTCTCTTCTACATGCTTGCAAGACGGAGGCTGCGAAGCATAGTCTTGACGAGATTAGTTATCCCCTCTTATTACGGCATTCTGCAGCTCACCCAATCGATATGGCCCTTTACACATATACCCATGCATATGTAGTGTAGCTCCTTGCTTGCGAGTACTTTGGATGAGTACTCACGGTTGCTTTCTCCCCTTTTCCCCCTTTCCTTTCTTTACGGTTGTCGCAACAGATCTTTGAGCTCAGAGCGAGCGCCATCGTCGGCGGCGACTACTACTGATCGAGGTGCCTACTACTACGTGCGAAGCTCTTGGCAGCGACCGAGAGTAGTTTAGGAGGATCCTGCGGAGGCCTGCGCCTCTTCGATCAGTATCCCGTTTGTGCTAGCCATCTTATGGCAACTTGTTTAACTTATGTCGTACTCAGATATTGTTGCTTCCGCTGACTCGTCTATGATCGAGCACTTGTATTCGAGCCCTCGAGGCCCCTGGCTTGTATTATGATGCTTGTATGACTTATTTATGTTTTAGAGTTGTGTTGTGATATCTTCCCGTGAGTCCCTGATCTTGATCGTACACATTTGCGTGCATGATTAGTGTACGATTGAATCGGGGCGTCACAACACCGGTGGGGGGGAGTCCTTGTCTTGATCGCCAAGTCTTGTGGAATCTTCCTTGTATGCGGCACCTGTCCGGACTGGCCCACGAGTATGCGGCCCTGGGGGTCCTCGGCCCAATCTAACCGATTGGGGGACGACGTGGTGAGTACCCCCTAGTCGAGGACACCGTCACCCTCCACTTTGGGTTTACATACACATATTTACTCCCAGAGTTCCACCTGATGTATTACATATAACTAACTCCTCGCCTCATTGCCCACTGCTAGAGCCGCAAAGAAGCTCTCTACGTCTGCCTTGATGATGCCGGCCGTCTTCTACGCTCGGCCCTCCTCCTCAATACGGCGTAGTACTCCTCTCACCGATGGTGTTGCACCATCAAACACAATCAAGTTGCGGTGTTTCCATAGCTTCCACATGACGAGGAGGATGAGGGCGTGGATGTCCTTTCCCTCTCCTTTGTTTCCACCCTTACTCAAGCACCACTCGGTTAGCCTTGTGTCTTTGGTTGGTATCCACTCCTGCTTGTTCATCGCCATGCATATCCTTGTCCAAATCTCTCTCGCGAAGACGCATTGGGCGAGGATGTGGTCTATGGTTTCCTCTGCTTGGTCGCAGAATGGGCAAGCATCCTGATGGTCCAGCCCACGCCGTGCTACTCGGTCTGAGGTCCAACACCTGTTACGTAGGACGAGCCATGCAAAGAAATGGCATCGCAATGGCGCCCTGGACCTCCATGTGAACTGCTCTGGCGGCGCGGTCTGGCGGCCCCAGAATCTCGCATTGTATGTCGATTTGGTTGAGAAAGCACCGTTTGTCTCCCATGCCCAACGCACCGAATCCTCTCTGTCCTGATCAAGGTGGATCTCTGATAGACTGTCCCGTGGTGTTAGATACACCTGCAGTAACTCGGGTGATAATTCAGGCCCGATGTCAATGGCCCAGGCCGCATGATCGAGTCCTTGTGACACCGTTCTGGTAGATCTCACGTTCTGCCTCACCAGACCATGTAAGGTGGGCGCAATATCTTGCACCCTGAGGCCCTCAATCCATTTGTCCTCCCAGAAGAGAGTGGACTCTCCGTTGCCCACAATTGCGTGTGTGGCCGCCCTGAAGATGCTCATGGATTCGCGGGGCACTTGTATGTCGAATTCATTCCACGGGCTGTCGGGGTCCCATTTCTTTAGCCATGGCCACCTCGCCTGCATGGCTATGTTGAGCCAATGAAGGTTAGGTAACCCTAGTCCACCTGCCCAGCGAGGCATACACACTTCCTCCCAAGCCATGGCACACTGCCCACCGTTCGCCTGAGCTTTTCCTTTCCAGAGGAACCCTCTGCATATCTTGCCCATAGCCTTAAGTGTCTTGCTCAGGATGTCCAGGGCCATCATTGCATGGATGAGGACGGCGCATAGTACTGATTTGACCAAGATCATTCTACCACTTTTTGGCATATTGGTTGCTTTCCAGCTTGGTAAGTATGCTACCAATTGGTCCACTAGCCCGGATAGTTGCGCTGCTGTTTGCTTTCTCACTGTGAGGGGTAGGCCTAGGTACTTGCATGGGAAAGTGCCAATTGGGCAACCCAGGATGTGAGTTACCTGCTCCACCTGGCGCTCACTGCATCTGATTGGCATTGCCGCGCACTTGGCAAGTTTCAGACGTAAGCCAGAGGCACTTTCGAAGAGCTGTAAGATGGCGGCGCACGCTTGGAGGCCCACAGTCTTCGGCTTAAGGAAGATCATGACATCATCGACAAACATTGAGACTCGTTGGGCCATGCCTCTCGGAGCCACGGTGAGAGGATTCCACTCTGGGCTGCCCGCTGGAACATCTTGTGCAATGGTTCCATGATGAGTATGAATAGCATTGGTGATAGGGGTGCTCCTTGTCGTAGACCCTGGCTGTTGAAGATTGGTCTTCCAGGTGTGCCATTGATCATGATGCGGGTCGAGGAAGACGCTAACATACCACATATCCACTGAAGGAAATATGCCCTAGAGGCAATAATAAAGTTATTATTTATTTCCTTGTTTCATGATAAATATTTATTATTCATGCTAGAATTGTATTAACCGGAAACTTAGTACATGAGTGAATACATAGACAAAACATAGTGTCCCTAGTATGCCTCTACTTGACTAGCTCATTAATCAAAGATGGTTATGTTTCCTAACCATAGACATGTGTTGTCATTTGATGAACGAGATCACATCATTAGGAGAATGATGTGATGGACATGACCCATCTGTTAGCTTAGCAATATGATCGTTACAGTTTCATTGATACTGCTTTCTTCATGACTTATACATGTTCCTTAGACTATGAGATTATGCAACTCCCGAATACCAGAGTAACACCTTGTGTGCTATCAAACGTCACAACGTAACTGGGTGATTATAAAGATGCTCTACAGGTGTCTTCGAAGGTGTTTGTTGGGTTGGCATAGATCGAGATTAGGATTTGTCACTCCATGTATCGGAGAGGTATCTCTGGGCCCTCTCGGTAATGCTCATCACTATAAGCCTTGCAAGCAATGTGACTAATGAGTTAGTTGCGGGATGAAGCATTACGGAGAAGTAAAGAGACTTGCCGGTAATGAGATTGAACTAGGTATGATGATACCGACGATCGAATCTCGGGCAAGTAACATAGCGATGACAAAGAGAACAATGTATGTTGTTATGCGGTTTGACCGATAAAGATCTTCATAGAATATGTAGGAGCCAATATGAGCATCCAGGTTCCGCTATTGGTTATTGATCGGAGATGTGTCTCGGTCATGTCTACATAGTTCTCGAACCCGTATGGTCCGCACGCTTAACGTTCGATGACGATCAATATTATGAGTTTATGTGTTTTGATGTACCGAAGGTTGTTCGGAGTCCCGGATGTGATCACGGACATGACGAGGAGTCTCGAAATTCTGGAGACATAAATATTGATATATTGGAAGGCTATGTTTGGACACCGGAAAGGTTCCGAGTGGTTCGGACATTTTTCCGGAGTACCGGGAGGTTACCGGAACCCCCCGGGGAGTTAATGGGCCTTAATGGGCCATGGTGGAAGAGAGGAGGAGGCGGCCAAGGTGCCCCCAAGCCCAATCCGAATTGGGAGGGGGGCCGGCCCCCCTTTCCTTCTCTCCCTCTCCCTCTTCCTTCTTCTCCTACTCCAACTAGGGAAGGGGAGAAACCTACTCCTACTGGGAGTAGGACTCCCCCCCCTTGGGCATGCCATAGAGAGGGCCGACCCTCCCCTCCTCCACTCCTTTATATATGGGGGAGGGGGCACCCCATAGAAACACACAAGTTGATTGTGTTAGCCGTGTGCGGTGCCCCCCTCAACAGATTTCCACCTCGGTCATATTGTTGTAGTGCTTAGGCGAAGCCCTGCGTTGATAACTTCATCATCACCGTCATCACGCCGTCGTACTGACAAAACTCTCCGTCAACCTCAGCTGAATCTAGAGTTCATGGGACGTCACCGAGCTGAACGTGTGCAGATCGCGGAGGTGCCATACCTTTGGTGCTAGGATCGGTCGGATCGTGAAGACGTACGACTACATCAACCGCGTTGTCGTAACGCTTCCGATTTCGGTCTACGAGGGTACGTAGACAACACTCTCCCTTCTCATTGCTATGCATCACCTAGATAGATCTTGCGTGATCGTAGGATTTTTTTTGAAATTACCACGTTCCCCAACAGTGGCATTCGAACCAGGTCTATCCGTAGATGTTATATGCACGAGTAGAACACAAAGAGTTGTGGGCGATAATAGTCATACTGCCTACCAACATGTCATACTTTGATTTGGCGGTATTGTTGGATGAAGCGGCTCAAACCAACATTACGCGTACGCTTATGCAAGACTGGTTCTACCAACGTGCTTCGCACACAGGTGGCTAGTGAGTGTCTGTTTCTCCAACTTTAGTTGAATCGAGTGTGGCCAAGCCCGGTTGAGGGAGTCATGGATTAGGGGGTATCCAGACAGCCGGATTATATACTTTGGCCGGACTGTTGGACCGTGAAGATACAAGACTCAAGATTTCATCCCGTGTCCGGATGGGACTCTCCTTTGCGTGGAAGACAAGCTTGGCGATCCAGATATTATATTTCCTTCTTTGTAACCGACTCCATGTAAACCCTATCCCCCTCCGGTGTCTATATAAACCGGAGGGTTTAGTCCTTAGAGGGACGATCACAATCATAATCATCATAGGCTAGCTTCTAGGGTTTAGCCTCTACGATCTCGTGGTAGATCAACTCCTGTAATACCCATATCATCAATATCAATCAAGCAGGAAGTAGGGTTTTACCTCCATCGAGAGGGCCCGAACCTGGGTAAAGCATTGTGTCCCTTGCCTCCTGTTACCATCCGCCTTAGATGCACAGATCGGGACCCCCTACCCGAGATCCGCCAGTTTTGACACCGACATTGGTGCTTTCATTGAGAGTTCCTCTGTGTCGCTGCTGCAAGGCTTGATGGCTCCTTCAATCATCAACAACAACATGGTCCAGGGTGAGACTTTTCTCCCCGGACAGATCTTCGTGTTCGGCAGCTTAGCACTGCGGGCCAATTCGCTTGGCCATCTGGAGCAGATCGACAGCTACGCCCCCGGCCACCAGGTCAGGTTCGAAAACCTGAACTACACGTTCGATGTCCGTGGAGACTTGATCTTCAACGGGTTTGGGCCTGCACCAGGAGCGCTGGACAATCACGATGAGCACGGCTTAGACTTGTTGTCGGACAATGCTCGGGATATCACCCCTGCAGGAGCCCCGGACCTAAATCCAGAGTAGATCGCGTTGCCCAAGGACGGGTGGATGGACCCCGTCCCGGAGGCCGCACACTCATCGGTGGTAGAGCCGAACACAAGCCTCACCCCCCAAGGAAGCCTGTGACACCGGACCCCCGGACTCGTATCCGGCTGTAGGTTCCAATCCGCGCACTCCCGAGCCCGCCGAATCTGGCGGGGCTCTGGTAATGGAGTTCACCGCTGCGGACATCTTCCAGCACTCGCCCTTTGGCAACATGCTGAACTCGTTAAAGTCTCTCTCTTTGTCAAGAGACTCTTGGCCGAACTATGCCCGGCTTAAGGGGGAAGAAGGTGACGAAGAAATCCGTTGCCCACCCACCACCCACTTCATAGCCACTATCGACGATGTATCAGACATGCTTGACTTCGACTCCGATGATACCGATGGTATGGACGTCGGCGCAGGAGACGATCCAGAACCAACGGAGCGCTGGACTGCCACCTCGTCATATGACATTTACATGGTGTATACGCCTAAAGAAGACGACGGCGACAAACCGGAGGATAAAACCCCCGGACAAAAGCCAAAACGATGGCGCAGACGCCGCTCCAAGTCCAATAACAGTAAAAATAGCAATAACAGCGCTAGAAATATTGACACCCCAGTCAACTCCGAAGGCAACAACGACCATATGGACCCAGCAATGGCGCAGGATGAGCCAGGTCATGCCGAACACAGCTCGGAGCAGACGCCCGATCACAATGATCCCGAGGGACGAATTCATCAAACCGCCCCGGGACAAGAGCACAGTCCGGATGACGATGCATTCATCATCCCGGAAACACGCTTGGAACGAGATAACCTCCACAGAAGGCTTATGGCCACTGTGAGAAGTCTAAAGAAGCAGAAGCAAAGGCTTAAGGCCGCACAGGAAATGCTCAATCGCAGATGGAATAAAGTGCTAGACACTGAAGAAACGTACGGCGACGATCGCCACACAAAGAGCTATCCAAAATGCAAGCTGCTGCCAAAATTCGACGAAGAGGCCGTTCTGCCAAAGAACAACACGGCCAGGAGGCCGGACAAACCACTTCGTAACCGCAATAGAGCAGCTACCGACGCCGCACATGATTTATGCGAGCTCCTGGATAAAAAAGCCGGCGCGGCTAGGTCCATCTATGGATCTAAAGGACACACCCCGACGCAAGACTATGGTCACCAAAACGATCATACCGATCAGATACCAGTTCGGAATCAGCACCAGACACAACAGCAGCCGACGGCATGCCACAACATGTCCAGATACAGAGGGGCTGCTCACCCCCTATGCTTCACCGAAGAGGTGCTGGACCATGAATTTCCACAGGGTTTTAAACCTGTGAACATAGAGGCATACGATGGAATGACAGACCCAAGGGTCTGGATTGAGGATTTTATCCTGCATATCCACATGGCTCGTGGGGACGACCTCCACACCATCAAATACCTTCCCCTCAAGTTGAAGGGACCAGCTCGAGACTGGTTGAAAAGCCTCCCCAAAAATTCAATTGGAAGTTGGGAGGAACTCGAGGATGCTTTCAAGGCCAATTTTCAAGGGACCTATGTCCGGCCTCCAGATGCGGACAATTTAAGTCACGTAATTCAACAGCCCGGAGAGTCCGCCCTCAAGCTTTGGAACAGATTCCTCATTAAGAAGAATCAAATTGTCGACTGTCCGGATGCCGAAGCCTTAGCGGCCTTCAAACACAGCATCCGGGACGAGTGGCTCGCCAGACACCTCGGCCAAGAAAAGCCGAGGACAATGGCAGCCTTAACAAGCCTTATGACCAGCTTTTGCGCAGGTGAAGATAGCTGGTTGGCCCGTAAAGGAACCAGTTACCCAAGTACATCCGAAATTAGGGATGGAAACGGGAAGCCACGGCGCAATAAAAACAAACGTCAAAACAAGGAAGAGAGTCCGGACAACACAACGGTCAACGCCGGATTCAGGGGCTCTCGACCCGGTCAACAAAAGAAGCCATTTAAAGGCAGCAAAGAGCGACCGTCCTGCCTGAACAAAGTCCTGGACAGACTATGCCAAATTCATGGCACCCCCGACAAACCTGCGAACCACATTCACAGAGAATGCTGGGTCTTCAAGCAGGTCGGCAAATTAAATGCCGAACACAAGGGAAGGGAAACACCAAGTGAAGACGAGGATGAACCTCGCCAGCCGAACACTGGGGGACAGAAAAAATTCCAACCAGAGGTAAAAACAGTAAACATGATCCACGCGACTCACACATCCACGAGATGGCACGAATGCGCGCTCAGAGATGCATACGCTATAGAGCCCGTCGTACCCAAACTTAACCACTGGTCGGCTTGTCCGATCACTTTCGATCACACGGACTGCTCGACTAGTATTCGACACGGAGGATCGGATGCCTTGGTGCTCGACCCAATAATCGACGGATACCATCTTACTCACGTCCTCATGGATGATGGCAGTAGTCTTAATCTAATATACCAGGACATTGTCCGTAGGATGGGGATAGACCCATCCAGAATCAGCCAAAGTAACACCACCTTTGAAGGGGTGATACCAGGCGTTGAAGCCTACGGCAAGGGCTCCATCGTACTGGAGGTAACATTCGGCTCCCCCGGCAACTCCAGAAGCGAAGAACTACTCTTCACCATCGCCCCCCTCCAAAGCGGCTATCACGCATTGCTTGGGAGAATGACCTTCGCCTGCTTCAACGCAGTACCGCATTACGCCTACCTTACACTCAAGATGCCCGGTCCACGTAGCGTCATCACCGTTAACGGAAACACAGAGTGCTCCTCATGCGCGGAGGAATACGCGACGGCTCTAGTGGCCGGACTCTAAGCGGCCTCTAATACCAGAAAGCATTATTGGTCGTTAAGACCACGGACACGGTTAGACGAGTCCGGCATTCTAGATAAACCTGAGCTAGGGCACCATGTATGTAATCCCATAGAGGACACCAGGGGCTATAGATATTTAATAAAGCCCCACTATTGGCTTGACCTTATTAACAGGCCAATGTCTTACACTTTTACTATCCATCGCACGCTTACGTTATACTCTTCTACATGAGTTTTCCTTTTTTACAGACACAATTCGTGCGATACCCTTCCAGGACACGGCACAATGGAGACAAAGGCGCAGATGTGCAGCAGGGCCCCGCTCAAAGGTTTCTCTTTAGATTAAGCCCCTGTGTAAACCTTTTTATTGTCTCTTGTTGTTTACACATCCCATGGGTACTATACCCACAGAGGGTACTGCCGTTATTGGCATTTCGCCACGACAGACTAATGCACGTACCTGGAAATACAGGGTTCAAATTAAAGGGCATTCGTCAGCCCATTTTATGTTGCAAAGTCCGAATACCTTCGGGAGTGTTCGGCGTCACGAGTTTGGCCTTATATGCATCAGCTCCGAATCATGTCTTTGGTCAAATGTTGGGTTTGCCCGGCTCCTGGGTTTGCCGCCTTACGTTCCGTTCTTATCGGCTAAGGCGGACAAAGGAGAACTACTGCGATTGTGCCCTGGTTATTCCAGATGAGCACCTCAGTAGAGAAAGCCGAAAACTGACTGTCATGATACAACGAGAGACTGTTCAACCACTCAAAGACTTATCGGAATCTTCAGTATTCCTTCGCATTAACGAAGGACCATTTCCCAGTCATGTACAAACGCGCCCGTATTCGGATGCACGCGAAGGTACCAGGGGCTACATAGTAGCCCCACCGTCAAACTCCTATGGCTAAGTGAAAGTGTTAAAGCTATATAGTCCGGTTGCCTAGTTCGACGTGCGATCACCTCCTTAATGGACCAAGACGTTGGATCAAGTGTGATTATGCATATTCACACGAACACCCCCGCATTATATGCGTGGGGGCTGAAGCCAACGACTGCTAAATTTCAGATTAAATTTATACATAAAACGGCCGCACAGGAGGCACCATAACACTTTCGGGCAAAAAGTACAAAAAAGCCTTCATAATTAAATATAGCATTGTTTTTACAATGAAACGATTTGTCAGTCGAACATGACATTCTTCGAGCACCGAGCATCTATTAAGCGAGCACCTTCTGTTACCTGCTCCAAGTAGTACTCGGCCGGATCCTGGCCTCCCACCGGATTCTGGGTCGCAATGATGGTGGCCTCCATATCCGTCCAAAATGCTTTAACGCGGGTAAGTGCCATCCGCGCACCCTCTATACACGCCGACCTCCCCATGGCATCGATCTGTGATATGGCACCGAGGAATGGTTGCACCAAACCAAAATAACTGTCCGGCTTAGGCCCCTTCGGCCAAAGATGGTCTATTACATACCGCATTGCAAGACCGGACAACCTATGAAGCTCAGCCATAGCAACCATCTTCTCACTCAACGGCAATGGGCGCGCGGGAGCATTGAATTGTGACCAGAACAACTTCTCTACATCTTTATCATCTTGATCCTTGAAAAACTTGGCCGCATCAGCTGTACTCTTTGCCAAGTCCACGTACGCGTCTGCAGGGCTCCAGCGCCGATCCAGGGGAGCATACTTCGGATCTAAAAACTTCATCCACAATAAGTAGGGGTTTCCAGCTGCGATTTCTCCGGCCTGGCGAAGCTCCTCCTGCGCATCCCTGCTTTCAGACCGCGTCTCCTTGGCCGTATCAAGTGCCTTCTTCAGGTCATCTAAATTCACCTGATTCTCCTTCTCAAGGAGCTCATACCAGTTGGCGGCATTTTTCAGCTCTATAGCCATCTCGGCTATTTTGTCTTCGCTTCGGCGATGAGCAGCCTATTCGGCTCTCAACTCTCCGGCCGCCTTTAGGGCAACCGCATTGCTAGCCCGAGCTTGTTCCTTGGCCTGGGCAAGTTCCGCCCTCAGGGCTTCCATGGCAGCAGCACCATTTGCAGTCCAAGCATATCACATCAATATTACACTCCTTTCAATTTTTCCTATAAATAATAAGGAAAGCAGAGCACATACCTTGTGACTCATTAAGCCGCTCGTTCACAAGCGTGATGTAGGCATCAATAACTCCAATCTGCCTCCTCAGTTCAGAAACTTCAACGGACTGGTCAGCTGCCGGATCCTTAGACACCAGCGCATAAGCACATCGTGATCATTACTTCAAAATATGATCCTCCGTTTGCCGCCTAGGGCGGCAACCAGAGTCTCAGGGGCTACTATCCATATGGAGCACAGCTAGCGCGCGCACGTCATAGTCCAAAATTATGCATTACATACCTCAAAGTCTCTGAGCAGACTCGTAAAAGCTTCATTCAACCCGTTGGTGGCGGATGAAATCTTCTCAAGCACCATGTTCATTAATGAACGGTGCCCCTCCGGGAGAGCAGCTCGCTCCAGAAGGCCCGCCAGTGTGTCCGGCCGGACACCGAACTGTGCTGGACCCTTCTTATCGCCCTCGTGGGAGCCGAACGCTCCGGGCTCAGGGCGGCCGAAGTATTAGCTTCTGGCTTCGACAAATCGGGACTCCTCCATGACGACACCTCAGGGTCGCCCGCCTCATGAGGCGGAGAGGCTGGTGGGGTCTCACTCTCCATCATCTCTGGAAGAAGATCCCCCGACGACGAACTCTGTCGAGAAGAGCTGCTAGCCGGACTGCAAAGAATGGATCCGGGTTATTGTTCTTGGAAAAGGAAGCAGTACCTTCGTATTTACGACTAACTTACAGCTCGGCTGAGGGCTGGCCCGTTGGCGGGCATGGCGCGGTAAGGACACCCTTCGGGGTAGGGCCCCTTGGTGAAGCTTTCTTCCCCTGTTTGGGCACCTCCGCCTCCAAGTCTTCGGAGGCGGCCCTCTTCTTCCCGCGAGGGGAGGAGGCTTTAGATCCCCCTTCCCGGCTATTCTCCTTTGGGGAGGTAGCAAGTTCCCCGGTTTGGATGCGCAACATGTGAAGTTCTGCTTCCTTGTTCTTCCCTTCGTCTTTCCCTGAGGGCATTTTGCTTAGCACACGACCAAGCATCTTGGCTATGGTGGGACTTGGCGAGCCTTCGAGAAGTGGTGTCGGACACCTGATTCTCCCCGCCTTGCTAAGCCACTCCTGGCCACGGAGAACTTTCAGAATAATGTCTATGATAAAAATAGACGAAGTGTTCGGTTTCTGGGTTACTTACTTGGGTATCTGGGCGATTGCAGCTCAGGCCCGCATCCTCGCTGGTATCCGGACACTTTACTTGTGGTCCGAAGAATAGTTTACACATCCCTTCGAGCGTCATACCGAAGAAGTGCAGAATAGTCCGCGGACCTTCCGGAGTAAACTCCCACATCTGGAGAGGCCGACGTTTGCACGGCAACATCCGTCGGATTAGCATTACCTAAATTATGCTGACAAGGCTAATGTCCCTCTCAAGAAGCTCCCGAATACGGCTCTGCAGTATTGGTACATCACTAGCAGATCCCCAATCCCGTCCTACATTGGTCCATGACGCTAGTTGAGAAGGAGGGCCCGGACGGAAGTCGGGGGCAGCCACCCACTTTGTGCCTCTGGGAGCCGTGACGTAAAACCACTTCCGCAGCCATAGATCGGACACCTCTAGGAAGGAGCCCTCTGGCCATGGGGTGTCGGCATTCCTGCTTATTACAGCACCTCCGCACTCCGCGTGTCGCCCCTCAATCATCTTCGGCTTCACATGGAAGGTCTTGAGCCATAATCCGAAGTGTGGAGTGACATGGAGGAAAGCTTCACACACAACGATGAACGACGAGATATGGAGGATAGCGTCCGGACCTAGATCGTGAAAATCTAACCCATAATAGAACATGAGCCCTCTCACAAAGGGATCAAGGGAGAGGCCCAAGCCGCGGAGGAAGTGAGAAACAAATACGACGCTCTCGTTGGGCTCGGGAGTAGGAATGACCTGCCCCGAGCAGAAGCTTTGGCCGGATGTCGGCGATCGATATCCGACCTCCCTAAGCTTCGCAATGTCCTCCTCTGTGACCGAGGAGGCCACCCACCGGCCCTGAGGGTTGGATCTGGACATAGTAGAGGATCAGGGGTGCTTGAGCTTGGGTTTCGGGTGTTGGAACTTGAGATGCAAAAAAGCGCAAGGGTGGTGGAAAAGAGGGATAGGCCTCGACCCCTTTATAAAGGGGATGAATATCAAGCATCCTCAGCGTAACCGCTTTTGACTTGCCTAAATACATGGAGTCATACCAACAGTCGTCGTGGGGCTGCGCACGCCCGTATCGATGGAAGATCCCGCGATAAGGGGAACACGATCTCTGCTTTGGCAGGGCAAGCCAATAAAACCGCCTCGCGACGCGTATCGAAGCACGTTAAGGAAAACCGGTTCATGTTGGGCCGGGCCACGATGAAGTGCTACACTCTCTACAGTGGTACATGAAGATCATCTTGCAGATCCAGACACGGTTTAGGTGTTCGATAATTACTTTGGAGAATTCGGAGATGGAACCCGCCTTGCAATGCCGAAGACAAAACTGCGCCGGACTCGTCGTCATTGAAGCCTGGTTCAGGGGCTACTGAGGGAGTCCTGGATTAGGGGGTATCCGGACAGCCGGATTATATACTTTGGCCGGACTGTTGGACCGTGAAGATACAAGACTCAAGACTTCGTCCCGTGTCCAGATGGGACTCTTCTTTGCGTGGAAGACAAGCTTGGCGATCCGAATATTATATTTCCTTCTTTGTAACCAACTCCATGTAAACCCTAGCCCTCTCCGGTGTCTATATAAACCGAAGGGTTTAGTCCTTAGAGGGACGATCACAATCATAATCATCATAGGCTAGTGTCGGTGTCAAAACCGGCGGATCTCGGGTAGGGGGTCCCGAACTGTGCGTCTAGCCGGATGGTAACAGGAGACGAGGGACGCGATGTTTTACTCAGGTTCGGGCCCTCTTGATGGAGGTAAAACCCTACGTCTTGCTTGATTAATATTGATGATATGGGTAGTACAAGAGTGGATCTACCACGAGATCAAGGAGGCTAAACCCTAGAAGCTAGCCTATGGTATGATTGTTGTAATGGATGTTGTGTCCTACGGACTAAAGCCCTCCGGTTTATATAGACACCGGGGAGGGCCAGGGTTACACAGAGTCGGTTACGATGGTAGGAGATCTACATATCCGTATTGCCAAGCTTGCCTTCCATGCCAAGGAAAGTCCCATCTGGACACGGGACGAAGTCTTCAATCTTGTATCTTCATAGTCTTGGAGTCCGGCGGACGATGATAGTCCGGCTGTCCGGACACCCCTAGTCCAGACTCGCCAAGAGCCTCTGAACTCGGCTTCAATGACGATGAGTCCGGCGTGCATAATGTTCGGCATTGCAAGGCGGGTTCCTCCTCGAATAATCCATAGAAGATTGTGAACACTGGATAGTGTCCGCTCGCAAAAATAAATTCCACATTCCACCATAGAGAGAATAATATATACACAAGTTCAATCTGCTGACGTATTTTGCGGTATGACGTCACACCACTACCAAGCCTTTACTTGAATCGTTTTTATTATACCACCTCGGTAGCGTTTAGCGCGGTTTCTTAGCACGCCTTGTCGAGCAGAGATCGTGTTCCCCTTATTCCGGGATTCTCATCAATACGGACGTGGGTAACCCAACCGCGCCATTGATGGTGGCGCTTGGGGGATAAGCGAGTTTTACTAGGCCGGTGGGGACGCATAGTCTTCGTCCGCCTATATATAAGGGATAAGGATCCACCTTTTCACCTCGCCTTCTTCCTCCTTTGCTTATCCATCTCCGCAAGACTTTCGAGCTCCAGCGCCCAAGTTCGCGATCTCGTCTCGACCTTCTCCGACCATGTCCGGAGCGGAGGCAAGTGGTTGGCCTCCACCGTTAAGGAGGAGCACATCACAAAGCTGCGCGCCGGATACCTTTCGGCGACATCACAGCGCCGGCTGCCCGACAAGGGGCAGCTCATCCCCACCCCCAGGCCCCATGAGAGGGTCGTTTTCCTTCCCCACTTCCTCCGCGGACTGGGATTTCCACTTCATCCCTTTGTCCGGGGGCTCATGTTCTACTACGGCCTGGATTTCCACGATCTAGCGCCAAACTTCATCCTCAACATCTCGGCGTTTATCGTCGTGTGCGAGGCCTTCCTCTGCATCCAGCCCCACTTCGGCTTGTGGCTCAAGACCTTCAATGTCAAGCGAAGGTAGTGAAGGGCACTCAAGCGGAGTCGGAGGCGCCATGTTGGGCAAGATGCCCAACGCCCTTTAGTTCAAGGGGCCTTTGTGGAGTCCGTCAAGGGGTGGCAATCGGGTGGTTCTACATCACCGAGCAGCGACCCTCGTGGGCGGCGGCCCCGAGTTCAGATCTGGTATCCCGTGCAGCTCACCTCCGGAAAGAGAAGGGCTTGCTATGGGGCAGTTCGGAGGAGCGACGGACTCAAGCCCAGTATCCAAGCTGGTGAACAAGAAGCTCGGGCTTGTTAACGTGGTCCAAGTCATGCTCGTCCGCGGATTCTCCCCGCCAACAACGGGCATTCAACTTGTGGGAGTTCGATCTAGCACAACACCAGCGTTGAGCGGGCTCTTGACCTGACGTCTGGGCGCTGGAGGGTGCTGTTCAAAGGGCGCCAAGCTCCGCATCCGCGATCAAGATCGCGGATTTCACTCGCAGTGTCCAGCTGACGAGGTAAGTTATTCTACCCCTTTACGGGACACTTGTTGTTAATAGTTTGACTCTAAGTGGGTTTCAATCTCCCTTTTCCTTTGACAGGACTGGATGAAGAAGGCCGAGCAGCTCGTCTGCCCAGCTCCCATGCCAGAAAACCCAGTAGACGCCCTTCTAGCGGGGCTGCTGGTTCCGGCACCGCATGTGGTGCCGGAGAAGAAGGCCAAGAAGGTGGCCACGGGTACTCGAAAGAGTTCCCGTTTTCAGGTGTCCGACGACTCCGAGGCGGACTCCTCCCCCGAAGGTGAGGAGGAGGAAGAAGACTCTCTCCCAGAGGAAGGAGAGAGGAAGAGGAAGGCTTCCCCAACAGGGGAGGCCGACGGGTCCAAGAGGGGAAGAACTATTCCCCCGGACAGCTCTGCCAACACCAACGTTGGCGGCGAAGAGTGGCCTTCAAGGGAAAGGCCTCCGGCGAGATCGTAAGTATCCGGATTCCTGAATGATTTATAATTTCTTTTTATATCACATAGCATCCTTCTAATGCCGCACACTGCCTGCAGTCCGGCCGATGATGATCTCCCCGCTTCGTCGAGCGGGTCGTTGGCTCCGTCGGATGTGGATTCCATCCCGACTGCCTCCACCCCTTGCGCCACTGGGGACGCCGAGGTGGGATCCCAGGAAGGGACCCATCAGGAGGAGGCCCCGGAGGCGCCGTAAGGCAGCCTCCCGGTCTTTGCGCCGGACTCCACACCGGAACCCACAGTGGTTCCGGAGTCCGGCAGGCGGCCCCTTCGCAAGAAGGGCAAGACCGTGACACCGGCGGCCTCCGTCCAACCGGAGGTGCCGGAAAACTTGTTGGAGGCGCTCAAAGGCGCTTCCATCGAGGAAGAACACCACACCATTATGAGTGCGGTGATTCAGAAGGTTCATCTTGCCAAAAGCGGGCTGACCGAAGCCTGCAGTAGCCTTCCAACAGGCTTTGAGGTAAGAAGTTAAAAATATGTAATGTAATACCGCATAGACAGTAGCCCCTGATGCTCGGTTCGGTGTTCGGAAAGAAAAGCTGGACTGAGGATCTAAAAAAGATATACGCAGGGTTGCTAAAAAGTATGTCAATATGGGTTTGCAGGTTGCGCTGCTGACCTCTGCCGCACTGACTGCGGAGGTCGGTGCATTGAAGCAGGATCTCGAGCGGTCCGAGCAAGAGGTCGGCCGTGCCAAGAAGCAGCTCGAGGACAAAGAAGGTGAGTAACACCACTTTGAATAGTTACCTTACAGAAAAGGATTTAGGTTACAATAAAAGAATAACAAGGATAACATGGGTACTGCAGGGGCCATGAACGAGGTGGCAACCCTGAAAGAGGTTGTGTCCGCGGCCGAATGCAATGCGGCCGCCAAACGGGCAGAGCGAGAGAAGCAGGAGGCGCGGGTGGCGGAGGTGCAGCAAGAGCTCCAGGCTCTCATGGAGAAGCATGAGAGTTTGGAGCGCGACTCAAAGACTCGAGAGTCCGAGCTCGCCTCGGCTCTCGAAAGTGCCAAGTCCGCCAAGGCCAAGGCCCGTAAGGCCCTTTAGGAGGTTGAGGATGTGAAGAAAATAGCGGCGGGTAAGGCATTTTTCATGCAAAGCAAGCATGTTAATGTAAACTACCTGACACTTACCCGAATTCGGAGCTCTCCAGGGGCGTTTGCAGATCTGCCTCGCGGTGTCCGGCGCCGCTGCATTCTACCATGGCGAGGAGGGAGCTCAACGGAGAAGGTCTTCGGTCTCGATCTGCTGAGGCCGGCCATCCAGTGCCCCTAGCGACCAGTGAAGCAGCTTGGTCGAGCTCCACAAGGTAGCCGAGGAGGCCATGAAGGGCCTCATAGTCAGGCTGTGGCTGGAGAGGCCATACCTAGGAGCTACTTGACGCCTCGTCGGCGGCTGGTGGACGCGTGCCCACAGGTGGAGGTCATCAAGCGCTCACTTTGTATTGAAGGTGCTCGTCGGGCCCTTGCCCGCGTAAAGGTGCACTGGGGCAGGCTGGATGCGGAGAGGCTTCTTACTGACGCGCCGCCAGCGGGCAAGGAGTATCGTACGCCCGAGATGTACTATAAGACTGTCCTGAAGGGTGCCCGCAAGATTGCGGATGAGTGCCCAAGAGATGTAATTATTGAGTAAACTCGCTATGTATTATCCTGTGCGCTGAAAACTTTGTTCATATGCACTAAGCAACGCTTGTTTAATTTAAAATATTACCTTCTGTGCGGCCGTTTATAAAATCTGAGAGATGGCAAGTCGTCGGCTTCAGCCCCCATGCCACTAGTGCTGGGGTGTTCGGGATAAATTTGAGCACTCTTGTTCCCATTTTGGGTCCATCTAGGAGGCGCCAACACAACGAACAAGGCAACCGGACTTATAATGCTTGAACACTCTCACTTAGCCATAGAATTCTATAATTTTAAATTTCGTGAAGCCCCTAGTATTCGAAGACCGAATTGGGCGCTATCCACGCCTTCGCCGGACATTATCCGGTTCTTCGCTCGAAGCGGCATAAGTCTTTAGGGACCTGAAAAGACCTCTCGAACAGCGACCAGTCTCTCGCCTTATCATGCCAGTCAGTTTTAGCTTTCTCCACTGAGGCGCTCGCCCAGCTCAACCGGGCGCAATCGCGATGGTTCTCCCAAAGCTACCTTAGCCGATGAACGGAACGTAAGGTACCAAAACATGGGAGCCGGCAAACCCAACTATTGACCCAAGACATGATTCGAAGCCGATTCATATAATGCTATAAGTTCGGGGTGCCGCACTTGTGAAAGTGTTCGGACTTATCACACCATAATGCGGGGAACATAAGCCCCTGGTGTATTCGGCCGTACCAAAATATATGGGTGCAAGATGTCATTAATGAACATACATGTAAAGTGATGCAATTATAGGCAAAAAAATGCTGCATAATTTATTTAAGGGATTCTGCTATGAGTGCGGAATGATACAAATTGTGCGGTAAGCAAGGGATTGGACTAATTAAACATGTCCCCCTCCAGGGGTGGGCTGCGGACTGGTGTGTATAACCAAATTTAATGCTCGTAATGGAGACCACCTGAATGTTCATCGCAGCCTTTTGCCCTCCCTGGCTGTTGCATCGTGAGTTCGGCGGGTTCACCGTCGGACAGGGCCTCTGGTAAACGGAGTCCTGTATATAAAAAGTAGGAAAATAAAAAAAGAAGAGTGACACACTTGGGAGCCCCTGGCGTGGTCGAGCCGCACTCTGGGTCTGTTGTGGTTGTGCCCCTCCCCCTATGCCCATGGTATCTCTAGAGCGTAATGATGTACGCGGAGAGTTGGTCTTGCAATCATGCGAGGGCTGGGGTTGGGGCCGCATTGCTACGTGTGCCCGGAACGTGCCAGGTGGTCTTGATTGATGTTGCTTCGGGCGCGTTTGGCTGTGTCCGGTCGTTTAACGGCCGGACTCGAAAATTGCCTTAGGAGGCTGCTCTGTACTTCTGCCGCGAGAGCCCCTGTATGTTCCTCCGTTCGGAGGGAGCGTTCTGTATTTCCGTTGACCGTAATGACTCCACGAGGGCCTGGCACATTGAGCTTGAGGTATGCATAATGCGGCACCGCGTTGAACTTTGAAAACGCGGTTCGTCCGAGCAGAGCGTGATAGCCGCTGCGGAACGGGACTATGTCGAAGATTAACTCCTCGCTCCGGAAATTATCCGGGGACCCGAAGACCACTTCCAGCATGACTGAGCCTGTACAATTAGCTTCAACACCTGGTATGACACCTTTGAAGGTCGTCTTTGTAGGTTTAATCCTTTAGGGGTCTATGCCCATCTTGCGCACTGTATCCTGATAAAGCAGGTTTAGGCTACTGCCGCCGTCCATCAGGACTCTCGTGAGGTGAAATCCATCGACGATTGGGTCTAAAACCAATGCGGCGAATCCACCATGGCGGATGCTGGTCGGATGGTCTCTTCGATCGAAAGTGATCGGACAAGAGGACCATGGATTGAACTTCGGGGCGACTGGCTCCATCACGTATACGTCCCTTAGTGCACGCTTCCGCTCCCTCTTGGGTATATGGGTTGCATATATCATGTTTACCGTCCGCACTTGTGGGGGGAAACCCTTCTGTCCTCTACTGTTCGGCGGCCGGGTCTCCTCCTCGTCGTCGCTATGCAGCCCCTTGTCATTGTTTTCGGCAATTAACTTGCCTGCCTGCTTGAATACCCAACAATCTCTGTTGGTGTGGTTAGCTGGCTTTTCGGGGGTGCCATGTATCTGGCATGAGCGGTCGAGTATTCGGTCCAAATTGGACGGACCCGGAGTGGTTCTTTTAAATGGCCTCTTCCGCTGACCGGGTTTAGAGCCTCGGAATCCGGCGTTGACTGCCGTATCCTCCTTATCGTCGCCGTTAACGCGACGTTTATTTTTGCTTCGACGCGACCTGCCATTGTGGTCCTTGGTATCCGGACTACCGGAATTTTTACTGAGGTTATTGCTGCAAGCTAGCCAGCTATCCTCTCCCGCACAGAAGCGGGTCATTAAGGACGTGAGGGCTGCCATGGATTTCAGCTTTTCCTGTCCTAGGTGCCGGGCTAGCCACTCGTCGCGGATGTTATGTTTGAAGGCTGCGAGGGCCTCTGCATCTGGACAGTCGACGATTTGATTTTTCTTTGTTAAGAACCGTGCCCAGAACTGTTTGGCCGATTCGTCTGGCTGCTGAATTATGTGGCTTAGGTCATCGGTGTCTGGTGGTCGCACATATGTGCCCTGGAAGTTGTCGAGGAATGCGGCTTCTAGGTCTTCCCAACACCCAATTGACTCTGCGGGCAAGCTATTAAGCTAATGCCGAGCTGGTCCTTTAAGCTTGAGTGGGAGATACTTGATGGCGTGGAGATCGTCGCCGCGGGCCATATGGATGTGAAGGAGATAATCTTCGATCCAAACTGCGGGGTCTGTCGTGCCATCGTAGGATTCAATGTTTACGGGTTTAAACCCTTCAGGGATTTGATGATCCATTACTTCGTCAGTGAAGCATAGCGGGTGTGCAGCGCCTCTGTATTGAGCAATATCACAACGTAGCTCTAGGGAGCGTTGTCTGCTGTGTTCGGCCCGACCGAGGTTGTTGTATCCCACGCGACGGTATTCGTCGTGGGTCGTGGGGCGCCCACGTGATCCATAGATGGATCTGGATTGCCTTGCTTTGTCCTCCAATATATCCCGCAAGTCCGGCGCGTTCCCCTGTGACTTCGTACTTTTCGAGCGATGCCGGGGCACGGTCTTGATGGAGGGCCTGGATGCCTCTCTATCGCGACCACGAGGTGGTCGGTCGGCCGTATTGTGCGCTGGTGATGAAGGTATGTATGCTTCCTCCTCTAATCGGGGGAGCAACTTGCATTTTGGGTAGCTCTTGGAGGGGCGTTCGAGTTCATACTCTTCGGCCGCGAGGACCTCGGTCCATCTATCGGCCAACAGGTCTTGATCAGCTTGAAGCTGCTGCTGCTTTTTCTTTAGGCTATTTGCCGTGGCGATAAGCTTGCGTTTTAAACGCTCTTGTTCGATGGGATCCTCTGGCACGACGAATTCATCGTCGTCGAGGCTTGCCTCGTCTCCGGAGGGAGGTATGTAATTATCATCCTCGACCTCTTCGTCTGACGCTCTCTCGTGAGGGCTTGCTTCTGCATCCTCCTGCGCTGAATCTTGCTGGAGGGGATTGTCTTCGGCACTTTCTGGGGTGTTATTATATCCTGTGCCGGAATCTCCATTCTTGCTGTGGCGGGATTTAGAGCGGCACCGCTGACGTCGGCGCTTGGGCTGTTTCTTTAAGGAATCTGCCTCCGCTGCTTCTTTGCCGTCCCCATCTTTTGGGGTGTCCACCATGTATATGTCATATGACGAGGTGGACTTCTAGTGCCCTGTAGGCGCTAGTTCTTGATCGTCTCCGGCATCATCGTCCATACCGTCGATGTCTTCGGAGTCATAGTCTAGCATGTCGGTTAGATCGTCGACAGTGGCTACTAAGTGGGTGGTGGGTGGGCTTTGAATTTCTTTGTTGTCCGCATCCCAACCATCCTGGCCATAATCCGGCCAGGGCTCTCCGGATAGCGAGAGATGTTTTAGCGAATTTAGGATGTCGCCAAAGGGTGAGTGTTGGAAGATGTCCGCGGCGGTGAACTCCATGATCGGCGGCCAATCAGATTCGATTGGCAGGGGCATAGGAGGTTCGGAGTCCGGCAGGGAATCCGGCACCTCAGAGTCACAAGCTTTACAAGGGACAGGGTTAGTGTTCGGCTCCATCGCCGTGGAAGTTGCAGCCCCCGAGGCGGTGTCCAGCCACCGGTCCTCGATCTGCGCTATCAGCTCCGGACTAAGGGCAAGAGCGGATTGGTGTGTGGCCACGAAGGCACTGTCCGGCGGCAGAGCTACATCATGCCCATCGTGACAGCGCGGCACTCTCGGCTGTGGCTCGAGTCCGTCGAAGATCAAGTCCCCGCGGATGTCGGCCGTGAAGTTTAGGCTTCCGAACCTGACCTGATGGCCAGGGGCGTAGCTTTTGATCTGCTCCAGATGGCCAAGCGAATTGGCCCGCAGTGCGAAGCCGCCGAATACGAAGATCTGTCCGGGGAGAAAAGTCTCACCCTGGACGGTGTTGTTGTTCGAAGAAGCCATCAAGCCTATCGGTGATGACACAGAGGAACTCTCAATGAAAGCACCAATGTCGGTGTCAAAACCGGCGGATCTCGGGTAGGGGGTCTCGAACAGTGCGTCTAGGCGGACGGTAACAGGAGACGAGAGACGCGATGTTTTACCCAGGTTCGGGCCCTCTTGATGGAGGTAAAACCCTACGTCCTGCTTGATTAATATTGATGATATGGGTAGTACAAGAGTGGATCTACCACAAGATCAAGGAGGCTAAACCCTAGAAGCTAGCCTATGGTATGATTGTTGTAATGGATATTGTGTCCTACGGACTAAAGCCCTCCAGTTTATATAGACACCGGGGAGGGCCAGGGTTACACAGAGTCGGTTACAATGGTAGGAGATCTACATATCTGTATTGCCAAGCTTGCCTTCCACGCCAAGGAAAGTCCCATCCGGACACGGGACGAAGTCTTCAATCTTGTATCTTCATAGTCTTGGAGTCCGGCGGACGATGGTAGTCCGGCTGTCCGGACACCCCCTAGTCTAGGACTCCCTCAGCTAGCTTCTAGGGTTTAGCCTCTATGATCTCGTGGTAGATCAACTCTTGTAATACCCATATCATCAATATCAATCAAGTAGGAAGTAGGGTTTTACCTCCATCGAGAGGGCCCGAACCTGGGTAAAGCATTGTGTCCCTTGCCTCCTGTTACCATCAGCCTTAGACGCATAGATCGGGACCCCCTACCCGAGATCCGCCGGTTTTGACACCGACACCGGTCCTTGTTGAAGGTTAAAAACAACACACTTGACAAAAAATCGTTGTGGTTTTGATGCATAGGTATGAACGATTCTTGCTAAGCCTGTAGCAGCCACGTAAAACTTGCAACAACAAAGTAGAGGGCGTCTAACTTGTTTTTGCAGGGCATGTTGTGATGTGATATGGTCAAGACGTGATGATATATAAATTGTTGTATGGGATGATCATGTTTTTAAAAGTTATCGGTAGCTGGCATGAGCCATATGGTTGTCGCTTTATTGTATGAAATGCAATCGCCATGTAATTGCTTTACTTTATCACTAAGCGGTAGCGATAGTCGTACAAGCAATAGTTGGCGAGACGACCACGATGCTTCGATGAAAGATCAAGGTGTCAAGCCGGTGATGATGGTGATCATGACGATGCTTTGGAGATGGAGATCAAAGGCACAAGATGATGATGGCCATATCATATCACTTATTTAGATTGCATGTGATATTTATCTTTTATGCATCTTATTTTTCTTAGTATGGCAGTAGCATTATAAGATGATCCCTTGATTGGAACTCTAGCAAGCATCCGCAACTACTAAAGATCATTAAGGTAAAACCCAACCATAGCATTAAAGCGTCAAGTCCTCTTTATTCCCATACGCAACAATCCCTCTTACTCGGGTTTGTGCTTCTGTTCACTCACAACCCACTATAAGCGAATCATGAATGTATTGCAACACCCTACAACGGGAATCCCTCACGCTTGCGCGACACGGAGGGCACCATAGGACAACACCAAAGTAAAACATACAACTCATACCAATCTAGATCATCAATCAACCCAAAGACAAAAGATATCTACTCAAAACATCATAGGATGGAAACGCATCATTGGATCATAATATGTGGCATAAAGCACCATGTTCAAGTAGGGGATTACAGCGGTTTGCGGGAGAGTGGACCGCGTAAAAGAGATGAGGATGGTGATGATGATGGTGATGTTGATGAAGACGATCACCGTGGCGATGATTCCCCTCCCGATGGCACTCCGGCGCCACCGGAAGAGAGGAGGAGAGGTTCTCCCCTTGTGCTTCCTCCTCCATGGCCTCCACCCTCTGGTCCTTGGCCTTCATGATGATGAAGACCCCTCCGGGATACTCCTCTATGGACACCGGTGATGATGGCCCCCTTCGGCAGGGCGCCAGAGAGGGCCTAGATTGATTTCTCGTGGCTACAGAGGCTTGCGGCGGCAGAGCTCCCGATCTAGATTAATTTTCCGAGGTTTCTGTATTTATAGGAATTTTTGGCGCCGGTCTCACGTCAAGGAGGTGCCCGAGCTGCCCACGAGGCAGGCCCACGCGCCCGTACCAGGTGGGCGCGGCCCCCACCCTTGTGGGCAACTCGGGACTCTTCTGTCCCAACTTCGATGCTACGTGGTCTTCTTTTGGTCCATAAAAAATCATCAAAAATTGGCCCGTCAATTGGACTGTGTTTTGTATTCCTTTTCTGCAAAACTCAAAAACAAGGAGAAAAGCAAACCGCATTGGGCTCTAGGTTAATAGGTTAGTCCCAAAAATCATATAAAATATCATATAAATGCATATCAAACATCCTAGAAGGATAATATAACAACATGAATACTTCATAAATTATAGATACGTTGGAGACGTATCAGCATCCCCAAGCTTAATTCCTGCTTGTCCTCGAGTAGGTAAATCATAAAAGAAATAATTTATGAAGTGTGAATGCTAGCAAGTGCTTAAGTTTGATCAATGATAATTCCAATCACTTTTTCTAGCATCATTATATGTCATAACAATAGCTCATCTCATAAAACTTTTCATGATCAAGTAACAATCTATTCACAATGTCAAGTATGGTTCAGAAACTTCATTGAGAACTAACAAACTATAATCTCAGTCATTGAAGCAATTGCAATTTATCATAACATCAGAATGAGTCATCAATAGAGCTCTTTCAGCAAGTTCACATACTCAACTATCTTGTAGTCTTCTATAATTGCTAACACTCACGAAATACTTGTGGTTATGGAGTTTCAGCCGGACAATGAGAAAGATAGGGGCTTATTGTATTGCCTCCCAACGTATTCACCTTTAGGTGATGTCAACAATAATAGCCCATGCTAACTTACATCCAATTGGATATATATATCATGATCTTTCAAACATGAAGAGCTTGCCAAAGGATAAAATGAAAAAGGGAAAGGTGAAGATCACCTTGACTCATGCATAAGATAAAAACATAAAGTAAAAGATAGGCCCTTCGCAGAGGGAAGCAGAGGTTGTCATGCGCGTTTAGGGTTGATGCACAAAATCTTAATGCAAAAGAACGTCACTTTATATTGCCCCTTGTATGTGGACCTTTATTATGCAGTCCATCGCTTTTATTACTTCCACAACAAGTTCGTACAAAGCTTATTTTCTCTGCACTAATAAGTCCTACATATTTAGAGAGCAATTTTTATTGCTTGCACCGATGACAACTTACTTGAAGGATCTTACTCAATCCATAGGTAGGTATGGTGGACTCTCATGGCAAAAACTGGGTTTAAGGATATTTGGAAGCACAAGTAGTATCTCTACTTGGTGCAAGGAATTTGGCTAGCATGGGGGAGAAAGGCAAGCTCAACATGTTTGGAAGGTCAATGACAATATACTTTAACTGAGATGTCGGAAAACATAAACCATTACGTTGTCTTCCTTGTCCAACGTCAACTCTTTTAGCATGTCATACTTAATGAGTGCTTCACAATCATAAAAGATGTCCAAGATAATATATTTGTACGTGAACCTCTCTTTCCTTATTACTTCCTATTAATTGCAACGATGACCAAAACTACGGTTGCCAACTCTCAACAACTTTTATGCCTCATACTTTCTATGTGTGAAGTCATCACTAACCATGTTATAAGCATATGAAACATATAAAAATTCATATTTATGACATTCAATTCATTCCCCCATTTACTCATAGGATATACGTGAAGCACAAGAGTAAATGACAAACTACTCCAAAAGATTTGAGTGAAGGGCACTGAGTAGGCAAATAATTATTAACTAGCCATGGGAGGATTCTTTTTCATTCAATATTTCAGATCCAATGATTTTATTCAAACAGCAAGCAAAACAAAATAAAATGACATTGCAAGGATAGCACAACTCATGTGAAGAAGCAAAACTTAGGTTCAACCGATACTAACCGATAGTTGTTGAAGAGAAAGGTGGGATGCCTACCGGGGCATCCCCAAGCTTAGATGCTTGAGACTTCTTGAAATAATGTCTTGGGGTGCCTTGGGCATCCCCAAGCTTGAGCTTTTGTGTCTCCTTAATTCCTTTTATACGTCGGTTTCCTAAATCTCAAAAGCTTCATACACACCAAACTCAACAAGAACTCGTGAGATAGGTTAGTATAAACCAATGCAAAACCTTATCATTTTATACTGTAAAAAATTACTAAAATTATTATTCAATATTGCATACTAAGTGCCTCTGCATATTTAACACTCCTATCCTCAAATAGAATCATTAAACAAGCAAACATATGCAAACAATGCAACCATAACAGCAATCTGCCAAAACAGTATAGTCTGTAAAGAATGCAAGATTCATCATACTTCCCTAACTCCAAAAATTATGAAAGAAAATTCCCACTGTAGTAAATTTATCAGAGCTTATTATGCAAAAGGTTTCAACATTTTAGCACATTCTTACTTTTCTAAGGAATTTTTGCAACAGCGGTAAACTTTCTGTTTTCAAACAGCAACATGTATACTTGCAAAACAAGCATGGTAAAAGGCAATCCTTGACATTTTTATTGAAAATAAAGATGCAAAACATTATTATAAATAACAGCAAGCAAATACTAGCAAAATAAATGACGCTCCAAGCAAAACACATATCATGTGACGAATAAAAATATAGCTCCGAGTAAGGTATACCGATAGTTTTGAAGACGAAAGAGGGATGCGTTCCGGGGCATCCCCAAGCTTAGGAGCTTGAGTATTCCTTTAATATTGCCTTGGGGTGCCTTGGGAATCCCCAAGCTTAGGGTCTTTCCACTCCTTATTCTCCTCATATCGATATCTCACCCAAAACTTGAAAACTTCAATCACACAAAACTTAACCAAACTTCGTGAGATAGATTAGTATGATAAAGAGGAAACCATTCACTTTGGTAATGACAAAGACAAGGTTCATAATTGTTTTAACACAATTCCTACTGTACCATATCATTTCTACAAATTATATTGAGAAATATAAGCCATAGAAACTAGAAAACAAGCAGACTATGCAATGAAAACAGAATCTGTCAGAAACAGAACAGTCTGTAATGATCTAACAATAACCATATTTCTGCTACTCCAAAAATTATGAAATAAATTGGTGGATGTGAGGAATTTGTCTATTAATCTTCTGCAAAAAGAATCAACTCAAAAGAACTCTTCTGTAAAAAATGACATCTATTCTCGTGAGCGCAAAGTTTCTGTTTTTTACAGCAAGATCACATTAACTTTCACCCGAGTCTTCCCAAAGGTCTTACTTGGCACTTTATTGAAACAAAAGATATAAAACATGACTAATACAGTAGCTTAATCATGTAAACACACAAAAACAGTAAGGATAAATATTGGGTTGTCTCCCAACAAGCGCTTTTCTTTAATGCCTTTTAGCTAGGCATGATGATTTCAATGATGCTCACTTTAAAGATAGGAATTGAAACACAAAGAGAGCGTCTTGAAGAATATGACTAGCATATTTAAATATAACACACTTCCTATGCCTAGGGATTTTTTGAGCACACAACTTATGGGAACAAGAATCAACTAGCATAGGAAGGCAAAACAAGTATAACTTCAAAACTTTAAGCACATAGAGAGGAAACTTAATATTATTGCAACTCCTACAAGCATGTATTCCTACCTCATAATAATTTTCAGTAGTATCATGGATAGCAACTTTGTTCTCATACTCAATTGGAACCTCTTCCGAAATAGTGGAATCATTACTAGCTAAAGTTGACACTCTTCCGAATCCACTTTCATAAATATCACACTAAGATTCAACATCCTCCAAAATAGTGGGATCACTAATTCCTAAAGTTGACACTCTTCCAAACCCACTTTAAATGATTGTATTATTCATACTCCAAAAGGTATAAGTGAATTTCATGGAGCATTCTACAACTGACCAATATCCAAGCTCAAAATGTATAAGTGAAGCACATGAAGCATTCTATAAAACCATACTCAAAAGATTTAAGTGAAGCACAAAGAGTAATTCTATAAGATCATACTTAAAAGATTTAAGTGAAGCACATGAAGTATTCTATAAATCAATGAAGGGCTATCTCATGCTAGCATGGTTCTTGAAGAAAAGGAAAAACACAAAGGACACAAATCATGTGAACAAAACAAAAACCGAGGTATACCGATATTTGTTGAAGAAGAAAGATGGGATGCCAACCTCAGCATCCCCAAGCTTAGATGCTTGAGTATCCTTTGAAATATTTACTTGGGGTGCCTTGGGCATCCCCAAGCTTGAACTCTTGCCTCTCTTTATTCTTCTCATATTGATAGCTCCTCGACCTTCGGACACTTCATCCACACAAAACTTTAACAAAAACTTGTGAGATCCATTAGTATAATAAAACAAATCACTACTTTTAGGTACTGTAATTAACTCATTCTTTATTCATATTGGTGTTAAACCTACTGTATTCAAACTTCTCTATGGTTCATACCCCCCGATACTAGCCATAGATTCATCGAAATAAGCAAACAACACACGAAAAACAGAATCTGTTAAAAACAGAACAGTCTGTAGTAATCTGGAAGTTTACCAAACTTCTGTAACTCCTAAAATTATAAACTAAAATTGAAAATTTGAAAAATTTGTACAGTAATGTGCAAAAAGTTTCAGACCCATTTGACTTTCCAGTAAAAAATGTAAATTCATGCACTATAGCCAAAGTTTCTGTTTTTGTTTTGCACACAGTAAACAAGCAATCTAATCATCCTAAAACCAAGGCTTGGCACATTATTTTTATAATACAATGAATATATACAAGGGGATAATTATTTACACAGAAACTTCCATGAAAAATTCTACATTGTTTCCGTGAGCATGAGCACAAGTGCTCAAGGTCGACCCTCACTTCTTCAATGCAAAACCTTCCAATCACTTCTCTTTTTGAAAAACTTTTTAGGCATGAGAGGCAAGTAATATTTTTTTTGTATTTTAATTTTCAACTTTTTTTTGTATGTTTCACCCACAACTAAACAGAAACAAAAAGGAAAAACAAAATCTACTTAGTGAAGGAAGCAAACAAGCACACACGAGAATATCAACCCCGTGCTATTGCTCCCCGGCAACGGCGCCAGAAAAGAGCTTGATAATCCCCAAGTGCAAGGAATCATCGTAGCACTTTCCAAAGGTGGAAGTAATAAATATGGAGTGTCGAACCCACAAGGAGCTAAAGGTAAGATCAATATTCTCTCAAGCCCTATCTGCCACTGATACGACTCTACGTGCACCGGGCGTTTGCTTCCAACTAGCAACAAGAAATAAAACTTCATTGTGGGCATGAAGAGGATAACTTTGTATGATATTGGAGAGCTAATACATAAAAGTAGGCGCTGTTACCATAAAGTTAGAATATAATACTAAATATTATAAATAGCGAGTGTGGAATAATGGTGGATCGGTGTGCGGAATTGTCCTAGGCAATTGTTAACAAGACCAGTAATCACTATTGCAGTTTCATATGAGGGAGAGGCATAAGCTAACATACTTTCTCTACTTGGATCATATGCACTTATGATTGGAACTCTAGCAAGCATCCGCAACTACTAAAGATCATTAAGGTAAACCCCAACCATAGCATTAAAGCATCAAGTCCTCTTTATTCCCATACGCAACAATCCCTCTTACTCGGGTTTGTGCTTCTGTTCACTCACCAACCCACTATAAGCGAATCATGAATGTATTGCAACACCCTACAGCGGGAATCTCTCACGCTTGCGCGACACGGAGGACACCATAGGACAGCACCAAATTAAAACATACAACTCATACCAATCTAGATCATCAATCAACCCAAAGACAAAAGATATCTACTCAAAACATCATAGGATGGCAACACATCATTGGATCATAATATGTGGCATAAAGCACCATGTTCAAGTAGGGGATTACAGCGGTTTGCGGGAGATTGGACCGCGTAAAAGATATGAGGATGGTGATGATTATGGTGATGTTGATGAAGACGATCACCGTGGTGATGATTCCCCTCCCAATGGCACTCCGGCGCCACTAGAAGAGAGGAGGAGAGGTTCTCCCCTTGTGCTTCCTCCTCCATGGCCTCCACCCTCTGGTCCTTGGCCTTCATGATGATGAAGACCCCTCCGAGATACTCCTCTATGGCCACCGGTGATGATGGCCCCCTTTGGCAGGGCGCCAGAGAGGGCCTAGATTGATTTCTCGTGGCTACAGAGGCTTGCGGCGGCGAAACTCCCGATCTAGGTTAATTTTCCGAGGTTTATGTATTTATAGGAATTTTTGGAGTTGGTCTCACGTCAAGGAGGTGCCCGAGCTGTCCACGAGGCAGGCCCACGCGCCCGTACCAGGTGGGCACGCCCCCACCCTCGTGGGCAGCTCGGGACTCTTCTGGCCCAACTCCGATGCTCCGTGGTCTTCTTTTGGTCCATAAAAAATCATCAAAAATTGGCCCGTCAATTGGACTCCGTTTTGTATTCCTTTTCTGCAAAACTCAAAAACAAGGAGAAAATAGAAACTGGCACTGGGCTCTAGGTTAATAGGTTAGTCCCAAAAATAATATAAAATATCATATAAATGCATATCAAACATCCTAGAAGGATAATATAATAGCATGAATACTTCATAAATTATAGATACATTGGAGAGGTATCATCCCTTACGAAATTTCAAGGTATAAGTGTTCTCCGAGAGTATGCACCGTTGCTGCAGTCCTACGTTCACATACAGCGGGTGCAAGCCAGTTTTGCACACGCAAAATACTCAGGTTAAACTTGACGAGCCTAGCATATGCAGATATGGCCTCGGAACACTGGAGACCGAAATGTCGAGCGTGAATCATATAGTAGATATGATCAACATAGAGATGTTCACCATTGAAAACTACTCCATCTCACGTGATGATCGGACATGGTTTGGTTGATATGGATCACGTGATCATTTAGATGACTAGAGGGATGTCTATCTAAGTGGGAGTTCTTAAGTAATATGATTAATTGAACTTTAATTTATCATGAACTTAGTCTTGATAGTATTTTGCAAATTATGTTGTACTCCCTCTGTCCAAAAATACTTGTCATTGAAATGGATGTATCTAGATGTATTTTAGTTCTAGATACATCCATTTTCATCCATTTTGATGACAAGTAATTCCGGACGGAGGGAGTAGATCAATAGCTTGCGTTATAGTTTCCTGTGTTTTTATATGTTCCTAGAGAAAACTAGGTTGAAAGATGATAGTAGCAATGATGCGGACTAGGTCCGTGTTCTGAGGTTTATCCTCATTGCTGCACAGAAGAATTATGTCCTTGATGCACCGCCAGGTGACAGACCTATTGCAGGAGCAGATGCTAATGTTATGAACGTTTGGCTAGCTCAATATGATGACTACTTGATAGTTTAGTGCACCATGATTTACGGCTTAGAACCGGGACTTCAAAACGTTTTTTGAAACGTCATGGAGCATATGAGATGTTCCAAGAGCTAAAATTGGTATTCCAGACTCATGCACGTGTCAAGAGGTATGAAACCTCTGACAAGTACTTTGCCTAAAAGATGGAGGGGAATTGCTCAAATAGTGAGCATGTGCTCAGAATGTCCGGGTACTACAATCATTTCAAGTAGAATGGCAAACAAGTTGTCACTCCCGTGAAGAAGCCCAAAGCTAGACCTAAGCCTGAAACTAAGTGCTTCTACTGCAAAGGAAATGGTCACTGGAAGCGGAACTTCCACAAATATTTGGTGGAAAAGAGAGATGTCAAAGTGAACAAAGGTATATTTGATATACAAGTTATTGATGTGTACCTTGCTAGTGTTCATAGTAGCCCCTGGGTATTTGATACTTGTTCGGTTGCTAAGATTAGTAACTCGAAACAGGAGTTACACAATAAATAGATACTAGTTAAGGATGAGGTGACGATGTATGTTGGAAGTGGTTCCAAGATTGATATGATCATCATCGCACACTCCCTATACTTTCGGGATTAGTGTTGAACCTAAATAATGTTATTTGGTGTTTGTGTTGAGCATGAATATGATTAGATCATGTTTATTGCAATACAGTTATTCATTTAAGACAGAGAATAATTGTTATTCTGTTTACATGAATAAAACCTTCTATGGTCATACACCCAATGTTGATTGAATCTTGATCATGAGAATACACATATTCATGATATTGATGCCAAAAGATGCAAAGTTGATAATGGTAGTGCAACTTATTTGTGGCACTAGAGTTTGGGTCATATCGGTGTAAAGCGCATGAAGAAACTCCATAAAGATGGACTTTTGGAATCACTTGATTATGAATCATTTGATACTAGCAAACCGTGCCTTATGGGCAAGATGACTAAAACTCCGTTCTCCGGAACAATGGAACGAGCTACTGACTTATTGGAAATAATACATACTGATGTATGCAGTTCAATGAGTGTTGATGCTCGTGGTGGGTATCGTTATTTTCTGACCTTCACAAATGATTTGAGCAGATATGGGTAACACAAGTCTAAAACATTTGAAAGGTTCAAAGAATTTCAGAGTGAAGTGGAGAATCACCGTAACAAGAAAATAAAGTTTCTACGATCTGATCGTGGAGGCAAATATTTGAGTTACGAGTTTGGCCTCCATTTAAAACAATGTGGAATAGTTTCACAGCTCACGCCACCTGGAACACCATAGCGTAATGGTGTATCCGAACATCGTAACCGCACTTTATTGGATATGGTGCGATCTATGATGTCTCTTACCAATTTACCACTATCGTTTTGGGGTTATACATTAGAGACAACTACATTCACGTTAAACAGGGCACCAACAAAATCCGTTGAGACGACGCCTTATGAACTGTGGTTTAGCAAGAAACCAAAGTTGTCGTTTCTTAAAGTTTGGGGCTATGATGCTTATGTGAAAAAACTTCAACCTGATAAGCTCGAACCCAAATCGGAGAAGTGTGTCTTCATAGGATACCCAAAGGAAACTGTTGGGCACACCTTCTATCACAGATCCGAAGGCAAGATATTCATTGCTAAGAATGAATCCTTTCTAGAGAAGGAGTTTTCTCTCGAAAGAAGTGAGTGGGAGGAAAGTAGAACTTGATGAGGTAATTGTACCTTCTCCCGAATTGGAAAGTAGTTCATCACAGAAATTAGTTCCAGTGATTCCTACACCAATTAGTGAGGAAGCTAATGATGATGATCATGAAACTTCAAATCAAGTTACTACCGAACCTCGTAGGTCAACCAGAGTACGATCCGCACCAGAGTGGTACGGTAATCCTATTCTGGAAGTCATGTTAGTAGACCATGATGAACTTACGAACAATGAGGAAGCGATGATAAGCCCATATTCCACGAAATGGCTTGAGGCCATGAAATCTGAGATAGGATCCATGTATGAGAACAAAGTGTGGACTTTGGTGGACTTGCCCGATGATCGGCAAGCCATAGAAAATAAATGGATCTTGAAGAGGAAGACGGACGTTGATAGTATGTGTTACTATCTACAAAGCTCGACTTGTCAGAAAAAAGTTTTCGACAAAGTTCAAGGTGTTGACTACAATGAGATTTTCTCAACTGTAGCAATGCTTAAAACCGTCTGAATCAAGTTAGCAGTTGCCATATTTTTATGAAATCTGGCAAATGGATGTCAAAACTACATTCCTTAAATGGATATTTTTTAAAGAAGAGTTGTATATGATGCAACTAGAAGGTTTTGTCGATCCTAAAGGTACTAACAAGGTGTGCAAGCTCCCGCGATTCATCTATGGGCTGGTGCAAGCATCTCGGAGTTGGAATATATGTTTTGATGAGTTGATCAAAGCATATAGTTTTATACAGACTTGCAGTGAAGCCTATATTTACAAGAAAGTGAGTGGGAGCACTACAACCTTTCTGATAAGTATATGTGATTGACATATTGTTGATCAGAAATAATGTAGAATTTTCTGGAAAGCATAAAGGAGAGTTTGAAAGGAGATTTTTCAAAGAAAGACCTCAGTGAAGCTGCTTATATATTGGGCGTCAAGATCTATAGAGATAGATCAAGACGCTTGATAAGTTTTTTCAATGAATACATACCTTGACAAGTTTTTGAAAGAGTTCAAAATGGATCAGTCAAAGAAGGAGTTCTTGTCTGTATAATAATGTGTAAAGTTGAGTAAAACTCAAAACCCGACCACGAGAAAATATAAAGAGAATGAAAGTCATTCCCTATGCCTCAGCCATAGGTTCCATAAAGTATGCTATGCTATGTACCAGATCTATTGTGTACCTTGCCATGAGTTTGGCAAAGGAGTACAATAGTGATCTAGGAGTAGATCACTGGACAACGGTCAAAATTATCCTTAGTGAGGACTAAGGAAATATTTCTCGGTTATGGAGGTGATACAGAGTTCGTCATAAACAGTTACGTCGATGCAAGCTTTTACACCGATCCAGATGACTCTAAGTCTCAATCTAGATACATATTGAAGTGGGAGCAATTAGCTGGAGTAGCTCCATGCAGAGCATTGTAGACATAGAATATTTACAAAACATACGACTCTGATTGTGACAGACCCGTTGACTAACTTCTCTCCTGAGCAAAACATGGTCACACCTTAGTACTCATTGGGTGTTAATCACATAGCGATGTGAGCTAAACTATTGACTCTAGTAAACCTTTTGGGTGTTGGTCACATGGTGATGTGAACTATGGGTGTTAATCACATAAAGATGTGAATTATTGGTGTTAAATTACATGGCGATGTGAACTAGATTATTGACTCTAGTGCAAGTGGGAGACTGAACAAAATATGCCCTAGAGGCAATAATAAAGTTATTATTTATTTCCTTATTTCATGATAATTGTTTATTATTCATGCTAGGATTGTATTAATCGGAAAATTAATACATGTGTGAATACATAGACAAAACATAGTGTCCCTAGTATGCCTCTACTTGATTAGCTTGTTAACCAAAGATGGCTATGTTTCCTAACCATAGACATGTGTTGTCATTTGATGAACGGGATCACATCATTAGGAGAATGATGCGATGGACATGACCCACCCGTTAGCTTAGCATTATGATCATTACAGTTTCATTGCTACTGCTTTCTCCATGACTTATATATGTTCCTCAGACTATGAGATTATGCAACTCCCGAATACCGGCGGAACACCTTGTGTGCTATCAAACATCACAACGTAACCTGGTGAGTATAAAGATGCTCTACAGGTGTCTCCAAAGGTGTTTGTTGGGTTGGCATAGATCGAGATTAGGATTTGTCACTCCGTGTATCAGAGAGGTATCTCTGGGCCCTCTCGGTAATGCTCATCACTATAAGCCTTGCAAGCAATGTGACTAATGAGTTAGTTGAGGAATGAAGCATTACGGAACGAGTAAAGAGATTTGCCGGTAACGAGATTGAACTAGGTATGATGATACCGATGATCGAATCTCGGGCAAGTAACGTACTGATGACAAAGGGAATAACGTATGTTGTTATGCGGTTTGACCGATAAAGATCTTTGTAGAATATGTAGGAGCCAATATGAGCATCCAGGTTCCGCTATTGGTTATTGATCGAAGATGTGTCTCGGTCATGTCTACATAGTTCCCGAATCCGTAGGTCCGCATGTTTAACATTTGATGACGATTGGTATTATGAGTTTATGTGTTTTGATGTACCAAAGGTTGTTCAGAGTCTCGGATGTGATCATGGACATGACGAGGAGTCTCGAAATGGTTGAGACATGAAGATTGATATATTGGAAGGCTACGTTTGGACACCGGAAAGGTTTCGAGTGGTTCGGGCATTTTTCGGGAGTACCGGGAGGTTACCAGAACCCCCCGGGGAGTTATTGGGCCTTAATGGGCCATGGTAGAAGAGAGGAGGAGGAGGCCAAGGTGGGCCCCCAAGCCCAATCCGAATTGGGAGGGGGGCCGGCCCCCCTTTCCTTCTCTCCCTCTCCCTCTTCCTTCTTCTCCTACTCCAATTAGGGAAAGGGAGAAACCTACTTCTACTGGGAGTAGGACTCCCCCCCTTGGGCGCGCCATAGAGAGGGACGGCCCTCCCCTCCTCCACTCCTTTATATACGGGGGAAGGGGCACCCCATAGACACACAAGTTGATTGTTTAGCCGTGTGCGGTGCCCCCCTCCACAGATTTCCACCTCGTCATATCGTTGTAGTGCTTAGGCGAAGCCCTGCGTTGATAACTTCACCATCAGCGTCATCACACCGTCGTAAGGCGATACTCTCCCTCGACCTCAGCTGGATCTAGAGTTCATGGGACGTCACCGAGCTGAACATATGCAGATCGCGGAGGTGCCGTACCTTCGGTGCTAGGATCGGTTGGAGGAAATTTTTTGAAATTATCGCATTCCCCAACATCCACTCCGTCCACCTCGTACTGAAACCCATGTGATGAAGAAATTCTAGTAGGAAAGGCCATTGCACGGAGTCGAAAGCCTTTGATATGTCCATCTTGAGCAGGCTGGTTCTCTGAGCGCGTGCAGCTTCCGCACCATGCATTATACCAGAATGAAGTTATCATGTATGGATCGTCCTTTGACAAAAGCACTTTGGTGAGATCCCACCAAGCTTGGAAGCTCGCCGGCAAGCCTATTTGAGAGTGCTTTATCGAAGATCTTGATTGTGCCATGCACCAAGATGACCGGCCGGAAGTCTTTGACATCAACCACTCCATCCACCTTTGGTAGCAGTGTGACAATTGCCTTGTTGATTGCTGGCAAACCTCTCATATCCCCGTGTTGAAGGTAGTCTAGCACCGCCATGATATCCAACTTGATTATGTCCCAGCACGATGAGTAGAATCTGCCGGTGAACCCGTCCGGCCCGGGCGCCTTATCCATGGGCATGGATTTGACCACCTTCCTCACTTCTTCTTCCGTGAAGGCCACATCTGATCGTGAAATGTCCACCGTTGGCAGTCCTAGGCTGGCCAGGTTGATGGAATGCTGCCTCCCCGGTGCCGATCCCAGGATATCTTTGTAATAGTTGTCCACCATATCTGCTAACTCCTCGTGTCCAGTTGCGATAGTCGCTCCATTCGTCAAAGTGACAACGGTGTTTCTTCTTTGTCGCTGGCACGCGCTTTGGTGGAACAGCCTTGTGCTTGTGTCTCCCTCCTTAAAATAGAGAATTCTGGACCTTTGGCGCGCGATGGACCGCTCCAAGGAGCATAGGCCCAGCAGCTTTTGTTTTAGGGTTTTGCGCAGTTCCCCTTCCTGGGTGGTGAGAGTCCGTTCGTCCATTGCTTTGTCTAGGCGGGATATGACCTCAAGAGCAATCTCAATCTTTAACTTGATGTTTCCAATCCACTTGTCGCTCTATTTCTTCAAACTCTTGGCCGTTCCCCGTAGTTTCTTATTGAGAGTTATGTACGGATTGCCTCCCGTAAGGATGGAGCCCCATGCTTGAGTGACGGTCTCGAAAAAACCTTCCGCCTTTGCCTAGAGCGCTTCACATTTGAATCTCCTGCCCATGCAGAGGTCGGCATTCATATCCAGGAGCAATGGGCAATGATCTGAGATGGCCGTGCCGATGGCCGAGAGGCGACATGTTGGGTACATGTCCTCCCAGGTCGTAGTGCAGAAGATATGATCCACTTTCTCAAACGTACGCGCAAATCTCTCATTTGACCACGTATATCTTCTCCCATTGAGGTAGATCTCCTTTAGTTCCAACGTATTTAGCTTGGCGCGGAAGCTGGCCAACATCCTCCTGTTTATTCTATTGTTGCTCTTGTCCTCCGGGTTGACGAGGAGGTTGAAGTCCCCCACGACTATCCAAGGCCCCGTGTGCAGGTCACGGATACCAACTAGTTCTTGCATGAATTCCAGCTTTCGTGATCGAGTTGTGGCCCATAAACTCCTGTCAGCCACTAGTGTACACCTGCCGAGCTCGTGACCAAGGCCGTGAGTGTGTTCTCAGTGTAGTGCGGGCTCGAAAGTGCCACCACCGAGGCGTCCCACGCCAGGAGGATGCCTCCACATGTCCCACGCTAGCCATACTTTTCTTCTCTTATCATGACAAATCCTAAAATGTTGGCATGGCAACTCTAGTTTGCGGTCCTAAAAACATGAACCTGGATCTCTCAGACAAATTAGACCCGCCAACGACGATTTTTTCAACACTTCATAGTTTTCATGAGCTAGCTAGTACCTAGGATAGATGCGCCGTAAAAGAAATGTGACAGAGGCTCATAGCGTGTGGCGTAAGCATGCGACGAAGTCATTGACAAAGTAGTTGAAATTTGTCTTCCACATGCCATGGCTTAGGTGCTTCTTTGTCTGAACGGGTTCTTCTCTCATTCTTCTCACTGTGGTGTAGTGGCATGGTCTTGAACGCAAGGATTAATCAGAATCGGGAGGAGCCCGTGCAGGTTGTTCCTCCGCACGTGCTACAACTTTGCTCGTGGTGAGGGAAGACAGGAGGAGCATTGTCGAGCAAGAGAGGACGAGTCTAGCACTGTCGTGGCTGGAGATGACTAGAAATATGAGAGAAAGGAAGAAAATAGATTAGCGAGTTCTCGACGGAATTTGGGTCTGGAGGTAGGCGGGGCTATGTGCGGCTTAACTCCTAAAAGATTACAAAATCTTTTGAGGAGTTAAGCCCTTTCGAGGAGATAAGCAGTTGTTACTTAATTAGCCTTTTATCTCACCTTAATCATGCGGCTATGCGTATACATCCATGTTATAATTGATGTTTCTTGAAATAAATTCATAATCGACGAGCTTTATAGAAGGGTGTGTCTAGAGCTCAATCGACTGAGACTTTGATTGACGTCAGCGTTTTTCTTTTTTGCTACAAGCAGCACGGGTGGATGCTACAAACGGCGATGAAAAATGTTGTGATGGTATGGCAAGCAACAACAATAAATGCTACAACCGTTATAATTAAAATGCTACAAACGCCAATGAAGGATGTTGCAACCGGTGAGATGACGTGTTACAACCGATGAGGGATGACATCCTACAACCAACATGACGAATGTTGCAACCGGTAGGAAAAATGTTGCGGCACAAAATGCTGCAAGGTTGACTGAGAGTCTAAGACTTGATTAAATCTCAGTGTTTCAGCAGGCTTGTTGTAAAATCATAATCGAAACTGGTCGGATGTGCCACATTTCTATTTGTCTCTAACATGGACGTCAATTTCTCTCCGGCAAAACAATGTGCACCCATGTAAAAAAACTTGGAGACGTGTCGTACTCGAGAAAACTAGGAGACGTGTGCCATCGTGCACGAACTTAGAGAAGTCGGCAAGTCATACCAACATGAGCTAACGACGAACCGACCTGGCACGTGCGTGCACCACGGAGCTTCGCTGTCAAGAAACCTGGAGCATATCCCAGATTATCATATCGCAGTCCATCAGACCGGATAACACACGCATACGATCCTTTCATCAGCCAACAGAGTTACAAATCGTCGTCTTCAGCGCACCGAAAACCAATTAACACGAATACATTAATCGATAATGGCAGGCAAACCGCGGCAGCTTCTCACCCATCACGAGAATAGAAACGTACTCAAATCACCTGCACACGCTTTCATCAGAGACAAGAACATTTCCATCCACTAAGACGTGGACTCGTGGCGTATTTTACCAGTCAAAACCCATTGCCAGGTCAACTCTGGATCCTGCATAAATATACACCACGAGCGATGATGCTGCCCACGACATCGAGTTGGAGCAGCAGAGCAGAGGAAACAATCACAGAAGAATCTGCTGCGCGTGCGTGCTTGTTTGGAGATTGGCGCTTGGAGGCGACTCAGGCGAGGCTAGGAAGAAGATGACGAGGCGGTTCTTGCCTCTTTGCGCGCTCCTCCTCGTGCTGCTCTGCATGGCGGCGAGCCTCGCGGAGGGGAGGCGCGGCGGGGGACGCCCCATCATCGGCGGCGGCGGCGGCGGGGCCAGAGGGAGAGGGTCCGGCAGCCCGCGCGGCCTCAGCGGCGGCACCTGGGCGGCGTGCGGCGGCTCCTCGCTGCTGGTCGCGGCGGCCATGCTCTTCTAGCTTGCAGCGGCAGGAAGAGCTCGAGAAGGATGGTTGGGCAATGTAAATGTTCTGAGGATTCGTTGGTTCTTTATTAACTACTGTTGATTTGATTGTTGCTGTATATACAATTATACATACATACATTCGTGAGCGGATTGATGAATTCATTTCATATGTTCATATTGCGACACTGTATATGTGGATGTGCATGATCTGTTCTCGTCAAAGTATCGTAGACAGCTCATGTGATTACGCAGCGTGTTTAGCATCAAATTAAATACTACCACAGAAACATAGTTTATTTTCATAACATTTCACAGAACCACATCGTAGAAACATAATGTGGTTCTGTTATGTCAAATACATACTCCCTCTGTAAAGAAATGTGGTTATGTTATGTCAAATACTCCCTCCGTTGCTAAATATTTGTCTTTTTAGAGATTTCAAATGAACTACCACTTACGGATGTATATAGACATATTTTAAATTATAGATTCATTTATATTGCTCCGTATGTAGTCACTTGTTGAAATCTCTAGAAAGACAAATATTTAGGAATGGAGGGAGTACATAACATTTCACTGATCTAAACGCTCTTATACTTCTTTTCGGAGAGAGTATATGTAAATATCTTAGATCTGCAGTCCATCCTCTCGAGAACTCACAGGGACACAAATGCATGCAACTATATCTGGCCATGGGCGGGGCCGGGCCTGAAAAAGCTCATGGCAGAAAACTGAGGCCCACGCCCTCCCAGGCCCTATCACTGGGCCTACTTTTCAAGCCCAAGCCCGATCCATCTGGTAAAAAGCCCTTAGGGCTTAGGGCCGTGGGCCGGGCCTCTTCCTTAAAATGCCAATATGCCAAGCCCAAGCCCGTCCAGGCCCTACTGGTGGGCTCAAAACTCAGGCCCAAGCCCGGCCCATGGGCAAGCCCATCGGGCCTAGGCCCTGGATTTTAGGGCCGGGCCTGGGTGGGCCGACAGGGCCGGGCCTGGGTGGGCCGACAGGGCCGGGCCTGAGATGGCCAGGACTACATGCAACCACCCATTTGCTTCAAGATTGATGCACTAGTTTATGGCATTAACCCTTAATTGCTACACTTGGGGTCCATGCATGCCAGCTTTTAGCAGAGTTGCATGCGTCACCCACCCCACCTCCCATGTTTTTTTATATATTTTACCTTCATATTTGAATCTATTGTATCTTTTGAACTGAAAGTACAAATTAAGTTTCATTTGCATATTCATGTTCGTTGCAATGTGTACTTTCGAATAAGACCAGTTTTGAATAGATTCAACACCTTTTTAAAGTTTACCAAGTTTTGAATATTAAAACTTGCCAGTCATAATATTATGTTTTACAAACTTATTCATTCTATCAAGTTATACTAGTTGAAAAGCTTTTAAAACTTGTCAAAACGTTAGAGCCCCCACACGGTTTTAAGTTTCACTTTTGAACTTACTGATTTTCTCGTTCATTTCTATCAAGTTTCAGCAGTTGAAACTTAGCGAAATTTTAAATGCGTCAAAACATATACAAATTGGTCTTGTTTCAAAATATAAAATAGATTAAAATTGCAAGTCAAAAGAAAAAGCATGAGAGATTGGGTGGGTGGGGTATGCACTCTCTTCCAAAGGTTGTACCGAAAACTGCATAGATGCAGTAATTAAGCTCTAATCACAAAACCATTTTCTGGATTTAGACGCAATCATACGGATGCATGCATGCATGCCCCACCCTTGCTTGCCATAAATTGTCTTCTACGTCCACCCCACCTTCTTCTCCCTTCCTAGACCTAGGGTATCACCCCCAACCCCTGGTGAAGGAGCAAAGGTAGAGAACCGTGTGAGAAAGATAAAGTTAGTATGATAAAACTGCTGACAAAGGTAGAAGATGGAGATAAGTGGACATAGAGTAGACCATGTCACATCCGTGAATGGCAGACACAAATTCAAAAGCATTAACTTTACAACCCTGTTTGGAATCCTGAAAAGCCATAAAAGCCATAGTAAAATCGTAGGAATGCTATTTTCGCAGGAAATGTTCATTTCCTTTCCTTTGTAGTGCAAGAATCGTAGGGAAAGTGTAGGATAGGAATAAGGTTCCCTTCGATTTTTAGGGCATCTTTCTTTCACATGATAAAAACAGACATGCACATTTTTTTTTGAACATGTTACCATGACATGTGGAATCTTAGAGGAATCGGAGACACTCAAATTGCTAGTTGCATCACAAAGAAAACATAAGAATTAGATATAAAAAATAATGAGAATGCGAATGGAGGGAGAGAAGCTCATATCTGATTCTTATAGAAGAGTGAACCCTCGAACCCAGGTCAGCGACAACTCGCCTTGAAGTTGTCTACCACTAGACGGCATGAGAGGTCTCACAAGAATTAGATATCATACCTCCGGGCTTATCCATCTCCAAATCAATTAGCCTACTCGCCCTTGGGAAGAGCCTCCTAGCCACCTAGGTTCAAAAAAGTTAAGGAGGACACTTCCCCCTTGGCCTTTTTTTAATTAGCCTACTGGCAAAGTACGTAGAATTCTTCCAAAAAAAAAAAGAAGAAAGGATGAATTCTCTTCAAAAACTAGGTAATGAGAAGTTATTTTTTTCCTTTTGCAATTTTGCACATGCTTTCAAATATGAGTGTGGCTAGATCTCAGTCGACTGCGAATTAATCAATTGATATAGTAGGTATGAAGAAGAAGAAAAAAAACTTAAAAGAAAAATTTGCACATATCTTCATGCAAGATCAAACAAATATAGCATGGAGTGCGAAACTTAGCCAAACTGTTCAAATATTTAGTACTCTGCCCTCTTGGCTGTGGACCCATGACGTGTAGTACTACTAGTCAACAGATCTTGCCGGGTCAACTCTAGACCAGGCATAAAGATCCATGAGCACAGCAGCTGCCCACACCCACAGCATCCAGCTGGAGGCGAGAGCAACCACACACCAAATCCGCCTGCGCTGGCCTGGATACCTTGGAGATCATAAGATGAGAAGCTCCTTGCCTCTGTGCGCGCTCCTCCTCGTCCTGCTCTGCTTGGCGAGCCTCATGGACGTCACGGAAGGAAGGTTCCGAGCCGCAGGCGGCGGAGCACGAAGCAGCAACAGCAGCAGCGGCGGCAGCCCGGGTAGCCTGAGCGGCGGCACCTGGGCGGCGTGCGTCGGCTCCACACTGCTCGCCGCGGCGCCCATGCTGCTGTAAGCTGCTCTGCATCAGCCAGCACCTAGCGATTCTGTGATACGGCTGGCTAGCAGCCCGCCAGATGTGATTTGTGTGGTGTCCAATTTGGGGTCAAGATGCATGGAGACGGAGTTGGATACATTTTCTTCCTCTCCCTTGACTCCTTCGGATGGCAGCTTTATGTGATTGCGGTGTGTTTTTCCAATTCAAAATACTATGTCATATTACGATATCTACATCATCTTTAAAATAGTACTCCTTATAAACTAATTTAAGAACGTTTATAGATCACTAATACATCGTCATATTACGGAGGGAGTACGTTGTCATTAGTTTCCGTGCAAAAATGGTGCCTATGCGAAGGTAATTTAGATGCAGGGTCAAACAAAATGTTTGTGAGTGAGCCTAGCTCAACTGGTTGGGGAGTGGATGTACAAACTCACGCATTTATTCAGAGGTGGCCGGCCAGAGGCCGACGGGTTCTACGCTTTGGTGGCGGTGGCCTCTGAGAGCGCACCGGACCAGTGTGTGCCTCAGACCTGGCAAGTGGTAAGGTTAAGGTCTCGGGTCCTAAATGTTAGATTTGGCTGCGAGGTCTGTGGAATTAGACCTGGACTATCAACATCACTTTATCAACTGGATAGGAGTGGGGTCTTCCTCCTTTTCTAAAAAAAATGAAATGCTTGATAGGTAACATATACTTCCTCCGTTTTAAAATAAGTGTCTTAACTTTGTACTAGCTTTAATATAAATTTATACTAAGTTCGAGACATTTATTTCAAGACGGAGCGAGTATTAAAAAAGGACTCCTACGTTTTAGTATATCAGAGTTAGTAGTTTTTTTCTCCTTTCGAGGGAAGATAGGACGTAATAGTTGGTTAAACATATTTAGAATATCCTCCTGACATGTTTGCTGACAGTGCAATGGATTATGATTATAATAAATGTTATTGCAAACCAAGCTCGTGGTGGAATTTGTCCGCCTGGGTTCAAGTCTTAGACTTGTATTGATGTTTGCATTTTCCTTAATTTATTCTAAGATGTAATTATTCTTTAAGTGATATAGGTTATGTGCTCATCCACAATGAGGCACACGTGGTAACTTCATCAATCTCAAGTCTAACCGGCTCACTATCGAGGAGATGCTCATAGGGGTAGAGCATGCGTACGTTTATAGGATAAGTGTCTGTATATATTTATGAGTGTCTATATTTGTATCGTGTTTTGCCAAAAAAAATCCATTTAAAATTCATTTATTTCGTTTTTCGTTTAACCAAGTCATCTCTAGCTTCGTGGTAATTTTTCACAACTTATAAAATAAGCACGCCCTGGCTCAGTCAAACAATTGAACGACTACATCCCAAGCCTTAGTGGGTCCACTAGATGTTGAACCCTTTTTTGATTTGGGCTTGCATGATTATGACCTGTCCATATTGTACTTTCTCTGTATCAAAACGTAAGACATTTTTTCATTTTGTATAGAGCATCAAAGCCATCTTACATTTTGTTATGGAGGGAGTAGTTTTTGTCTTTGGGATAAATCAAATGAGGTTCAACTATGTAATTTAGCATCAAGATGATGATAGCTACCTCGATGGCTTTTTTTCTCCTCGATGACGTGCGTGCATTTTTGTGTGGGTTGCCAGGTTGCCCAAACGTGCCTTGTTTTCAGGGCGTGTTGTGACATTTTTTGCTCAGTTTTTCATTCATTAATGAACTAGGTGAAAGATCGAGGATGTCGCCTAGAGGGGGGGGGGGGTGAATAGGCGCTTTAAAATAATTACGTTTTAGGCTTGACAAATGCGGAATAAACCTAGCAATTAATTTGTCAAGCACAAAACCTAAAACAACTAGGCTCACCTATGTGCACCAACAACTTATGCTAAGCAAGATAAGCAACTATGTGATAGCAAGATATATGACAAAGAACAATATGGCTATCACAAAGTAAAGTGCATAAGTAAAGGGCTCGGGTAAGAGATAACCGAGGCACGCGGAGATGATGATGTATCCCGAAGTTCACACCCTTGTGGATGCTAATCTCCGTTTGGAACGGTGTGGAGGCACAATGCTCCCCAAGAAGCCACTAAGGCCACCGTAATCGCCTCACGCCCTCGCACAATGCAAGATGCCGTGATTCCACTAAGGGACCCTTGAGGGCGGTCACCGAACCCGTACAAATGGCGACCCTTGGGGGCGTTCACCAAACCCGTACACTTTGGCAACCCTTGGGGGCGGTCACCGGTACCCTTCAAATTGCTCGGGGCGATCTCCACAACCTAATTGGAGACCTCGACGCTTGCCCGGAGCTTTACACCACAATGATTGAGCTCCGAACAACTCCAACCATCTAGGGCGCCAAGGCACCCAAGAGGAACAAGCTCTAGGGTGTCCAAACACCCAAGAATAACAAGCTCAAGGATACCAAGCACCCAAGAGTAATAAGCTTCTCAACTTGTAACTTGCACGTATCACATGGAGAACTCAAACCGATGCACCAAATGCAATGGCAAGGGCACACGGAGTGCCCAAGTCCTTCTCTCTCGAATCCCACTGAAGCAACTAATGCTAGGGAGGAAGATGAGAGGAATACCAAGAAGGAGAACACCAGGAACTCCAAGATCTAGATCCAATGGGTTCCCCTCACATAGAGGAGAAAGTGATTGGTGGAAATGTGGATCTAGATCTCCTCTCTCTTTTCCCTCAAAACTAGCAAGAGTCCATGGAGGGATTGAGAGTTAGCAAGCTCGAAAAAGGTCAACAATGGGGGAAGAACACAAGCTCAAGGGATGAGGTTCAATGGGGAAGAAGACCCCCTTTTATAGGTGGGGAAAAATCCAACCGTTATGCTCACAGCCCGCACAGAGCGGTACTACCGCTCCAAGGAGCGGTACTACCGCTAGGGCGGTAGTACCCCTTCTGAAAGGATCGATATGGTTGACTAGAGGGGGGGGGGGGTGAATAGGCAACTAACACTTTTTAAGCTTTTCTTTACCAAATTAAACTTTGCAACAAAATAGGTTGTCTAGATGTGCAACTAGGTGGGCAACCTATATGATGCAATAACAACTAACACACAAGCAAGCAAGGATGTAAAACAAGTAGGCTTGCAAAAGTAAAGGCACGAAATAACCAAGAGTGGAGCCGGTGGAGACGAGGATGTGTTATCGGAGTTCCTTCCTTTTAAGGGGAAGTACGTCTCCGTTAGAGCGGTGTGGAGGCACAATGCTCCCCAAGAAGCCACTAGGGCCACCGTATTCTCCTCATGCCCTCACACGATGTGAGATGCCGTGATTCCACTATTGGTGCCCTTGAAGGCGGCGACCGAACCTTTACAAACAAGGTTGGGGCAATCTCCACAACAATCGGAGGCTCCCAACAACAACAACACCACGAAGCTTCACCACAATGGAGTATGGCTTCGAGGTGACCTCAACCGTCTAGGGTGCTCAACACCCAAGAGTAACAAGATCCGCAAGGGATAAGTGGGGAAATCAAATATCCTGTGGTGGAAGTGTAGATCGGGCCCTTGTCACCCAATCCCGAGAAAATCAACAAGTTTGATTGGCTAGGGAGAGAGATCGGGCGAAAACGGAGCTTGTAGCAACAATGGAGCTTAGAGGTGGAAGAGGTAATCAACTAGAGGTAGAAGACACCCCTTATATAGTCGAGGGAAAAATCCAACCGTTATCCACATGTTCAGCCCGTGACACACGGTACTACCGCTCGGTAGCGGTACTACCCATGAGCTGCAGCGGTACTACCGTGGAGGACCACGGTACTACATGACAAAGAAGACAGCCGGAACTAGCGACTAGGGGCAGTACTACCGCTCCCCTTGCGCTACTACCGTAAGGCAGAGAGTCACGGCACAGGAAGGCGCGGATGAAATAAATTACATCCGTGCCTACTTCATTGGCTGGGTGGTACAAAAACCCGACGCGGTACTACCGCTCGAGGCGCGCATACTACCGTGGCGGCGCGATGTAAAAATTACATCCGTGCCTACTACCGTGACACTGCGGTACTAGGTCAGAGGGCCACGGTACTACGACTCCTAGGGAGCGGTACTACCGTGGTCCCCCACGGTACTACCGCGCTGGACGAGCGGTACTACCGTGGTGGCGCGGATGTAAAATTACATCTGCCCTACTACGACCGGGCGGCACAAGGCCTGGGTGCCGCGGTACTATCGCTCCAGAGGGGCGGTACTACCGTGACACACAGCGGTACTACCGCTTGTACCTGCGGTACTACCGCAAGTACAGCAGTAGTCGCCAGGTTTCCGCACAACCAAGATAACGAAGGGTAGCTCCAAAGTGCAGGGAAAGGGGGGACAAGTGTACGTGTTGATTCCACCCAAACCATTCCGACGCGGACCCCCTCTTAATAGTACGGCTCTCCTCGACTCAAATCCACCAAAGAGGAACGTAGAACAACGCCGACTCCAATAGTCTCCGAGGGGCACCGGATCGTCTCGTGCTTAGTGATGAATTATTTGAGAGACTCAAGGCACACGATTAGTCCGCAAAAGCATTGTCATCAATCACCAAAACACCTAAGGGATAAAAATGCCCTTACAATCTCCACCTTCTTGGTGGATTGATGACAACACGGGATTTGCACATAGATAAGTGAAAGCACATTTGCTCCCTAGGTGGTTTTGGTAATTAATGACAACATACTTTGTGGTTGGACTAATGCTTTTATCAAGTATGTTTCAGGAAAGTCAATCACTCTGGCATGGCAAAAGGACTGAAGAGGTGAACCCCTAGGATGCTAAGGAAAGGATTGGCAAGTGCTCAAGACTCCATTTTTGGTTTAGTGATTCAAGATCACATTGAGTCCATAGGAAAGCCAATACTATTAAAAGGGGATGAGGTTATGATGATGATCTGGTTGCTCAAAGTGCTTAGTGATTTATCTCTCAAACTATCAGCAATCTTTCATTCCAACATAAACTCATAAGTAATCTCGGTCCCACCGATTCCATAAACTCAGTCACACCGAGATGAACCACCTCAGCCATATAGCCAAACCCTAGAAATTTCGGATTTTCCGATTCCAAACTCGGTCTTACCGAAATTGGTGTTGCCAACCTTCTGTAACCTTCTGTACTCAAATCGGTGTCACCGAGATGAGAAAGTCGGTCCCACCGAGAATGGCAAACCCTAGACTTTGGAAGAATCGGACTAACCGAGATTGTATTTTCGGTCCCACGAAAATCCCAACGTTCTAAAGATTTGAACTTTCGGTCTCACCGAGTTGTCAACTTCGGTCCGACCGAGATTGGTCAAATGTGTGTAGTTGGATTTTGTGTGGAGGCTATAAATACCCTCCACCTCCTCTTCATTCGTGGAGAGAGCCATCGAAAGAACTACCACTCCTACCTTACATTTACGGGAAGAGAACTACCTACCCTTGTGTTGAGATCAAGTTGCTCCACTCCCACCATATGAAACTTGATTTCTAGCCTTCCCAAGTTGCTTTCCACTCAATCCTTTCTTCCACCACAGCCAAATCAGTGAGGAGAGTTGAGTGTTGGGGAGATTATCATTTGAAGCACAAGAGCAAGGAGTTCATCATCACCAACACCATCTATTACCTTTTGGAGGTGGTGCCTCCTAGATTGGTTAGGTGTCGCTTGGGAGCCTCCGTCAAGATGTGGAGTTGAACCAAGAAGTTTGTAAGGGCAAGGAGATCGCCTACTTCGTGAAGATCTACCCCGAGTAAGGCTAGTCCTCCGTGGGCGTAAGCCATGATGGCATAGACAAGGTTGCTTCTTCGTGGACCCTTCGTGGGTGGAGCCCTCCGTGGACTCTCGCAGCCGTTACCCTCCGTGGGTTGAAGTCTCCATCAACGTGGATTGACGATAGCACCACCTATCGGAACCACGAGAAAAATCTCCGTGTCTCCAAATTGCGTTTGCTCTTCACAATCTCTCCCTTTCTACTTGTGCAATTTACTTTCCGCTGCCCATACTCTAGAATTGCATGTGTAGTATGTTGCTCGACTTGTATGCATGATGCTTGACTTGATCTTCATTGTGAACTTGCTAAAACTTGTTCAAATCAAAAGGCATAATTTTTATCTTGTCGAGTAGTCTAATCACCCCCTCTAGACACTCTTGCCTTCAACGATCCTACAATTGGTATCGAGCATTGGTCTCCATTGCTTTGGTTTGCACACCATTGGAGGAAGATGGACGTGTCTACGTTTGGGAGTGTTAGTCATAGAGTGCCTATTCTTGATGGAGTGTCCTATAACTCGTGGAGGATTGAAATGCTTGCTATCTTTAAGATGTACAACTTGAGCAAATATGTTGAAACCCCATATGTACCTCCATTTGACCCCTTGCACCCTACTATGGATGAAGAGCTTGATTTGCTTCGTAACCTTAGAGCCGTAAATCTCATCATTAGAGGCTTACCCGATAACTTACTTGAGCTTGTCACAAACTTTGAGTGCGCCTATGCTATGTGGAAGTTCTTGGAAGAACTTTATCCGGACTACTCTTTGAGAGGTCTTGATGAAATTCTATACAAGACTATTGAATTTGATATGATCGCCCAAAGATCCCAACTTTGATAAATGCTTCTTTGAGCTTCGTGATCTTATGAAAAGAAGGGTGATCGGTTTTATCAATGTTGAATTAGAAATGCTCTTGTATTGCATTCGATGATTATTGTCACTCGACAAAACTGATGCAAGTCATTGTCAAATTGACCTAGGAATTGATGATGAATTATCTATGGGTCAATATGATGATGAGCATGAGCATGATGACGATTACTCGATTCGGACACCGAGCTAGACAAGATCATGAAGAGTCTCGATCTTATGGCAAATCGAGAGACTACATATCCGGTGGAAAAGAGTGGATTCTTGATAGTGGATGCACCGATCACATGACCGGAGATGAAGACATGTTTCGAGAGCTTGCAAAGAACGATGGTCCACGCAAGTATGTGACTTTTGGAGACAACTCCAAGGGTAAGGTACTTGGCCTTGGTAAGGTGGCCATATCTCATGATAGCTCCATTAAAAATGTCATGCTTGTTGAATCACTTGGATACAATTTACTTTCCGTGTCTAGATTAGCTGACTTTGGATTCAATGTGCTATTCACCAAAGTAGATTGCCAAGTTTTTCGTCGTGACAATCATAACATGGTTTTTACCGGTATTCGTAGAGGTGACCTATACATTGTCGATTTCACTAAGAAAGCTCAACCTAGAACTTGCTTCATTGCTAAATCTGCTAAAGGTTGGTTATGGCATAGAAGGCTTGGACATGTTGGTATGCGTAATCTAGATAAGCTAATCAAAGGTGATCACATTCTTGGTGTTAAAGATGTTTTCTTTGACAAAGATAGACTCTGTAGTGCATGTCAAGCAGGAAAACAAGTAGGTGGAAGTCATCCCGTGAAGAACATCATGACCACAAGGAGACCGCTTGAGCTTCTTCATATGGATCTCTTAGGTCCCAATGCTTACAAAAGCCTTGGTGGTAACTCCTTTGGTCTAGTTATTGTTGATGATTTTTCCAGATTTACGTGGGTATTTTTCCTTGATGACAAATCGCAGGTTCAGAAAATCTTCAAAACCTTTGCTAGAAAGGCCCAAAATCAATTTGAGGTGAAAATCAAGAAAGTTCGGACGACAATGGAGCGGAGTTCAAGAACGCCCATGTGGACTCTTTTCTCGATGAAGAAGGATTCTACATGAGTTCTCAGCTACATACACACCTCAACAAAATGGAGTTGTTGAGAGGAAGAACGAGCGCTCATTGAGATGGCGAGAACGATGCTTGATGAATACAAGACACCGAAGCACTTTTGGGGTGAAGCCGTCGAGACAGCTTGTCATGCTATCAACAGGCTCTATCTTCACAAGCTCCTCGGCAAGACTTCATATGAGCTCCTCACCGGTAACAAACCCCAAGTGGGATACTTTCGTGTTTTTGGTTCAAAATGCTATATCCTTGATAAGCATCGTCGGTCTAAATTTGCTCCTAAAACTCATGAAGGTTTTTTCTCGGTTATGGATCAAACTCCCACACCTACCGTGTCTACAATAATTTCACCCGAAAGGTTGAAGAGACGGTAGATGTGAAGTTTGATGAATCTAATGGCTCATAAGTAGAGCAAATGCCTATTGATGTAGGAGACAAGGACCCATCGAAGCCATTCAAGATTTATCCATTGGAAAGATTCGTCCCATGGAAGTGAAGGAGAGTACCTCATCTACATATGTGGAGCCCCCTACCTCACGGCAAAGTGAACCTCAAGGCAACATGGAGGCCTCCACAAGTGGAACTCACCAAGATGAGGAAGTGCGACAAGAAGATCCACCGCAACCTCCTTCTCCACCACCTCAAGACAACACCAACAACAATGAAGAAGAAGAGGAAGATGAGGATGATGAGGAAGCTCAGCCGCGACCACAACAAAAGCTATCTTGAGTTCGAGCAAGAGTCAAGAAGAATCATCCCGTGGAACAAATGATGAATGACATCGACTCCGGGAGAATTACTCACTCTAAAACTCGTTTAGCTAACTTTTGTGAGCATTACTCATTTATTTCTAGTCTTGAACCTATGAAGGTAGAAGAAGCGCTTGAAGACCGGATTGGGTGAGCGCTATGCACGAAGAGCTACACAACCGAGAGGAACAACGTTTGGACTTTGGTAGAAAGCCCAATGATGACCAAAACGTCATTGGAACCAAATGGGTGTTTCGGAACAAGCAAGATGAAGATGGACAAGTCATCCGCAACAAGGCTCGTCTCGTAGCACAAGGTTACACACAAGTCGAAGGTATGGACTATGGTGAGACCTATGCCCCCGTTGCTAGACTTGAGTCCATTCGCATTCTTCTTGCTTATGCCAACCACCATGATATTACTCTCTATCAAATGGACATTAAAAGTGCTTTCCTAAATGGTGAAATTGAGGAGGAAGTATTTGTGAAACAACCTCCCGAATTTGTGAATCCTAAAAAGCCAAATCATGTTTACAAGTTGCACAAAGCTCTTTATGGTCTTAAACAAGCTCCTAGAGCTTGGTACAAATGCTTGACCAGCTTTCTTCTTGAAAAAGGATTTGAGATTGGTAAAATAGACTCAACGCTATTCACGAAAAGGGTTGATGGTGAACTATTTGTGTGCCAAATATATGTTGATGATATTATCTTTGGTTCAACTAACCCTCATTTTAGTGAGAAGTTTGGAAAGCTTATGTAGGAGAAGTATGAGATGTCCATGATGAGTGAACTCAAATTCTTCCTTGGGTTGCAAATCAAGCAATCTAAGGAGGGTACCTTTGTCTCACAAACAAAGTACACAAAGGATCTCTTCAAGAAGTTCAACATGCAAGAAAGCAAAGGTATGAAAACCCCCATGCCTACTAGTGGACATAATGACTTGACTAAAGATGGAGAACCTGTTGATCAAAAGGTTTATCGATCCATGATTGGTTCTCTACTATATCTCTGTGCTTCTCGTCCTGACATAATGTTGAGTGTATGCATGTGTGCTCGATATCAAGCTGCTCCTAAAGAATGTCATCTTAAAGCTGTTAAAAGAATTGTGAGATATTTGATACACACACCCAACTTTGGCATTTGGTATTCTAAGAGGGCCTCTTTCGATCTTGTTGGCTATTCCGACTCGGACTATGCCGGAGACAAGGTTGACAGAAAGTCAACTTCGGGTACATGTCAATTTCTCGGTCGATCCCTTGTATCTTGGTCATCCAAGAAACAAAATTCGGTATCATTATCTACTGCCGAAGCAGAATATATTGTTGCTGGTTCGTGTTGTGCTCAGTTGCTATGGATGACACAAACGCTTAAGGATTATGGGATACATGCGAGACATGTTCCTTTGCTTTGTGACAATGAGAGTGCGATTAAGATTGGACACAATCCCGTGCAACACTCTCGCACGAAACACATTGAAGTTCGTCACCATTTTATTCGTGATCACATTGCTAAGGGTGACATCGATCTTAAGCATGTTCGTACTGACAAACAGCTTGCAGATATCTTTACAAAACCACTTGATGAGAAAGTGTTTTGTCGCTTAAGGAGAGAGTTGAACATCATTGATGCTTCAAACTTGGAGTGAAAACTCCATTGATGCATGCAAGGCATGAGCCTAATTGACTAATCCTTGATATTTCTCTTATGATGATGATCATATGTCTTGGACACATTTGCCCCCTTGTGTTGCATCTAACTCCTTGCAGGTACTTGGGTGGTCTACATTCTACAAGATTATCACACACTCAAATCATGAGTAATCTTGTCATTGACCAAGTATCTAGCTCTTTGGGATGTTGAGTTCAAGGAACAAAATTCCACATATCCTTTATGACACCTTATACGTCTAGTACTTCACTCTTGTCATCTTGGATATTCTTGAGTATTTCCTTGCTTGCCTAACCCATGTAGGAAGATGAACTATACAATTGGAAATGGTGCTCCAACTTCACATTCTATGAGCATCAACATCAAGTTCACCTACATGAGTACAAGCAACAACAAGCCCAAGGTATGTTTTTCACATCTTGAAGAAGCTTTGCTCAAAGACATGAGTACAAGCAGCTTCAAAAGATGTGATCACATCAAATGCTTAATTGAAAAATGGGAACCCCATTTTGAGCTTAAACGATGAGTATGACCTATGATCAAATGTTCTCATTTGACTCCTAAGTCAATATACTCAAACATAGGTGACCCAGTCGCCGACCCCTATCTAGATGAAGTACATATGTTTTGGAGTTTTTCTATTTTTCAAAAAAAAAAAACTTCATCTAGCAATCTTTTTCATTTCTGTTTCTTCTGTTCTTGTGTATATCTTTTTGGCTCTGATAAATTCCCTGAAAATCTTTTACAGATTCATTGAAAATCTTTTGAAACATTCGTTGCAAAGTGAGCTGAATTATTTCTATATTTCCTTAGAATTAAACTCGGCGTCACCGATTCAAATACTTCGGTCTGACCGAAAAGGATCTGCCCTAAGTCTCTGACTTTCGGACTCACCGATCCATATTAATTCGGTGTCACCGACTTACATTCACCAGGATATCATCTTCTGCAGTTCAACTAATTGATTTATTATGCATACTTAATTTGCTCAGTTGTGATTCTTAAGGATCCCACTTCTTTCCTTCCATCTTTCCTGCCCTTCCTGGTTTACTGTCCTTTTCGGCACTTGATGTCAAAGGGGGAGAAGATTTAGGGGGAGCTTAGGGGGAGATTGGAGGATAAGGGGAGAAAAGAAAATTTAAAGGAAGAAAAACAATCTTACCTTAAGGGGGAGAGGATCACATCAAAGCTTTGCCATATTTCACTGTGATAATACATTTGGCATTATTCCTTTGACTTTTGCTTCTCTTGCTCTCACAATTGGTATCTTATGAAAAGCACAATTGGTATCTTATGAAAAGCAAAATCTCTCAGAGCTCATTGAAAATCTTTTAGTCTTGGGAGACATGTTGGCTGATTCAAGCTAGTGCTCAACATGAGACACTCTTTATACATGTCATCCCTGGCTTGGTACTCTTGATGTTCTTGCTATTGGTTGAAGAACTACTCTTGTGTTATCTAACCTTGTTTTCCCAAGCTTATTTCTTCAGGTACAATGCCAAGGAACTCCAAGGTAAGTATATGCATCTTGCAGAATGTGCATGATGGTGACTTGCTTGTGAATACTTGTTTGCAAGAAATCACCATGCACATATGCATCATCACTCACTTATCCTCATCTGCTCTGATGCATATAGCCAAGCTGCATGTAGCACATCTTGCTTTTCTCTCATGTGTGCTTGTGGTAATCCAAAACCATAATCTATGAAAAGCTTGCACACTTGTAGGGGGAGCCTGTGTACTACATGTTTGTCAAAGCTTTAGTGATAATTCTGTCTTTCCTTCAGTAAGCTTTGATATCTTATTTTGTGTGTTGCCATCAATTACCAAAAAGGGGGAGATTGAAAGCACATTTGCTCCCTAGGTGGTTTTGGTAATTAATGACAACATACTTTGTGGTTGGACTAATGCTTTTATCAAGTATGTTTCAGGAAAGTCAATCACTCTGGCATGGCAAAAGGACTGAAGAGGTGAACCCCTAGGATGCTAAGGAAAGGATTGGCAAGTGCTCAAGACTCCATTTTTGGTTTAGTGATTCAAGATCACATTGAGTCCATAGGAAAGCCAATACTATTAAAAGGGGATGAGGTTATGATGATGATCTGGTTGCTCAAAGTGCTTAGTGATTTATCTCTCAAACTATCAGCAATCTTTCATTCCAACATAAACTCATAAGTAATCTCGGTCCCACCGATTCCATAAACTCAGTCACACCGAGATGAACCACCTCAGCCATATAGCCAAACCCTAGAAATTTCGGATTTTCCGATTCCAAACTCGGTCTTACCGAAATTGGTGTTGCCAACCTTCAGAACATACGTACTCAAATCGGTGTCACCGAGATGAGAAAGTCGGTCCCACCGAGAATGGCAAACCCTAGACTTTGGAAGAATCGGACTAACCGAGATTGTATTTTCGGTCCCACCGAAAATCCCAACGTTCACAAGATTTGAACTTTCGGTCTCACCGAGTTGTCAACTTCGTCGGCCGAGATTGGTCAAATGTGTGTAGCAGTTGGATTTTATGTGGAGGCTATAAATACCCTCCACCTCCTCTTCATTCGTGGAGAGAGCCATCGAAAGAACTACCACTCCTACCTTACATTTACGGGAAGAGAACTACCTACCCTTGTGTTGAGATCAAGTTGCTCCACTCCCACCATATGAAACTTGATTTCTAGCCTTCCCAAGTTGCTTTCCACTCAATCCTTTCTTCCACCACAGCCAAATCAGTGAGGAGAGTTGAGTGTTGGGGAGATTATCATTTGAAGCACAAGAGCAAGGAGTTCATCATCACCAACACCATCTATTACCTTTTGGAGGGTGGTGCCTCCTAGATTGGTTAGGTGTCGCTTGGAGCCTCCGTCAAGATGTGGAGTTGAACCAAGAAGTTTGTAAGGGCAAGGAGATCGCCTACTTCGTGAAGATCTACCCGAGTAAGGCTAGTCCTCCGTGGGCGTGGCCATGATGGCATAGACAAGGTTGCTTCTTCGTGGACCCTTCGTGGGTGGAGCCCTCCGTGGACTCTCGCAGCCGTTACCCTCCGTGGGTTGAAGTCTCCATCAGCGTGGATTGGCGATAGCACCACCTATCGGAACCACGAGAAAAATCTCCGTGTCTCCAAATTGCGTTTGCTCTTCACAATCTCTCCCTTTCTACTTGTGCAATTTACTTTCCGCTGCCCATACTCTAGAATTGCATGTGTAGTATGTTGCTCGACTTGTATGCATGATGCTTGACTTGATCTTCATTGTGAACTTGCTAAAAACTTGTTCAAATCAAAAGGCATAATTTTTTATCTTGTCGAGTAGTCTAATCACCCCCCTCTAGACACTCTTGCCTTCAACGATCCTACAATAAGATAATTGAGAGCAGGGGCAAACCCCACCTCTCTAAAATATAGACGGGCTCCCCCTAGATGTGTGCACTTTAGATGAATGCTTTGGACTGCATAGCACACAGACTAGGATCAACACTCCCCCTATATTTTAGAGACCAAGGCATGATAATAAGCATAGCATAGCATGATAATAAGCATAGCATAGCATAAAGATAGCACAATATAACACAAGCTTGCTAGGATAGATAGAGTGCATATGTCTTACACCATACGAAGTAAAGTAACCAAGGTTCAAACGAGAAAGCAGCAAATAGTTCAACTGAGAAAGCAGCAAACACACGACACACACGACTCGCAAACTCAAACTCGCAAATCCCTACACTCTCTCCCCCTTTGGCATCGAGACGCCAAAAAGGCAGAGAGGACACCTACACACACAAGAGGTGGCTCAAGCAGAGAACTCGTCCCAATCCTCTCCGTCGGACTCCTCTGCAGCTGGAATGGTCTCCTCGACATCCTCCTTAGAATCAGTCCACCTATAGCCTTGCTTCTCCATCCACTCGGCCTCAGGAGTGATGCGCTCCTCAGACCCGCCAGACACTTCCTCACCATAGAGCTGCAGGATCTTGTTGTGTCGGCGACAACTCTCCTTGGACTCCACGTGAGTCCTGTACTGCCCCTTGGCTTGCATGCAGAAAAAAGACTTCATCTCATCCTTCAACTTCTTGGCCCATGATGGCCTAGAGACACTCTGGGAGGGCCTAGCAGTACGGCCCTCAGCAACATCCTCGGCGCCAGCATCCTCCTCATCAACAGCAGCCCTAGCAGCAGTCGCCTCGGCACGAGTAGCGGTGTCGGCCCAGTTAGATTTGATGCGCAGACAGATGGGCTCATGGCGAATCCAGCCTGGAGCAAGGAACTCCTCCTCAGGGTACATCTTCTCCCAAGTCTTCGAGATTAGTCGAAACAGATAGGGCCCATAGATAGGCACCTTTCGGTTGAACACTGCAAACCGAAGCTCACACCACATGATGTGTGAGACATCAAGTGGCTGAGACTGAGTCGAACGAGCCTCCTGGCAAATGAGCATCATATCCACCATATAGGCATGAACCTTGTCTTTGTCACCGATGCGTGGGAACAAGGAGTTGCGGAAGATGCGATACATGATATCCAGAAAGGGGTTGAGTACCAAAGTTGTCTTGCCATTGGCGAGCGCCTTCTCAACCATGAACGGGGTAAGCTTGTCCTTGTTGGCAGAATCAGCATTGCCATGGGGGCGAACACCCACTGGAGTGTTAAGCCCATCATCAGGAACCTGAAGCAGATCCATGAACTCCTTCCAGGTAGCAGACAGTTGGCGGCCATTTGTCATCCAGGTCATCCTCCTTTCTTCATTAGGGTGAAAGTACACTGAGGCAAAGAACTGACAGATAATCTCAGGGTCATAGTCCAGGTGGAAAGAGATCACATGCTCAATGCCAAACTGCTCCACCAAGTCCAGAGCCTCTCCAAAGTAGTCACGAAACTTGTCCTTCCTCATGTGGTGCATATCAATCCACTTCACCTCCATATAGGTATTCTGCTTGTTCTTGATGACATCCAAATAGATGTTGGTCTGTGTCTTGTTCCAGAACAGCTCACAGCCTCTGACAGTGGAACGCGGATGCACATAAGGGTGAAGCTGCCTGAGAGGAACATACTCAGTGGGGGCTATCTCATCCATGCCCTTAGCGGGCTCCTTGTGCTTGCTTGCAGAGGTCTTGACATTGCACTTGGAGGCAGACGATCCCTCTGGAACTTCTCCTGGGTTGCGTAGACGCTTGGAGCCAGTGTCACGACTGGGATTGGACCGGCGAGAGCCACCACCTGAGACACACACGCAAAGCACCAAAGACGCGAAGAAGATCAATGCAAAGGCCACGATAAAGCAAGAAACACATAGAAGGCATACGAGAAAATTGGCATGCGATAGATGTGAGCTACGGTAGAACTGCCACTGTCTGCGGTACTAAAAAGTTGGTACTGCTCCAAACGCGGTAGTACCGTGCGAGGTCACGGTAGTACCGTGGCTGGAGCGGAACTAAGCTTTTAGTACCGCACAGGGCGCGGTAGTACCGCTCCCGAAGAGCGGTAGTACCATGCAAGCGGTAGTACCGCGTCGCGTCAGATCTAACTGGTGATTTGAATCTGAAAAGAACCGCGAAACAACGGCGGTGCTACGGTGATCAGATCTAGCGCAAGACAACAATACCAGTATAAATCCTATGCAATACCACGCTCCTTCATCCTACTCTTGCAAAGATTAAGCCTATGAATCTCAAGAACACACAAGCCTCCCCCAAAACCTAGAAACACAAAACAAAATCAACACACAGAGGGAGTTGGGGAAAAACCTTGGTCCATAGCAAGAGCACGTGGTGGGGAACGATCCACGGGTCGGAATCACGGGAGGGCAGCCGGTGGAGGAGATCCGGCGATGAACGCCGGCTCCGTTCTTGAGCGAGGGAGAGGAGGAGACGATGTGGAGAGAGAGGACACGAATGGGTATGGGGAGTTAGAACTCCCCCTGCCCGTCCTTATCCCCTGCGCCGAACCGGTAGCGGTAGTACCGCGTATCATCGCGGTAGTACCGCTCGGGCGGAAGTACCGCGCCGAGGCGGTAGTACCGCTCAACCAGGCAACAGTAAAAAATTACTGCCGCGTGGTGATGGTAGTACTGTGCTCCCGCCAGCGGTAGTACCGAGGCTGGCTGCGGTAGTACTGTAGCTGGCCGCGGTAGTACCGTGAGCTCAAGTCACCGCAGGTTTCAAACACGAGAGGAAAAAAACCTTTGCACGGGAACTTTTCACACACAAGAAACCACAAGAACACGCACAGACCAGAGGTAAAAAGACAACAAGAAACCACCAAGCGACAAAGCCTCTCGAGGAGAGAGGGCGGTGGCCGAAGCCACCTATGTTTGAGTTGGATGGTATGGCACATGAAGAATTATCCTTGGGCCCATGACCAAAACTCGTCTTTGAAGCACAAGTACCATAAAAATGGCTAATGTGAAAGAGGTGATCTATTTATGCATAATGGGGGAGGAGAGTTCATTGAGAGAACAACACTCCCCTATGTCCATGCCTACACCTAAACTAGACAACAAGTTGAGTGTGGTGGGGGTGCAGGTTTCAAGTCACATTGCTCAAATCAATGATATTTAGCTCATGCCTTAACTTCATGAAATCTTGCTTCATCCAAGGGCTTCGTGAAAATATCTGCAAGGTTATCATGAGTGTTGACATACTTGAGCTCGATCTCCCCTCGCCTAATGTGATCCCGGATGAAGTGATACCGAATCTCAATGTGCTTCGTCTTGAAGTGTTGCACCTGGTTGAGAGAAATCTTGATGGCACTTTCATTATCACACCAAAGAGGCACTTTGTCACAAATGACACCGTACTCCTTTAAAGTTTGCCTCATCCATAGGAGTTGAGCACAACAACTACCGGCAGCCACATACTCCGCTTCGGTGGACGAGAGAGACACACAACTTTGCTTCTTGGAAGACCAACTTACCAAAGAGCAACCAAGAAATGGGCACCCTCCAGAAGTGGACTTCCTATCCACTTTGTCTCCTGCCCAATCGGAATCCGTGAAACCTTCAAGCTTGAAGTTTGATCCTCTTGGGTACCATAAGCCAAAGTTTGGGGTATGAGCCAAATATCGAAAGTTCGCTTGACCGCCACATAGTGACTTTCCTTTCCTTTGGTGCGGCTTGGAAACATGCACACATCCCCACACTCAACATGATATCCGGTCTAGATGCACAAAGGTAAAGCAAGGAACCAATCATGGAGCGATATACCTTTTGATCCACCGCTTTACCATTGGGATCAATGTCAAGTTGGCACTTGGTAGGCATTGGTGTAGTAGCCGGCTTGACATCACTTAGCTTGAATCTTTTAAGCATGTCTTGAGTGTATTTGGCTTGGTTGATGAAGGTTCCTTCTCTTCTTTGTTTGATGTCAAAACCAAGGAAGAACTTCAACTCTCCCATCGAAGACATCTTAAACTTGGAGGTCACGGCAAATTCTTCATTGAAAGCTTTATTAGGAGAACCAAAGATAATATCATTAACATATAGTTGGCATACAAACAACTCCCCGTTGACCTTCTTAGTAAAAAGAGTGGGGTCGATTAGCCCCACCTCAAATCCACGATCTTGTAACAACTCGGTAAGGTGGTCATACCACGCACGTGGGGCTTGTTTAAGGCCATAGAGTGCCTTATCGAGTTCATACACATGATCTGGAAAGTAGGGATCCTCGAACCCGGGGGGTTGCTTGACATAGACCAACTCATTAATAGGACCATTAAGAAAAGCACTTTTCACATCCATTTGTTGCAACTTAAAGTTGTGATGGGAAGCATAAGCAATCAACAAACGAATGGATTCAAGACGAGCAACGGGAGCAAAGGTTTCACCGTAGTCGATACCCTCGACTTGGGAGTAGCCTTGTGCTACCAATCTCGCCTTGTTGCGAATGATGTTCCCATGAGAATCTTGTTTGTTCTTGAAGATCCACTTGGTTCCAATGACGTTGTGGTTCCCCAAAGGTCTTGGCATCTCCACACCTTGTTGTACTCGAATTTGTTGAGTTCTTCATGCATGGCATTGAGCCAATCCGAGTCTTCGAGCGCCTCATAGACCTTTTGGGGTCCAACACAAGAGACAAACGCGTGATGTTCACAATAGTTTGCTAATTGTCTACGAGTGCTTACCCCCTTTCTTAGGCTTCCAACCACATTTTCCATGAGATGGTCTTGGGTGGTGAGCTTGGAAGCAATCTTCGCGGCACGACACTCCAATTCCTCCTCGGGTGTGGAAGGAGGAGGGTTAACTTGATCATCTTGAGCGCCGTCTTGAGCTTGTTCTTGATCTTGAGCTTGCTCATGATCTTGAACTTCTTTCGGGGAGAACTTGACCTTGGGCATCATTTAGAGGTTCACCACCATCTTGAGGTTGATCTTGCCCTTGGTCTTGTTCATGAGAATGAGGGCCTTCACTTTGTTCTTGAGGCGTGTGGGTCTTGGGAGGTGATGGCTCCACTTGAGTGGAGCATTGTCCTTCCCTTCAGCCTAAGGGGTTCCTCAATGGGTAGATTTGACCAATACCCATTCTTCTTATGGCTTGGGAGGAATTTCATCACCTACATCACAAGTACCACTTTGCTCCACTTGGGAGCCGTTATTTTCGTCAAACTCCACGTTACACGTCTCCTCAATGAGTCTGGTGGACTTGTTGAGGACACGGTAAGCATGAGAGTTTGTAGCATAACCAACAAATATACCCTCATGAGCTCTAGCCTCAAATTTAGACAAATGAACACCTTTCTTGAGAATGAAACACTTACAACCGAACACCCGGAAGTACTTGAGGTTGGGCTTGTTGCCGGTGAGTATCTCAAAAGGAGTCTTGTTCAAGCCTTTGCCAAGATAGAGCCGATTGGATGCATGACATGCGGTGTTGATGGCTTCGGCCCAAAAGTTGTATGGAGACTTGAACTCCTCCATCATGGTCCTTGCCGCATCCATCAATGTCCGGTTCTTCCTCTCCGCAACACCATTTTGTTGAGGGGTATATGGTGCAGAATATTGATGCTTGATCCCTCATCACTAAGAAACTCATCAAGGTGTAGTTCTTGAACTCGGTGCCGTTGTCACTTCTTATTGTCAAGATCTTTGCATCATGTTGACGTTGAGCTTCATTTGCAAAGTCGATGACGGTTTGTTGAGTCTCACTCTTCCTCTTGAAGAAGTATACCCAAGTGTATCTTGAATAACCATCCACAATCACCAAGCAATACTTTCTTCCTCCAAGACTATCAAAAGATGGAGGCCCAAAGAGATCCATGTGAAGGAGCTCCAAGGGTCTCTTCAAGTAGATGATGGTTGAATGAGGGTGAGCCTTTTCATGATACTTTCCTTCGATACAAGCACTGCAAGCACGATCTTTGGCAAAACTAACATTTGTTAGTCCACGGACATGGTCCCCCTTGAGAAGACTTTGCAAAGATCTCATATTGACGTGGGCTAAACGGCGATGCCAAAGCCATCCCACGTCAACTTTAGCCATTAGGCATGTCGCGGTCTTAGTGGGTCGCTCCGAAAAGTTAATCACATAGAGACCGTTCTCGACATGCCCAACAAAGGCTACTTTAAGAGTCTTGCTCCACAAGAGGGCCACGGTATCAATATCAAAGAATGTAGCAAAGCCCATGAGTGCAAGTTGACGAACGGAAAGTAAATTGAATGCAAGGGACTCAACAAGCATGACTTTCTCGATCATTAGATCATGAGAAATGACAACCTTGCCGAGACCCAATACCTTAGAATGTGATGCATCACCCCACTCGACATGGGTGGGCACAGATGGAATCTCTTGCACGTCCACCACCAAGTCCTTGCTCCCGGTCATATGATTTGTTGCTCCACTATCGAGCAACCATGATCCCCCATCGGAAGCAAACACCTACACGAGATCAATGCTTGGTTTTAGGTACCCATTTAGTAATGGGTCCTTTGATGTTAGTAACAAGGGTCTTGGGAACCCAAATAGACCATTCAATGTACTCATAAGAAGAACCAACAAATTTAGCATAAACATGTCCATCACTAGCACGGCACAACACATATGACGGGTTAAAGTCGCCGGCTTTGTTTGAGGAAATGCTTTTGCCCTTTTGGACATCAACTCCCTTCACTTTCTCCTTCTTCTTCTTAGGAGCACCCTCTCCCTCTTTCACAAACGTTTGTTTGAGAGGAGGAGGACGTTTGATCTTGTTGTTGTTCTTCTTCTTGCTCTTGGACTTGGGTGCAAACCCAATTCCTTCTTTGGCCACAACTTCCTTTTGATTGCTCAAAAGGTCGTTGAGGTTCTTCTCACCTTGAATGCAAGTCACAAGGCCTTTCTCAAGTTGATCCTTCAACTTGGCATTCTCCTCCACAAGATGCACATGCTCACAACATGGGTTAGTAGCACATGCATTATCAATTAATACCATATGAGGAAAGGTGGCCTTTTCCTTGATTAGCTTAACTTGGAGTTGAGCATGAGACTCTTTGAGGTTAGCATGATTACCCTTCAAGACCTTGTGGGCCTTGTCAAGTATCTCAAACTCCTCTTTGAGTCTAGCATGATCAACCCCAAGTTTAGCCTTCTCGGAGGTTAGCACACGAGACACGACAAGAGCATGATCAAGATCTTTCTTTAACTTAGCATGGTCATCATAGTGTGACTCCTCAAGAGTCAAACGATTCACACGCTCTTCCTCAAGAGCATTAGAGAGATCCAATATTTCATCGGCATTGTCACGACTATGACCTTCCATCTTGGAGATGGTATCTTCGTGAGCCTCGATCATGTCATGGGCCTCACCAAGTTGTTCCAAGAGAGCAACAAAGTGCTTCTTGGACTTTACCTTGAGCTTACTCATAAAAGACTCAAATTCATTCACTTCCTCATTAGACTCAACATGTTCATCAATGCAATGCTCCAAGGAGAGATTAGTAATGATGGTGGTTGTGATGTTGGGGGTTACCTTGTTTGAAGCTTTAGCCATGAGGCATCTGGTGGTGATGTTTTCGTTGGGTGATTCGGAGAGAGACACCCGGGGAGTAGTAGCAATGGCAACGGACGCCATGCCCAGTGCTTCTTCATTTTCATCATCATCGTCATCCTCTTGGTATTCTTCTTGAACCACCAACCCACGAGTGGGAGTCTTCTTGGCGAAGTTGTTCTTGTTGGGGAAGGACTTAGCTTTGTCTTTTCAGATGAACTTGCCACCGTTGTCTTCCGCTTCTCGTAAGGACAATCCATAGCGAAATGGCTCACATTGCCACAGTTGAAGCAAGTTCTAACTCGTTGCTTGCCCTTGACGCCACTTGAGTTGTTCTTGTTGAAGTTGGGTCTTGAACTCTTCTTGCTCCAAAATTGTCTTGAAGCAAGGGCCATGTGCTCATGGTAATCAAACTTGGTGTCTTCGGGGTTGCTTTCCTCATCTTCCACTTCTTCCTCTTCTTCCATAGTAACCTTGGCCTTCAAAGCAAGGTTAGGCTTCTTTGCCCTTTGAGAACGGAGCACCGCGTTGTCGGCGGTCTTGTCCAAGATGCTCATTGCAACGACTCATCCAACACTTCACTTGAGGTCATGGAGTGGAAGTCCGGTCGTTGACGAATGACGGAGGACATGGCCTTGTTGTAGGGCATCATGGCCTTGAGGAACTTCCGCTTGATCAAATTGTCATCCGTGTCCTTGCTTCCATGATCTCGAAGAGCGACCGCGAGTTTGGTCACTCTTCGAAAGAGCTCACGAGGTTCTTCATCTTCTTTCATTGCAAACTCATCGGCTTCATCTTGCACCACTTCATAGTTGGAGCGTTGAATGCTAGCACTTCCACGATAGAGACCCTCGACACATTTCCATGCTTCTTTAGCCATGACATGGGGTCGAAGATGAGGGAGATCTTCGAGAAGGGTTGCATCTTGGATGATGAAGAGGGCACTCTCATTGAATTGATTGTCCACGGCTTCTCGAGGGGTGAAGTTGCTTGGGTCATGAGGATAAAAACCTTCTTCAATGATTCTCCAAAGCTTAGTGTTCACATGTTTCAAATGACGCTTAAAGCGATAGACCCAAGAATCAAAATCTTCATGTTTCTCATATTTAGGAGGAGGACCGGCATGATTCAAATGAGTAGAGGGGATTGGCCCTCCATAAATTGGAGGTTCCACATGGGCAAAGATGCCGGTACCATTTCTACCACTAATAGAAGGACTCTTATCAATGTTAGCTTCCCCCTTGTCGGAGGGAGCATCCGTCACCTTGTTGGTGGGATCACCCACTTTCATCGGCGAGGTAGATTGTTTAAGTCCTTCTAGGAATTCCTTAAACATGTCCTTGACCTCGGTCATCATGGAGGTTTTCAATGTTTCCAAAGCCACATTGAATTCCTCACGTGAGATCGAGTTACCCCCATATCCCGTAGATGAGATCGGATTCGCACCGGAGTGCTCTCCCACCTCATCTACGACATCAACCATACTCTTTGGACGGTAAAGTCCTTAAAAAGAGACGAGGCTCTTATACCAATTGAAAGGATCGATATGGTTGACTAGAGGGGGGGTGAATAGGCAACTAACACTTTTTAAGCTTTTCTTTACCAAATTAAACTTTGCAACAAAATAGGTTGTCTAGATGTGCAACTAGGTGAGCAACCTATATGATGCAATAACTGTTGGGGAACGTAGTAATTTCAAAAATTTTCCTACGCACACGCAAGATCATGGTGATGCATAGCAATGAGAGGGGAGAGTGTTGTCTACATACCCTTATAGACCGAAGCGGAAGCGATCACAACGTGGAGGAAGTAGTCGTACGTTCTCCTCGCGATCCAACCGATCCCAGCGCCGTTACTCCGGCGCCTCCGAGTTCTTGACGCACGTACAGCTCGGTGACGCTCCTCGGGCTCCGATCCAGCAAAGCTCCGGGGAGAGAGTTCCGTCAGCACGACGGCGTGGTGAAGATCTTGATGTTCTACCGACGCAGGGCTTCGCCTAAGCACCGCTACGATATTACCAAGGTGGAATATGGTGGAGGGGGGCACCGCACACGGCTAAGGAACGATCTCAAGGATCAACTTGTGTGTCTATGGGGTGCCCCCTGCCCCCGTATATAAAGGAGGGAGGGAGGAGGAGGCCGGCCTAGGGAGGAGGCGCCATAGGGGAGTCCTACTCCCACGGGAGTAGGATTCCCCTTTCCTAGTCCAACTAGGGATCCTTCCATGTATTAGGAGTAGGAGACTAGGAAGGGAAGAGAGAAGGAAGGAAGGAGGGGTGCGGCCTCCCCTAGCCCAATTCGGACTAGGGCAAGGGGGGGCGCGCGGCCTGGCTAGGGCAGCCCCTCTCTCTTTCCCGTATGGCCCATAAGGTCCAATACTTCTCCCGGCGAATTCCCGTAACTCTCCGGTACTCCGATAAATACCCGAATGACTCGGAACCTTTCCGAACTCCGAATATAGTCGTCCAATATATCGATCTTTACGTCTCGACCATTTCGAGACTCCTCGTCATGTCCCCGATCTCATCCGGGACTCCGAACTCCTTCGGTACATCAAAACTCATAATATAACCGTCATCGAAACCTTAAGCGTGCGGACCCTACGGTTCGAGAACAATGTAGACATGACCGAGACACGTCTCCGGTCAATAACCAATAGCGGGACCGGGATGCCCATATTGGTTCCTACATATTCTACGAAGATCTTTATCGGTCGACCGCATAACAACATCGTTGTTCCCTTTGTCATCGGTATGTTACTTGCCGAGATTCGATCGTCGGTACCCAATACCTAGTTCAATCTCGTTACCGGCAAGTCTCTTTACTCGTTCCGTAATACATCATCTCGCAACTAACTCATTAGTTACAATGCTTGCAAGGCTTAAGTGATGTGCATTACCGAGAGGGCCCAGAGATACCTCTCCGACATTCGGAGTGACAAATCCTAATCTCGAAATCGCCAACCCAACATCTGCCTTTGGAGACACCTGTAGTACTCCTTTATAATCACCCGATTACGTTGTGGCGTTTGGTAGTACCAAAGTGTTCCTCCGCAAGCGGGAGTTGCATAATCTCATAGTTATAGGAACATGTATAAGTCATGAAGGAAGCAATAGCAACATACTAAACGATCGTGTGCTAAGCTAACGGAATGGGTCATGTCAATCAGATCAGTCAACTAATGATGTGACCTTGTTAATCAAATAACAACTCCTTGTTCATGGTTAGGAAACATAACCATCTTTGATTAACAAGCTAGTCAAGTAGAGGCATACTAGTGACACTCTGTTTGTCTATATATTCACACATGTATTATGTTTCCGGTTAATACAATTCTATCATGAATAATAAACATTTATCATGATATGAGGAAATATATAATAACTTTATTATTGCCTCTAGGGCATATTTCCTTCAGTCTCCCACTTGCACTAGAGTCAATAATCTAGATCACATCACCATGTGATTAACATCGATAGTTCACATCATCATGTGATTAACACCCATAGTTCACATCGTCATGTGACCAACACCCAAAGGGTTTACTAGATTCAGTAATCTAGTTCACATCGCTATGTGATTAACACCCAAAGAGTACTAAGGTGTGATCATGTTTTGCTTGTGAGAGAGTCTTAGTCAACGGGTCTTTCACATTCAGATCCGTTATGTATTTTGCAATTTTTATATGTCTACAATGCTCTGCACGAAGCTACTCTAGCTAATTGCTCCCACTTTCAATATGTATCTAGATCGAGACTTAGAGTCATCCAGATCAGTGTCAAAACTTGCATCGACGTAACCCTTTACGACGAACCTTTTAGCACTTCCATAATCGAGAAACATATCCTTATTCCACTAAGGATAATTTTGACCGCTGTCCAGTGATCTACTCCTAGATCACTATTGTACTCCCTTGCCAAACTCAGTGCAGGGTATACAATAGATCTGGTACACAGCACGGCATACTTTATAGAACCTATGGCCAAGGCATAGGGAATGACTTTCATTCTCTTTCTATCTTCTGCCGTGGTCGGGTTTTGAGTCTTACTCAATTTCACACCTTGTAACACAGGCAAGAACTCTTTCTTTGACTGTTCCATTTTGAACTACTTCAAAATCTTGTCAAGGTATGTACTCATTGAAAAAACTTATCAAGCATCTTGATCTATCTCTATAGATCTTGATGCTCAATATATAAGCAGCTTCACGAGGTCTTTCTTTGAAAAACTTCTTTCAAACACTCCTTTATGCTTTGCAGAATAATTCTACATTGTTTCCGATCTACAATATGTCATTCACATATACTTATCAGAAATGCTGTAATGCTCCCACTCACTTTCTAGTAAATACAGGCTTCACCATAAGTCTGTACAAAACTATATGCTTTGATCAACTCATCAAAGCGTATATTCCAACTCCGAGATGCTTGCACCAGTCCATAGATGGATCGCTGGAGCTTGCACACTTTGTTAGCTCCTTTGGATCGAAAAAACCTTCTGGTTGCATCATATACAACTCTTCCTCCAGAAAACCATTCAGGAATGCAGTTTTTACATCCATTTGCCAAATTTCATAAATTGTGGCAATTGCTAACATGATTCGGACAGACTTAAGCATCGCTACAGTTGAGAAAATCTCATTGTAGTCAACATCTTGAACTTTGTCGAAAACCTTTTTGCAAGAAGTCGAGCTTTGTAGATAGTAACACTACTATCAACGTCCGTCTTCCTCTTGAAGATCCATTTATTTTCTATGGTTTGCCGATCATCGGGCAAATCCATCAAAGTCCATACTTTGTTCTCATACATGGATCATATCTCAGATTTCATGGCCTCAAACCATTTTGCGGAATCTGGGCTCATCATCGCTTCCTCATAGTTCGTAGGTTTGTCATGGTCAAGTAACACGACCTCCAGAACAGGATTACCGTACCACTCTGGTGCGGATCTCACTTTGTTTTACCTACGAGGTTCGGTAGTAACTTGATCTGAAGTTTTATGATCATCATCATTAACTTCCTCACTAATGGTGTAGGTGTCACAGAACCAATTTCGTGATGAACTACTTTCCAATAAGGGAGCTAGTACTGTTACCTCATCAAGTTCTACTTTCCTCCCACTCACTTCTTTCGAGAGAAACTCCTTCTCTAGAAAGGATCCATTCTTAGCAACGAATGTCTTGCCTTCGGATCTGTGATAGAAGGTGTACCCAACTGTCTCCTTTGGGTATCCTATGAAGACACATTTCTCCGATTTGGGTTTGAGCTTATCAGGATGAAACTTTTTCACATAAGCATCGCAGCCCCAAACTGTAAGAAACGACAACTTTGGTTTCTTGCTAAACCACAGTTCATATAGTGTCGTCTCAACGGATTTAGATGGTGCCCTATTTAACGTCAATGCAGTTGTCTCTAATGCATGATCCCAAAACAACATTGGTAAATCGGTAAGAAACATCATAGATTGTACTATATCCAATAAAGTACGGTTATGACGTTCGGACACACCATTATGATCTGGTGTTCCAGGTGGCATGAATTTGTGAAACTATTCCACATTGTTTTAATTGAAGACCAAACTCGTAACTTAAATATTTGTCCCCGCGATCAAATCGTAGAAACCTTATTTTCTTGTCACGATGATTTTTCCACTTCACTCTGAAATTCTTTGAATCCTTTCAACTATTTCAGACTTATGTTTCATCAAGTAGATATACCCATATCTGCTCAAATCATCTTGTGAAGGTCAGAAAATAACGATACTTGCCACGAGCATCAACACACATTGGATCGCATACATCGGTATGTATTATTTCCAATAAGTCAGTAGCTTGTTCTATTGTTCTGGAGAACGGAGTTTTAGTCATCTTGCCCAAAAGGCATGGTTCGCAAGCATCAAGTGATTCATAATCAAGTGATTCCAAAATCCCATCAGCATGGAGTTTCTTCATGCGCTTTACACCAATATGACCTAAACGGCGATTGCCACAAATAAGTTGCACTATCATTATTAACTTTGCATCTTTTGGTTTCAATATTATGAATATGTGTATCACTACGATTGAGATCCAATGAACCATTTTCATTGGATGTGTAACCATATAAGGTTTTATTCACGTAAACAGAACAACAGTTTATTCTCTTACTTAAATGAATAACCGTTTCGTAATAAACATGATCGAATCATATTCATGCTCAACGCAAACGCCAAATAACATTTATTTAGGATCAACACTAATCCCGAAAGTATAGGGAGTGTTCGATGATGATTATATCAATCTTGAAACTACTTTCAACACACATCGTCACTTCACCCTTAACTAGTTTCTGTTTATTCTGCAACTCCCATTTCGAGTTACTACTCTTAGCAACTAAACCAGTACCAAATACCGAGGGGTTGCTATAAACACTAGTAAAGTACACATCAATAACATGTATATCAAATATACCTTTGTTCACTTTGCCATCCTTCTTATCCGCCAAATACTTGGGGTAGTTCTGCTTCCAGTGACCAGTCCCTTTGCAGTAGCAGCACTTAGTCTCAGGCTTAGGTCCAGACCTGGGCTTCTTCACTTGAGCAGCAACTTGCTTACCGTTCTTCTTGAAGTTCCCTTCCATCCCTTTGCCCTTTTCTTGAAACTAGTGGTCTTGTTAACCATCAACACTTGATGTTCTTTCTTGATTTCTACCTTCATCGATTTCATCATCATGAAAAACTCGGGAATCATTTTTATCATCCCTTGTATACTATAGTTCATCACGAAGTTCTACTAACTTGGTGATGGTGGCTAGAGAATTCAGTCAATCACTATCTTATCTGGAAGATTAACTCCCACTTAATTCAAGCGATTGTAGTACCCAGACAATCTGAGCACATGCTCACTAGTTGAGCGATTCTCCTCCATCTTTTAGCTATAGAACTTGTTGGAGACTTCATATCTCTCAACTCGGGTATTTGCTTGAAATATTAACTTCAATTCCTGGAACATCTCATATGGTCCATGATGTTCAAAACATCTTTGAAGTCCCGATTCTAAGCCATAAAGCATGGTGCACAAAACTATCAAGTAGTCATCGTATTGAGCTAGCCAAACGTTCATAACGTCTGCATCTGCTCCTGCAATAGGTCTGTCACCTAGCGGTGCATTAAGGACATAATTCTTCTGTGCAGCAATGAGGATAAACCTCAGATCACGGATCCAATCCGCATCATTGCTACTAACATTTTTCAACACAGTTTTCTCTAGGAACATATCAAAAATAAACATATGAAAGCAACAACGCGAGCTATTGATCTACAACATGGTTTGCAAAATACTACCAGGACTAAGTTCATGATAAATTTAAGTTCAATTAATCATATTACTTAAGAACTCCCACTTAGATAGACATCCCTCTAATCCTCTAAGTGATCACGTGATCCAAATTCAACTAAACCATAACCGATCATCACGTGAAATGGATTAGTTTTCAATGGTGAACATCTCATGTTGATCATATCTACTATATGATTCACGCTCGACCTTTCGGTCTCCGTGTTCCGAGGCCATATCTGCATATGCTAGGCTCGTCAAGTTTAACCTGAGTATTCGCGTGTGCAAAACTGGCTTGCACCCGTTGTAGATGGACGTGAGCTTATCACACCCGATCATCACGTGGTGTCTTGGCACGACGAACTTTGGCAGCGGTGCATACTCAGGAGAACACTTCTTGATAATTTTAGTGAGAGATCATCTTAAAATGCTACCGTCAATCAAAGCAAGATAAGATGCATAAAGGATAAACATCACATGCAATCAATATAAGTGATATGATATGGCCATCATCATCTTGTGCTTGTGATCTCCATCTTCAAGCACTATCGTGATCACCATCGTCACCGGTAGCGACACCTTGATCTCCATCGTAGCATCGTTGTCGTTTACGCCATCTATTGCTTCTACGACTATCGCTACCGCTTAGTGATAAAGTAAAGCAATTACAGGGCGTTTGCATTTCATACAATAAAGCGACAACCATATGGCTCCTGCCAGTTGAAGATAACTTAGGTTGCAAAACATGATCATCTCATACAATAAAATATAGCATCACGTCTTGGCCATATCACATCACAACATGCCCTGCAAAAACAAGTTAAACGTCCTCTACTTTGTTGTTGCAAATTTTACGTGGCTGCTACGGGCTGAAGCAAGAACCAATCTCACCTACGCATCAAAACCACAACGATACTTCGTCAAATAGACTCCGTTTTAACCTTCTCAAGGACCGGGCGTAGCCACACTCGATTCAACTAAAGTTGGAGAAACTGACACCCGCTAGCCACCTTTGTGCAAAGCACGGCGGTAGAACCAGTCTCGCGTAAGCGTACGCGTAATGTCGGTCCGGGCCGCTTCATCCAACAATACCGCTGAACCAAAGTATGACATGCTGGTAGGCAGTATGACTTGTATCGTCCACAACTCACTTGTGTTCTACTCGTGCAAAACATCAAACCATAAAAACCTAGGCTCATATGCCACTGTTGGGGAACGTAGTAATTTCAAAAAAAATCCTACGCACACGCAAGATCATGGTGATGCATAGCAACGAGAGGGGAGAGTGTTGTCTACATACCCTTGTAGACCGAAGCGGAAGCGATCACAACGTGGAGGAAGTATTCATACGTTCTCCTCGCGATCCAACCGATTCCAGCGCCGTTACTCCGGCGCCTCCGAGTTCTTGACACACGTACAGCTCGGTGACGCTCCTCGGGCTCCGATCCAGCAAAGCTCCGGGGAGAGAGTTCCGTCAGCACAACAGCGTGGTGATGATCTTGATGTTCTACCGACGCAGGGCTTCGCCTAAGCACCGCTACGATATTACCGAGGTGGAATATGGTGGAGGGGGGCACCGCACACGGCTAAGGAACGATCTCAAGGATCAACTTGTGTGTCTATGGGGTGCCCCCTGCCCCCGTATATAAAGGAGGGAGGGAGGAGGAGGCCGGCCTAGGGAGGAGGCGCGCCATAGGGGAGTCCTACTCCCACCGGGAGTAGGATTCCCCTTTCCTAGTCCAACTAGGGATCCTTCCATGTATTAGGAGTAGGAGACTAGGAAGGGGAAGAGAGAAGGGAAGGAAGGAGGGGGTGCGGCCCCTCCCCCTAGCCCAATTCGGACTAGGGCAAGGGGGGGCGCGCGGCCTGGCTAGGGCAGCCCCTCTCTCTTTCCCGTATGGCCCATAAGGTCCAATACTTCTCCCGGCGAATTCCCGTAACTCTCCGGTACTCCGATAAATACCCGAATGACTCGGAACCTTTCCGAACTCCGAATATAGTCGTCCAATATATCGATCTTTACGTCTCGACCATTTCGAGACTCCTCGTCATGTCCCCGATCTCATCCGGGACTCCGAACTCCTTCGGTACATCAAAACTCATAATATAACCGTCATCGAAACCTTAAGCGTGCGGACCCTACGATTCGAGAACGATGTAGACATGACCGAGACGCGTCTCCGGTCAATAACCAATAGCGGGACCTGGATGCCCATATTGGTTCCTACATATTCTACGAAGATCTTTATCGGTCAGACCGCATAACAACATACGTTGTTCCCTTTGTCATCGGTATGTTACTTGCCAGAGATTCGATCGTCGGTATCCAATACCTAGTTCAATCTCGTTACCGGCAAGTCTCTTTACTCGTTCCTTAATACATCATCTCGCAACTAACTCATTAGTTACAATGCTTGCAAGGCTTAAGTGATGTGCATTACCGAGAGGGCCCAGAGATACCTCTCCGACATTCGGAGTGACAAATCCTAATCTCGAAATACGCCAACCCAACATCTGCCTTTGGAGACACCTGTAGTACTCCTTTATAATCACCCAGTTACGTTGTGATGTTTGGTAGTACCCAAAGTGTTCCTCCGGCAAACGGGAGTTGCATAATCTCATAGTTATAGGAACATGTATAAGTCATGAAGGAAGCAATAGCAACATACTAAACGATCGTGTGCTAAGCTAACGGAATGGGTCATGTCAATCAGATCATTCAACTAATGATGTGACCTTGTTAATCAAATAACAACTCCTTGTTCATGGTTAGGAAACATAACCATCTTTGATTAACAAGCTAGTCAAGTAGAGGCATACTAGTGACACTCTGTTTGTCTATATATTCACACATGTATTATGTTTCCGGTTAATACAATTCTAGCATGAATAATAAACATTTATCATGATATGAGGAAATATATAATAACTTTATTATTGCCTCTAGGGCATATTTCCTTCAATAACAACTAGCACACAAGCAAGCAAGGATGTAAAACAAGTAGGCTTGCAAAAGTAAAGGCACGAAATAACCAAGAGTGGAGCCGGTGGAGACGAGGATGTGTTACCGGAGTTCCTTCCTTTTAAGGGGAAGTACGTCTCCGTTAGAGCGGTGTGGAGGCACATGCTCCCCAAGAAGCCACTAGGGCCACCGTATTCCCCTCATGCTCTAACACGATGCGAGATGCCGTGATTCCACTATTGGTGCCCTTGAAGGCGGCGACCGAACCTTTACAAACAAGGTTGGGGCAATCTCCACAACAATCGGAGGCTCCCAACAACAACAACAACACGAAGCTTCACCACAATGGAGTATGGCTTCGAGGTGACCTCAACCGTCTAGGGTGCTCAACACCCAAGAGTAACAAGATCCGCAAGGGATAAGTGGGGGGGAATCAAATATCCTGTGGTGGAAGTGTAGATCAGGCCCTTGTCACCCAATCCCGAGCAAATAACAAGTTTGATTGGCCAGGGAGAGAGATCGGGCGAAAATGGAGCTTGGAGCAACAATGGAGCTTAGAGGTGGAAGAGGTAGTCAACTAGAGGTAGAAGACACCCCTTATATAGTCGTGGGAAAAATCCAACCGTTATCCACATGTTCAGCCCGCGACACACGGTACTACCGCTCCAGGGGCGCGGTACTACCGCGAGGCTGCGCGGTACTACCGTGGAGGACCACGGTACTACCGCGACAGCAGCACAGGCCGGAACTAGCCTGACTAGGGGGCAGTACTACCGCTTGCGCGGTACTACCGCTCCCCCTTGCGGTACTACCGCAAGGCAGGAGAGTCACGGCCTGGGAAGGGCGCGGATGAAATAAATTACATCCGTGCCTACTTCCGCTGAAACTGGGGTGGTACAAAAACCCGACGCGGTACTACCGCTCGCGAGGCGCGGTACTACCGTGGCGGGCGCGGATGTAAAAAATTACATCCGCGCCTACTACCGTGACACTGCGGTACTAGGTCGGAGGGCCACGGTACTACGACTCCTAGGGAGCGGTACTACCGTGGGCCCCCGCGGTACTACCGCGCTGGACGAGCGGTACTACCGTGGTGGGCGCGGATGTAAAAAATTACATCCGCCCCTACTACCGCACTGGAGCGGCACAAGGCCCGGGTGCCGCGGTACTACCGTGAGACATAGCGGTACTACCGCTTGTACCTGCGGTACTACCGCAATTACAGCAGTAGTCGCCAGGTTTCCGCACAACCAAGATAACGAAGGGCAGCTCCAAAGTGCAGGGAAAGGGGGGACAAGTGTACGTGTTGATTCCACCCAAACCTTTCCGACGCGGACCCCCTCTTAATAGTACGGCTATCCTACGACTCAAATCCACCAAAGAGAAACGTAGAACAACGCCGACTCCAATAGTCTCCGAGGGGCACCGAATCGTCTCGTGCCTAGTGATGAAGTATCTGAGAGACTCAAGGCACACGATTAGTCCGCAAAAGCATTGTCATCAGTCACCAAAACACCTAAGGGATAAAAATGCCCTTACACCTTCAAAACACAATAGTGAGGAGGCAAAAGGCCAGAAGAACCGTCGGAGCAGTAGTACCGCTTGACCTCACGGTACTACCGCTTGACCTCACGGTACTACCGCTAGGGGTAGCGGTACTACTGCTAAGGGTAGCGGTACTACTGCTTGCGAGCGGTACTAAAAAATTACATCCGGGCCTACCACCGCAGGACTTGGGACGAGTTTTTGGTCCGGAGCGGTACTACCACTGTAGGAGCCGCGGTAGTACCGCCTGGAGCGGTAGTAAAAAATTACATCCGCTCCAATTCGCGGTAGTACCGCTGCAGCCTTTTCAGAACACCAAAACTACCACAACTTTTGCAAACGGACTCCGAATTCGATGAAACCAAGTTTGTTGGAAAGCTAGCGAAAAGGGCTAACACAATCTTGAAAGAAATATAAATAAGATGCAAATTACAAAAGGCCCATAAGAAAATGGTGAGAACCCTTCTTCGGATAAGACCGGTAAAACCTCCAACACCGAAAACATCATAGAAGACGCATGCGAACTCCGTTTTCGATGAACTCAAGGTTGTCATCAAGACGACCATAAGCCCTAAGACTCACAAAGAGAACCAAAAAAGAACCAAGAAACAAGATGCAAGGATTCAATGGTTTGAGCTCTCTACTAATGATACGATCAAGCTACCAACTTGAGAGCCCCCCTTGATAGTACGGCAAACGATCCTATAACCAGGTCTCCCAACTACCACCATGAGACCGGTAAAATAGAAAACCTATCAAGGGAAAACCTTTGCCTTGCACATGGTCCACTTGAGCTAGATGATGACGATCTTGACTCCCTCAAGTTGGACCACTTTTCTTGATTGCGTTGGCTCGATGAAGACTAGATGATTGCTCCCCCATAGTCCACTATGGGTGAGCCACTCTTCGGCTCATCTTCACAAGTCCATTGTCACCATAATGGGCGGCAAGCTTCAAGCACTTGATCTCTTCGTGATGCATCACTTGAACTTGCACACCGCATCCTAACCCCACAAAGAACTCTCACGAAGACCATGGGTTAGTACACAGAGCGTAATTGACAATGCTTACCATGGGATCACTTGATCCCTCTCGGTACATCTTCTACGCTTTGTGAGTTGATCAACTTGATTCACTCTTGACTCAGTCTTGATCAACCTTGAATCTTTCCAACTCTCTTCATTTGGATGATGTCTTGAAGGTAAAAGTGAATGATCACACAATCTTCTTCTCCAAAACATGCTTGCAATAAGCTCAACACTCACATAACCAATATTTGGATAATTCCTTAATAGCACCTTGGTCAACTCATAAACTCCTTGAAACCAACACATGGACGTCAAGAAAAGCCTATGGACAAAACCTTCAAATATAACTCAAGGGAACCATTAGTCCATAGAGATTGTCATCAATTGCCAAAACCAAACATGGGGGCACCGCATGTTCTTTCAATCTTCCCATTTTGGTAATTGATGACAATCACTTTCAAGAGAGTTTATACAAGGAATTATGCATCACCATGCAATGCAACAACCAATGATGCATGAGAATGAGATGCAAATACTTAGGAACCAAAACTCAAGCAAGGAGAAAACTCAGAAGACTTCTCCACAAAACTCTCTGAAACCCCTCCCCCATTGGCATCGATTGCCAAAATGGTTGAAGAGCTTAGAAGGCCAAAATAAAAGTGTTGGTGAACGTAGTAATTTCAAAAAAATTCGTACGCACACGCAAGATCATGGTGATGCATAGCAACGAGAAGGAAGAGTGTTGTCCACGTACCCTCGTAGACCGTAAGCGGAAGCGTTATGACAACGCGGTTGATGTAGCCGTACGTCTTCACGATCCGACCGATTCAAGCACCGAACGTACGGCACCTCCGAGTTCAGCACACGTTCAGCTCGATGACGATCCCCGGACTCCGATCCAGCAGGGTGTCGGGGATGAGTTCCGTCAGCACGATGGTGTGGTGACGATGATGATGTTCTACCGATGCAGGGCTTCGCCTAAGCACCGCAACGATATGACCGAGGTGGAATATGGTGGAAGGGGGCACCGCACACGGCTAGGGAACAATCCGTAAATCAACTTGTGTGTCATGGGGTGCCCCCCTGCCCCCGTATATAAAGGAGCAAGGAGGAGGGGGCCGACCAAGGAGGAGGAGGCGCGCCCAAGGGGGCAATCCTACTCCAAGTAGGATTCCCCCCTCTTTCCAAGTCCTACTAGGAGAAGGGAAGGAAGGGGAGGAGAAGTAGAAGGAAGGAGAGGGAGGAGAAGAAGGAAAGGGGGGCCGGCCCCCTAGTCCAATTCGGTTTGGGCTAGGGGGGCCGCGCGCCCTACCTCCTCTCTTCCACCACTTGGCCCATGAGGCCCATTGCTTCTTCCTCGTATTCCCGTAACTCCCCGGTACCCCCGAAAATACCCGAATCACTCGGAACCTTTCCGAAGTCCGAATATAGTCGACCAATATATCGATCTTTACGTCTCGACCATTTTGAGACTCCTCGTCATGTCCCCAATCTCATATGGGACTCCGAACTCCTTCGGTACATCAAGACTCATAAACTCATAATAAAACTGTCATCGAAACCTTAAGCATGCGGACCCTACGGGTTCGAGAACTATGTAGACATGACCTAGAACTATTCTCGGTCAATAACCAATAGCGGAACCTGGATGCTCATATTGGCTCCTACATATTCTATGAAGATCTTTATCGGTCAAACCGCATAACAAAAACGTTGTTCCCTTTGTCATCGGTATGTTACTTGCCCGAGATTCGATCGTCGGTATCCAATACCTAGTTCAATCTCGTTACCGGCAATTCTCTTTACTCATTACGTAATGCATCATCCCGCAACTAACTCATTAGTCACATTGCTTGCAAGGCTTATAGTGATATGCATTACCGAGAGGGCCCAGAGACACCTCTCCGACAATCGGAGTGACAAAACCTAATCTCGAAATACACCAACCCAACATGTACCTTTGGAGACACCTGTAGTACTCCTTTATAATCACCCAGTTATGTTGTGACGTTTGGTAGCACCCAAAGTGTTCCTCCGGTAAACAGGAGTTGCATAATCTCATAGTTACAGGAACATGTATAAGTCATGAAGAGAGCAATAGAAACATACTAAACGATCAAGTGCTAGGCTAACGGAATGGGTCATGTCAATCACATCATTCTCCTAATGATGTGATCCCGTTAATCAAATGACAACTCTTTTGTCCATGGCTAGGAAACATAACCATCTTTGATAAACGAGCTAGTCAAGTAGAGGTATACTAGTGACACTATGTTTGTCTATGTATTCACACATGTATTATGTTTCCGGTTAATACAATTCTAGCATGAGTAATAAACATTTATCATGATATAAGGAAATAAATAATTACTTTATTATTGCCTCTAGGGCATATTTCCTTCAGTCTCCCACTTGCACTAGAGTCAATAATCTAGTTCACATCGCCATGTGATTTAACACCAATATTCACATCTGTATGTGATTAATACCGATAGTTCACATCATCATGTGATCAACACCCAAAGGGTTTACTAGAGTCAATAATCTAGTTCACATAGCTATGTGATTAACACTCAAAGAGTACTGAGGTGCGATCATGTTTTACTCGTGAGAGAATCTTAGTCAACGGGTCTGTCACATTCAGAGCCGTATGTATTTTGCAAATATTCTATGTCTACAATGCTCTGCACGGAGCTACTCTAGCTATTTGCTCCCACTTTCAATATGTATCCAGATTGAGACTTAGAGTCATCTGGATCGGTGGAAAAGCTTGCACCGATGTAACTCTTTACGATGGGCTCTTTTATCACCTCCATAATCGAGAAATATTTCCTTAGTCCCCACTAAGGATATTATTGACCAATGTCCAGTGATCTACTATTAGATCAAAATTGTATTCCTTTGCCAAACTCAGAGCAAGGTATAAAATAGAACCTATGACTGAGGCATAGGGAATGACTTTTCATTCTCTTTCTATTTTCTGCCATGGTCGGGTCTTGAGTCTTACTCAACTTCACACCTTGCAACACAGGCAAGAACTCCTTCTTTGACTGTTCCATTTTGAACTATTTCAAAAATTTATCAAGGTATGTACTCATTGAAAAATCTTATCAAGCGTTTTGATCTATCTATATAGATCTTGATGCTCAATGTGTAAGCAGCTTCACCGAGGTCTTTCTTTGAAAAACTCTTATTCAAGTATCTTTTCATTCTATCCAGAATTTCTATATCATTTCTAATCAACAATATGTCATCCACATATAATATTAGAAATGCTACAGAGCTCCCACTCACTTTCTTGTAAATACAGGCTTCTCAAAAAGTCTGTATAAAACCATATGCTTTGATCAACTCATCAAAGCGTATATTCCAACTCTGAGATGCTTGCACCAGTCCATAGATGGATCGCTGGAGCTTGCACATTTTGTTAGTACCTTTAGGATTGACAAAACCTTCTGGTTGCATCATATACAACTCTTCGTTAAGAAAACCATTAAGGAATGCAGTTTTGACATCCATTTGCCAGATTTCATAAAATGTGGCAATTGCTAACATGATTCGGACAGACTTAAGCATCGCTACAGTTGAGAAAATCTCATTGTAGTCAACACCTTGAACTTGTCGAAAACCCTTTTGCGACAAGTCGAGCTTTGTAGATAGTAACACTACTATCAGCATCTGTCTTCCTCTTGAAGATCCATTTATACAATATGGCTTGCCGATCATCGGGCAACTCCACCAAAGTCCACACTTTGTTCTCATACATGGATCCCATCTCAGATTTCATGGCCTCAAGCCATTTCATGAATCTGGGCTCATCATCGCTTCCTCATAGTTCGTAGGTTCATCATGGTCTAGTAACATGACTTCCAGAACAGGATTACCGTACCACTCTGGTGCGGATCTTAATCTGGAAGATCTACAAAGTTTGGTAGTAACTTGATCTGAAGCTTTATGATAATCATCATTAGCTTCCTCACTAATTGGTGTAGGAATCACTGGAACTGATTTCTGTGATGAACTACTTTCCAATTCGGGAGAAGGTACAAATTACCTTATCAAGCTCTACTTTCCTCCCACTCACTTCTTTCGAGAGAAATTCCTTCTCTAGAAAGGATCCATTTTAGCAACGAATATCTTGCCTTCGGATCTGTGATAGAAGGTGTACCCAACAGTTTCCTTTGGGTATTCTATGAAGACGCACTTCTCCGATTTGGGTTTGAGCTTATCAGGATGAAACTTTTTCACATAAGCATCGTAGCCCCAAACTTTAAGAAACGACAACTTGGGTTTCTTGCTAAATCACAGTTCATCTGGTGTCGTCTCAACCGATTTAGATGGTGCCCTTTTAACGTGAATGCAGCTGTCTCTAATGCATAACCTCAAAACGATAATGGTAAATCAATAAGAGACATCATAGATCGTACCATATCCAATAAAGTGCGGTTACGATGTTCGGACACACCATAACGTTGTGGTGTTCCAGGTGGCGTGAGCTGTGAAACTATTCCACATTGTTTTAATTGAAGACCAAACTCGTAACTCAAATATTCGTCTCCACGATCAAATTGCAGAAATTTTATTTTCTTGTTACGATGATTTTTCCACTTCACTCTGAAATTCTTTGAACCTTTCAACTATTTCAGACTTATGTTTCATCAAGTAGATATACCCATATCTGCTCAAATCATCTTGTGAAGGTCAGAAAATAACGATACTTGCCACGAGCATCAACACTCATTGGATCGCATACATCGGTATGTATTATTTCCAATAAGTCAGTAGCTTGTTCCATTGTTCCGGAGAACGGAGTTTTAGTCATCTTGCCCAAAAGGCACGGTTCGCAAGCATCAAATGATTCATAACCAAGTGATTCCAAAAATCCATCTTTATGGAGTTTCTTCATGCACTTTACACCGATATGACCCAAACGGCAGTGCCACAAATAAGTTGCACTATCATTATTAACTTTGCATCTTTTGGCATCAATATTATGAATATGTGTATCACTACGATCGAGATCCAACAAACTATTTTCATTGGGTGTATAACCACCGAAGGTCTTATTCATGTAAACAGAATAATAATTATTCTTTAACTTTAAATGAATAACCTTATTGAAATAAACATGATCAAATCATATTCATGCTCAACGCAAACGCCAAATAACATTTATTTAGGTTTAACACTAATCCCGAAAGTATAGGGAGTGTGCGATGATGATCATATCAATCTTGGAACTACTTCCAACACTCATCGCCACTTCCCCTTCAACTAGTCTCTGTTTATTCTGTAACTCCTGTTTCGAGTTACTAATCTTAGCAACCGAACAAGTATCAAATACTCAGGGGCTACTATAAACACTAGTAAGGCACACATCAATAACCTGTATATCAAATATACTCTTGTTCACTTTGCCATCCTTCTTATTCACCAAATATTCAGGGTATTTCCGCTTCCAGTGACCATTTTTTTTGCAGTGTAAGCACTCAGTTTTAGGCTTTGGTCTTCTTCACGGGAGTGACAACTTGTTTGCCATTCTACTTGAAGTTTTCCTTTCTTTCCCATTGCCCTTTTCTTGAAACTAGTGGTCTTGTCAATCATCAACACTTGATGCTCTTTCTTGATATCTACCTTCGTCGATTTCAACATCACGAAGAGCTTGGGAATCACTTTCGTCATCCCTTGCATATTATAGTTCATCACGAAGTTCTACCAACTTGGTGATGGTGACTAGAGAATTCTGTCAATCACTATTTTATCTGGAAGATTAACTCCCACTTGATTCAAGCGATTGTAGTACCCAGACAATCTGAGCACATGCTCACTAGTTGAGCGATTCTCCTCCATCTTTTAGCTATAGAACTTGTTGGAGACTTCATATCTCTCAACTCGGGTATTTGCTTGAAATATTAACTTCAATTCCTGGATCATCTCATATGGTCCATGACGTTCAAAACGTCTTTGAAGTCCCGATTCTAAGCCGTTAAGCATGGTGCACTAAACTATCAAGTAGTCATCATATTGAGCTAGCCAAACGTTCATAATGTCTGCATCTGCTCCTGCAATAGGTCTGTCACCTAGCGGTGCATTAAGGACATAATTCTTCTGTGCAGCAATGAGGATAAACCTCAGATCACGGATCCAATCCGCATCATTGCTACTAACATCTTTCAACACAATTTTCTCTAGGAACATATCAAAATAAACATATGAAAGCAACAATGCGATAGTAAAAATTACATCCGCTCCAATTCGCGGTAGTACCGCTGCAGCCTTTTCAGAACACCAAAACTGCCACAACTTTTGCAAACGGACTCCGAATTCGATGAAACCAAGTTTGTTGGAAATCTAGCAAAAAGGGCTAACACAATCTTGAAAGAAATATAAATAAGATGCAAATTAGAAAAGGCCCATAAGAAAATGGTGAGAACCCTTCTTCGGATAAGACCGGTAAAACCTCCAACACTGAAAACATCATAGAAGACGCATGCGAACTCCGTTTTCGATGAACTCAAGCTTGTCATCAAGATGACCATAAGCTCTAAGACTCACAAAGAGAACCAAACAAGAACCAAGAAACAAGATGCAAGGATTCAATGGTTTGAGCTCTCTACTAACGATGCGATCAAGCTACCAACTTGAGAGCCCCCCTTGATAGTACGACAAACGATCCTATAACCCGGTCTCCCAACTACCACCATGAGACCGGTAAAATAGAAAACCTATCAAGGGAAAACCTTTGCCTTGCACATGGTCCACTTGAGCTAGATGATGACGATCTTGACTCCCTCAAGTTGGACCACTTTTCTTGATTGCGTTGGCTCGATGAAGACTAGATGATTGCTCCCCCATAGTCCACTATGGGTGAGCCACTCTTCGGCTCATCTTCACAAGTCCATTGTCACCATAATGGGCGGCAAGATTCAAGCACTTGATCTCTTCATGATGCATCACTTGAACTTGCACACCGCATCCTAACCCCACAAAGAACTCTCACGAAGACCATGGGTTAGTACACAGAGCGTAATTGACAATGCTTACCATACCATGGGATCACTTGATCCCTCTCGGTACATCTTCTACGCTTTGTGAGTTGATCAACTTGATTCACTCTTGACTTAGTCTTGATCAAACTTGAATCTTTCCAACTCTCTTCATTTGGATGATGTCTTGAAGGTAAAAGTGAATGATCACACAATCTTCTTCTCCAAAACATGCTTGCAATAAGCTCAACACTCACATAACCAATATTTGGATAATTCCTTAATAGCACCTTGGTCAACTCATAAACTCCTTGAAACCAACACATGGACGTCAAGAAGAGCCTATGGACAAAACCTTCAAATATAACTCAAGGCAACCATTAGTCCATAGAGATTGTCATCAATTGCCAAAACCAAACATGGGGGCGCTGCATGTTCTTTCAATCTTCCCATTTTGGTAATTGATGACAATCACTTTCAAGAGAGTTTATACAAGAAATTATGCATCACCATGCAATGCAACAACCAATGATGCATGAGAATGAGATGCAAATACTTAGGAACCAAAACTCAAGCAAGGAGAAAACTCAGAAGACTTCTCCACAAAACTCTCTGAAACCCCTCCCCCGTTGGCATCGATTGCCAAAATGGGTGAAGAGCTTAGAAGTCCAAAATAAAAGTGTTGGTGAACGTAGTAATTTCAAAAAAATTCCTGCGCACACGCAAGATCAAGGTGATGCATAGCAACGAGAAGGAAGAGTGTTGTCCACGTACCCTCGTAGACTGTAAGCGGAAGCGTTATGATAACGCGGTTGATGTAACCGTACGTCTTCACGATCCGACCGATCCAAGCACCGAACGTACGGCACCTCCGAGTTCAGCACACGTTCAGCTTGATGACGATCCCCGGACACCGATCCAGCAGGGTGTCGGGGATGAGTTCCGTCAGCACGACGGCGTGGTGACGATGATGATGTTCTACCGATGTAGGGCTTCGCCTAAGCACCGCAACGATATGAACGAGGTGGAATATGGTGGAAGGGGGCACCGCACACGGCTAAGGAACGATCCGTAAATCAACTTGTGTGTCATGGGGTGCCCCCCTGCCCCCGTATATAAAGGAGCAAGGAGGAGGGGGCCGGCCAAGGAGGAGGAGGCGCGCCCAAGGGGGCAATCCTACTCCAAGTAGGATCCCCCCTCTTTCCAAGTCCTACTAGGAGAAGGGAAGGAAGGGGAAGAGAAGGAGAAGGAAGGAGAGGGAGGAGAAGAAGGAAAGGGGGGCCGGCCCCCTAGTCCAATTCGGTTTGGGCTAGGGGGGACGTGTGCCCTACCTCCTCTCTTCCACCACTTGGCCCATGAGGCCCATTGCTTCTTCCTCGTATTCCCGTAACTCCCCGGTACCCCCGAAAATACCCGAATCACTCGGAACCTTTCCGAAGTCCGAATATAGTCGTCCAATATATCAATCTTTACATCTCGACCATTTAGAGACTCCTCGTCATGTCCCCGATCTCATCCGGGACTCCGAACTCCTTCGGTACATCAAAACTCATAAACTCATAATAAAACTGTCATCGAAACCTTAAGCGTGCGGACCCTACGGGTTCGAGAACTATGTAGACATGACCTAGAATTATTATCGGTCAATAACCAATAGCGGAACCTGGATGCTCATATTGGCTCCTACATATTCTACGAAGATCTTTATCGGTCAAACCGCATAACAACATACGTTGTTCCCTTTGTCATCGGTATGTTACTTGCCCGAGATTCGATTGTCGATATCCAATACCTAGTTCAATCTCGTTACCGGCAAGTCTCTTTACTCGTTACGTAATGCATCATCCCGCAACTAACTCATTAGTCACATTGCTTGCAAGGCTTATAGTAATGTGCATTACCGAGAGGGCCCAGAGATACCTCTCTGACAATCGGAGTGACAAAACCTAATCTCGAAATACGCCAACCCAACATGTACCTTTGGAGACACCTGTAGTACTCCTTTATAATCACCCAGTTACGTTGTGACGTTTGGTAGCACCCAAAGTGTTCCTCTGGTAAACGGGAGTTGCATAATTTCATAGTTATAGGAACATGTATAAGTCATGAAGAAAGCAATAGCAACATACTAAATGATCAAGTGCTAGGCTAACGGAATGGGTCATCTCAATCACATCATTCTCCTAATGATGTGATCCCGTTAATCAAATGACAACTCTTTTGTCCATGGCTAGGAAACATAACCATCTTTGATAAACGAGCTAGTCAAGTAGAGGCATAGTAGTGACACTATGTTTGTCTATGTATTCACACATGTATTATGTTTCCGGTTAATACAATTCTAGCATGAATAATAAACATTTATCATGATATAAGGAAATAAATAATAACTTTATTATTGCCTCTAAGGCATATTTCCTTCAAAAAGGTATTCCTCCATAAATTGTATATCTATCAACAAGAGAGTGGAATGCAATACACATATCCAACCGTAAATGCTTGGAGGAAGAGAAACTATATTGAGGCCCAAAGATTGCAAAAGAATGATATGCCACAAAAACATAACAAAGAGAGAAACAAGCAATCAAAAGTTACCAATTGAAGCAATCAATCAAAGGACATCAATTGATCCAACTAGACCAAAGATCCTATGAGCCACAAGAATGAAGGATAGATATGATCAGAGGAGTGTTCTAAAAAAACTAGAGAAGCTCCCCATGATTTGTGCACAACAAGAATTTTTGTATATGGATACAAAGTGCACAAAGTAGGATCATAGCTCCCCCAAAATGAATAGAAACTTACAACAAGTGCAAGTGGACATATGAAACTAAGCCTAGTACTTGCAATAAAACATGGTTGAGCAACAAGTAGAAGAGGCGACTTAAGAATGGGCTCAACCAGAATGATGTGTGTGAGTCAAGGCAATGCACTAGAGAAGACTAGTATACGGATGAGCATTAAGCATCAATAAAGTCTTGAAAAAAAGAGACAAACGGTGCAAGGCCTATCATTCTCACACACAACTAGCAAATGGGTTCACAAGCTTACTAATAAGCATATAAAGAACCTATGCTTGTGACAACCCGTGGTGAACAAGGAAGATGAAAGCCTCACCAAGACGAGGGATACCAATTAAGATGGCAAAAGCCTCGTAAAGATAAGCATGAGGAAATAATCTTCACCACACAAGAGTGCATCAAGATGCAATGATATAAGACACGCACTCAAGGCAAAAGCTTTCACGGAGCCACCAAATAAATGACATAAGAAAGACAAGGTGGACGTGAAGGAATGGATATCATCTAGATATGTAATTTCTCTCAAGTGTACAAGGTTCTAGGTAGACGAAGTCATGATGATATATATCTACAAAGAAGGATGTACACCCGAAATAGTTACAACATGAAGGAACAAGATATCCAAAAGGAAGTCATACATATACCAATAAGATATTTGCTTGGAAGCATAGCACATAGCTAGATATGGTCTTATTGTATATAAGTGAATTCCTACCACACAACCATCAAAGACATCACAACTAGCAATAAGAGATTATTGTTGGGATGCTTTGAGAAAGGAAACAAGTATCACAAGAAAGAATGAATACATGCCATGATACAACCTACACAAGGTTGATGCAAGAAATGTGTGCATGAAGTAGATGATGATACTTGTTACCGAGATACCATTGGAAGGATGTAGTAGATGTTGGGGAACATAGTAATTTCAAAAAAAATCCTACGCACACGGAAGATCATGGTGATGCATAGCAACGAGAGGGGAGAGTGTAGTCCACGTACCCTCGTAGTTGTAGTCGTACGTCTTCACGATCCGACCGATCCAAGCACCGAACGTACGGCACCTCTGAGTTCAACACACGTTAAGCTCGATGAAGATCCCCGGACTCCGATCCAGCAGGGTGTCGGGGATGAGTTCTGTCAGCACGACGGCGTGGTGGCGATGATGATGTTCTACCGACGCAGGGCTTCGCCTAAGCACCGCAATGATATGACCGAGGTGGAATATGGTGGAGGGGGGCACCGCACACGGCTAAGGAACGATCACGAAGATCAACTTGTGTGTCTAGAGGTGCCCCCCTCCTCCGTATATAAAGGGGGGAGGAGGAGGGGGCCGGCCAAGGGGGTGGCGCGCCCTAGGAGGGGGAAACCTACTCCAAGTAGGTTTGCCCCTCCCTTTCCTAGTCCAAGAAGGAGGGGGAAGGAAGGAGTGGGAGGGGAAGGCAAGGGGGGCGCCGCCCCCTTCCTTGTCCTATTCGGACTCAAGGGGAGGGGCGCGCCTCTTGCCAGGGCCCAATAAGGCCCATTAGTTCTCGGGGGGGTGGGGGGTCCGGTAACCCTCCGGCACTCCGGTTTTCTCCGAAAACACCCGGAACACTTCCGGTGTCTGAATATAGTCGTCCAATATATCAATCTTTAGGACTCGACCATTTCGAGACTCCTCATCATGTCCGTGATCACATCCGGGACTCCGAACAACCTTCGGTACATCAAAACTTATAAACTCATAATAAAACTGTCATCGTAACGTTAAGCGTGCGGACCCTACGGGTTCGAGAACTATGTAGACATGACCTAGAACTGTTCCCGGTCAATAACCAATAGCGGAACCTGGATGCTCATATTGGCTCCTACATATTCTACGAAGATCTTTATCGGTCAAACCGCATAACAACATACATTGTTCCCTTTGTCATCGGTATGTTACTTGCCCGAGATTCGATCGTCGGTATCCAATACCTAGTTCAATCTCGTTACCGGCAAGTCTCTTTACTCGTTACGTAATGCATCATTCCGTAACCAACTCATTGGCCACATTGCTTGCAAAGCTTATAGTGATGTGCATTACCGAGAGCGCCCAGAGATACCTCTCCGACAATCGGAGTGACAAAACCTAATCTCGAAATACACCAACTCAACATGTACCTTCGGAGACACTTGTAGAACTCCTTTATAATCACCCAATTACATTGTGATGTTTGGTAGCACACAAAGTTTTCCTCCGGTAAACGGGAGTTGCATAATCTCATAGTTATAGGAACTTTGTATAAGTCATGAAGAAAGCAATAGCAACATACTAAATGATCAAGTGCTAAGCTAACGGAATGGGTCAAGTCAATCACATCATTCTCCTAATGATGTGATCCCGTTAATCAAATGACAACACATGTCTATGGCTAGGAAACATAACCATCTTTGATTAATGAGCTAGTCAAGTAGAGGCATACTAGTGACATTATGTTTGTCTATGTACTCACACATGTATCATGTTTCCGGTTAATACAATTCTAGCATGAATAATAAACATTTATCATGATATGAGGAAATAAATAAAAACTTTATTATTGCCTCTAGGGAATATTTCCTTCAGTAGATACCAATTGAAGGTAGATGGTAGTTCATTTATCATCCTAGCTTGACTCCAATAAGCACATGGTGACAACACCTTCCTTTTGAATGAGCCGAGTATCCAATGCATCTCCAATTGTTCCTAGAACAACAACACAAACAAAATGGTACCCAAACTCATTGGGACTAAAGAGTTAGAGAACCAACAATACATAGGACAAACTCCACATAGATGTGTGCATATAGATATGAAAATGAATCTCATGCACATCTCATCCAATTTGAGACTTGGTGGAGTTTCCCCTATATATTGGGTCAAAGAAAGAAAACATGCCAAAGTAACTACATGAAGTTAAAATGCATGCTCAAGACTTTCAAGAACCGATGCCAAAATACAAAGAAATGCCAAGAGAAAAGGATACCAAATGGAGAAATCATCACTTGGAAGATATCATTAAAGATACATCAAGGAATGAGATATCCATTGATACACACTAAATTAAAGATGTCAAACTCCCAAAGAGAGGATGGTTCCAAACAAACCAAGATCCAACACGGTTTCATGATGGCACAAGGTATCAAAAGAAAACGGCTTGCCATCCACCAACACACACTTGATAAGGATCACAAGAAGAGTGTTCTAAAGAAAATAGGATAGCTCCCCCACGAGTTGTGCACTATAGAGAATTTGCTATTGAATACAAAATGCACAAAGTGGGAACACCACTTTCACTATATCTAGAAAACACTAGACAAGAACAAGAAATTAACAAGATCCACAAGTGGTATGGAAGACAACGGGAGTTGACACAATCCTTGGCAAGAGAAACGGCAAATAAAAACACAAGCCAATGTAAAGATGATCAATAAATTCTACCGCACATAAGTGACTACCAATTGTCAAAAGACAAGAAGTATTTGGAAATAATTCCCGGTGGTAGATAACAAGGATATCCAACATCTTCTTCACAACAAACACAAGCAGATTGCCACTTGTAGAGCTAACATGTCACCTAGGAACAATATAATTTACAATATCAATTCTAGGAGACAATATCTCAAATGTACACATTTTCTAGGCTTGTAATATGCACATAGCATATTACTCCCCCATAATGTGATACCAATAAGAACTTAACAAGAGGCAATAAGAGGATCCAGCATGAGATAATCAATGGAATTTTTAGAATTTGAATTTCTCATGAGAGATATACCACCCAGCGACTAGATAATCTTGTAATATCAATACTAGATGGTATTCCTCATGTACACACATTTATAGGATTGTGAGGTGCACAAAGCACATCACTCCCCCAAAATGGGATGTTCCATTGATCTCTCACATGAGCCAACTAGGATACAAACAAGAACCAAAAAGGCTCAACGCACGACGCACACGTACATGATGTGCAAACCAACACACACATACTTGATTGCTCAAGATAGGCAAGTTGGAAGTGCAACATATACAAACACATGCAAGGAACAAAACCAAAACATGCAAGGGGGCAAGCAACTTTCAAATTAAACAATTTAAGTACAAGTTACCGCAAGGAGGCACATTGGATATAAGATAGAAACTTGATAATCCAATTGACTTGGCTTGAGACAATAAGAATGATGAAGTCCCCTTAATTCTTCATAATGTAGCCAAGTCTCCAATGCCTTCCAACAACACCTATTGATCAAGTTTGAGCTAGTTGGCCCCCAAACAAGTTGGGTCCTAAGAGGTTAGTCACAATAGGCTTGGCAACCCAAATGGTTCTTTGCTTCAAACCACTTTGAGTACCAACAAACTTGGCAAACACATTGCCAACCTTATCCTTCCCAAGAGAATAGACATCATCAATAACAATTGGGTTGGATAAGTTACCACTAGTGCATGAAGAAGCGAGGTGACCTTTCTCACGACATAGATAGCAATGTCTACTCTTCACTTTCTTCTCACTTGATTTCTCAACTTGAGAAGCATTAGCTTGAGTCTTCTTGGGAAGAGGCCTTTCTTCAACTTGAGGTTGAGCATGAGAATGCACTTGTAGACGCTTCCCTTGTTGCTTGTCACTAATGGCCTTCTTCTTCAATGGGCAAGATCTAACATGATGCCCTTCAATTTTGCACTTGAAGCAGATAATCTTGGCCGAATTCTTGACTTGTTTTTGGCCCTTCTTCTTGTTGCTCTTGGACTTCTTCTTCTTATTGGAGTTCAATCCAAGTCCACCTTTGTCATTGGGGGATTTTTGCACACTCAAGATATTGTTGAGTGTGGATTTCCCTTCATGACTCTTTTTCAAGCCTTTCTTCAAAGAAGTGACTTGGTCCTTGAGCTATTTGATTTCCTCTACATGGTTAGTCTCAACACAAGTACTAGAGGAAGTATAAGCGTCATCGTTAGAGCAACAAGGCAAGGAAAGCAATTCATCACAAGATGTACCAACATTGTGAGTAGATGAATTACAAGGACTAGCACATGTCAATATACTATTTTGACTAGAAGTAGTGCTAGTATCCACATGAAGCTCACTAGATGTTACCTTAGCAATCATGGCCTCATGAGCTACCTTTAGCACACTATGGGATACTAGAAGATCATCATGAGAGCTTGAGAGCTTTTCATGACTTTCTTCCAATTTCCCATAATTGCTAGATAACACCTCAAGTTGAGCCCGTAGCTCAACATTCTCCTTCAAAATGGATGCTTCACAAGTAATAGAGTTAGTAGCACAAGCATCATCATTAATAGCAATAGGAGAAGGCAACTTGGCAAGCTCCTTAGAATATTAAGCTTTAAGTTGAGCATGAGACCCGGTGAGTTTGATGAGCTCACCCTTAATGACCCTTGATCCATTTTTGAGGTGCTCAAAATCCTCAAGGAGTCTAGCATGAGCAACTTCAAGCTTCTCATTTTTAGTTTCAAAATCATTTGCCACCTCAAGAGCTCTATCACGAGATTCCCTCACTCTAGATAATTCTAGAGCAAAAGTCTCCTCAAGAGATTCCTTGGTGGTTTGTTCAAGTTCAAGAGCTTGGGAGAGGTCCTCAATCTCATCAGCGTAATCACGCTCATGACCTTCCATTTTGTCAATGGTGACCTCATGCTCCTCGAGATGAGATTCCAACTCCTCAATATATTTCTTGCCCTCAATGGCAATGGACATTATTTCCATGAAGTTGGAACGAGCAATTTTATTTTTATGAAGAGCTTTAAAAATCATTTCCCCCTTAGTTTTTAAGGAGGCAACATTATCATTCTCTTCATCATTATCCTCATCATCATTAGCATCAACATCATCATCAAGAGACATATTGGGGTTCAAAGTAGGAGATACCTTTGACGCCTTAGCCATAACGCAAAAAGTAATAGATGATGATGTAGGATCCCTTGAGGCACCATTAAACACCACATCTTGTTCCATGGAGTGTTCGGTTTCCTCTACATTGTTAGCACAACAACTCGAGGAAAAACATGCATTTTTATCACGGAAACAAGATATAGCAAGCATATCATCATGAGATCTAGTCAAGAACTTTCTACATGATATGCAAGGACTATCAACACAAGCATGTGAAACATTTGGAGTGCTCGAAGTGTTAAAGCCCAAAGAGGGAGCATTGCAATATGATAGTGATGAAGGATCATCCATAATAAGCATACTATCATCATTGCAATGACCAACACTACTCACCATACCATTACCTTGTGGCAAACCACATGTAGGTGAAGTAGAAGAAGTTGAGAAGGCAACACGGCCGGAGGTGGAGGGAGAACAATCATCCCCACAAATCTTGGACACACCATATTTATCTCGAAGCTTTGTCCATAAATCATGAGCATCCCGGAACGGCATGAGTTGAAATATAACTACATTGCTCAAAGCATCAAAAAGCACATTAGAAGCTTGAGAATTGAGATAAGAGTTTTTCTCATCCTGTAAAGATAGTCTTTGGGGATCCTTTGGAGGAGAAAAACCCATATCTACAATTCGCTCTAAATTTGGGTCCATGGCCCTAAAGAGATTAAGCATGTGAATTATCCAAACATCAAAATTTGTGCCATCGAAACTAAGAGTGTCAGAGAAACCTAATCCCCTAGTCGACATCTTTACTCTCTAGGCGGTTAAGCCTAACAAAGAGAGACGGGGCTCTGATACCAATTGAAAGATCGAGGATGTCGCCTAGAGGGGGGGTGAATAGGCGCTTTAAAATAATTACGGTTTAGGCTTGAACAAATGCGGAATAAACCTAGCAGTTAATTTGTCAAGCACAAAACCTAAAACAACTAGGCTCACCTATGTGCACCAACAACTTATGCTAAGCAAGATAAGCAACTATGTGATAGCAAGATATATGACAAAGAACAATATGGCTATCACAAAGTAAAGTGCATAAGTAAAGGGCTCGGGTAAGAGATAACCGAGGCATGGGGAGACGATGATGTATCCTGAAGTTCACACCCTTGCGGATGCTAATCTCCGTTTGGAGCGGTGTGGAGGCACAATGCTCCCCAAGAAGCCACTAAGGCCACCGTAATCTCCTCACGCCCTCACACAATGCAAGATGCCGTGATTCCACTAAGGGACCCTTGAGGGCGGTCACCGAACCCATACAAATGGCGACCCTTGGGGGCGGTCATCGAACCCGTACACTTTGGCAACCCTTGGGGGCGGTCACCCCTTCAAATTGCTCGGGGCGATCTCCACAACCTAATTGGAGACCTCGACGCTTGCCCGGAGCTTTACACCACAATGATTGAGCTCCGAACAACTCCAACCGTCTAGGGCGCCAAGGCACCTAAGAGGAACAAGCTCTAGGGTGTCCAAACACCCAAGAGTAACAAGCTCAAGGATACCAAGCACCCAAGAGTAATAAGCTTCTCAACTTGTAACTTGCACGTATCACGTGGAGAACTCAAACCGATGCACCAAATGCAATGGCAAGGGCACACGGAGTGCCCAAGTCCTTCTCTCTCAAATCCCACCGAAGCAACTAATGCTAGGGAGGAAGATGAGAGGAAGAACAAGAAGGAGAACACCAAGAACTCCAATATCTAGATCCAATGGGTTCCCCTCACATAGAGGAGAAAGTGATTGGTGGAAATGTGGATCTAGATCTCCTCTCTCTTTTCCCTCAAAAACTAGCAAGAATCCATGGAGAGATTGAGAGTTAGCAAGCTTGAAGAAGGTCAACAATGGGGGAAGAACACGAGCTCAAGGGATGACATTCAATGGGGAAAAGACCCCCTTTTATAGGTGGGGAAAAATCCAACCGTTATGCTCACAGCCCGCACAGAGCGGTACTACCGCTCCAAGGAGCGGTACTACCGCTAGGGCGGTAGTACCCCTTCGAAACACAACAGCGAGGAGGCAAAAAGGCCAGAAAAACCGTCGGAGCGGTAGTACCACTTGACCTCACGGTACTACCGCTAGGGGTAGCGGTACTAGTGCTAAGGGTAGCGGTACTACTGCTTGCGAGCGGTACTAAAAAATTACATCCGTGCCTACCACCGCAGGACTTGGGACGAGTTTTTGGTCCGGAGCGGTACTACCACTGTAGGAGCCGCGGTAGTACCGCTCTGGAGCGGTAGTAAAAAATTACATCCGCTCCAATTCGCGGTAGTACCGCTGCAGCCTTTTCAGAACACCAAAACTGCCACAACTTTTGCAAACGGACTCCGAATTCGATGAAACCAAGTTTGTTGGAAAGCTAGCAACAAGGGCTAACACAATCTTGAAAGAAATATCAATAAGAAGCAAATTAGAAAAGGCCCATAAGAAAATGGTGAGACCCCTTCCTCGGATAAGACCGGTAAACCTCCAACACCGAAAACATCAGAGAAGACGCATGCGAACTCCGTTTTCGATGAACTCAAGCTTGTAATCAAGATGACCATAATATCTAAGACTCACAAAGAGAACCAAACAAGAACCAAGAAACAAGATGCAAGGATGCAATGGTTTGAGCTCTCTACTAACGATACAGTCAAGCTACCAACTTGAGAGCCCCCCTTGATAGTACGGCAAACGATCCTATAACCCGGTCTCCCAACTACCACCATGAGACCGGTAAAATAGAAAACCTATCAAGGGAAGACCTTTGCCTTGCACATGGTCCACTTGAGCTAGATGATGACGATCTTGACTCCCTCAAGTTGGACCACTTTTCTTGATTGCGCTGGCTTGATGAAGACTAGATGATTGCTCCCCCATAGTCCACTATGGGTGAGCCACTCTTCGGCTCATCTTCACAAGTCCATTGTCACCATAATGGGCGGAAAGCTTCAAGCACTTGATCTCTTCGTGATGCATCACTTGAACTTGCACACCGCATCCTAACTCCACAAAGAACTCTCACGAAGACCATGGGTTAGTACACAGAGCGTAATTGAGAATGCTTACCATACCATGGGATCACTTGATCCCTCTCGGTACATCTTCTACGCTTTGTGAGTTGATCAACTTGATTCACTCTTGACTTAGTCTTGATCAACCTTGAATCTTTCCAACTCTCTTCATTTGGATGATGTCTTGAAGGTAAACATGAATGATCACACAATCTTCTTCTTCAAAACATGCTTGCAATAAGCTCAACACTCACATGACCAATCTTTGGATAATTCCTTAATAGGACCTTGGTCAACTCATAAACTCCTTGAAACCAACACATGGACTTCAAGAAAAGCCTATGGACAAAACCTTCAAATATAACTCAAGGCAACCATTAGTCCATAGAGATTGTCATCAATTGCCAAAACCAAACATGGGGGCACCGCATGTTCTTTCACTAGGCAATCCTCTTCTTCGCATCGAATGAATCGAGATTCTCCCAGGCCAACTTAAAAAAAATCAGGCACAATTATCTTTCGGTAAATAAGCAATTACAACAACACGAGTTGGAGGGATGACGCTGATGGTGGAGCTTGATGGAACGCATGCATCTCCACATGAAAGGACATACTTGCCCCAAAGAGGGTGTTTTGTTGGGGGTAATTAGAGCTAGAGCATAAGACTTGAAGGGGTACGAGAATTTAAATCTATTGTTTGGTTAGGGGATCAGAAATTGAGAAGGGATTAGACATGAGAATTCATATTCCAACTCCCACCATTTTATTTACATGTGAGGGGGTGGGAGATGGAAATGAATTGTTTTAGTAAGTCCATCTTAACTTTTCACCATAACTCACGTTATCTTCTCTTATCTAACCCCGCATCAATTATGACAAACCAAACAAGGGAATAAAGTTTTGGCGCAAATCTCGACACATAATATTGCCAAACACACTGTAGGTGATTTTGGTGTTAATGACAACATGATTAGTGACGTCATTATGTGCTTGAGTCTATAAACTATTGTATCATTCCAAGGCAAACAAGCATGGTGGAAGGCCCCCATTCATAAAGTGAAAAGAACCCATCCTGATGATTTTTGACTTGTTTGGGTCATTAAGAAAGCCTACTGTCATGTGTTTTGGAGTAAGAGGTGGGAATCAACTCACTTACACACATATATTGCATCAACAAAACTCATCCACAATCAAGAGAGCTATTCTATAAATCCTCTGTTTTGTAGCTATCATTTGTACCCTGAAATCTCTAGGGATTGGAACATCCGGCCAGCCTTCGGGTTGTCCTGAAGCTTGCAAATCCCAAGTTGCGACTCTCTAGGACCTGGAACATCCGGACTACCTTTGGTCAGCCTCTGGGTTATTCAGAATCATGCAACTTCAGAGTTGTAGATCTCTAAAAAAACTGGAGCCTGTCTAGAACCTCTGCGGCAACCCAGAGCCTCCGGGGCATGCGAACTATGTGTGTAACGGTTGAATTTTTTAGGCCACATATATAAGCCCACCGCCATCCCATGAGGAAGGTGATGGCTTCATTTATCTCTCCTCTACTTTTTGGAGATCTCCCTCCCTAGCTAACCAATGTTGGCCAAACTTTAGGGAGAGCTAGAGGAGATCCCGATCTTCTTGAGCCTTTGTTCTAAAAAAAGAGAGGATATCCCGATCCGCACTTACACAAAAGCGAAAGTTGAATCCCCTTGGATCCTCAGTAGATCTTACTCAAAGATCCAAAGACGGTATCAAGCTTTACACATAGTGCACCATTTTTGTAAGGATATGTGTAACTTTTTTTGTTTTCAAATAATGCTCCAGTAAGGATTGCTTTACTTTTAGTATATGGCATTTGCCCTTTTCACAAGAAAGAAACTTCGGACTTGGAAGTCAACAACTGGCTGCTACTAGTGGGCAGTAGCTGCCAAGCGCTAAACATGGAGGGAGGAAAAGCGACACTTTAACAGAAAATCATTTTTTGTACTACAATAATTTAGCTACTTTATCCTATGGAGCCATGTGCGCCAAGCCGGCAGCCAGTGGATTACAAAAATGTACAACATACGAAGAACATACTCATAACCCCGGCTGCTATTTTGATTGTACAAGTCAAGAAACACCACTAGTGTGTGACACACTAGCACACATCATGGAGGGCTTCTAGTAATAACCAACTAGCTGCATCGGCAAAACTTTTGTCCCTTCTCACATGATGTGGGAACCAGGTCCATTTTACAATCTGAAACTGCACAACCATATGGTTAATCATCCAAAAGATTTTTGTCAGTGAGGATTGTGATTGGGAGCATGAATAGTGAATTCATTATTCAACGGCTCTGACGACTGTGATGTGCCTATTTTTTTTTCCACGCACCTACAAACAGCCCAAAATATCTAATTTGACGCCACCCCATCCTTCTAGTCATCTTCTTCATTTTCGTCAGCTCGGCCGGCTGCTTCTTCATTTTCTTCATCTTGTTCTCGAGTGAGTTATATAAACAGCAAACTTGAGTAACCCCTGAAAGAGCTGAGCATTTCAGGTTCAGGTATTTTCTCTCCTCCTCTTGTGTAGGTGGTTCTCAGTGCATAGATGCTTGGTTTATTTTAAGTTTGAGGAAAATTCCGTTATTCTAGTTGTTGATCATGTGTATTTCTTACAAATGGAATTAGCTCCTTCATCGGTTTCTGAAGATGGGAAGTTCGGAGTCAGAGCAAACAGAGGTATCTCCTGAAACATCACTTCCATTTCTTTGGCCCCACCTTAATCTGTTGCACTACTTAACTGAATGTACTACTTTTCAAGTGGGGCTCAAGGTTCTTCTCTTCTAGGATTTTCAACTCGTGATCAATTGTTTTCTTGGATGATTTTCTAAATTAAGATGCCACTGATTATTTATATGTTGTGAGCAAGTAAAACTGGTCTGACATGGTTGTTCTTATTCAGGCACACTTACACGTCGACTGTGCTCAGCCACCAGCAAGAACTTGGCAGAGGAAATTCGATGATGAAGGCAAGAAGGTTGCTGCGTTTAGCATGACTATGAATGATCTCATGACAATGGTAAGTAAGCATATGGACAGGGACTGCCTTCTGGCTTTCACATTTAGAACCAAAAAAGCATGGCTATGAATGATGTCATGGCAATTGCAAGTAAGTATATGACCACTGGCCATTGCTACATAAACCCTGGTTGTGCTGCAGGTGCCCTTTATTGCTAAAATGCTTCGACTATACGTCCAAGAAAGCGCGAAAGGCCAAGTGAGTCACTCTTCTATCATTTAACATTCAGCTAATCTGTCAACTAGCATGCACCTGCTATTGAAATTGTGGATGCAAATTACTCTCCCTAGTCAGTACTCAGTAATCAGTGAAATTGCTAAACAATCATTATCTTGTTTTTTTGCCAAGGCTTCGGTCTATGATCCTTTCAGGAAATGGATGGACAACTGCTACCGTGGGGTGCCCCTCGGCGCACTAGGGCAAGTACTTCCGTTGTTTCTGGCCTTGATTTTGCCCTGAAACTTGCCGGTTGTTACATTCATGCAGCTACCTGAACTTCAGATGACAGTTCTATTCAAAGCACATTCTCTTCTTTTTTCAGTTCAGGAAGCATCGGGAGAAGCTACAGAGGGTACTTCCAGCATTTCCAAATATTCCCCACGATGTTTGAAGAGAAGCCTATCCTAGCCAACCAGTTCTCCGTAATAAATTTACACTTGCTTTCATGACTTGCAATGCTCAATTAACTGTGGGAAAACGTCTTATGTTTAAGTATTTAATTGTCTAGGCATTCGTTTCGCGCCCCGGTGGGAAGAGCTACTCCACGGTGTTGTCCGCACCGAATGCCGATGTCCTGAAGTAAGCAGTGAAAGCATTACAAGCTCAGCTGCATTTCATTCATACGACCATGCCAGCCAGAGATAGTACCCTTTACTGTGCAAATTTGCAGGGGAATAGATAAAGCCGATATCGGATCTTGGGACTGGAAACTGAAAGAGAAGAATTGCACTTACCATGGCTTGTTCCCAAGATCCTGGACTGTCTATGATGGTACAATCCTGACTGACAGTACACCATTGCCACTCTTTTCTTCCGATAAAGGACGCTTTTATTAACTCAAAATGTAGTATCAGCCGGATACAAAGCATAATGAGCAACTCCTGGTCTCTGCATAACTAAGATGCACACAGCCGAACAACACTTCCAATTTACCTGACACAGATATTTGTCGTCGGGAATGATTTCAATTAGTTTTGTGCAGAACCTACTAATCTATGTTCCATAACTGCAATGTAGGTGAGCCTGACCCTGAAATCAAGATCACCTGCCGTCAGATATCACCCTTCATCCCTCACAACTACAAAGAGAGCAGCTTCCCGGTTGCGGTTTTCACTTTCACGGTAATATTTCCTTCTTCAGAAAACTAATCCAATCATCCCACATGAGTTGTTGTTCAGCGCTTACCTTAAGATCTTTGATGCTTGCACCAGGTACAAAATTCAGGGAGCACACCTGCAGATGTCACATTGCTCTTCACATGGGCAGTAAGTGATAGCCAACACTCTGCTCTTCACAACTGACACAAGTACACAACATCTCTGTACGTTGTAGCAAGGATTTGGCCCTAATTTCCTTGTTCATCCGTGTAGAATTCCGTGGGGGGGGGGGGGGGGGGAATCGGAACTGACCGGGAATCACACCAACGCCAGGATGAAGTAACGACCACGACAGATTCGTCTGATGCGATGTGGTAACAGGCAGCAAATCTCTCTGACAGTGAGAAATGTCTTTCTTTCCTTGGTGCGTGCAGAGCGCGAGACGGCGTCCATGGCGTCCTCCTCCACCACAGGACGGCGGACGGGCACCCTCCGGTGACGTTCGCGATCGCGTCTCAGGAGACCGGAGGCGTCCGCGTCACCTGCTGCCCGTCCTTCGCGATGGGCCCGTCCGTTCCCGGCGGCGAGCAGTTCACGGCCAAGGACATGTGGGAGGAGGCCAAGAACCGCGGGTCCTTCGGCGGGGCGCCGAGAGCGTCGGCGTCGTCGAGACCTGGATCGTCCATCGGGGCGGCGATCGCGGCGAGGACGACGGTGCCGGCGGGAGGCACGCGTGCGGTGTCGTTCGCGCTCTCGTGGTCGTCTCCCGAGGTGAAGTTCCCCGCCGGGCGAACCTACCACCGGAGGTACACCATTGGCCGGTGAAGATTTCTGAAATCCCTCTCAAGATTGAGATTTCTGAAAGCTTTCTTGTGCTTGCGTGTAGAACACATGAAGTGGGAGTCTCTGATCGAGGAGTGGCAGAAGCCTATTCTGCATGACAAGAGGCTGCCTGAATGGTAAGAAATTCAGATCAAGCCCAGGGTCAATCACCAATATTTTTTTTCCAATAAACCGACTAATTACTGAACTGATCACTGACTAATTTCTGTACTAACTTGTGTCATTAGATGAAAAAAAGTTGTATCGACTTGATCATGATTTTGGTTCTAGATCAGGTGGTGACACGATTGTTTTTCAGGTATCCGGTTGCACTGTTCAACGAGCTTTACTATCTCAACGCCGGAGGCACAATTTGGACAGGCAATGAACACTGATCCGATTGAACTCTGAGGTCACATGTTTATCTTGGACAATGGCCCATAATCTAATCTTAACTTTTCATTGTCACAGATGGGCTGCCTCCGAAGAAGACCAGCTTTGCTTCCTCAAATTCAAAGTACGGGTCGACGCCGATGGAGTCCTTCTCTCTCGACGGGTTCCATCCAGGTGATCCTGCAGCGGACGGCATCCTGCGCGCAATGGCGACGGCGGAGGAGCGGCTGGAAGCATCGTCGGCGTTCGGCACGGCCCTGCTCAGCGACGGCGAGGAGAGCGTGGGGCGGTTCCTGTACCTGGAGGGGATGGAGTACCACCTGTGGAACACCTACGACGTCCACTTCTACGCCTCCTTCGCGCTGCTCTCCCTCTTCCCGGAGATCGAGCTGGGCCTCCAGCGCGACTTCGCCAGGGCCGTCCTCCACCACGACCCGCGCCCCATGCACACCCTCGACAGCGCCACCGTCCCCCGCAAGGTCCTCGGCGCCGTGCCGCACGACGTCGGCCTGCACGACCCCTGGTTCCAGCTCAACGCCTACATGATCCACGACCCGGCGCGCTGGAAGGACCTCAACCCCAAGTTCGTCCTCCAGGTGTACCGCGACGTCGCCGCCACCGGGGACGCCGCGTTCGCGACGGCCGTGTGGCCCGCGGTGTACATGGCCATGGCGTACATGCACCAGTTCGACCGTGACGGGGACGGCATGGTGGAGAACGAGGGCCGCCCCGACCAGACGTACGATTTTTGGTCCGTCTCCGGCGTCAGCGCCTACACCGGCGGTCTCTGGGTCGCGGCCCTCCAGGCGGCGGCCGCCATGGCGCGCGTCGTCGGCGACCGCGGCTCGGAGGGGTACTTCCTCGAGCGGTACGGAAGGGCGCGGCGCGTGTACGACGGCGAGCTCTGGAACGGCGCCTACTTCGACTACGACAACAGCGGCGGCGCGACCAGCAAGTCCATAATGGCCGACCAGCTCGCCGGGCAGTGGTACGCGCGCGCGTGCGGGCTGGAGCCGATCGTGGAGGAGGACAAAGCACGCAGCGCGCTGGGGACGGTGCTGGACTACAACGTGATGCGGGTGCAGGGCGGCGCGGTGGGGGCCGTGAACGGGATGCGGCCGGACGGCGCCGTGGACACGTCCTCCATACAGTCCAGGGAGGTGTGGCCCGGGGTCACCTACGCCGTGGCCGCCGCCATGGTCCACGAGGGCATGCCGGAGGCAGCGTTTCGGACGGCGAAGGGCGCGCACGACGCTGGGTGGGGCAGGGACGGGTTCGGGTACGCGTTCCAGATGCCGGAGGCGTGGGCGGCCGACGGCGGCAGCGGGTACCGGTCGCTACACTACATGCGGCCCCTCTGCATCTGGGCGATGCAGTGGGCGCTGTCGCCGCCGGAGCTCCACGGGGACGTCAGGGTGTTGCCGGGTTCGGTGCCCGCCGTGGCGTCGCCGGCGGAGGTGGTCCTGGCGCGGGAGAAGTTCGAGAAGGTGGCGAGCATGCTGAGGCTGCCGGAGGAAGAACGGCACAAGGGATATCTCAGAGCGCTGTACCAAATTCTCCGGCAGATGCTGCTCCCGGCATCCTGATTCTCTTCTCGGGGTGGAACTTCCAACTTCACAAAAAAATTCTACTCCTGTATGATGCGCCTTGCGGCTCCGATTGCCTCACATCACCTCTCAGGCGATCGTTAATTTTCTGCCGAGTGATCTGTAGCAAAAGATTCAGAGCAAAGTGTACTGTAGTTCACTGAGTAAAGTGCACTGTAGGTCATTGAATTCTTAAAATCGTCGTCTGAGTTCTCGAAATGCAAATGTCATGCAAGGCATAGCTTTCAGACTATTCATATGTTGAATTGGTCGTTTGGACCTGGATGACATATTGCACTTAGAAAATTCTAGACGACGATTTTCATATTTCGAGCTCTTACATGGCATTCAGGAGTACAATACAAGAAAACCTCACCACAAGCCAGTTAGGATCTCATCGTTAGCCCCGCGTCGTCCGTTCCGGGTGACTCGGGGGCGAAACCCTAGCCGCCCGCCGGTTTCCCCCCGCCTCCCCTCCTCCTCCTCCGCCGGCAGCCGCTTGCAGGCGGTAAACAACGGCGGGTTTCCCAGCACCGCCTCGATGTTGGAGGCGCCCCCACCCCTCACCAGACGCCACCGCCCCGCCTCCCCAGCTCCTGGAGGCCGCCGACGCAGGCCCTCTGTGGCGGCCGTCGGTCGCCGGAGCTGTCGCTAGCCCCTCTCCCGATCCGGTGTGGGGGTCTCCTGGGAAGGTCTGACTGTCAGATCAGACCGGCTCGGCCATGGATCGGGGCCGGCTCCTCTCTGGCGGCTGGTGGGCCGGGGATCGCCGGATCCGCCCGGATCTGGCCGGCGCGGCACTGCCTTGTCCCTTGGCTTGGGTGCTCGCGGTGTGGTCTCCCTAGTGGCGGCGATGTGGTTGTTCTCCGTGTTTTGACGGGATGTGCGTGGTGGGTGGATGCCAGGGCGGCGGCCTCGGGCGGTGTGGACGGCATGGCCTCTCGACGGCCGACGATCGTGGGAGCTGGTGGTCCGCGACTTCGGCTGTGCGGGCGGCGAGGTCTCGGTGGACATCTACTACGGTGGGTCAGGGTCCCCCGTCACCCGGCATGCCTGCTTCGATGAAGTCCAACGCCTTATCCGGCTGCGTGCGCTCCCCTGGCTAGGTCTTTGGCCGAGTGGATGGGACGGGGACGGGATCGGGGGAAGCCCTTGGCCGTCGGCGGACACTACAAGAAATATGTCAACTTATGACCACCACTATTGGTCACTGAAAGGTCACAAATTTCCATTTATGACCTTTTTGTGACCAAAAATGTAAGGTCAAAGTGGCCGTCAGAACCGACTATAGCGACCTTTCTTCTGGAATGGTCAAAGACGTTTACGACCAAAATATTCCTACTGTGGCGTTTTGGTCACTAGCAACCTCCCCAGGCCACGTAGGCATCCAGCGTGGCAAGCTTATGTGGCACAAGATTCAGCCCGGTCCAATTAGGTGTTTTACATGGGCCGAGCCCAACAATTCTAGATTTTTTCCAAGTCAATTCTTGTGGGCTACATGGGCCAAGCACAATATTTCAGCGCCTTTATTTTTGGGCCTTGGCCTTCTTACAATCATTTATTTTCTATTTTCAATCATTATATTTTAGCGCTGGTCCCACTAGTCATAATGCCATACAACGGTCCCACATGTCAGAAATTTCAAAAATGGTCAGATTTTATTCACAAGTGGTTCCCACTAGTCAAGTTTCCATTTCACATCTTTTCAACATACATAATCACTATTTCAAACATACACTAGTCTTTTACAATCTGTTACAATATTACAAAGGTGCATCTTAAATTGTTCTCACTCATCAGATTGTTCATCAAGTAACACTACGCCTACTACAATCAGAGATAGTCTATTACAACCCCAATATGCCTCTTGTTACAATATTACATTATTTACAGTCTAACATAGAGACAACTCTTTCTTTGAGTAGGGCTATACAGCTTCGAACTTCAAATTCCATAGACCCGAAGCTCCTGTAAAAGAGTGAACACATAGACTACCAGCATTAGATTATTAGATTATTCCTGGACTATCAAAAAATTATATATTGAAAGAGATCTCATAGAAATGTAGATTTACGGGCCAAATATATGATAAAGCAATAGATTCAGCCAACTTTAAAGACCTAGATGTTTGTGATGCATCTTCACAGAACCACAAGAACACTAGATATAGTATAATATGATTCCAGGAGACCACAAGAGCATCAATCAGCAGCAGGTATATAGCTAGCAAACTATCTACTAGACATCATCGACACTTGAACCATAACATGCATGTCCAAAGACCAAACAAAAATGGGACCATAACATGCATGTCCAAAGAAGGAAACAAAAATGGGACAAGTACTAATGCTGTATAACATGTACAGGAAGGCCATCCAATGGTTTCAACCACATCCTAATAAACCAGCGACACTCTAATACTACTAATTACCAGCAGCGAATAAAATAGCCGAATGAGGCAACAACACTTGATCATCGACATAACAGTCAGCAAGGACTCAACCACGGCGCAAAAAGCATCAAAATCCTAACTAACCCATAAACTTGTCAGCATTTTGTCAGCTCACTCTTTCAATATATAACCCATAAACTAAACCATAAGCACTACATCATTTGCTAAACTTGTCAGCTAAAGAACTCTATCTCGAAAGGCCTGAAAGAAGATAACATAAGCACCAGAACACCCTAACCACCACCAATTCTCTTCATAGTTGATCTGATGTAAAAAAGTAAGCAATATGATACAACAGCAGGCAAGTAGTATATATCACTCATGTAGCTATATAGGACTGATGAGTATATGAGCAGCAGCTATATAAGACTGATGAGTATATGAGCAGCAGCTATATAGGACTGATGATGCATGTACTACCTGGGAAAGAGCCACCACCAGCAGTTTGTTATAGTAGCAGGGTCAGTGAACTTTCCAAATATGGATTCAGCAAATGCATAGTGAGTTCACTTGTTAATTAGGTAGTTGAATTCTACTAATAACCTACAGAACAACTAAAACAGTGCTGCTATATATAGACACGCAGCGTAGATGAGAAAAATGCTTCCACCTTGTTTCAACAGAACTTTATATGGGATAGGGCAGGTAATTTATGCATGCCTGACTCGAAAGGTTAAAAGCATGCCTTCACAAAACAAATGATCATGCATATGAACTAGATAGAAGAACGATAGTCTTCATGGCCATCACTCTTCTTGTGCTTCCATACACCTGCATGACAGATTTATATCAAAACTTGATACAAGAAGTGTTGTGCAAAAACTATTGGTGGAACAACAAATTTTGACAGGAAATGGAGTCAGACAGATAACTAGCTACCGGGAAACAATGGAGATAAACAAAGAACAACAGCCTAGGTTTAACAGAGAAATCCTACCATCAAGACAGAAATAACAGTATGCAAAACATCAATGAACAATATGGAAAAGTTAGAAATTACATGATTTTACGGTTACAATTTATAAGGTAGCAACTAGCAAGCAAGCACAAGCAACATTAGCTAGCGAGAGCGCTAGCGAAGCAAGCAACAACGACAAAGCAAACGGCAGCACCTATCAAAATCAAGAAGCCAGAACCAAAGCAAGCAGCTAAAGCAAAGAGCTAGCAACCAAACCACCAAAGAAGACCACCAAAGAAGAGCCAAAGAAGCAAACTAAGTAAGACTAGTCTACTTCACTTACAGTCAACTACTCAAGCAGGTACATTATGGGCCGACAAAGTACAGAGCAGAGCAGCAGAGCATGCCCAACTTTGAGCATGCCAGACAAGAGAAGAAGAGGACGGGGCTCACCTGCCTGAAGAAAAGAAGAGCTCGGGGCGGACGAGGTCGTAGAACAGCAGCCTGCGGTGCAGGGGAGAGCCCGACAGGAATATCCGGCGGCGTGGGGAGGAGGAGAGGAAGATCCGGCAGCGCGGGGAGGGGGAGCGTGCGGCTGCCGGCGGCGTGAGATCCACACCTGGGCGTGAGATCTTCGTCGTTCCCCGGCTTACCTAGGCGAGAAAAGCACCAAATCAGTGTCAGATCTGGCGAAAGAGGAAAACAAACCGGATCTGGAACGAGGAGAACGGGCGAGAGCGTCCTTACCCTTCGGTCAGGAGGACGCTTGACGAGGCGGATGCTGTCCTTGACACATGCTGCCATGGAGATCCAACGGGTTGCGGCGCATGTTGAGGTACGGTGGGAAGGGAGCTGGCTTGGGGTGGCGATGCTGCTTGTGGTGGGGAAGGGAGGGGTCTGGGTGGCAATGCGGTGAGGAAGGGCGCAGGGAGGCCATGGATGCAGTGAGGAAGGGCTCGTCGATGGAGCCCCTCCCCCATCGCGGGGCCGGGTGCGGGTCACCTCCCACGAAAGGAGACAGAGACGGAGCCGGCGCGGACATGGATGGGACTCGGACGCGCGGCGGAGGTGGTTGCCGAGGCGGGCGCGGAGACGATGTGGGTCGCCGGGATTCGTGGCGTGGAGGAGCTGCCGTGAGGAGGGGAGGAGGAGAGGGTGAGGGAAGGAGGGCGCCGCCGCCGGCGACGGGAAGCGAGAGAGAGAGGGAGGCGGCGTCGATCTGGATCGGGGAGAGAGAAAGGGAGGCGGCGTCGATCTGGATCCAGAAGGAGGACTGGTGTGCGGCGGCGGTGGGGGGGTTGTGTTAGGGCTAGGTGGGTGAGAGGGTGGGGGGCGAGGGCTACCGTTGGATCCACGAGCATCCAACGGTGCTTGATGCATGATCCGCGTGAGATGGCTATGGCCCAGTCAGAACGCAGTACGCATGTATAACGTTATGACCATTTAGTATTGGACGTTATGACCATTCAAAATTGGTCGTGGTCAAATAAAAATAAAGTGTAAAATCATGTCACCATTTTAATTTTTATGTTTTGAGTGTCCAAAATGATTTTTTTTGTGAAGAGGCTATCAAATATTTGCACGAGGTGCATCTTGGAATTCCAAACAATGTTGTTTAAGAGAGTTTTCATTTTCTTTGCATGGAAAATTCATTTTTTATTTTTCGAGTGCCCGAAATGAGGTTTTTTTGTGAAGAACCTACCAAATAATTATTGCAAAATTGCACCAAATAATTTTTCTAAAATACTAGGACATATTTAATGCACAATTGACCAAATGGTTGGGTGTAAAAAGTTTTGATACACCTCTAGTGAAAAAGACAAATTTCCGTCGATTCAGTTGGAAGCGGGTCAAATTTGAACTGCAGCTACCTCATAGTTTGCTCTTTATTTTTTCAAAAAATCATTTCTAGGTACATAAGTATCTATTTAATCATAGAAACACCAAAAAAATTCCAAGAGTCAACCACTAGCTAGGAACGGTCAAGCCCGCCGTTTTGACCGCATTTTGAAACGGGCATAAAAAATTCAAAAAAAATCAAAAAATTGGAAAACCTTCGCATTGTGTCATTATATGTGACCAAGTTTCCAGGAAAAATAATAAACTTGTAATACGGTAATTATTTTAAAAAAGTGTTCTTAGAAATGAGCTATCATGCGTGAAGATTCATGGCTTTCAAGCCAAATGATCAATCTTATGGCCACATTCATGGCATAGTTTGTTCAAATGATCTCATATTGTGCACGAGGGTGCATTTTGGAATTCCAAACAATGTTGCCTAAGGAAGTTTTCATTTTCTTTGCACGGAAAATTCATTTTTCATTTTCCGAGTGCCCGAAAGGAGGTTTTTTTGTGAAGGAACTACCAAATAATTGTTGCAAAATTGGACCAAATCATTTTTATAAAATACTAGGCCATATTTAATGCACAATTGACCAAATGGTTGGGTGTAAAAAGTTTTGATCTACCTCTTGTGAAAAAGACAAATTGCCGTCGATTCAGCTAGAAACAGGTCAAATTTGAACTGTAGCTGCCTCATAGTTTGCTCTTTATTTTTTCAAAAAATCATTTATAGGTACATAAGTATCTATTTAATCATATAAACACCAAAAAAATTCCAAGAGTCAACCACTAGCTAGGAACGGTCAAGCCCGCCGTTCTGACCGCATTTTGAAATGGGCATAAAAAATTCAAAAAAAAATCAAAAAATTGGAAAACCTTCGCATTGTGTCATTATATGTGACCAAGTTTCCAGGAAAAATAATAAACTTGTAACACGGTAATTATTTTAAAAAAAGTGTTCTTAGAAATGAGCTATCATGCGTGAAGATTCATGGTTTTCAAGCCAAATGATCAATCTTATGGCCACCATTCATGGCATAGTTTGTTCAAATGATCTCATATTGTGCACGAGGGTGCATATTGGAATAGAAAACAATGTTGCCTAAGGAAGTTTTCATTTTCTTTGCACGGAAAATTCATTTTTCATTTTCCGAGTGCCCAAAAGGAGGTTTTTTTGTGAAGGAACTACCAAATAATTGTTGCAAAATTGGACCAAATCATTTTTATAAAATACGAGGCCATATTTAATGCATAATTGACCAAATGGTTGTGTGTAAAAAGTTTTGATCTACCTCTGGTGAAAAAGACAAATTTCTGCCGATTTAGGTGGAAGCGGGTCAAATTTGAACTGCAGCTGCCTCATAGTTTGCTATTTATTTTTTCCAAAAATCATTTCTAGGTACATAAGTATCTACTTAATCATAGAAACACCAAAAAAATTCCAAGATTCAACCACTAGCTAGGAACGGTCAAGCCCGCCGTTTTGACCGCATTTTGAAACGGCATAAAAATTCAAAAAATCAAAAAATTGGAAAACCTTCGCATTGTGTCATTATATGTGACCAAGTTTCCAGGAAAAATAATAAACTTGTAATACGGTAATTATTTTAAAAAAGTGTTCTTAGAAATGAGCTATCATGCGTGAAGATTCATGGCTTTCAAGCCAAATGATCAATCTTATGGCCACATTCATGGCATAGTTTGTTCAAATGATCTCATATTGTGCATAAGGGTGCATATTGGAATAGCAAACAATGTTGCCTAAGGAAGTTTTCATTTTCGTTGGACGAAAAAACCATTTTCCATTTTTCGAGTGCCCGAAAGGAGGTTTTTTTGTGAAGGAACTACCAAATAATTGTTGCAAAATTGGACCAAATCATTTTTATAAAATACTAGGACATATTTAATGCAAAATTGACAAAATGGTCTGGTGTAAATTTTTTTGATCCACCTCTCGTGAAAAAGACAAATTTCTGCCGATTCAGTTGGAAGCGGGTCAAATTTGAACTGCAGCTGCCTCATAGTTTGCTATTTATTTTTTCCAAAAATAATTTCTAGTTACATAAGGACCTATTTAATCATAAATACATGGTTTGGTGGCGATACGTCGAGGTTTGGGCGGTGGCTGAGGGCCCCAACTCTAGAGCGCATAAACTCGCATGCCCGCCGCGTGGTCACCGCGTGACTGTGGCGTTGCCATGTGTTCTGGGCGGCCTAGGCATGTCTAGTGGGTTGGGCCCTCTCCAGGTTGGTGCTAGGAAGAAAATTACAACATAAGATTCTCACGAGGAGACGAATCGATGCTCAAACATGAATTAGCAGCCAAGTGTTTGATTAGTGGTACGGGAAATGTACATGGCTAATGGGCGTGAGTTTTGGCTGAGGATGATCAGTTACTAAGGAGACCGTTTTCACAAATTTTTAGCTCAAAAGGAGGAGCTTAGGTGGTACTTGCTTTGCAAACCACCACACTGGACATAAATACGAATGTTGAAGCTCGGCTCAAAATAATGAATGGATTGAGCTGGCATTTGGTGGAGGATGGTTATTTGGGCATAGAAAAGCATCAGAGAAAATGGATACTATTTGGACATACCAAAGTGGTACTTGCTTCACAAACTGTTACTCTGAATGAATAGGAAAATGAATATTTTTGAATTATTTTTGAACTAGGCAAGGAAAGTTTTACATATTTGATTTAATATATGACCCAAAGAATTTATGATATTTTTGGGGAATTTTGGGAATGATGAAATATAGGTCTGCTTCACAACCTAGGGCAAAACTGCCACATGGACATGACACATAGGCAAAACTGATGAGGTGGCGCCTAGTCATAGCAACCCACCACAATTTACAAGGCTATGACCATCTATATTGGTCGTTAACAACTAGAAATAAGGCAGCGGACTAGCGCTGTTAGGTTTATGACCATTTCATGTAAGGAAATTATGACATTTCTGACCAAAATGGTCGCAATGGTTTAGGGTTTGGAGCCCCTCGAACAGCTTTTGACCAATTGGTCTCAAATGGTCATAAATCTATGACCAATTCTTCCAGGGTCACTGACAGAAGGTCATAAGTTGACATATTTCTTGTAGTGGGAGGCCACGACAATGGCGGCGCTTTGTGGGCGTCGGTTCCCTTCTTGGAGGCCTTGTCGAGGTCCTATCCCGTTTCTCACTGTGCTCTTCATTTGGGCGAAAGCTCTAGTTCCCCTTGCGGGCGACGGCATCGTACCTTCGTCACGCTCGTTCTTGAAGGCGTCGCCTAGGGTTCCCGGAAGCACGGCGGGTGCTTTGTGGTGCGTGTGAGGTGTTTGGCGGCGGCAATGTGTGCAGCGTTTTATCTATTCTACCGCTAATCTTCATCTTTGGGTAGTGCTCCATCTGCTTGGCGATGTTCTAGCGTAGGTGGTGATCGTCATTTGGCGTCATGGTGGCGTTGATGGCGGAGGACTCTGCCAAGGTTGGCACCTCAATCTGCTTGGAGATAGACCAGTAGAAGATGGTGGAGACGACACCTGTGAGTGCGTCAGACCGGTTTATGCCCCAGACCCGGTATGTGGCTAGGCTGGGGATTCCAGCTTTTGATGTTAGGTTTAGGTGAGTGGTCTGGGTAGTGGCCCAGCTAGCTGTTGGGGAACGTAGTAATTTCAAAAAATTTCCTACGCACACGCAAGATCATGGTGATGGTATAGCAACGAGAGGGGAGAGTGTTCATCCACGTACCCTCGTAGACCGTAAGCGGAAGTGTTTAGCACAACGCGGTTGATGTAGTCGTACGTCTTCACGATCCGACCGATCCAAGCACCGAACGTCACGGGCCTCCGAGTTCAGACACGCTCAGCTCGATGACGATCTCCGCCTCCGATCCAGCCGAGCTCGAGATGAGTTCCACAAGACGACGGCGTGGTGACGATGATGATGTTCTATCGCGCAGGCTTCGCCTAAACTCCGCGACGATATGATCGAGGTGGAATATGGTGGAGGGGGGCACCGCACACGGCTAAGGAACGATCCGTAGATCAACTTGGGTGTCTACGGGGTGCCCTCCCGCCCCCGTATATAAAGGAGCCAGGGGGTAGGAGGCGGCCGGCCAAGGAGGGCACGCCAAGGGGGGAGTCCTACTCCCACCGGGAGTAGGACTCCCTTCTTTCCAAGTAGGAGTAGGAGAAGGGGGGAAAGAGGAGGAAGAGGGGAAGGAAAGGGGGGGCGCCGCCCCCTTCCCTTGTCCTATTCGTACTAGGAGGGGGAGGGGCACGCGGCCTCCTCCTGGCTCCTTCCCTCTTCTCCCTCGTGGCCCATGTAGGCCCAATAACCCCGGGGGTTCCGGTAACCTCCCAAGACTCCGTAAAATGCCGATTTCACCTTAACGATTCCGATGTCCAAATATAGGCTTCCAATATATCAATCTTTATGTCTCGACCATTTCAGACTCCTCGTCATGTCCGTGATCACATCCGAGACTCAACAAACTTCGTACATCAAAACTTATAAACTCATAATAAAACTTTCATCGTAACGTTAAGCGTGCACGGACCCTACGGGTTCGAGAACTATGTAGACATGACCTAGAACCATTCTCGGTCAATAACCAATAGCGGGACCTGGATGCCCATATTGGTTCCTACATATTCTACGAAGATCTTTATCGGTCAAACCGCATAACAACATACGTTGTTCCCTTTGTCATCGGTATGTTACTTGCCCGAGATTTGATCGTCGGTATCCAATACCTAGTTCAATCTCGTTACCGGCAAGTCTCTTTACTCGTTCCGTAATACATCATCTCATAACTAACTCATTAGTTACAATGCTTGCAAGGCTTAGGTGATGAGTATTACCGAGAGGGCCCAGAGATACCTCTCCGACAAACGGAGTGACAAAACCTAATCTCGAATTATGCCAATCCAACATGTACCTTCGGAAACACCTGTAGAGCACCTTTATAATCACCCAGTTACATTGTGACGTTTGGTAGCACACAAAGTGTTCTTCCGGTAAACGGGAGTTGCACAATCTCATAGTTGCAGGAACTTTGTATAAGTCATGAAGAAAGCAATAGCAGTATACTAAACGATCAAGTGCTAGGCTAACGGAATGGGTCATGTCAATCACATCATTCTCCTAATGATGTGATCCCACTAATCAAATGACAAAACATGTCTATGGTCAGGAAACATAACCATCTTTGATTAATGAGCTAGTCAAGTAGAGGCATACTAGTGACTATAGTTTTGTCTATGTATTCACACATGTATCATGTTTCCGGTTAATACAATTATAGCATGAATAATAAACATTTATCATGATATGAGGGAATAAATAATAACTTTATTATTGCCTCTAGGGCATATTTCCTTCAGTCTCCCACTTGCACTAGAGTCAATAATCTAGATTACATAGTACTGATTCTAACACCCATGGAGTCTTGGTGCTGATCATGTTTTGCTCGTGAGAGAGGCTTAGTCAACGGGTCTGCCACATTCGGATCCGTATGTATTTTGCAAATCTCTATGTCTCCCACTTGGACTTGGTCCCGAATGGAATTGAAGCTTCTCTTGATGTGCTTGGTCCTCTTGTTAAATCTGGATTCCTTTGCCAAGGCAATTGCACCAGTATTGTCACAAAAGATCTTCATTGGTCCCGATGCACTAGGTATGACACCTAGATCGGAAATGAACTCCTTCATTTGCTGCTTCAGAAGCAGCTATGTATTCCGCTTCACATGTAGATCCCGCCACGACGCTTTGTTTAGAACTGCACCAACTTACAGCTCCACCGTTTAATAAAAACACGTATCCGGTTTGCGATTTAGAATCGTCCGGATCAGTGTCAAAGCTTGCATCGACATAACCATTTACGACTAGCTCTTTGTCACCTCCATATACGAGAAACATATCCTTAGTCGCTTTCGGTATTTCAGATGTTCTTGACCGCTCTCCAATGATCCACTGGATTACTTTGGTACCTTCCTGCCAAGCTTATTGCTAAGCATACGTCGGTCCGGTACACAACATTGCATACATGATAGAGCCTATGGCTGAAGCATAGGAACATTTTTCATTTTCTCTCTATCTTCTGCGTGGTCGGGCATTGAGTTTGACTCAACTTCACACCTTGTAGCACAGTGCAAGAATCCTTTCTTTGCTCGATCCATTTTGAACTTTTTCAAAATTTTGTCAAGGTGTGTGCTTTGTGAAAGTCCTATTAAGCGTCTTGATCTATCTCTATAGATCTTGATGCCCAATATGTAAGCAGCTTCACCGAGGTCTTTTATTGAAAAACTTTTATTCAAGTATCCCTTTATGCTATCCAGAAATTCTATATCATTTCCAATTAATAATATGTCATCTACATATAAAACTAGAAATGCTACAGAGCTCCCACTCACTTTCTTGTAAATACAGGCTTCTCCAAAAGTCTGTATAAAACCATATGGTTTGATTACACTATCAAAGCGTTTATTCCAACTCCGAGATGCTTGCACCAGTCCATAAATGGAACGCTAGAGCTTGCACACTTTGTTAGCACCTTTTGGATCAACAAAACCTTCCGGCTGCATCATATACAACTCTTCTTCTAGAAATCCATTCAAGAATGCAGTCTTGACATCCATTTGCCAAATTTCATAATCATGAAATGCAACAATAGGTAACATGATTCGGACAGACTTAAGCATCGCTACGGGTGAGAAAGTCTCATCGTAGTCAACCCCTTGAACTTGTCGAAAACCTTTTGCAACAAGTCGAGCTTTATAGACAGTTACATTACCATCAGCGTCAGTCTTCTTCTTAAAGATCCATTTATTCTCAATGGCTTGCCGATCATCGGGCAAGTCAACCAAAGTCCATACTTTGTTTTCATACATGGATCCCATCTCGATTTCATGGCCTCTAGCCATTTTGCGAATCTGGGCTCATCATCGCTTCCTCATAGTTCGTAGGTTCATCATGGTCAAGTAACATGACTTCCGAATAGGATTACCATACCACTGTGCGGATCTTACTCGGTAGACCTACGAGGTTCAAGAGAAACTTGATCTGAAGTTTCATGATCAATATCATTAGCTTCCTCACTAATTGGTGTAGTCGTCACAGGAACCGGTTCTCGTGATGAACTACTTTCCAATAAGGGAGTAGATACAGTTTTCTCATCAAGTTCTACTTTCCTCCCACTCACTTCTTTCGAGCGAAACTCTTTCTCTAGAAAGGATCCATTCTTAGCAACGAATGTTTTTCCTTCGGATCTGTGATAGAAGGTGTACCCAACAGTTTCTTTGGGGTATCCTATGAAGACACATTTCTCCGATTTGGGTTCGAGCTTATCTGGTTGAAGTTTCTTCACATAAGCATCGCAGCCCCAAACTTTAAGAAACGACAAGTTTGGTTTCTTGCCAAACCACAGTTCATAAGGTGTCGTCTCAACGGATTTTGATGGTGCCCTATTTAACGTGAATGCGGCCGTCTCTAAAGCATAACCCCAAAACGATAGCGGTAAATCGGTAAGAGACATCATAGATCGCACCATATCAAGTAAAGTACGATTACGACGTTCGGACACACCATTTCGTTGTGGTGTTCCGGGTGGCGTGAGTTGCGAAACTATTCCGCATTGTTTCAAATGTAAACCAAACTCGTAACTCAAATATTCTCCTCCACGATCAGATCGTAGAAACATTATTTTCTTGTTACGATGATTTTCCACTTCACTCTGAAATTCTTTGAACTTTTCATGTTTCAGACTTGTGCTTCATTAAGTAGATATACCCACATCTACTCAAATCATCTGTGAAGGTGAGAAAATAACGATATCCGCCACGAGCCTCAATATTCATCGAACCACATACATCTGTATGTATGATTTCCAACAAATCTGTTGCTCTCTCCATAGTACCGGAGAACGGTGTTTTAGTCATCTTGCCCATGAGGCACGGTTCGCAAGTACCAAGTGATTCATAATCAAGTGATTCCAAAAGTCCATCAGTATGGAGTTTCTTCATGCGTTTTACACCGATATGACCGAAACGGCAGTGCCACAAATAAGTTGCACTATCATTATCAACTCTGCATCTTTTGGCTTCAACATTATGAATATGTGTATCACTACTATCAAGATTCAATAAAAATAGACCACTCTTCAAGGGTGCATGACCATAAAAGATATTACTCATATAAATAGAACAACCATTATTCTCTGATTTAAATGAATAACCGTCTCGCATTAAACAAGATCCAGATATAATGTTCATTCTCAACGCTAGCACCAAATAACAATTATTCAGGTCTAAAACTAATCCCGAAGGTAGATGTAGAGGTAGCGTGCCGACCGTGATCACATCGACTTTGGAACCGTTTCCCACGCGCATCGTCACCTCGTCCTTGGCCAGTGCTCGCTTATTCCGTAGTCCCTGCTTCGAGTTGCAAATATTAGCAATGAACCAGATCAAATACCAGTGCTACTACGAGCTCTAGTTAGGTACACATCAATAACATGTATATCACATATACCTTTGTTCACTTTGCCATCCTTCTTATCCGCCAAATACTTGGGGCAGTTCCGCTTCGAGGGCGGTCGCTTGCAGAGAAGCACTCGGCCAGTGGCTTAGGTCCGACTTGGGTTTCTTCTCTTGAGCAGCAACTTGCTTGCCGTTCTTTTGAAGTTCCCCTTCTTCTTCCCTTTGCCCTTTTTCTTGAAACTAGTGGTCTTGTTGACCATCAACACTTGATGCTCCTTTTTGATTTCTACCTCCGCAGCTTTTAGCATTGCGAAGAGCTCGGGAATAGTCTTGTTCATCCCTTGCATATTATAGTTCATCACAAAGCTCTTGTAGCTTGGTAGCGGTGATTGGAGAATTATGTCAATGACACTATCATCAGGAAGATTAACTCCCAGTTGAATCAAGTGATTATTATACCCATACATTCTGAGTATGTGTTCACTGACAGAACTATTCTCCTCCATCTTGCAGCTATAGAACTTATTGGAGACTTCATATCTCTCAATCCGGGCATTTGCTTGAAATATTAACTTCAACTCCTTGGACATCTCATATGCTCCATGACGTTCAAAACGTCGTTGAAGACTCGGTTCTAAGCCGTAAAGCATGGCACACTGAACTATAGAGTAGTCATCAGCTTTGCTCTGCCAGACGTTCTTAACGTCGTCGGTTACATCAAGAAGCAGGCACGCACCCAAAGCTTCCAGGACGTAACTTTTCTGTGCAGCAATGAGGATAATCCTCAGGTTACGGACCAGTCCGTGTAATTGCCACCATCATCTTTGAACTTTGCTTTCTCAAGGAACGCATTAAAATTCAACGGAACAACAACACGAGCCATCTATCTACAAACAAATATAGACAAGCAAAATACTATCAGGTACTAAGTTCATGATAATTTTAAGTTCAATTAATCATATTACTTAAGAACTCCCACTTAGACAGACATCTCTCTAGTCATCTAAGTGATCACGTGATCCAAATCAACTAAACCATAACCGATCATCACATGAGATGGAGTAGTTTTCAATGGTGAACATCACTATGTTGATCATATCTACTATATGTGTCACGCTCGACCTTTCGGTCTCCGTGTTCCGAGGCCATATCTGCATATGCTAGGCTCGTCAAGTTTAACCTGAGTATTCCGCGTGTGCAAAACTGGCTTGCACCCGTTGTAGATGGACGTAGAGCTTATCACACCCGATCATCACGTGGTGTCTCGGCACGACGAACTTTGGCAACGGTGCATACTCAGGGAGAACACTTCTTGATAATTTTAGTGAGAGATCATCTTAAAATGCTACCATCAATCAAAGCAAGATAAGATGCATAAAGGATAAACATCACATGTAATCAATATAAGTGATATGATATGGCCATCATCATCTTGTGCTTGTGATCTCCATCTCCGAAGCACCGTCGTGATCACCATCGTCACCGGCGCGACACCTTGATCTCCATCGTAGCATCGTTGTCGTTTACGCCATCTATTGCTTCTACGACTATCGCTACCGCTTAGTGATAAAGTAAAGCAATTACGTATGTTTGCATTTCATACAATAAAGCGACAACCATATGGCTCTGCCATTGCCGATAACTTCGGTTACAAAACATGATCATCTCATACAATAAAATATAGCATCACGTCTTGACCATATCACATCACAACATGCCCTGCAAAAACAAGTTAGACGTCCTCTACTTTGTTGTTGCAAGTTTTACGTGACTGCTATGGGCTTAACAAGAACCGTTCTTACCTACGCATCAAAAACCACAACGATAGTTCGTCAAGTTGGTGCTGTTTTAACCTTCGCAAGGATCAGGCGTAGCCACACTCGATTCAGCTGAAGTGAGAGAGACAGACACCCGCCAGCCACCTTTAAGAACGAGTGCTCGTAACGGTGAAACCAGTCTCGCGTAAGCGTACGCGTAATGTCGATCCGGCCGCTTCATCTCACAATACCGCCAACCAAAGTATGACATGCTTGGTAAGCAGATGACTTGTATCGCCCACAACTCACTTGTGTTCTACTCGTGCATATAACATCAACGCATGAAACCTAGGCTCGATGCCATCATGGGGAACGAGTAATTTCAAAAAAATTCCTACGCACACGCAAGATCATGGTGATGGTATAGCAATGAGAGGGGAGAGTGTTCGTCCACGTACCCTCGTAGACCGTAAGCGGAAGTGTTTAGCACAACGCGGTTTATGTAGTCGTACGTCTTCACGATCCGACCGATCCAAGCACCGAACGTACGGGGCCTCCGAGTTCAGCACACATTCAGCTCGATGACGATCTCCGGCCTCCGATCCAGCCGAGCTCAGGAGATGAGTTCCGTCAGCACGAAGGCGTGGTGACGATGATGATGTTCTACCGGCGCAGGGCTTCGCCTAAACTCCGCGACGATATGACCGAGGTGGAATATGGTGGAGGGGGGCACCGCACACGGCTAAGGAACGATCCGTAGATCAACTTGTGTGTCTATGGGGTGCCCTCCCGCCCCCATATATAAAGGAGCCAGGGGGAGGAGGCGGCCGGCCAAGGAGGGCGCGCCAAGGGGGGAGTCCTACTCCCACCGGGAGTAGGACTCCCTTCTTTCCAAGTAGGAGTAGGAGAAGGGGAAAGAGGAGGAAGAGGGAAGGAAGGGGGCGCCCTTCCCTTGTCATATTCGGACTAGGAGGGGGAGGGGCGCGCGGCCCCCTCCTGGCTCCTTCCCTCTTCTCCCTCGTGGCCCATGTAGGCCCAATAACCCCCCGGAGGGGTTCCGGTAACCTCCCGGCACTCCGGTAAAATACTGATTTCACCCGGAACGATTCCGATGTCCAAATATAGGATTTCAATATATCAATCTTTATGTCTCGACCATTTCGAGACTCCTCGTCATGTTCGTGATCACATCCGGGACTCCGAACAAACTTCGGTACATCAAAACTTATAAACTCATAATAAAACTGTCATCGTAACGTTAAGCGTGCGGACCCTACGGGTTCGAGAACTATGTAGACATGACCTAGAACCATTCTCGGTTAATAACCAATAGCGGGACCTGGATGCCCATATTGGTTCCTACATATTCTACGAAGATCTTTATCGGTCAAACCGCATAACAACATACGTTGTTCCCTTTGTCATCGGTATGTTACTTGCCCGAGATTTGATCGTCGGTATCCAATACCTAGTTCAATCTCGTTACCGGCAAGTCTCTTTACTCGTTTCGTAATACATCATCTCATAACTAACTCATTAATTACAATGCTTGCAAGGCTTAGGTGATGAGTATTACCGAGAGGGCCCAGAGATACCTCTCCGACAATCGGAGTGACAAAACCTAATCTCGAATTATGCCAACCCAACATGTACCTTCGGAAACACCTGTAGAGCACCTTTATAATCACCCTGTTACGTTGTGACGTTTGGTAGCACACAAAGTGTTCTTCCGATAAACGGGAGTTGCACAATCTCATAGCTGCAGGAACTTTGTATAAGTCATGAAGAAAGCAATAGCAGTATACTAAACGATCAAGTGCTAGGCTAACAGAACGGGTCATGTCAATCACATCATTCTCCTAATGATGTGATCCCACTAATCAAATGACAACACATGTCTATGGTCAAGAAACATAACCATCTTTGATTAATGAGCTAGTCAAGTAGAGGCATACTAGTGACTATAGTTTTGTCTATGTATTCACACTTGTATCATGTTTCCGGTTAATACAATTCTAGCATGAATAATAAACATTTATCATGATATGAGAAAATAAATAATAACTTTATTATTGCCTCTAGGGCATATTTCCTTCACTAGCACCCCTTCATCATATGGATAGGAGTAGCGGCATATGTTGCCTAGATGGTGGATTCAGGCTTATTGTTGTAACACTTTGTAAGGTCCTCGAGAATAATCAATAAAGTGACCGTATGCATCTCCCAGATGCAGAGGCCGGGGGTCATCCTCCTTTTCTAAAGAAAAAGAGTACAATACAATATTTGAGTCACCAGGGCAAACATGATAGAGATACGACACATAATCGAACATGACGAATAACGAAGTCAAACACAGGGACACAAGGATTTAACTTGGAAACCCCTTCCAACACAAAGGGGAGAAAACCACGGGCGTGAGCCAGCAAATCTTCACTATATTGGGAGAGGTTACAAACCCGGGGATTTACAATTGATCAACTTATTCCATGCGTCCACTTCGGCCCAAGCCTACCGACGACGGAGCTCGCTCCGCTCGCTCGTCAGAAATTAGCCTTTATCTTTATAAATGAATTTGAACCACAACATAACAAAACACACTATTAAAAGGGGTGCACCTTTAAGTTGCGGTGGGAATCAATTGCATATACAAAATACAAAAATGCACCTACATTCATACCCAAAGTTTGCGAGACAAACCCCAAAGCCTCATTGTTAGCCTGAAACTTCCGTCGGCGCCGCCGCTGGTCTGCCTCATCTCCGATGGCCCTAGGGCCATGCGGGCGCGGTAGACTGTGGCCCTTGCCGGCGGGATGGATCTTGCTCCGTTTTTAGTTGTTTTTGTGTCTTTTAGAGTTTGTTTAGAGTTTTTGTGTCTGACTGGAGGGACCATGGCCCTTCTTGTTTGTGTCTACAGATTGGATCCTTTCGAACTATACTTCTCTTCATCGGCGATGGTTTTTATTCTGGTGCGTTGATCATGTGTGATCTTAGCACGACGACTTCCTGACTGTCTACCATAATAAATTTTGTTTGGCTCCGGTGAGGGAGCGATGATGGCGGCGACGCACCTTCGACCTGATTCAGTGTTTGTAGTCATTGTTAGATTGTCTACGAACATGGATGTAAATTTTACTATTTCTATATTCTTTATACTGCCATGGCACGATTAACAGATTGGAAGTTTTCTTGAAAAAGAAATGAGAAGTTTTCAAAAAAAGAAAAAGAAATGAGAAAACCTCGTGGTTGCAAACCTTGAAGAGACGAGAGCAATGATCAAACCGACAGTGTCAGGCAAATCGCTAACCTCTAAACGGCCGCGCCGTCCTCCACTCATCGCGCGCAAATGTTCTCTCAAAGCATTTCAAATCAGTTTCCTCTATTTAAGTGAAGGGAGATAGAGATTCCTCGTCTAAACAAGAGTAGAAAAATGATAATGTCAACCCTACACCACGATAACAGATACCAGACCAATGAGCCGTGGGCTCCTGGTGGAGTAGTCAACACATTTGGCGGTCCCCGAAAAGCAGAAAAACACATTTGGTGGTCAGCTCAGGTCTCAGGACCTTGCATAAATACACCATCAGTAGCTGGCCCCATACCGAATTGTAGGCGAGAGAAGGAAATCACACACCAGAAGAGAAGAGTAGTTGCCCGTGTGAGCCTGTGAGATTGCAAGATGGGACGCTTCTTGCTTGTCTGCTCATTCCTCCTGGTTCTACTCAGCATGGCGAGCCTCTTGACGTCACGGAAGGGAGGGGCGGGATACGCTTCCGCATCCGCGGCGTGGGGATCAGCGGCGGCAACCCCCGTAGCCTCAGCGGCGGCACTTGGGCGGCGTGCGTCGGTTCGTCGCTGCTGGCCGCGGCGGCCATGCTCCTGTAGCCGTGCTACTTGAGTGCATCAGCCGCAGCGAACGTGGGAAATGTATACGTAGGTGATTTGGGTGTTGTGTGTGCTTGGGATGCGTCTGAATTCATGTCCGGCATGCCGTGGTGGAGCGGTACTTCATCTCACTCATTGATGGTGGCGAAGATCGGCGGCATGGCGTTGTGGAGGCTCCCGCCCGATGCGCGGAGATGGACTCGCGCAGAGGAAGGTTGCTGTCTGGCGTCATGGTGACGTCGATGGCAGAGTGGCCAGACAAGATAGAAGCCTCAATATGATCTGAAGACGTACCTGTGGAAGATGGTGGCGACGACACACGAGTCGCTCGACGGATTGTGCCCCTGCACCGGTATGTGGCTCGGCCGGGGCTTCCAATATGTTTGGTTTCGGCTTTTTGATGTTAGGCTTAGGTGAGTGGTTTGGGTAGTGGCCCAGCTAGCACCCTTCATCATTTTGGATAGAAGTAGCGGCATGTGTTGCCAAGATGATGGATTCAGCTCATTGTTGTAATACTTTGTAGGTCCCGAGAATAATCAATAAAATGGCGTGATCATCTCCCGAATCAGAGGCCGGGTCATCCTCTTTTTTTTAAAAAAAACTGGCAGGAACAACCCGTGTGTGACTAGCGCGAGATTCGTGCGTGTGATCAAAGGACACGCTCATGTGAGAGCCGTGCGCATGTGATACGCGGTCCTCTTTGTTTTTTTTTTTTGAGCGAAATGGTCCTCTTTGTTACTTGTGTTACAACAACGGTGTATTTATGCATATTTGGGTCGTGGTGACACATTTCAATAACGGTGATACTGTGGAGAAGTGGGAGGTCGATCATATTTGTATTGCTGGTATCGATATGTTTTTCCTGTGTATACATACGAGCATGTCTATGATCAATTTGGACAAATCGACTTCAGCCCTAATTGTAAGAAGATATTCTCATGTGGCTCTTACACACTTCGTGTGACTCTCAATTAAGATAATCTGGGCACATATGCAAGAAGTGTAGTACTAGGGACGGTGTTGCTGTGCTCAACGCCTATGTATCCTGACTTGGATGTGTGTGTGTGCTGTGGGGGTGTGCGTCTGTGCTGGATGCTATTGATCGTTGCTTTATATATAAAGCGGGGTGAAAGCCTTTTGGATATGCAAGAAGTGTTGTTTGTCTAATCTGGAGGAGAATATTCATCATTTATTCTGATCTTGCCCGTCTGCGACGTAGTTAACGGTGCATGTTGCTTTTAATTTACCACCCCCAACCAGAATGACGAGTATGTTTGGTAACTGATTGTGAGTTTTGTCCATGTCGTTCGAGGCGCAAATATGTGCCAGTGTTTGCACTTTAGCATGGGCACTATAAAATTGCCATAATGATCATGTTTCCAACAAATCTATTTTCATTAAAATTGGAGATATCTACAAACGTGTTTCCGACCCTAGACTGATACTCCCACATGTGGACATAATTGTTTCTACCGAAAATCAAGATCCGTTTGGCAGCTGCTTCGCGACCGTCTCCCCACTGGGATGGAATTGGCCACGCGACATGGGCCATGTGGCGGCCTTTGTTCCATTTGGGCAGTGCCCGAATCAGGGACCCATATTTTCTTCTCGTGTCCTGCCACCCGCTTCTTGTGGAAATGTGTTTGTGAGGCTCTAGGGCTTGCGTGGCTGGCCTTAGACCTGGGCGACTTTCTGAACATCCAAGCTCACTATACTAGTAGGAGGAGACGCCTCTTCTGACCAGTCTTTGCGGTGACGACCAGAACTCTTTACGGTGACGACTTGGACTTTACGGACGAATCGTAATTGCATGATTATCGAGATTTTTTTTGTGAGGTGATATTGGCTCTAGGTTTAAACTGTTGGCTTTTATGCAACAGTGATATCCTCTTCTTAGGTGGCGGGACAGGGTTCGACTTGGAGGCACACGGAATGGCTTACAGATTGTCGTCCGTCAGCTCTCTACGCCCCCTAACAGTTGACATCTCAGCATTGAGGTATCTTGTATCACTAAGTTTTTTTCAGTTTTGGGGATGTGTGTGATGTTCCAATATTAGGATTTGTAGTTACTAACCAAGTCTGCCACCCAGTGGCATGTGTCTAACGTTGTCTCAACAAACTTGTTATTTTCTTTCCTCTTACTTGAATCCAGAAATATGAGAGGGATGGATGTCGGAGGCTCCTCAGCGATTAGCAACTCTCGGCCGTCGAATCGTTTCCTTGATGCAATACCCGCCGTTGGATCTCGCTCGGATCGATTTCAGCCGCCGGATCGAAACCCGGTGCTCGCAGACCGTCCGATCTGGACCGATGCGCCTCGGTCGTGCCACCGCGTGTAAATAACCTGCCCCGCCGAGGGCATTTCCGTCATTTCGCATACATGCATATAAATTGCCGTGCCGCCTGTGGAGAAACCCTAGCTGCCTCTCTCCCGCACTCGCGCAGCCCATCTCTCTTCCTCCCGTCACCCCCTCCCTACTCTCTCGATCCCCATCGCCGCCGCCGATCGCCGGCCGATTCCGGCCGCTCCGGCGACTTTGGCGCCACCCAACACACACACAACTGCTCCTGGATGAGCTCTACTAGCTTCACCGCGTTGATCTACTTGTCCTCACCATGCGGTCGCCCCATCGATTTCCCCGCTAGGGTTTCGATGGTGGGGTGGACCTCGCCTCGGCCGGCTGCTCCTCCTCCTCGATTCGACTCCGTCCGCCGGGTCGTGAACCCATGCGTCCGCAACGGGTGGGCATGTCGTCCGCTGGTTCCGCATCGCTGTGGCCGGGCGTCGGCGCCGCGGGTTAACCGCGTCGGTGTGGATGGGCGCCTCACGCCGCGGTCGTCGGATCCGTCGACTGCGAGTCTGGCTCCGGCACCTGGCGGGGCCGCGGGCGACGAGGCCGATGTGCCATCGTCTCGTCTTGTGCCGCGCCCGGATCCCCGCCGTCCACTTCACCGGCATCGTCGCCGTCGTCCTCGCGTGCACACGGCAGGAGGAGTGCGGGAGACGTGGAGCCACCGCTGTGAACGCCGCCATCATCCTCGCGTGCACACGGCAGGAGGAGCACAGCGGTCGGGCTGATGCGAACGCGGCTGCAAGCTCGTCGTGAGAGCAGCGGCAACGACGAGCTCACCACTCCTTCCTGCTGCGCCTGCTAGACCTCCAGGTGCATCTCTCCCCCCTCCCCCTCTCCCTCCCTAGAGAATCTGGACCTGGAGATTTTAGATTGTTCAATGTGGAATAGAAAACCCTAGCAACTTGGTGTGGTGTTCATAGAGAGGCAGATCCAGCTTTGCATTTTTTTCTCATGATGTTGTGTTCTTCAGTTTTGCATTGTGTGAATAGGTTAGAATTGAGGGGGTGGGTAGAACAAGATGTGTCCTAGGTATCTGCATAGTAGTTTTTGTTGCCTTCCTTAGCTTGTTGGGTACCTGTTTATTTTCTGTTTAGGAGGACCGATTTGTCCTGAGGCTGTGTCCTTTCTCGAGGAATTTTTTGTTCCTATCTAATACTAGGAGACAAATTGGTCTTTCTGCATATGCATTTGAATATGAGATGTGTCAAGATTGTTGGTCTACTTCTTTTGGTCTTACACTGACTCTGTCTTTGGTCAGGACAACTTGGAACAACTTGTGTGTCCCTCTCAGATTCCTACAGAAGAAAGGATACATCTTCTTTTCTATTGGATGGACAACAACATAACCACAACAATAGGTCTATCAGGTAATTGGCCATCTGTCTTTATCCATGTGTAGTTAGAACTTATATGTCAGATTGTGCAAACCACCTCGATTGTCATCTAAATATTATCATGATCTTTCTTTTTTTGTTTAGCCTAACAAAGGTCAAAATGCTTCTTCTTTTCAAAAAGTAATTTCTGATGTCAAGAGTTTGTGCCTCAAGGATCTCGTGCTCCTACTAATCTTTTCTGAACTTTGTTAATTTTGTCAGAAGAAGCAGGAGCGAAGCAAAGGCAGGATTCCATGGTGAGTTTGGAGTTTACCCTCTGTTCTTGGAAATTGAAATTGGCTCTCATGCGAGCGGCGACCTTTTCTTAGCCATGGTGAGTTTGAGGCTTACCCTGTGTTCTTGCTAGCCAAAATTGGTTTCTCATTGAATAATGTTCATCACACTGTACTCAAGAATACAAAGGAAGGTACCCAAATGTGATAGATCATGTGATAATTAGGAGTACCCCATGAGATGCTTTAGTGCTTTTGTGTGGCCCTTATGATGGGTGTTTTTGGATGAATAAATGGATCTGGTGAGAGATGAAGGCTAAAATAGAGGAAGGGGATTTTTGGATCTGCCTTTTTTTGCGGGTACCTTGTTGTCCAGGGGAGCGTTGGATCTAGCTAGGTTTTTTTCATACAGTATGGCTTTGTTGTTGAGGAGGGGGGTTAGGCCTGCCAAATTTCTTGAGGTCATACGATAATTAGGAGTACCCCACTAGATGCTTTTTTGTTTTAATGTGCCCCTGATTAATGTATGCACAATATATAGTTGTTTGTGGTGGTTTCTGTTTTAGTTTACAACAGCAATAAAGAGCAATTAGACATGACACTTGTTTCTCAGCCTTGATTGTTTGCTTCCGTGCATGCCTTATAGTCTTAAATCTTACATACTTGGTTAGGTTGATATTTCTGTTGCCTAATTCTATGCTGGCTATTTTTTACAGGCCTTACCTTGAGCTCTCTAGAATGATTGTTGTAGGTGTGCTCTCATCTTCGCGGCATTGTCCACCTCTCCCCTAAGCTCCGCTCAATTCCATGGCTAGGGCCTGCTCTGTGTGCGACAACATCTATCCCAAAAGTGTAGGAGTCCTTGGACAGAGTTGGACTTCCTTGTCGGCAACCTTGCCAATTCCATCTTGTTCGTAGGTATACCAGCTCCCTCTTGTTTGTCTTTTATTCTTTTGTGCAATTCATGATTTATGGACGGGTGATGTGCAATGTTCTTCATGGTAAATTTTTATATTGTTGCTTTATGGTCAATAAAGCTGCAAAAGCGGATGTGCAAATTTGAGACCAGTATAACGATACAGTGCTTGCTAAAAAATAATAACGGTGACATTAGTTGGTTCTCCTGATCTCTGAATGTATGTCTCATATGTGCATGCTGAGTAGATCTGTTTTTTTAAGTAAGACAAGAAAATTCTAAAGCCACCCTTCATGTGCATCGACTGATAAATCCATGTAATACTAAGGACCAAAATCGATTCTCATCAAATATAATTTCTTTCTCACCTTCCCTCACTGCTCAGTCTCTATTTCACTGTAGGACATGCCTGACGATAGTATGTAACCATAATTTGTTTTCCAGTTTTTGCTCTAATTTATCCCTGTAAAGAGTATCAACGTGCTCTAATTTATAGTGAGGTTTACTCCAGTATTACTAATCGTAGGTGTCACTTTATGCAAGTTATGTTGCTGATGGTAGGCGTCACTCTGGATTTTATAAAACATGATAAGAGCATGGAGATGGATTGCTGCATATATATACTGCCCACTCTGCCATTTTCTTGATCATGTGTGTAAATTTGAGCCACTGGTTTCATATGTCCTTTATTGTTGTTCCTTTTAATCTCCATATGAGATAGAAGATTCTGGTTGTGCTCTATTAACATGCTTGGGTTTTGTGTGTGTTTTGCAGAAAACATGGTAAGAGAAAGGATGGATTTATGCAAATTCATGTTGTTGATGCGGGATCGCGTCGGCCCTCCCTTGTGCTAGCCAGCCATCAGGAAGCTCCTGGATGTGCTATGCATGACCTCATCCTCGTGCTCATCGGTTGGATGGTGCAAGGCGCAACTCCGATGCAACGTCGTGGATGTGCGATGTAGGAAGCGGTTCCTTGCCGGCTGGACGGTGTTCAGGCGCCACCCCGGCGCCCACTGAGTACTACCTCAGCTACAACCTCCCTCGGTGAGCTCCATCTTCCTCCTGCTCTGCTTGCCTCTTGCATGGGACATGGCCAGGGCTACGATGATCGATTATGGCTGATATAGGCATGCTCTCGAGCAATTGAGGCACTTGTGGGTATTAATTTGGATCCCCTCATTTCTTTGAGCCATTTTGATCATGTTCTTATTTTAGTGGCTCTGTCCTTGGATGGTCATTTCTGATGAGTGATAACCAGGGCAGTTTCACCGTCATAAGAACATATTGATCTGGTGATCCATCGAGAAAGAAGAAACGAAGCACCTCACCTGGCTCCTCATAGCTCAGGCACTTTCGGCCGTCGGATCGGTTTCTTGATGCGATTCTGGCTGCCGGATCTCGCTCCGGATTGCGTAGGATCGAGCCAGAGCTCCTGTAGCCATTAATAGTTACTCCCGCGGTGAGATATATCGTGCCACCGCGTTTGAATCACATGCCCCATTGGTCGGAAGCCATTCTTGCTAGGGTGATGATGATTAGCCGTGGCTGAAATAAGTGTGCCTTTGAGCAATCGAGGCGCCTATGGGTATCAAGTTGGATCCTCCTCCTTGTCTCTAGAATCCTTTTTGATCCTGTGATACTTATTGTTCTGTCCTTGGATGGTCATTCTTGTTGAATGATAACCAGGGCAGCTCTACTGTATAAACAGATTGATCTGGTGAAAGAGATGATGGGGGTAGATTATATGATCGAGGAAAGGCGAATCTGAGCCCACTATGCATTGAACACTGAACCCTTCTAATTTTATTTAAAGGTGTTGCTTATTTATGCTCCAGTGTTTATAGCCGTCTTATGTAAAGATTTCTTCTCTCTCATACCTTTGATCTTTTATTGTTTGTTGTTGGTCCTTGATCTAATCTGGTTAAGAGTAAGTTGCACTTTGTTATTCTGGGATAAGCGATGGTTCAGGGTTCTACTTATTTCGGATTATCCTGACTATATGCTTGAATAGAAAATCTACGGTGTCTCAGGCATGTAAATCTAGCTCTTTTAGGCTTATCCTAACCATAGATTTATCCTAATCATATGTTCAGATAAAATAGTTCAGGTTCATATCTGTGCTCAATTTGAAATTAAAAATGGTATGTGCTTTTTGAATCTGCAATAGTTTCAGCCTATAGGCTTCACTTGTGCTTTTGAATCTGTAGTATTTTCAACTTGTTTTTGTTGTATGCTTGAACAGAATAACTCAAGTTTGCATTTATGTGTGCTAACAAATAAATAAGAGAAGCATTTGTTATGTTTGAAGCAACAATAGACTGTACAAGCTGGGGTGATTTTTGTCCTACCATACAAAATCAATGAGACAAACCGTTAGTTTTCAATCTCGCTTGTGCATTTCTTGTGTTTTATCTTATAGTTGTTGTTGCTATATGCTTTACTTTGAGAACAGATGGACTCTTTTATGTTGATCTCAAGAGAAATTTGCTTTTTAGTTTTTCTTAGATGTACTTTGATCTGCTGTGAGTCTTGTGGTCCCAATCAATATGTTTATTTTGGCTTAATTACGAGTTGTCATCCGACGTTGTCCGCACAACTAGGAGGGGGTGGAGATGAAATGGGGCCAAATGATCCCGCGGCAACAATAGCAGATCTAAATTCATGTTGCTAGGGTGCAAACTGACCTGAATTCGAGGAAAAATATGGGGATTAAAGTGCCATTTTTTCTACCAATTCCATATTTCAGCAGCTTTCAGAGACGCATCTTCCTTTTTCAGCAGCGTGCCTCTGTATCATTCAGCGGGCCTCTGTTTCGGAATAGTCATAGAAGATGATTTTTAGATTATTTATTTGGAAACATGTATTGCGCATACAACTGAAATCTCCTTATGTTCAAGTTTATTTCAACCACCCTTGGATCCCTTAGTATGATTACTTATATAACCTCATGGTGGAAGCAAGTTTTTTTTGTTTCCCTTCAGTCATTTTCGTCATGTGAAATGAGCCACTCTAAACTGTAATGTAGCTTGAGTATTTATCTATACATGAAGTCTACAAGTGTCTCTTCCCTGTGTTTTAAGGTCAAGTATTAGCCAACACATATGGGAAGGTAACATAATTTCATCTCATTTTGTCTTCTTGCACCATGGTCCTATTTTTGTGTAATTATTTTGCATCGTTCCAGTTTGCTGTATGCAGATGCTTATTTTGCAGTCTCACAATCCAACTGTAATAGTAGGGAGAAAGATGATGCTATTGTGCTTTATGTCGCAATTCAAAATCTAGAGTCACACTTTTGGTTGATTAATATTTCTGAACCATAATGATTATTCCTCTTTGTTTTATTATATTGTTAGCCAATTAAAAAGAAGTTATTGTAGGTTTATATTTTTTTCTGTACGATATATATTATGCGAGGTATTTCTAACGCATCTTGATGTTATTTTAGAATCATCTGACTAGAGTCTTGGTCCTTTGAGTTTGGTTAACTAAAGCATCTGTTATATCGGATATCAAATTATCTACACTTGTACTTAAGATGTAATGTAGCATACTATATTTTCTTTTGTTTGCTTGGTGAGGATTCATCCAGACCTGATCACATGATTATTTGGTGATCGGTTGACATGGTATATTTGTTTATACCTGCCAGGGGGGGTGCAAAACTGGATGGTGGCTCTGTTGTTCTCGGTGATGATCTTGCTGCTACCTCTAGGTATATGGCTTTGATTTGAAGCAAGTGTCTAACAGTATATGCGTCATTGCTGCCTTCTTTTACATGCTCGTTGTTTGTCCATGAAGTAAATCAACTGATGACCTGGCGGCAGAAGGAGATGGCTCCAATGTGGCTAAAAGGCTCAAGCTGTAGTTCAGGCGGCATTGGAGAGCCTATTTTTTTGGTGTGTCTGTCCACTGCCTTTTCTATCATTGACTACCTTTTGTGCTATACCCAATTTGGTTTTCATTTTAGCTTCTGTTTTTTCAGGATCACACTGTTGGTTATGTGCGTGCTCGAAGTGATCACCTAGCGAATGGACATCTCGACGCGGGTTAGACGGTGAAGCTTCGCTCTAGGTCTATTGTCCCTTTTGTTCGTGTCATGCTGTTTATGAATCGATGTTCTGTTCCGCCGACCCCGGGAAACTTTAGTTAGTGTGGTGTTCGCGAAAGACTAATGGCTGTTAGTACTCGGATCTGAATTGGTCTTTGCTTTTGTGTGGGGTCTGTTTAGCTGTTGGTTGCTGGTGAATGTAAGGACATAATTGACTGGCTTATTTAGTATGCTCGTAATGGATTCTATTTCATGTCTCCTCGCTTGTTTTACATGTAACACTGTGCCTGTCGATACTGTGCTTGATCCTGTCTTATAATCTGATGTTGATCTTGAGATCCATTGTGTTTTACTTCTATCGCTATTCAATGTTTATTTTATTTTATTATGATCCTGTGTAAGTGCAAATGCTATACTTGAGTTTCTACTGACATATTGTTACATGCTTCGACAGAACGTTGAGACCGGCACCCTCGCGCCATGGCGCGATCCCGATCTAGTGACTTGTTATATGGACTTAATCGGTGCTTTATTTATACAATGGGGACGAAAACAGAAAACCTTCCACTGATAGGCGACCATGTTTTCACAGGATTTCTCTGCATTCCCACTTCTGATATCTCCAGGTCTTGTCACCAAATTTTTTCCCCGGTTGATAGAACGTTGACGTCCCGCTATTGACACTTGAAAAAGCTGCTTTCAAGGTCTCGTCGAAAGGAATGCCCATAGCTTACAACTCAAGAGTGCAGGTCTTCTCAGGAATAGTAAGTCAGAGGCTCTAACATGGGTAGCCGCGGGTGCAAAAAAATTGTGTGTAATCATGCCGCGAGAGTAGGCTTCTTGCTTCGGTGGTTTCGCACATGGGTGTTATAACCCGAACTCCAACTCTTTTCCCCACTTAATTAATGAATGAGACAAGCCTTTTGCCTCCTTTTAAAAAAAGTCTCGTCGCTTCGGTCAATCACTTGAGTCTAAGACTTTTTTTCTGAACTATAAGCCTTGAGATATTTTGACAGCCCCATCATATTTTACAAGATGAAGTATATTAGAATTTGTTTCACCGTATGTCACTGAAATTACTATCGGAAAACATCAGAGCCGGAGCGGCTCCCTCCCTCTCTAATGCTGCCATTGTGTCTGTGAAAGATCAAAAGATTTCGTCTCAAACTTTGCTTGAAGGGCTTCGGATCTGGGATGTTGAGGGATGGGATTGGCAAGTTAACCAGATTTCGGACTATGAATTCTCTATTGTGTTCCCTTCCAAGGACTGCCTTCGGATGATTGCTTCATGCACTAGCTTTACCCTTCCCCTCAACCTACTGTTGGTGTTTGTGAAGCCGGCCTCTTGCAGTGGAAAGGCGGTTGGTCCTCTTTCTCAGGTCTGGGTGTTGGTGGACGATTTGCCAGCGGGGCTTCGTTCTTCTGCCTTTCTCATGGCGTTTGGTGTTCTGATTGGGAAGCATGTGGAGGTGGATCTGGAGTCTTTGGATAAGGTTGGTCCTGCTAGGATTAAGATTTGATGCGTGGATCCGCTTTGTGTTCATGGAGCTATCGATGTTTTCCCGTCTCCCAGTGGTGTCAGACTCCGTGTTCAGGTGGAAGGGGCGGTCGCTTTCCAACCCCCAACCCCTCCTCCTCCCCCATCCAACCCCTCCGACAAGCATGACAAGGAGGGAGATGTCTCTGCTGGTGGTCAAAACAAAAGTGATGGCTCTAATCTGCGTTTCACCCAATCTGAGTGGGATGGGCTGGCTGAGTCGGAGCGGGAGTTGTTTCATTCCCAGGCTCCTGCTGGCACGGCTCCTCATGAGCCGGTGGCGACCCCCGCTGCTGATCCCCTGGTGCTTGCTGCTGATGATGTGCTTCTGAAGAACCAGCCTGTTTCGGCCACCCCCATTTCCGGTGCCTGCTCCAACCTTCCGGTTCGCCCTTTCTCCCCCACTCGCTCCGGGATTGAGGATTTGCCTGTTTCCCCTGGCTGTGATGAGGTGGGAGCCCAGTCTAAGAGAAAGAAGAAATCTTTTGTGCGCAAGTTCTCGGCTAAGAGCAGGAATTCCTCGGGCTCCAAACAGTCCATGACTGGTGTTTGTCGCCGCCTCGACAAGGACCTCGGCTCGATGTCTCGCTCCGGACTGGTCCCGGCTTCTTCCGTGGCTCATTCTCCTGCGGTTCGGTCGCCCGCGTCTACGACTTGCAAGGGTAGGCGGGTTGCTGATGCGGGTGGATCCATCATGGAGCGGGCGGAGAGGCGGGTTGCTGCTAAGGATCTTCCCCCTTCAAGTAACCATCTTGGCTCTTTCCCTTCTTCTTCCCCGATTCGGCTAGTTTTACCGTCTCTTTCTGATGATCTCTTGTTAAGTATTATGTCTGATGTGGGTGTGTCGGTTGATCCCGAAGTTGGTTCACCTGTTTCTCTTCTTTCTACTATTCGGGCTAACAAGTTGGCCCAGGCGGCCATTGCTAAAGCTAAAGAGACCATTGCCTCTTCGGCTGCTGCTTCTGTAGGAATCCGGGCTCAGGGTGCGGGTGTGGAGGTTGGTAGTGGCCAACACCAGCCTAGCACCTCCAGAAAGGGCCCTGCTAAACGATCTAAACCCTGCGCGGTTCCTAGCAGGTCGAGCCTCCGCATTAAAAATTTGTCTTATAAATGAAAGCCCTCTTCTGGAACATTAGAGGTTTCGGTGCTAGGGGGCGCCGTGACCAAATTAAGGACTTGGTGCGTGCGAATAATATCAATTTGGTGGGGATGGTTGAAACCTTTAAAGAGTCCTTCTCCCCTAATGAACTGTCGTCTATTGCGGGCATGGATAGATTTGATTGGCATGTGTTACCTGCGTCGGGCCATTCGGGGGATCCTCATTGGCTCAAAAAAAGATGTTTTCGATTTCATTGCCTTTGATCATGGTATCTTCTGGGCCAGCACAATTGTTTGTCACAAATCCCTTAATTTGTTGTGGGAGTTCATTGTAGTGTATGGGCCGGCAGATCACTCGTTGTCTTCCTTATTTCTGAACAAGTTGTCTGATAAGATTGAGGCCTGCAATCTACCGATGGTTATCGGTGGGGACTTCAACCTCCTTCGTTTCCCCTCTGATAAAAGTAATGACAATTTCTCTTGACCTCTGGCTAATGCCTTCAATGACTTTATTAGCTCCAATGCCATCTGCGAGCTCCCTAGGGTTGGAGCCCTTTTCACTTGGTCTAACCATCAGGCCAACCCGATCAGATCAGTTCTTGATAGAGTTTTCATTTGTCCTAGGTGGGACTCGCTATTTCCCCGGGCCTCCCTCGTCGTGAAAAGTATCGTTGGATCCGACCATACTCCTCTTCTTATGGATGATGGGATGCATCAACATAGACCTCCTGCTAGGTTCCAATTTGACGCTTCCTAGCTGTTGGTCGAAGGCTTTATTGATATGCTGGCTTTGAAGATTACCCTCCTTCTCTCCTCCAATGCTCGCCCCTTTGGTCCTTTAGACGATTGGCACTCTTGCTCCTACTGTTGTAAATATGCCCTAGAGGCAATAATAAATTAGGTATTATTATATTTCCTTGTTCATGATAATCGTTTATTATCCATGCTATAATTGTATTGATAGGAAACTCAGATACATGTGTGGATACATAGACAACACCATGTCCCGAGTAAGCCTCTAGTTGACTAGCTCGTTGATCAATAGATGGTTACGGTTTCCTGACCATGGACATTGGATGTCGTTGATAACGGGATCACATCATTAGGAGAATGATGTGATGGACAAGACCCAATCCTAAGCCTAGCACATAGATCGTGTAGTTCGTATGCTAAAGCTTTTTCAAATGTCAAGTATCTTTTCCTTAGACCATGAGATTGTGCAACTCCCGGATACCGTAGGAATTCTTTGGGTGTACCAAACGTCACAACGTAACTGGGTGTCTATAAAGGTGCACTACAGGTATCTCCGGAAGTGTCTGTTGGGTTGGCACGAATCAAGACTGGGATTTGTCATTCCGTGTAAACGGAGAGGTATCTCTGGGCCCACTCGATAGGACATCATCATAATGTGCACAATGTGACCAAGGGGTTGATCACGGGATGATGTGTTACGAAACGAGTAAAGAGACTTGCCATTAACGAGATTGAACAAGGTATCGGTATACCGACGATCGAATCTCGGGCAAGTACAATACCGTTAGACAAAGGGAATTGTATACGGGATCGATTGAGTCCTTGACATCGTGGTTCATCCGATGAGATCATTGTGGAACATGTGGGAGCCAACATGGGTATCCAGATCCCGCTGTTGGTTATTGACCAGAGAACGTCTCGGTCATGTCTACATGTCTCCCGAACCCGTAGGGTCTACAAACTTAAGGTTCGATGACGCTAGGGTTATAAAGGAAGTTTGTATGTGGTTACCGAATGTTGTTCGGAGTCTCGGATGAGATCCCGGACGTCACGAGGAGTTCCGGAATGATCCGGAGGTAAAGATTTATATATGGAAAGTTGTTGTTCGGGTTCCGGGAAAAGTTCGGGTTTTTCGGTATTGTACCGGAAGCTTCGGAAGGTTCGGAGGATTCGGAGGGGTCCGGAAATTGTTCCACCACGTCAATACAGTAGCATGGGCTGTGGGGCGCCCTAGCCTTAATGGGCTAGGGGCACCAGCCCCAAGGCCCATGCGCATGGGGAGGAAAACCCTAAGGGGAGGGCCTCCACTTGACTTGGGAGACACCTCCCCCTTGGCGCCGCCCCTCCTCGATTGGATCCGAGGGGCCGCCCCACCTCCTTGCCCCTATATATATGGGGGTGGGAGGCAGCCGCACCACAAGTTCTCGGCGCAGCCTCCCCTCTCCCAAGTACTCCTCCTCTCCGCGGTGCTTGGCGAAGCCTGCAGATTGCCACGCTCCTCCACCACCACCACGCCGTTTGTGCTGCTGCTGGATGGAGTCTTCCTCAACCTCTCCCTCTCTCCTTGCTGGATCAAGGCATGGGAGGCGTCACTTGGGCTGTACGTGTGTTGAACGCGGAGGTGCCGTCCGTTCGGCACTAGGATCTCCGGTGATTTGGATCACGGCAGTCGACTCCTTCAACCCCATTCTCTTGAGCGCTTCCGCTTAGCGATCTACAAGGGTATGTAGATGCACTCTCCTTCCCTCGTTGCTGGTTTCTCCATAGATAGATCTTGGTGACACGTAGGAAAATTTTGAATTTCTGCTACGTTCCCCAACAGTGGCATCATGAGCTAGGTCTATTGCGTAGATTCTTTGCACGAGTAGAACACAAAGTAGTTGTGGGCGTTGATTTTGTTCAATATGCTTACCGTTACTAGTCCAATCTTGTTTCGACGGTATTGTGGGATGAAGCGGCAGACCGACCTTACACGTACTCTTACGTGAGACAGGTTCCACCGATTGACATGCACTTGGTGCATAAGGTGGCTAGCGGGTGCCAGTCTCTCCCACTTTAGTCGGAACGGATTCGATGAAAAGGGTCCTTATGAAGGGTAAATAGCAATTGGCATATCACGTTGTGGTTTTGCGTAGGTAAGAAACGTTCTTGCTAGAAACCCATAGCAGCCACGTAAAACATGCAACAACAATTAGAGGACGTCTAACTTGTTTTTGCGGGGTATGCTATGTGATGTGATATGACCAAGAAGAATGTGATGAATGATATGTGATGTATGAGATTGATCATGTTCTTGTAATAGGAATCACGACTTGCATGTCAATGAGTATGACAACAGGCAGGAGCCATAGGAGTTGTCTTTATTTATTGTATGACCTGCGTGTCATTGAACAACGCCATGTAATTACTTTACTTTATTGCTAACCGGTAGCCATAGTAGTAGAAGTAATAAGTTGGCGAGACAACTTCATGGAGACACGATGATGGAGATCATGATGATGGAGATCATGGTGTCATGCCGGTGACGATGATGATCATGGAGCCCCGAAGATGGAGATCAAAAGGAGCAAAATGATATTGGCCATATCATGTCACTATTTGATTGCATGTGATGTTTATCATGTTTATGCATCTTGTTTACTTAGAACGACGGTAGTAAATAAGATGATCCCTTACAACAATTTCAAGAAGTGTTCTCCCCTAACTGTGCACCGTTGCTAAAGTTCATCGTTTCGAAGCACCACGTGATGATCGGGTGTGATAGATCCTTACGTTCACATACAACGGGTGTAAGACAATTTTACACATGCAAAACACTTAGGGTTAACTTGACGAGCCTAGCATGTACAGACATGGCCTCGGAACACAGAGACCGAAAGGTTGAGCATGAGTCGTATGGAGGATACGATCAACATGAAGATGTTCACCGATGATGACTAGTCTGTTTCACGTGATGATCGGACACGACCTAGTTGACTCGGATCATGTAATCACTTAGATGACTAGAGGGATGTCTATCTGAGTGGGAGTTCATAAGATGAACTTATTTATCCTGAACATAGTCAAAAGATCTTTGAAAATTATGTAAATGGCTCGCGCTTTAGTTCCTTTGTATAGATATGTTCCTAGAGAAAATATAGTTGAAAGTTGACAATAGCGATTATGCGGACAGTAGAAAGCTTATGTCCTTAATGCACCGCTCAGTGTGCTGAACCCCAAACGTCGTTTGTGGATGTTGCGAACATCAAACATACACGTTTTGATAACTACGTGATAGTTCAATTAAACGGTTTAGAGTTGAGGCACCAAAGACGTTTTTGAAACGTCGCGGAACATATGAGATGTTTTGAGGGCTGAAATTGAGATTTCAGGCTCGTGCCCACGTCAAGAGGTATGAGACCTCCGACGATTTTCTTAGCCTGCAAACTAAGGGAGAAAAGCTCAATCGTTGAGCTTGTGCTCAGATTGTCTGAGTGCAACAATAACTTGAATCAAGTGGGAGTTGATCTTCCAGATGAGATAGTGATGTTTCTCCAAAGTCATTGCCACCAAGCTGCTAGAGCTTCGTGATGAGCTATAACATATCAGGGATAGATATGATGATCCTTGAGGTATTCACGATGTTTGACACATGAAAGTAGAAATCAAGAAGGAGCATCAATTGTTGATGGTTGGTGAAACCACTAGTTTCAAGAAGGGCAAGGGCAAGAAGGGATACTTCATGAAGCGGCAAATCAGCTGCTGCTCTAGTGAAGAAACCCAAGGTTGAACCCAAACCGAGACTAAGTGCTTCGTAATAAGGGGAACAACCAACGGGCGGAACCCTAGATACTTGGTAGATGAGAAGGCTGGCAAGGTCGATAGAAGTATATTGGATATACATTATGTTAATGTGTACTTTACTAGTACTCCTAGTAGCACCAGGTATTAGATACCGGTTCGGTTGCTAAGTGTTAGTAACTCGAAATAAAAGCTACGGAATAAACGGATACTAGCTAAAGGTGAGCTGACGATATGTGTTGGAAGTGTTTCCAAGGTTGATGTGATAAAGCATCGCACGCTCCCTCTACCATTGAGATTTGGTGTTTGCGTTGAGCATAGACATGATTGGATTATGTCTATCGCAATACGGTTATTCATTTAAGGAGAATAATGGTTACTCTATTTATTTGAATAATACCTTCAATGGTCTTGCACCTAAAGGAATGGTTTATTGAATCTCGATCGTAGTGATACACATTTTCATGCCAAAAGGATATAAGATAGTAATGATAGTACCACTTACTTGTGGCACTGCCATGTAAGTCATATTGGTGTAAAACGAATGAAGAAGCTCCATGTTGATGAATCTTTGGACTCACTCGTTTTGAAAAGTTTGAGACATGCGAACCATGTCTATTGGTGTATACGCATGAAGAAACTCCATGCAGATGGATCGTTTGGACTCACTTGATTTGAATCACTTGAGATATGCAAATCATACCACATGGGCAAGATGACTAAAAGCCTCGTTTTTCAAAGAAATGGAACAAGATAGCAACTTGTTGGAAGTAACACATTTTGATGTGTGCAGTCCAATGAGTCTTTGAGGCATCTGATGAATATCGTTATGTTCTTACTTCACGATGATTCGAGTAGATGTAGAGTATATTTACTTGATGAAACACAAGTCTGAATTATTGAATGGTTCAAGTAATTTCAGAGTAAAGTTGAAGATCATCGTGACAAGAGGATGAAATGTCTATGATATGATCATAGAGATGAGTATCTGAGTTACGAGCTTTGGCACGCAATTAAGACATTGTGGAAATTGTTTCACAATTAATACCGCCTGGAACACCATAGTTTGATGGTGTGTCCGAACATCATAGTTGCACCCTATTGGATATGGTGCGTACCATGATGTCTCTTATCGAATTACCACTACCGTTTATGGGTTAGGCATTAGAGACAACCACATTCACTTTAAATAGGGCACCACGTAATTCCGTTGAGATGACACTGTCGTGGATTTGTCACGGCAGATGTCCTTAGTGTCAGGACTTAGTCGCGAGGCCAACGCATCTATGTGGTAGCTTGAGAGGGGTTTGAGTGGAATCGAGAGACGCAGCACAAGACAGGGATTTAGACAGCTTCGGGCCCCGGGAAACATCATCCGGTAAGAACCCTACATGCTGTTTGAGGCTAGGTCTCATTATCATCATGAGGGAGTCGCCGTAAACCGGCTCTCCTCTTTGTGTCTAGCCCTAGAGATTATTGCTTCTAACTCGTCCCTCTTTGGGGAGCCCTGCCCCTCCTTATATATGTTGAAGGGGCGGTTTACATGACTAGTCCTAGTTGGACTAGGATTGTTCTATTACAAGTGGAGTCCTAGTCTTGCTTCCTTTGTAGGAGAATAGTCCTTATGCTTTCCTCATAAACCGGCCCACCATAGTTGAACCGGCCTTCTGGGCCTTGGGCCTTGTCATCCGTCTGTCCCGCCCGCCGGGTTACTAATGAACCACCAAGACCGGGCGGGTTACCAGTGAGTCGTCCAGTCCGGCCGGGTTAAACTTCCGGCCGGTTTACACATGAGGTATATCCCCGACATTAGCCCCCAGTTTAATTTGGATTTATCCATGTTAAACTGATCCTGTAAAATAAACACAAGAACAAACTTGATAGGTTGTGCTCCGGGTTAAGAATTCTTGTAGACCGGCACCTGATCGTCCTTAAGTCCTTGTCATTTCCTCCTTCTAGAAAATCCGGGTCAATAAGCCAGCTTCATAATCAATTTGCTGACATTGGTTTGTCACAGAGAAATATTGTGAATAATAACTTCTTTGACTCAGCTCCCAATGATTTAACAAAAATATTGGTCCTTGAAATCCTCATCTGGTCTTCAGCCGGTTTAAGAATGTAGAACTTTGCCGGTTTACAAATATTGATGGCACCAGATCATAACTGTTTGTTAACATCAGCCTTTGAAAATATACCTCTTATATGCCTATCACTTGTAGCCCCCAAGTCTTAAGAAGGTAGCATAGCAACAGCTTAAGACTTGCTTCAATATAAATATCACAATCTTGAAGAAATCCAGGTTGTTCATCTCAATCACTAGCCAGAATTGAGTATTCCCCATATGTAGCCCCCAAGTGCGGGTTGTCATGCTTGCAGTAACCTGGGACTTGTAATGTCTTGATGCTCATAAAAAACTTCAACCAGTGTAGCCCCCAAGGGCCGGTTCAGTAAGATAATATTGAGCTGGGACTTGATATATACTTCAATGAAAATAACACCATATGATGTAACCCCCATCATGGGGCTTGAATCCACGTCCACAAGGTTAAGAGCCTTGTGCTTTACCAACTGAGCAGTGGACCCTTCAATATAATGAATAAAAAATCTTTGTACCTTGAATTTGTTTAACAGGAGCAATTGGTAGCCCCCAAGTGTCATGGTGCATGCTTGCAGCGACATGAGACTTGCATATTTGATGTAATCTCAACTTCAATAATGTAGCCCCCAAGTGCCGGGTTGTAAGCCTGCAGCAACTCGGGACTATTCCTCCAATTGTAGAATAAAAGCCATATCCATTGATAACATAATATCCATTGCGCTAAAGCGACTTTGAAAACCTCAATCATAATATTAATAACCATAATAAAAATCCAGCCATGTTGGCTATTCAAGATAATATAATCCGGTATGAAAACCTTATTCATCCAATATCATAATGAAATTTCAGCCAAGTTTGGCTATTTGAATAATATAACCCAATCATTTATAAGCGCATGATTCCAATGGCGCAATCCAAATATATGCTGGCGACTTATAGTCGAAACCAGACCGGGCCGATAGTCTCCGGATTATAACTCGATCGTGTACTGACCACTTGTAGTTGAAAGCTGAGCCGGGTTGATAAACACCGGTTTACTCCATAATAGGATGGTAACAGAAAATCAAACTGGGCAGATAACCTCCGGATTAAGATTTAACCGTGTTCCGTCAATTTGTAATTGACAGTTGAACCGGATTAAAACGTTGTCGGTTTAAAAAACGCAACAAAAATCGAATAACAGTTATGAAAAAGATATGGAAACAAAGGCAATAACTCTTTGCAAAAGAAAAGCTTCATGGAGCTGGTCAGATGGCATTACCATGGTCAGACGCAACCAAGCCCCCCGAAGGCGTAGCGATGGTGCTAGTCGGCCAGGTCCCCAAAAGACTCGTGGCGAGTACGCCGGCCAAGTGGCATGACATTGGTTCGGGTTCGACCAAGCCTCCAAGTGACGCTGGCCCTATTGGCCGACCAAGAGGCGTGACCGGTTCAGACGTGACCGTGTCCCCAAATGATCTGGTGGCTTACGCCTGTCAAGAGGTGTTGCGTTGGTTCGGATACGACCAAGCCCCCCAAGTGATATTGTGGCATTGCGCCGACCAAGAGGTGTGACTATGGTTCGGATATGACCAAGCCCCCAAGTGATCAATAATATGATAAACCAATAAGGCATGATACCCATGTTTGAACCGCGCATCATGGCAGCAGGTCCTCTTTGGCACCCTTTAATTTTTTGCAAGAGATAGATCCTTCTTGAACCGGACATTCTTAAACCGGATATTGAGAGCTTCAAAGCTTTGTGGGAGATATCTTCCCCTTCAACCGGATATTAAACCGAATCCTTCTTTTAAGCGGAAATTTTCGACGGCCTTTAAACTCAAACTTGTGAGAAGTTAATTCCTTTTTGAACCGGACACTCTTAAACCGGATTTGAGAGCTTCAGTGAGACTGGCTTCCCTTGAGCCGGATTTCAAACCGGAATCCTTTCTGATGACCCGAATCTTCTTCTTTGAGCCGGGATTTTGTAACTGTCATATACTTTCTAAGCCGGAATTTTCCTGACGGTCTTCAAATAACAGTAGCCTCCGGGACCGGGTTATCTTTCCCTCCATTGTCCTGGGGTTTTAAAATTTGCTGAAACTGGCAAGACTTGTTGCGTCATATCATCGTAGCCCCCGAGTCTCAAGGTGACTCGAAGAGTTGGCTTGAGATTCTCCATATTTGACCGTGATATAAACCGGTATAACTTGTATGTCATTGGTGTTGATAGCATGATGTGAATCCACAGAAGGTTGAGGTGACTGCGGCGGGCTATAAATGATCCCGTATGAGCCGTGTCAGCAACTCGGCCAATGGTTCCTTCCAACTGGCGATTTGAAGTTAACCAAACTGTAGTGGCGGCGACTTGTGCGCCTGCCCATTGAACCATCCAGTGCAGATGGCGGTTGATGACAATTTGCCTCCAATTTGAAAGAAAGCCGGGCTACCCAAGCTGTGACTTGCTCATACTTCAATAAACAGCCCATGCAGATAAGTGCGGCCCGGTATGTTGATGTAGACCAGGCCGTGAGAAATGGACGGAAAGGATGACCTCCGCGTCAGAAGTGGCTCAAACAGATGAACCGGCCGCGGTGTTGTAAATCGGCGCGGACGGGCAAGTTAACCACGTCGTTTTGATATAGTAAACAATTGTCCTGCATCAACAATGTTGCAGACCAAGACAAAGATAAACTGCTCTTTGACAAAAATAATATGTGCCCATAAAATATATTTAAAATGGATATCACCTGATGTGTCAGGCCAGGAATGATCCGCCATGAAGTTGATGATCACCAGGTTAAGTTGAAATTAATCACGGCCGAGTCGGCCGCGGGGGTTGTAAACCGGCGCGGACGGAGAGTCGCCTGCTGGCGTTATAAACCGGCGCAGACGGAGAATCGGCCGCATGTTGATGTAAACCGGACCACAGGGACGGTGACTTGCTCACGCTCATTCATTAGGTGGCATGATACGGACGAAACGCCAGTGCAGAATGTTGCTAGCGCGTGCTCCGTGCCCGTAATATAACGCCTTTATTTGTGATGAACAATTGTTCTGCGTCAAAAAATATCACACGCCAAAGTAATTATTCACACAAAAATTAATATATGCTGTGAAAACAAAACGGACGGATATCACCTGATTTGTTCGGTTGAGAGATGATCTTTGCGCGTCCATAGTTTAACTGGGATACGGAGCCCCAGCAGCAACGTGAACGTGCTATTCTGTGGATCTAGCATTCCGTCTGATCTGATATTACCACTAGTAGATCACCACGGGTGCTAAACTGTTCGAGCTTTGTTCCTTCCTGACGAACAAGCTGTTTGCTTCTTACTGTTCAATCCCGATAATGATCGACGTATCATGTCTTTTGTAGTCAGTTGAGCAGACCGGCTGCATCCTCTGCTCAGCCATAGTACAGAACCGCAGAGAAGCTGGCTCGAAGCAAAGCAAACCGTGCTGAGCCACGGCGACGCACGCATTGGGCAGTGGCCGCTCGCAGCGGTGGAGTAGCGGCAAGGACAAGCGATCCGCTGTCTCCGGCGGCTCGGAAGGCAGGGGTGCGTTTGACGGTTTGGGGGCGCATCCAGGATGGCCCGGCGCCGGCTCATTGGCAGCGAGATGAGCAGGGCCGGCTCGCCGTGCTCGGGAGCCGGGTCGCCTCAGTGGAGGCGCGGCGCAGAGGGCCGTGGCGATTTGGGCGTTGAGGCCGCAACATCAGAACGGCGGTGGTGCGACACCGGCTCAGACACAGCCAATGAGAAACCAGATCGAAGCCACGGCGGTCGGGGCGGCTCGGGATCTGATAGGGCAGCGACTTGCAGGCGCGGCCCAGCGGGGCGGCTCCAGATGAGGCATTGCGAGGGGCGCGGTTTAGCGACGAAACGAGGCAGAGGAGCGGCGGGTTGATGCATCCGCGATGGTGGAAGCGCACTGGCCATGGTAGAATTGTCATAGAACACGCGAGGCCGGTCGGCAAGTCGGCCGAATCCGAGTCGATCCCCGTGCTCATCCTGGTCGTTGTCGGTTTGACCCTGTTCTGGTATTGACCAAGGGCAGACCGTAGGGATAACAGGCAAAGCATGCGTCCATTGGTTTATACTGCTCTATATAGCAATTTTTACAACTGGTAATCTGCCTTGGTTCACTTGGCATCTGATGGTAAAAAACAAAAGTTGGAGTCATATCCTGTACTAGTGCCTCCACACGTCATAGTGGACAACGGAATATTTTTGGTCTCTCTGGAAAGAATCAATGACTAGTCAAATCTGAAATTGTGGCCGCAGAATCAAAACAACTGTCTCGGGACTTGACGCGACCTCACATATTCCGGTTTGGAATAGAAGCAGCAGCAATGCTGGTGCACGCGACGGCGCGTACGTACCCATTGATATAGCAATACTTGACCTCCACTTGATTTATCTTTGTATCCATGTGGATTAGCAGCACCAAGCAGCCTTGGGACTTGAACCTGTAATCCAGCCACAACAACTTTATGGAACTCGGCGGATCGGACAGCGGAAACCTTTGGTTTGTTTCGATCGAAATTTTGACCTGACAGATTGCATGACTTGGCGAAACAAATCCTCCGTCGGGTTCGACTGATCATCTCGCGTCGGCAGCGTGTAAAACGCAAAACCCTAATTCTTTTAATCTCAATCTCGTATGTTACTCCGACAGCTTGCCACGGAGACGATGTATATTCTTCTGCGCCGGTTCTTTTTCTCTGGCTCATTACGAGCTTCTCGATCCTTTAAAGAGATCCCTCCAAGAACTCAACACCAACGTGCGCAGGCCCCACGGTGGGCGCCAACTGTCGTGGATTTGTCACGGCAGATGTCCTTAGTGTCAGGACTTAGTCGCGAGGCCAACGCATCTATGTGGTAGCTTGAGAGGGGTTTGAGTGGAATCGAGAGACGCAGCACAAGACAGGGATTTAGACAGCTTCGGGCCCCGGGAAACATCATCCGGTAAGAACCCTACATGCTGTTTGAGGCTAGGTCTCATTATCATCATGAGGGAGTCGCCGTAAACCGGCTCTCCTCTTTGTGTCTAGCCCTAGAGATTATTGCTTCTAACTCGTCCCTCTTTGGGGAGCCCTGCCCCTCCTTATATATGTTGAAGGGGCGGTTTACATGACTAGTCCTAGTTGGACTAGGATTGTTCTATTACAAGTGGAGTCCTAGTCTTGCTTCCTTTGTAGGAGAATAGTCCTTATGCTTTCCTCATAAACCGGCCCACCATAGTTGAACCGGCCTTCTGGGCCTTGGGCCTTGTCATCCGTCTGTCCCGCCCGCCGGGTTACTAATGAACCACCAAGACCGGGCGGGTTACCAGTGAGTCGTCCAGTCCGGCCGGGTTAAACTTCCGGCCGGTTTACACCGCGGGGTATATCCCCGACAGACACCGTATGAACTATGGTTTAGAGAAAGCTAAGCTGTCATTTCTTAAAGGTTTGGGGCTGCGACGCTTGTGTGAAAAAGTTTCAGGTTGATAAGCTCGAACCCAAAGCGGATAAAATGCATCTTCATAGGACACCCAAAACAGTTGGGTATACCTCCTAATTCAGATCCGAAAGCAATAGGGATTGTTTCTTGAATCGGGTCCTTTCTCGAGGAAAAGTTTGTCTCGAAAAGTTGAGTGGGAGGATGGTGGAGACTTGATATGGTTATTGAACCGTCACTACAACTAGTGTGTAGCGAGGGCACGTGAAGTTGTTCTGTGGCACCTACACCAATTGAAGTAGAAGCTTATGATAGTGATCATGAAACTTGGATCAAGTCACTACTGTACCTCGTGGGGTGACAAGGATGCGTCTTCGCTTGAGTGGTACAATAATCTTGTCTTGAAGGTCATGTTGCTAGACAACAATGAACCTACGAGCTATGGAGAAGCAATGGTGGGCCCAAATTTCGACAAATGGTTAGAAGCCATGAAATCCGAGATAGGATCCATGTATCAGAACAAAGCATGGACTTTGGTGTACTTGCCCGATGATCGGCAAGCCATTGAGATAAATGGATCTTTAAGAAGAAGACGGACGTGGACGGTGATGTCACCGTCTATGAAGCTCGACTTGTGGCGAAGAGTTTTTCACAAGTTCAAGGAGTTGACTACGATGAGATTTTTGTTGGGGAACGTAGTAATTTCAAAAAAATTCCTACGCACACGCAAGATCATGGTGATGCATAGCAACGAGAGGGGAGAGTGTTGTCTACGTACCCTCATAGACCGAAGCGGAAGCATTAACGCAACATAGAGGAAGTAGTCGTACGTCCTCCCGGTCCAACCGATCCAAGCACCGTTACTCCGGCACCTCCGAGTTCTTGACACACGTACAGCTCGATGACGCACCCCCGATCTCCGATCTAGCAGAGGCGCGGGGGGGAGTTCCGTCAGCACGACGGCATGGTGACGATCTTGATGTTCTCCTGTCGCAGGGCTTCGCCTAAGCACCACTACAATATGACCGAGGTGTAATATCGTGGAGGAGGGCACCGCACACGGCTAAGGAACGATCTCAATGATCAACTTGTGTGTCTAGGGTGCCCCCCTGCCCCCGTATATAATGGAGGGAGGGAGGAGGTGGCCGGCCCAAGGGGGACGCGCGCCATAGGGGGGCAAACCTACTCCAAGTAGGTTTGCCCCCCCCCCTTTCCTATTCGGAGTAGGAGTAGGAAGGAAGAGGGGGGAGGAGAGAAGGAAAGGGGGGCCGGCCCAACTCCCAATTCGGATTGGGCTTGGGGGGGCGCGCCCCCTCCCTTGCTCCTTCTCCCTCCCTTCCACTAAGGCCCAATAAGGCCCATATACTTACCGGGGGGTTCCGGTAACCTCTCGGAGCTCCGGTATATTCCCAAACTCTCCCGGAACCTTTCCGGTGTCCAAATATATCCGTCCAATATAGCAATCTTTATGTCTCGACCATTTCGAGACTCCTCGTCATGTCCGTGATCACATCCGGACTCAAACAACCTTCGTACATCAAAATACATAAACTCATAATATAACTGTCATCGAAACCTTAAGCGTGCGGACCCTACGGTTCGAGAACAATGTAGACATGACCGAGACACGTCTCCGATCAATAACCAATAGCGGGACCTGGATGCCCATATTGATTCCTACATATTCTACGAAGATCTTTATCGGTCAAACCGCACAACAACATATGTTGTTCCCTTTGTCATCGGTATGTTACTTGTCCGAGATTTGATCGTCGGTATCCAATACCTAGTTCAATCTCGTTACCGGCAAGTCTCTTTACTCATTCCGTAATACATCATCTCGCAACTAACTCATTAGTTGAAATGCTTGCAAGGCTTAAGTGATGTGTATTACCGAGAGGGCCCAAGAGATACCTCTCCGACAATCGGAGTGACAAAACCTAATCTCGAAATATGCCAACTCAACATGTACCTTCGGAGACACCTGTAGTACTTTATAATCACCTAGTTACGTTGTGACGTTTGGTAGTACCCAAAGTATTCCTCCGGTAAACGGGAGTTGCATAATTCTCATAGTTACGGGAACATGTATAAGTCATGAAGAAAGCAATAGCAGAATACTAAACGATCAAGTGCTAAGCTAACGGGATGGGTCATGTCAATCACATCATTCTCCTAATGATGTGATCCCATTTAATCAAATGACAACACATGTCAATGGTTAGGAAACATAACCATCTTTGATTAATGAGCTAGTCAAGTAGAGGCATACTAGTGACTATATGTTTGTCTATGTATTCACACATGTATCATGTTTCCGGTTAATACAATTCTAGCATGAATAATAAACATTTATCATGATATGAGGAAATAAATAATAACTTTATTATTGCCTCTAGGGCATATTTCCTTCAGTCTCCCACTTGCACTAGAGTCAATAATCTAGATTACATAGTAATGATTCTAACACCCATGGAGTCTTGGTGCTGATCATGTTTTGCTCGTGAGAGAGGCTTAGTCAACGGTCTCGCAACATTCAGATCCGTATGTATCTTGCAAATCTCTATGTCTCCCACTTGGACTTGGTCCCAATGGAATTGAAGCGTCTCTTGATGTGCTTGGTCCTCTTGTGAAATCTTGATTCCTTTGCCAAGGCAATTGCACCAAGATTGTCACGAAGATCTTCATTGGTCCCGATGCACTAGGTATGACACCTAGATCGGAAATGAACTCCTTCATCCGCACTCCTTCATTTGCTGCTTGAAGCAGCTATATACTCCACTTCACATGTAGATCCCGCCACGGCGCTTTGTTTAGAACTGCACCAACTTACAGCTCCACCGCTTAATATAAACACGATCCGGTTTGCGATTTAGAATCGTCCGGATCGGTGTCAAAGCTTGCATTGACGTAACCATTTACGACTAGCTCTTTGTCACCTCCATATACGAGAAACATATCCTTAGTCCTTTTCGTATTTCAGGATGTTCTTGACCGCTGTCCATGATCCATTCTGGATTACTTTGGTACCTTCCTGCCAAGCTTATTGCTAAGCATACGTCAGTCCGGTACACAAGATTGCATACATGATAGAGCCTATGGTGAAGCATAGGAACACCTTCATTTTCTCTCTATCTTCTGCTGTGGTCGGGCATTGAGTTTGACTCAACTTCACACCTTGTAGCACGAGCAAGAATCCTTTCTTTGCCTGATCCATTTTGAACTTTTTCAAAATTTTGTCAAGGTATGTGCTTTGTGAAAGTCCTATTAAGCGTCTTGATCTATCTCTATAGATCTTGATGCCCAATATGTAAGCAGCTTCACCAAGGTCTTTCATTGAAAAACTTTTATTCAAGTATCCCTTTATGCTATCCAGAAATTCTATATCATTTCCAATTAATAATATGTCATCAACATATAAAACTAGAAATGCTACTGAGCTCCCACTCACTTTCTTGTAAATCTGAGCTTCTCCAAAAGTCTCATATAAAACCATATGCTTTGATCACACTCACAAAGCGTTTATTCCAACTCCGAGATGCTTGCACCAGTCCATAAATGGAACGCTGGAGGTTGCAAACTTTGTCAGCACCTTTTGGATCAACAAAACCTTCCGGCTGCATCATATACAACTCTTCTTCTAGAAATCCATTCAAGAATGCAGTCTTGACATCCATCTGCCAAATTTCATAATCATGAAATGCAGCAATAGCCAACATGATTCGGACAGACTTAAGCATCGCTACGGGTGAGAAAGTCTCATCGTAGTCAACCCCTTGAACTTGTCGAAAACCTTTCGCAACATGTCGAGCTTTGTAGACAGTAACATTACCATCAGCGTCAGTCTTTTTCTTAAAGATCCATTTATTCTCAATTGCTTGCCGATCATCGGGCAAGTCAACCAAAGTCCATACTTTGTTTTCATACATGGATCCCATCTCAGATTTCATGGCCTCTAGCCATTTTGTGGAATCTGGGCTCATCATCGCTTCCTCATAGTTCGTAGGTTCATCATGGTCAAGTAACATGACTTCCAGAATAGGGTTGCCGTACCACTCTGGTGCGGATCTTACTCTGGTAGACCTACGAGGTTCAGTACAAACTTGATCTGAAGTTTCATGATCAATATCATTAGCTTCCTCACTAATTGGTGTAGTTGTCACAGAAACCGGTTCTTGTGATGAACTACCTTCCAACAAGGGAGTAGATACAGTTATCTCATCAAGTTCTACTTTCCTCCCACTCACTTCTTTCGAGAGAAACTCCTTCTCTAGAAAGGATCCGAATTTAGCAACGAAAATCTTGCCCTCAGATCTGTGATAGAAGGTGTACCCAATAGTATCCTTTGGGTATCCTATGAAGACACATTTCTCCGATTTGGGTTCGAGCTTATCTGGTTGAAGTTTCTTCACATAAGCATCGCAACCCCAAACTTTAAGAAATGACAACTTTGGTTTCTTGCCAAACCACAGTTCATAAGGCGTCGTCTCAACGGATTTTGATGGTGCCCTATTTAACGTGAATGCGGCCGTCTCTAAAGCATAACCCCAAAACGATAGCGGTAAATCGATAAGAGACATCATAGATCGTACCATATCAAGTAAAGTACGATTACGACATTCGGACACACCATTTCGTTGTGGTGTTCCAGGTGGCGTGAGTTGCGAAACTATTCCGCATTGTTTCAAATGTAAACCAAACTCGTAACTCAAATATTCTCCTCCACGATCATATCGTAGAAACTTTATTTTCTTGTTACGATGATTTTCTACTTCACTCTGAAATTCTTTGAACTTTTCAAATGTTTCAGACTTGTGCTTCATTAAGTAGATATACCCGTATCTGCTCAAATCATCTGTGAAGGTGAGAAAATAACGATATCCGCCACGAGCCTCAATATTCATCGGGCCACATACATCTGTATGTATGATTTCCAACAAATCTGTTGCTCTCTCCATAGATCCGGAGAACGGTGTTTTAGTCATCTTGCCCATGAGGCACGGTTCGCAAGTACCAAGTGATTCATAATCAAGTGATTCCAGAAGCCCATCTGTATGGAGTTTCTTCATGCGTTTTACACCGATATGACCTAAACGGCAGTGCCACAAATAAGTTGCACTATCATTATCAACTCTGCATCTTTTGGTTTCAACATTATGAATATGTGTATCACTACTATCGAGATTCAATAAAAATAGACCACTCTTCAAGGGTGCATGACCATAAAAGATATTACTCATATAAATAGAACAACCATTATTCTCTGATTTAAATGAATAACCGTCTCGCATCAAACAAGATCCAGATATAATGTTCATGCTCAACGCAGCACCAAATAACAATTATTCAGGTCTAAAACTAATCCCGATGGTAGATGTAGAGGTAGCGTGCCGACCGCGATCACATCGACTTTGGAACCATTTCCCACGCGCGATCGTCACCTCGTCCTTACCTAATCTTCGCTAATCCGTAGTCCCTGCTTGAGTTGCAAATATTAGCAATGTAACCAGATCAAATACCAGTGCTCTGCGAGCATTAGTAAGGTACACATCAATAACATGTATATCACATATACCTTTATTCACTTTGCCATCCTTCTTATCGCCAAATACTTGGGGCAGTTCGCTTCCAAAGTCGATCGCTTGCAATAGAAGCACTCGGTTTGAGGCTTAGGTCCGACTTGGGTTTCTTCTCTTGAGCAGCAACTTGCTTGCTGTTCTTTTGAAGTTCCTTCTTCTTCCCTTTGCCCTTCTTCTTGAAACTAGTGGTCTTGTTGACCATCAACACTTGATGCTCCTTCTTGATTTCTACCTCCGCTGCTTTCAAAGATCGCGAAGAGCTCGAGAATAGTCTTGTTCATCCCTTGCATATTATAGTTCATCACGAAGCTCTTGTAGTTTGGTGGCGTGATTGGAGAATTCTGTCAATGACGCTATCATCCGGAAGATTGACTCCCGGTTGAATCAAGTGATTATTATACCCGGACATTTTGAGTATATGCTCACTTGACAGAACTGTTCTCCTCCATCTTGCAGCTGAGAACTTATTGGAGACTTCATATCTCTCAATCCGGGCATTTGCTTGAAATATTAACTTCAACTCTGGAACATCTCATATGCTCCATGACGCTCAAAACGTCGTTGAAGACCCGGTTCTAAGCCTTAAAGCATGGCACATCTGAACTATAGAGTAGTCATCAGCTTTGCTCGCGAGACGTTCTTAACGTCGTCGGTTACATCAGCAGCGAGTTCGCACCCAGCGGTGCTTCCAGGGCGTAACTCTTACAGGCAGCAATGAGGATAATCCTCGAGTTACGGACCCGATCCGTGTAATTGCTACCATCATCTTTCAACTTTGCTTTCTCAAGGAACGCATTAAAATTCAACGGAACAACAAAGACGAGCCATCTATCTACAAACAAACATAGACAAGCAAAATACTATCAGTACTAAGTTCATGATAAATTTAAGTTCAATTAATCATATTACTTAAGAACTCCCACTTAGACAGACATCTCTAGTCATCTAAGTGATCACGTGATCCAAATCAACTAAACCATGTCCGATCATCACGTGAGATGGAGTAGTTTCAATGGTGAACATCTCTATGTTGATCATATCTACTATATGATTCACGCTTGACCTTTCGGTCTTCGTGTTCCGAGGCCATATCTGATATGCTAGGCTCGTCAAGTTTAACTCGAGTATTCAGCGTGTGCAACTGTTTTGCACCGTTGTATTTGAACGTAGAGCCTATCACACCCGATCATCATGTGGTGTCTCAAAGACGAAGAACTTTCGCAACGGTGCATACTCGGGAGAACACTTCTTGATAATTAGTGAGAGATCATCTTAAAATGCTACCGTCAATCAAAGCAAGATAAGATGCATAAAGGATAAACATCACATGCAATCAATATAAGTGATATGATATGGCCATCATCATCTTGTGCTTGTGATCTCCATCTCCGAAGCACCGTCGTGATCACCATCGCCACCGGTAGCGACACCTTGGTCTCCATCGTAGCATCGTTGTCGTTTCGCCATCTATTGCTTCTCGACTATCGCTACCGCTTAGTGATAAAGTAAAGCAATTACAGTATGCGTTGCATTTCATACAATAAAGCGACAACCATATGGCTCCTGCCATTGTCGATAACCGGTTACAAAACATGATCATCTCATACAATAAAATATAGCATCACGTCTTGACCATATCACATCACAACATGCCCTGCAAAAACAAGTTAGACGTCCTCTACTTTGTTGTTGCAAATTTTACGTGGCTGCTGCGGGCTTAGCAAGAACCGTTCTTACCTACGCATCAAAACCACAACGATAGTTTGTCAAATAGACTCCGTTTTAACCTTCACAAGGACCGGGCGTAGCCACACTCGGTTCAACTAAAGCGAGAGAGACAGCCACCCGCCAGCCACCTTTAAGCACGAGGGCTCGTAATGGTGAAACCAGTCTCGCGTAAGCGTACGCGTAATGTCGGTCCGGGCCGCTTCATCTCACAATACCGCTGAACCAAAGTATGACATGCTGGTAGGCAGTATGACTTATATCGTCCACAACTCACTTGTGTTCTACTCGTGCATATAACATCAACGCATAAAACCTAGGCTCGATACCACCGTTGGGGAACGTAGTAATTTCTAAAATTTTCCTCGCACACGCAAGATCATGGTGATGCATAGCAACGAGAGGGGAGACTGTTGTCTCGTACCCTCGTGAGACCGAAGCGAAGCGCTGACGCAACGTAGAGGAAGTAGTCGACGTCCTCCCGGTCCAACCGATCCAAGCACCGCACTCGGCACCTCCGAGTTCTTGACACACGACAGCTCGATGGCGCACCCCAATCTCCGATCCAGCAGAGGCGGGGTGAGTTCCACAAGACGACGGCGTGGTGGACGATCTTGATGTTCTCTGTCGCAGGCTTCGCCTAAGCACCGCTACAATATGACCGAGGTGTAATATCGTGGAGGGGGCACCGCACACGGCTAAGGAACGATCCCAATGATCAACTTGTGTGTCTAGGGTGCCCCCGCCTGTAGATATAAAGGAGGGAGGGAGGAGGTGGCTGCCCAAGGGGAGGCGCGCATAGGGGGCAAACCTACTCCAAGTAGGTTTGGCCCCCTTCCTATTCGGAGTAGGAGTAGGAAGGAAGAGGGGAGGAGAGAAGGAAGGGGGGCCGCCCCTCTCAATTCGGATTGGGCTTGGGGCGCCTCCCTTGCTCCTTCTCCTCCCTTCCACTAAGGCCCAATAAGGCCCATATACTTACTGGGGTTCCGTAACCTCCGAAGTCTCAGATATTCCCAAACTCTCTCGAACCTTTCCGTGTCCAAATATTTCCGTCCAATATATCAATCTTTATGTCTCTACCATTTCGAGACTCCTCGTCATGTCCGTGATCACATCCGGGACTTCGAACAACCTTCGGTACATCAAAATACATAAACTCATAATATAACTGTCATCGAAACCTTAAGCGTGCGGACCCTACGGTTTGAGAACAATGTAGACATGACCGAGACACGTCTACGGTCAATAACTAATAGCGGGACCTGGATGCCCATATTGGTTCCTACATATTCTACAAAGATCTTTATTAGTCAAACCGCACAACAACATATGTTGTTCCCTTTGTCATCGGTATGTTACTTGTCCGAGATTTGATCGTCGGTATCCAATACCTAGTTCAATATCGTTACCGGCAAGTCTCTTTACTCGTTCCGTAATACATCATCTCGCAACTAACTCATTAGTTGAAATGCTTGCACGGCTTAAGTGATGTGTATTACCGAGAGGGCCCAAGAGATACCTCTCCGACAATCGGAGTGACAAAACCTAATCTCGAAATATGCCAACTCAACATGTACCTTCGGAGACACCTGTAGTACTCCTTTATAATCACCCAGTTATGTTGTGACGTTTGGTAGTACCCAAAGTATTCCTCCGGTAAACGGGAGTTGCATAATTCTCATAGTTACGGGAACATGTATAAGTCATGAAGAAAGCAATAGCAGAATACTAAACGATCAAGTGCTAAGCTAACGGGATGGCTCATGTCAGTCACATCATTCTCCTAATGATGTGATACCATTTAATCAAATGACAACACATGTCTATGGTTAGGAAACATAACCATCTTTGATTAATGAGCTAGTCAAGTAGAGGCATACTAGTGACTATATGTTTGTCTATGTATTCACACATGTATCATGTTTCCGGTTAATACAATTCTAGCATGAATAATAAACATTTATCATGATATGAGGAAATAAATAATAACTTTATTATTGCCTCCAGGGCATATTTCCTTCAATTTTCTCATCCTAGCGATGCTTAAGTCCGTCGGAATCATGTTAGCATTAGCTGCATTTATGAAATCTGGCAGATGGATGTCAAAACGAGTTTTCTTACCAGTCTTCATAAGGAAAGGTTGTATGTGATACAATCCGAAAGTTTTTGTCGATCCTAAGGATGTTAAAAGGTATGCTGGCTCCAGCGATCCTTCTAAGGACTGGAGTAAGCATCTCGGAGTTGGAATGTACGTTTTGATGAGATGATCAAAGATTTTGGGTTTATACAAAAGTTTATGAGAAACTTGTATTTCCAAAGAAGTGAGTGGGAGCACTATAGAATTTCTGATGAGTATATGTTATTGACATATTGTTGATCAGAAATGATGTAGAATTTCTGGAAAGCATATAGGGTTATTTGAAATGTGTTTTTCAATGGAAAACCTGGATTAGGCTACTTGAATAATAAGCATCAAGATCTATAAGATAGATCAAAATGCTTAATAGTACTTTCAAATGAGCACGTACCTTGACATGATCTTGAAGGTGTTCAAGATGGATCAGTCAAAGAAGGAGTTCTTGCCCGAGATGTAAGGTATGAAGTTAAGACTTAAAAGCTCGACCACGGTAGAATAGAGAGAAAGGACGAAGGTCGTCCCCTATACTTCAGACGTAGGCTCTATAGTATGCTATGCTTTGAGTACCGACCGAAGTGTGCCTTGCCATGAGTCGGTCGAGGGGTACAAGAATGATCCAGAATGGATCATTGGACAATGATCAAAATTGTCCTTGGAGTAAATAAGGACATGTTTCTCGATTATGGAGTTGATAAAGAGTTCGACGTAAAGGGTTACGTCGATGCAAGCTTTAACACCTATCCGAGTGACTCTGAGTAGCAAACCGGATATGTATAGTGGAGCAACCATTTGGAATAGCTCCAAGTGGAGCGTGGAAGCAGCATTTACGTAATGACCTAGAGATTTGCGAAGTACATACGGATCTGAAAGTTGCGCACTGTTGACTAAAACCTCTCTCACAAGCAAAACATGATCAAACCCCGTAACTCATTGAGTCTTAATCACATGATGATGTGAACTAGTTTAATGACACTAGTAAACTCTTTGGATGTTGGTCACATGGCGATGTGACATGTGAATGTTAATCACATGACGATGTGAACAAGATTATTGACTCTAGTGCAAGTGGGAGACTGTTGGAAATATGCCCTAGAGGCAATAATAAATTAGGTATTATTATATTTCCTTGTTCATGATAATCGTTTATTATCCATGCTATAATTGTATTGATAGGAAACTCAGATACATGTGTGGATACATAGACAACACCATGTCCCTAGTAAGCCTCTAGTTGACTAGCTCGTTGATCAATAGATGGTTACGGTTTCCTGACCATGGACATTGGATGTCGTTGATAACGGGATCACATCATTAGGAGAGTGATGTGATGGACAAGACCCAATCCTAAGCCTAGCACAAAGATCGTGTAGTTCGTATGCTAAAGCTTTTCAAATGTCAAGTATCTTTTCCTTAGACCATGAGATTGTGCAACTCCCGGATACCGTAGGAATGCTTTGGGTGTACCAAACGTCACAACGTAACTGGGTGGCTATAAAGGTGCACTACAGGTATCTCCGAAAGTGTTTGTTGGGTTGGCACGAATCGAGACTGGGATTTGTCACTCCGTGTAAACGGAGAGGTATCTTTGGGCCCACTCGGTAGGACATCATCATAATGTGCACAATGTGACCAAGGGGTTGATCACGGGATGATGTGTTACGGAACGAGTAAAGAGACTTGCAGGTAACGAGATTGAACAAGGTATCGGTATACCGACGATCGAATCTCGGGCAAGTACAATACCGTTAGACAAAGGGAATTGTATACAGGATCGATTGAGTCCTTGACATCGTGGTTCATCCGATGAGATCATCGTGGAACATGTGGGAGCCAACATGGGTATCTAGATCCCGCTGTTGGTTATTGACCAGAGAACGTCTCGGTCATGTCTACATGTCTCCCGAACCTGTAGGGTCTACACACTTAAGGTTCGATGACGCTAGGGTTATAAAGGAAGTTTGTATGTGGTTACCGAATGTTGTTCGGAGTCTCGGATGAGATCCCAAACGTCACGAGGAGTTCCGGAATGGTCCGGAGGTAAAGATTTATATATGGAAAGTTGTTGTTCGGGTTCCGGGAAAAGTTCGGGTTTTTTGGTATTGTACCGGTTAGCTTCCAGAAGGTTCCGGCGGATTCCGGAGGGGTCCGGAGGTCCGTAAATTGTTCCACCATGTCCAATACAGTAGCATGGGCTGTAGGGGGGCGCCCTAGCCTTAATGGGCCAGGGGCACCAGCCCCCCCAAGGCCCATGCGCATGGGGAGGGAAAACCCTAAGGGGGGAGGGCCTCCACTTGACTTGGGAGGCACTCCTCCCCCCTTTGGCCGCCGCCTCCTCGATTGATCCGAGGGGCCGCCCCTCTACCTTGCCCCTATATATATGTGGGGGGTGGGAGGGCAGCCGCACCACAAGTTCCGGCGCAGCCCTCCCCTCTCCCAAGTACTCCTCCTCTCCCGCGGTGCTTGGTGAAGCCTGCAGATTGCCACGCCCTCCACCACCACCACAACGCCACAGTGCTGCTGCTGGATGGAGTCTTCCTCAACCTCTCCCTCTCTCCTTGCTGGATCAAGGCATGGGAGACGCCACCGGCTGTACGTGTGTTGAACGCGGAGGTGCCGTCCGCTCGCACTAGGATCTCCGGTGATTTGGATCACGACGAGTCGACTCCTTCAACCCCGTTCTCTTGAACGCTTCCGCTTAGCGATCTACAAGGGTATGTAGATGCACTCTCCTTCCCCTCGTTGCTGGTTTCTCCATAGATAGATCTTGGTGACATGTAGGAAAATTTTGAATTTCTGCTATGTTCCCCAACACCTACAATTTGCGCAAATTTCTTAGAGGCTGGTCCCATAACCACGCTGCTGAGGAGCGTCGCTCGAAAGACCTCCTAGAAGCTCAAATCTTGTCTCTTGACCTTGCGGCTGATTCCTCTGGGCTCTTTGATGATGGGTGGTCTCTGCGCTATAATATTGAGGTTGCCTTGATGCAGTTGCATCACCAGGCTGAAATATACTAGCGCCAGCGAGGTACGCTTAACTGGACTTTGAAAGGGGATTCCCCCACGGCTTATTTCTTTGCCATTGCTAACGGTAGGCGGAGGCGGTGTGGTATTAACAGCCTGATCATTAATGGAGTGCGATCTTCGGACCAGTCTGTAATCCTCTCTCACTTAGTTGAGTTCTTCTCCTCGCTGTTAGGGTCCAAACCTCCTTCGGGATTTTCCATCTCTCCTACCCTATGGGACCATATTTCGAAGATTTCGGCCGAGGAGAATGCTACGTTGATGATTCCCCTCTCTGATAAGGAGATCTGAGATGTGGTGAACTCTGCTAACCCGAATGCTGCTTCCGGGCCAGATGGCTTCTCGATCCCTTTCTTTCGGAAGTTCTGGTCCCAGTTGAGGCAGCTGGTTTGTAATGTTATCCAGGGGTTTTGTCTTGGTACTGTTGATATTTCTCGCCTTAATTATGCGGTGATATCCCTGATCCCTAAAGTTAAAGGTGCCGAATTGATCTCTCAGTTTAGGCCTATTGCTTTGATTAATAACTTTGCTAAGTTCCCTGCTAAGGGATTTGCTAATTGCCTATCCCCCGCTGCTCATAGAGTCATTAGCCCTTACCAGTCTGCTTTCATCAAAGGGCGCTATAGTTTAGATGGGGTCCTTTGTCTTCATGAAATTATTCACGATTTGTGGTCTCGTAATTCCAAAGTGATTATTTTAAAACTTGATTTTGAGAAAGCCAATGACTCGGTTAGCTGGCCTTTTCTTAGGCAGGTCCTTCTTGCGAAAGGATTCGACGGGGCTTATGTGCACAGTATCATGCAGTTGGTCTCAGGCGGCCACACTGCAGTCTCTGTGAATAGTCATATTAGTAATTTCTTTGTTAATGGCAGAGGCTTGCGTCAAGGGGAGCCTGCTTCCCCTGTTCTGTTCAATTTTGTGGCCGATGCCTTCTCTCGCATCCTTCTTAGGGCGGCTTAGCATCGTCATATCTTGCATGTGGCTTCTCACTTAGTCCCTGGTGGAATTACCCACCTGCAATACGCTGATGATACCATCATAATGGTTGAATTGAATGATGCCTGCATTGCCCACCTTAAGTTCATCCTATTATGCTTTGAGACCGTCTCGGGCCTGAATATCAACTTCTCCAAAAGTGAGGTCCTGGTTATTGGTGTTGATGATACGGAGGCCTTGAGAGTGGCTAGGTTGCTAAACTGCTCCCTGGGCTCTTTTCCCTTCAAATATCTAGGTCTTCCTATCTCTCCTGTGGTTCTTCATGCTAAGGACTTTGCTCCGGCTGTGTCTAAGGTAGGAAACAGGGTTCTTCCCTGGAGAGGTAGATATAATACCAACGCTGGCAAAGTTGCTCTCATTAATGCTTGCCTCTCCTCCCTCCCAATGTTCCTTATGGGCTTCTATCTCCTTTCGGCTGGCATCCATGCCGGTTTTGACAAGCACATGGGTGCTTTCTATTGGAACGCTGCTGATAATAAAGGGAAGTATAGGCTGGTTAAATGGAAGCTCATGTGTAGGCCTAAAAACCTTAGGGGGTTAGGCATTATTAACACGCTGGTTATGAACAAATGTCTGTTAATTAAATGGTGGTGGAAAATCATGACCAGTGGGTCCGGTTCTCTTTGGTATTCCATTCTTAAGGCTAAATACTTTCCTCACTCTAGCCCAATGTTTGCCGGTGCCCGGCATGGATCTCAGTTCCGGAAGGACCTTATTAAAGTCAGGCCTCTGTTCCTAGATCATGTTAAGTTTATTGTGGGTAATGGTACCTCGGTTCGTTTTTGGCGCGACTGCTGGTGTGGTGATACGCCTCTGGCTCGTAGTTTCCCGGTTTTGTTTTCGTATTGTCCTAACCCTGACATCTCCATGGCGGAGGTGGCAGCTAATAATTGGGACTTGGCCCTTCACCGCTCCTTGTCTCCTGAAGAGTTGGAAGACTGGCAAAGCCTCTCTGCCTTCTTCCCCCTGCTTTCGGAGACGCTGGATTCTGTTGTCTGGCCTCATTCTGCCTCTGGTCGGTTTTCTGTTAAATCGTTGTACGCGAGGCTCATCGGAGGTGTCCCTTCCAATAGGTTTTCCTGCATTTGGAGGTCCAAAGTTCCTCCTAAGATTAAAATCTTCCTCTGGCAAGCCTTCAGAGGTCGGCTCCCCGCAGCTGACCAAATTCGTAAGCGTAACGGGCCGGGCTCGGAGTTCTGTGCTCTTTGCGGTGCTGTGGAACATACGGATCATATCTTTTTTTCACTGTGTTTTGGATAAGTTAGTGTGGAGCTGCGTCCGGTCGTGGCTTCGGGTTACTTGGAACCCTTCCTCCTTTCCTGAGCTGAGAAACCTCGCCAACTTGCTGGTTGGGGTCACTAAGAGGGTTTTCTGGGTTGGCTTGGGCGCGATTTGCTGGTCTCTTTGGACGATTAGGAACAAATTTACTATTGAACATGTCTTTCCTTCGAAGGCTGCTAACGTTCTTTTCAAATCATGTATATTCTTGCAGCAGTGGAGATCATTGACTAAGGAGGACGATCAGGGAGCACTGGACCTGCTAATCTCTAAAATTCGGGCCTCGGTGTCCTCTATCTCCGGGCAGGCTCCTGATGTCTAACCTTGCTTGGCGCTGGTTCGTCGTTCTTGATGGCGGTTGTTTCGCTCTATTTCCGGCCTACGTGTCGTGTTTGGCAGGTTGCCGTGTATCCCTAGTACTTTCGTGTGCCTGCTACCTAGTTTCTGTTTCTGTGGATTATGGGTGCTTCGCCCTAGTTGGTGTTTGGGCTTGTGACTCTAACTTGTGGCTTTATCTATAAAGTCGGGCTTAGGCCTTTTCTCTATAAAAAAAAGTGCCACGCGCTTGACGTGTGACACTTATTATTTGAGCTATATTATTATATTACCACGCTCACCTACGAACGCCAGATGATGCGTGTGATGCTAGCAATCAACCAGCGTACTCCAAGAAAAGTCCAGGAAATCAGAAGGAAAGAAAAACGGAGCATGACTACGCAAGCGAGCGAGACTTGCGTTCCATACCGCCGCTTGTCCTGCTCATGGTTGACCTGGATATCCTAGTCTTACGACCTGGTACTTTGTTTGGCCCATAATAGAGATAAAAATCACGTACAAAATCCAATTGCCAACCTGGAATGGAAGAGATAAGTGCAATGATCCAATCAACAATGACAGGCAAACCACTACCCTCTAAACGGAAGTCCTGCCGTCATGAGGTACAGACGTAGTCCTACATCATTTCGAATCAATTTCCTCTAGTACCTAATTGAAGAAGATAAGAGCACCCACGTCAAAATAAGAGTAGAAAAATGGCAATGTCAACTCTGCCTTGACCAATAAGCCGCGAGCTCCGTGCGGCTAGCTAGCCAGTTAACGGCAACACGTCTGGCAAGGTCAGCTCCGGACCATGCATAAATACACAATTTCAGCACCAGCAGCTGTGGAGGCGAGAGAAGGAAATCACACGCTCTAGAAGCTGTGTTTCTGCTAGCCCGCGTGTAGGGATAGATTGGAAGATGGGACGCATCTTGCTCCTCTGCGCATTCCTCCTCGTCCTGCTCAGCGTGGCCAGCCTCATGGAGGTCACGGAAGGGAGGGGCCGAGGCGGATCGCGCGGCGGAGGAAGCGGCAGCCCGCGCGGCCTCAGCGGTGGCACCTGGGTGGCGTGCGTCGGCTCGTCGCTGCTGGCCGCCGCGGCCATGCTCCTGTAGGCCCGAGCTGCGTGACTCAGCTATGCGGTGATATACGGCTGGCCTGGAGATCTTTGTACGTACGTACTTTGATAATTTGTGTGCTTGAGATATATCTGAATGATGTAGTGGTAATTGGCAGCAACAATTTTGCATTTCCTTTGTCTAGATTGTCGGTGGATAGACTATTCTTTGTAAGGTCGTATAAATATATACTCCCTCCGTTCAGATATACTTATCGAAGAAATGGATAAAAATAGATGTATTTATAACTAAAATACGTCTAGTTATAACCATTTATCCGACAAGTATTTTTGGACGGAGGGAATATGTTCCATATATACAGTTGGTTGTTTTTTCGAAACGGTATACAGTTGGTTGTGAAGTGTGTAAATGTACGCGTGTATTGTTTTTATGAAAAGCAACTTGTTTGTGCAAATAAATGATGTATAGCTGTCTATTCTATTTGTTTTTTTTTGTCAATTTCATTTCCGTGGTTGATACCAACATAAATAAGGCGAAGCCATGAATAATAATCACTGGTTGGTCGACAGTCTATGATAAAATGTTATCACTGACCGGCGTCACATCCCTGCTTAATAGAAATGATATAGACTACTCATATCAATAAGGTGCACCTTCTTTTTCAGACTGAAAGGAACCTCAAAATTAAGCGTGCTTAGCTTGGAGCAATTTGAGGATGGGTAGCCGACTAGGAAGTTGATTCCAGGTGCACAAGAGTAAGCACAAAGTGTGCAGAATAGACTAGTATTGGTTTGTCGGGGCAGTCTAGATCCTAGATATTAACCAACCGCAAACAACCAAGAACCGGTAGATTTGGCTGGGGCATTACAATTGGTATGAGAGCCGACCCTCGGTTACACAGGCGTGTGCGGGTCAAGTGCACGGGCATGTGGCGCATGGCATGTGTGGTCCGCTGTGACACACGACATAGCACACATGTGCTGGACTGGACGCACGTATGTGTGCCAAGAGGGAATGTCCCTGCTGGATTGACGAAGACTGGATTGACGAAGGCGTCAGTTCCTTTGAGTGGGGGTGTATATGACATCCCAGCTTAATAGGATGGTAGACTACTTATACCAACAACATGCAACTTGTTTGGCTTGAAGCAATTTAAGAATGAGTGACTGGCAGAAAAGTTGATCCATGCGGATGCGAACGAGTGATGATAAAGTGTGTAGAAAAGATTATTGTTGTTCCTTGAGACCAATCTAGATCCTACATGGTACATAGACCAACGGCCAAGAACCGACAGGTTTGGCCGGGGTTTTACAACCGGACAACTGGACCATCGACAAGGTTTCTGGTGGGAAATGCCACTAGTGGAAAAACAGGCTTTCCGTCCAGCCCATAAGTCGCGAAGCTGTAGGAACCGCGACTAATGGGACCTTTAGTCGCGGTTCTGGAGGTGAACCGCGACCAAAGGCTCGGCCTGGGCGCTCGGTGGCCAGCTGGTGCACGTGAGGGGCTTTAGTCGCTGGCCAGCCAACCATGATTAAAGGCCTTGGGCACCTTTAGTCGCTGCTGGCTCTGGCCAACCGCGACTAAAGCCCTCCCTATATATACCCATCCAGCAGCCAACACTTAGCCATTTGGAGCCATTCTCTTCACAAGTGGGTGTAGGTTTGCTTTTGGTTCCTCTTATGCACATAAGGTGTTTGATGAAATGCCCCAAGAGCATGAAACAAACATGACATGAAGTGTTGGAGCCACACTCTTCGATCATGTTAGCAACTTGATGAACCTTTGATGTGTCAATATGCATGTGTGTAGTTCATAACAAATGCATGATGGTTAATTATATATTTTATATTATAATAATGCAGATGAATCGGCAATGGATGTACGGTAACCGACTCTCCGGCGAGTTCACTACGGGTTTGAAAGATTTCCTCGTAGTGGCTAATGCGAACAAGCGGGGGTTTTGTTATCTGTCCATGTGTTATCTGTAAGAATGAGAAGGGTTACTCTTCCTCAAGAGTTGTTCACATGCATCTGCTTGAAGGGTTTCATGCCAAGCTATAATTGTTGGACCAAGCATGGAGAAAGAGGGTTATAATGGAAGAAGATGAAGAAGGGATGATTTCATCGATGAAAGCTATCTTGCTCATTTCGGTGATACTTTCATGGAGGATGCTCAAGGTGAAGGGAAGGTGAAGAAGAGGCACGTGATGATCCCGCTGATGATCTTGGTCGGACCATTGCCGATGCACGGAGACGCTGGCCCGAAAAGGAGAGGAGAATTTGGATCGCATGTTAGAGGATCACGTAAAGGCGCTGTACCCGGATGCGATGATGGTCTCAAAAAGCTGGGCTGCACAATCGGATTTGCTGAAATGGAAGGCGAGGCAGGTGTAGCTGACTCGGCATTTGAAAACTTGCTGAAAATGTTGAAGAATATGTTTCAAAGGATAACGAGTTGCCCGCCAAGACGTCTGAAGCAAAGAAGGTTGTCGCCCTCTAGGTTTAGAGGTTCGAAGATACATGCATGCATCAACGATCGCATCCTCTACCGCTGTGAATACGAGAATTTGAATGAATGCCCGGTATGCACCTTTGCATTGCGTTATAAGATCGAGTCGATGACCCCGGTGACGATGTTGAGGGCCGAAACCCAGGAAGAGGGTTCCCGCCAAGGTGATGTGGTATGCTCCTATAATACCACGGTTGAAACGTCTGCTCATGAACAAAAAGCATGCCAAGTTGTTGCGATGGCACAAAGAGAAACGTAAGTCGGACGGGAGTTGAGACACACCGCAGATGGAACGCAATGGAGAAAGATCGACGATGGTTCACAGATTTTGCGGTGACGCAAGGAACATAAGATTTGCTCTAAGCACGGATGGCATGAATCCTTTTGGCGAAAGCGAGCTCCACCATAGCACTGCCCGTGACTCTATGCATCTACAACCTTCCTCCTTGGTTGTGCATGAAGCGGAAGTTCATTATGATGCCAAGTGCTCATCCAAGGTCCAAGCAACCCGCAACGACATCGATGTGTACAGTAAGAAAAAACAAACAGAAGAAAAACATAAGAAAAAAACAAACAGAAGAAAAACAGAAGAAAAAGGAAAAAGGAAGAAAGGAAGAAAAAAAGAAGAAAAACAAGAAAAGGAAGAAACAAAAGAGAAGAAAAAAAAAGAAGAAAAAGGAAGAAAAAACAGAAGAAAACAAGAATTTAAAATGAATTAGTTTTATTTTCTGATTTTTTGATATATAATTGTATTTTTAAGATTTTAATAACATAAATAAATAAGTAATTGGAAACTTTAATTGCAAAAATAATTATCATAAAGTAAAATAAATAAGTAACTAGAAACAAAATAAAATAAAATAAATAAGTTTTTTGTTGTAAGTAGAAACAAAACAAAATAAATAAAGCAAAAATGAAAACAAAAAACAGGCAAAAATAAAAATATGCCACCCATCGGGCCACCACGGCTGAATACGACTAGAAACCCATTAATGGGCCAGATTCAGCCCGCAGAAGGCCCAATAGGCCCACAGCACGAGTAATGAATAGGCCCGTAAGCCTCAGATTTGAGAGGAGCTCGAAGTGGTGAGCGCAGCCGCTTATAAACCACTGCCGATGCCTCTCGGCTAGCGAGTGGGACTAAACATCCCACCGCACCGCGCCAGTTCCAAAGCACAGCCCTTTAGTCGCGGGGGGGGAGGCGGGCATGACTAAAGGTACCCTTTAGTCGCGCCCGCCTCCCCACCGCGATTAAAGGTTCTTTCTTGAGAACGGAAGCGGTGGCAAACACTTTAGTCGCGGCCGGGAGGCCGATCATGATTAAAAAGGTACCTTTAGTCGCGGTCCGCCTCCCCACCGCGACTAAAGGTTCGTCTATAAATACTGCACTTAGCAGTTTTGCCCCCCATTCGCCTCTCTCTTGACGCTGAAGCGCTGCCCGACGCCGATCGACGCTGACGCAGCGCCGACCGACGCCACGCCGAAGCCTGCCGCCGCCGCTCCGTCCCGATGGCGCCGCCGCCCGTCCCGATGTCGCCGCCGCCGCCCTGCGCCCTTGCCGCCCGCCGCCCGATGCGCCGCCCCCTGCGCCCTTGCCCTTGCCCGCCGCCGCCGCCCGCCGCCCGCAACACCGCCGCCCTGCGCCCTTGCACGCCGCCCGCCGCCCGCCGCCCACACACAAGCCCCCTTGCCCCTTGCCAAGCAGAATTAAAGAAAAACAAAAACAAAAAAGGAAAAACAAAAACAACAGAAAACAAGAAGAAAGAAGAAAGAAAAGAAAAGGAAAAGGAAGAAGAAAGAAAGAAAAGAAAAGGAAAAGGAAGAAGAAGAAAGAAAAGAAAAGGAAAAGGAAGAAGAAGAAAGAAGAAGAAAGGAAAAGGAAGAAGAAGAAAGAAAAGAAAAGGAAAAGGAAGAAGAAGAAAGAAGAAGAAAGAAGAAGAAAGGAAAAGGAAGAAGAAGAAAGAAAAGAAAAGGAAAAGGAAGAAGAAGAAAGAAGAAGAAAGAAGAAGAAAGGAAAAGGAAGAAGAAGAAAGAAAAGAAAAGGAAAAGGAAGAAGAAGAAAAGGAAAAGGAAAAGGAATTTTTTCTTTTTTTTTTTTTTGTTCTTTTATTTTAACTAGTTTTAGTTTAACAAGAACGGTAAATAACTTAAAACCCTAAACCCCAAAAACAAAAAACAACAGAAAACCGGTCAAAGAAAAACAAAAGGAAAAAGGAAGAAGAAGAAAGAAGAAGAAAGAAGAAGAAAGGAAAAGGAAGAAGAAGAAAGAAAAGAAAAGGAAAAGGAAGAAGAAGAAAAGGAAAAAGGAAAAGGAATTTTTTTTTTTTTTTCTTTTTTGTTCTTTTATTTTAACTAGTTTTAGTTTAACAAGAACGGTAAATAACTTAAAACCCTAAACCCCAAAAACAAAAACAACAGAAAACCGGTCAAAGAAAAACAAAAGGAAAAGGAAGAAGAAGAAAGAAGAAGAAAGAAGAAGAAAGGAAAAGGAAGAAGAAGAAAGAAAAGAAAAGGAAAAGGAAGAAGAAGAAAAAGAAAAGGAAAAAGGAATTTTTTTTTTTTTTGTTCTTTAATTTTAACTAGTTTTAGTTTAACAAAACGGTAAACAACTTAAAACCCTAAACCCCAAAAACAAAAACAACAATGTAAAACCGCCAAAGAAAACCGCCAACTTAAAACCCTAAACCCTAAACCCCGCCCGTCTTGCGCTCTATCATGACACCCTCTCCCACCCCTTCCTCGCCCCTCCTTTTGCCACCGCCTTTCGCCACCGCCACCGCCACCGCCCTTCTTCACTTAATTAATTTGTTTTTACTACATGTTTTCAGGATCGACATAATGTCGGACGATAGAGTGACCGATTATGGACAACTATGATCCGGACGGTGAAGCACATATGTTCGCATCATAAACGGCGATATTCAATATGTGCCGACCGGAGAAGAAGAAGATGATATCTCTTCTTATCTCAACCTTGACGGTGAAGATGAAGGGCGCCGTCAAGAAGATGATGTCAAGAAACGCCGATAAACGATCTTCAAATGGAAGTAGCAACCACCTCCGCGCCGAGGTATATATATACATTGAGCCTCGTGATACAAACTAACGATTTGAATAAATATGTGTACTAACGCGCGACTCTCTTTCTTATTTTAGCCCTCGGCGGATCGTCAAAACAATCGAGTACGTCGTCAAAGCGTGGCGCAACCAGACGATGAAACCAGGAGAAACATGCACCATCCAGGTTGTCGACTTTGCAACCGCAGTCACTGGAGCCCCGCAAGAACGCCACCAAGTTTATCAGCCAATGCGGAGCCATTGTTAGAGACAACGCCTCGATCACCGCCGAGAGTGGAATGAGCCAAAGAAGGCACGAATTGATGGTTCTTTTGTCGATAAGAGAACAAAAAGATTGCTTGACGAAGCTTATGGAACATTTCGTTCTACCTCCGAATACAACAAATTCGATGAGGAGGGTAACAAGATTGAGGAAAACAAGGAGAGGAGGAGGAAAGTCAAACAGTTCGCTCTTCATAAGATGGCCGACGATTCCGGAAATTCAAGCAAAATCTAGCCCGTGACTTTGTCAAGCGAACAAGACTCGGATTTCGAGGACAATATGAGAAACTGAAAGATGATTGGCCAGAATTTGTGAAGCAAAAGAAATCGGAGCAGTTCCTTCAAATATCGAAACAAAATAAGGAAAATGCGGCTAAGAAGGAGTACAATCATGTTATGGGGCCAGGAGGGTATCGCATTTGGGTGCCTAGGTTCGAGAAGATGGAGAACGAGCTGAGGGCGCGAGGAATCCGTCCAGTACGGAGGGATGGGACCCAAGGGCCAAAAGCTGGTGGTACGGGCATGGGGAACGCCAACCCGGAGACAGGGGAGTGTGTTTACCAGGCAAATTAATTAAACCCACCCAAGCCCTTATTGACGCAATGAAGGCTGCTCAAGAGGGAAGATCAAGTTCAACAGAGAGAACGACGCTACCGACAAAGCCCTCGGGAATCCTGAACACGGAGGACGTGTACGAGGCATGGGGCACATTCCGTGGAAAATAGGGTTCCCCCAGAACGATGACCCGTACGGTTACAGAAGCCGTAAGAGAAAGATGGATCGGGAAGCGATGTTGTGGGGCGGTTGGCATCGAAATGGAAGTGATGAAGAAAACCATGAGTGTACTAGTAGCGAAAGAGATTCAGCTCGGTGCAGCATGAAGATCATCCAGCGGATCTCGGAAGCCAGCAGCGAGAAGCAGCGTGGCTTCCACGGAGGCCCCACCGGCTGGTGTAGATGCACCGACGATCGAAATTACTGCACCGGAGCCTCGGTGGTCGAAATTACTGCACCGAGCCTCCTCGCTACCCCGTGGGCGATATAAAGGAGATGAAAGAATGTCATCTCAGATATCCTATGGGGAACATATCCATGAAGGTAGCCATCGGCAGTGCTTTACCATGTTTACTCGAGCACTCCACCACAACAACCCCATTAAAGATGGCTATGCTCGTGTCACGGTGGAGGACATAGTCAAAGGGTTTGAGGACCTGGAGATTGAAATTGCTACACCTGAAGGGGAGAAAAGACTTGAAGATGTCAAGCGCCATTACATTCTATGGCAAAAGAAGTTTATCAAGTTTCAGCGAGGCGCCAAGGACAACAAGTCCACCCCTCACGGTGGTGGTGGTGGCGGTGGCGGTGGTGGTGGTGGTGGTGGTGGTGGCGGTTCACCTACACCTCCGCCACATCAGCCGACGCCGCCCCGATCCTAACGTCCGGCGGTGATCATCCGCCGCCTCAGATCCTCGTCCGTGGGTGATGAGACGCCGCCCCAATCCACCTATGGCAAAGAAGCGTAGAAGTCTCGAGTATTAACCCGACCCTTATGTACCTAAGACCACAAAGGTACGGAGCCATCATCAAGCCTCTCCCACAAGGCCTTGGGAACGTAGTGCCGAGGAAGTCGACGCGGCGCGATCGCTGATTTGGAGAAATGGAAGGCGGACTGCAAGAAGAAAAGAGAGCCCGAGCCCAAGCCAAGATATTCGATCAAGAAAAGAAGTGGGCTAAGTCATTTTGAGCACACCGTCCCAAGCCGCCAAGAATCTCCCTAATGACTATGCACGTGAACTTAAAAGCAGGCACTCATGTTCAAGGAGAACAAAGAGCGGAGAAGGCCGAAGTATAAAAAGCGGAAACAAGTTGCCCAGCTCGGGAACAAAGTAAACAATCGATTGCCCGCTTATAGTGGAATCCTTCCGTCCGGATGCCCCGAGATCATACAAGCTGCGGCAGCAGGATTGACTGTAACGAAAAGCGAGAACAAGCGCCAACTTAGGTATTACTCTTCGTGAACTGTTAGGCCTTGATGAGTTGCCGAGAGGGAGGTAGTAATTACATATGTCAAGAATGGGCCTCTCGTCGAGCTCTTGCAGAAAAGGATCTACCCGACCAAATGAAACGCTCTGCTGAATTGGTACAAGGGTTACATAAAAATTAAAAACGCCAAAGATTATATTTATGCGGAAGTTAGACATGAGCATCACTTCAAACATTACTATGTACAAGTTGAACTGAGTGAATTGTTCCAGCTTTTCAATCTGCGAGCTCGACAAATCTATCATCGGTTGCTACATTCTCGTAAGTGATTTATTAATTTCTACCCCATCTCGCTCATATTGCCTGCACTATATATATGTCCTAACTATATTGTTGTGTCCTCTATTATACATGCAGAATGAAGAAAAGGAATGCAGAGTAAGGAACATCCATGATGTTGGGTTCATTGACCCACACATCGTTAATGATGTTGTGTTGGAGCATTACCCGACGACGTGGAGGCAGACCTGTGGCAGTTTCTTACAAAGCAGAACTCAAAAGTGATATTCTATTTCCTTACCATTTTGGGTGAGTGTTTCGTCTTGAGCACATTCTCTTTTGTTTACTCCATGCATGGTATGTGGCCGGCTAATCGATGAGTTATGCATGACGATCTTGTGCATGTATCGTGTCCGCAGGTTCCACCGGATTCTGCTAGTAATTAAAGTGAACACCTCGTAATGTCTCGCCCACGACTCTCTGGATAAGGATCCAAAGCTTTGGGCCGACATCGAAAAAATGCTGCGAAGTAATTATTTTCATTCATTTGCGCCTATATCGATCGGCCTATTTCGCTCATTTCCTAATATCAAGTAACTAATAACTCTCTTGTCCATTTAATTTTCTTTGCCTCGTAGGGTTTGGAGACGGTTCGTAGATACAAAGGTCGGTGAATTCAAAAAGACCTAGAATTCAAAAGGGTAAAGACTAAGATGGGGATATTCAGCCACCGTTGACCAATCTATGTGCATACTTTGTTCAGGAGATGATCCGAGATACACCTCTGAGCGGGTTGATCCGAGTGATACCAATGCTCGAGGAATAACCTCCGTGGACGCTTAGTCCGAAGCTCGCTTCCACCACTTCAAGAGGAACTAGCTGGATGGTTCTGCAGGAAGTCCTCCATCCTAAAGGAGAACACTATCACGAGGACGAAGAACTTTATATGGATTAAATCATGTATGGAAACTTGTTCAAAATTGTATATGGTCATCCGATGATATTGAATATATATTGTATATTCCTCTTGAATTCTTTTGGTTCTAATTTCAAATTTATTTGAAATTGTACATTCATATGCATGTATGTAGTACCGTAGAATATATGAAACTCCTTCAAAATTAAAATAAAGCACAAAAGAAATAAAACAATACAAATTAAACAGAAAACAGGTTTAGGGGGGCTAAAACCCTAAACCTGCGGCGGCCTTTAGTCGCGGTTGGCCAAAAGAACCGCGACTAAAGGTCCTCCGCCTCGACGGCCGCTGGCGCCCACGTGACGGGCCTTTAGTCGCGGTTCAGAAGCAGCCGCGACTAAAGGTGGCGGGCTTTAGTCGCGCTTTGCTGGTCGCGGTTGCGCAGCCGCGACTAATGGCCGTTGCGAACCGCGACCGAAGGCTATTTTTCCACCAGTGTGCAAAGCTAATTGGGACCTCGTTTGCAAGCCTAAGAAGCATGGTGGCTTAGGTGTATTCAACTTGGACAAGTTTGCTAAGGCTCTTAGACTTCGATGGCTCTGGTTCGAGTGGGAAGAGCCCACAAGACCTTGGATTGGTATAGGTACGCCATGCACTGATGAAGACAGGGACTTTTGTGCAGCTGCCACTTCCGTCACGGTTGGCAATGGGCATGTGGCTAAATTCCGGAACTCCTCCTGGCTTGATGGCATGCGCCCATGGGATCTCGCGCCTGGCATTTTCGACCTCTCCCGAAGGAAAAACTGCTCGGTCAAACAGGTTTTAACAAACAACACTTGGATCTCTCATATTGACTTCTCCAACGGTCTCACCGTAGACCATGTCCACTAGTTCGTCACACTTTGGGAGAAGATTGACTCGGTCACTCTGGATGAGGACATGGAGGATTCCATTATTTGGAAGTTCACCAAGGACGGATCGTACTCGGCTTCCTCGGCTTACAAGGCGCAGTTTGAGGGCCTAACTACGTCAGCCATGGTCCTATCGGTGTGGAAGGTGTGGGCTCCTCCGCGGTGCAAATTTTCCGCATGGCTTGTACTTCAAGATAGAATCTGGACATCGGACCGCCTTGCTCGACATGGGTGGCCCAACTGCGGGCTATGCCCGCTTTGCAAGCAAAGCCCAGAGACGGCAGCCCACTTACTTTTCCAATGTCGCTACACCCTTCGTGTGTGGAACGATATTCTTCGCTGGCTTGGCATGGATCACACTCAGACTACTACTTGGTCAGCGAGGGGCTCGATGTGGGAATGGTGGAATGGAAACGTATATCTTCGTTCTGAATCCCCCAAGACGCTTGCCTCACTAATGATGCTAATCTCTTGGAAAATTTGGACGGAGCGCAATGCTAGAGTTTTCCGCAATACCGCCGCACCTACGACGCTCGTCATTAATAAGATAAAAGAGGAGTTGTCGCTTTGGGTGTTCACGGGCGCCAATCATTTGAGTGTTGTAATGCCGCGAGAGTAGATTTTATTTCTAGCCACTTTGTGGCCTGTCTAAACCTTCTTCTTAATCAATGAAATGACAAATCTTTTGCCTTGTTTCAAAAAAAAAAAAACTGGACCATGCCCAGAGACATCAACGGTTAAATAGGCATCAATGATAATAGGATTTGGTCGGTCAGTATATCTGATTCTGTAGTGGTGAAATATTTTGCTGATTGCACTTTTTCTCTTTTGAGAAAATCTTGCCTTCTTTTCATTCAGCATAATGTTCATAGGTACACGAGCTGGATCATGAGAATTACCCAGCCACACATGCCTACCTATGCCTAAATTACAAGCGAATTTGGAAAGATTATGGGCCTCAAAGTTATGGTTCCTACATTTGAAGATGAACTTACATGAATGAAAGCTACGCATATAGACTGACATCTCATGTATGTTTGCTGAATGAGCACCTTCCGTTCCATGCTTGATATCATTGACGACCCCCTGACAATCTTGAGCACCATGATGTTTTGAGCATTGAGATCCTTTGCTAGCGCCAACACTTCAATACAGGCATATGCTTCTAGCACCACCGGATCGATCACTCGGCACACCACTGCCGAGGATCCCAGATTGTGATCACGGCAAACGACTGCAGCTGCACCACCACGTTTGTGACGTGCCACCGCTCCGTCTACATTGAATTTCATTACATCTGGCTGAGATGGGATCCACCGCTGGCTCGGTGCTTCAGTTGGAGGTGTTGTTCACACCTTTCCCCTGGATATTGAGGTCATCCAGATAGGAGTTGACAAACCCCATGGTTTGCTGCAGACTTCGAAAAACTGCCTTGTGAATAGCTTTGCGCCTTAGAGCATCCGGCCGCGCCCCAACACGGCTTTTCTAGACATTTTTTCGCGCCGGCGCCGAAAAAATGGCCAGTCGCGCTCTCAGGAGCCCGTTTTTCGCCGGTTTGGACCGAAATCAGCGCCGGTGGACCTAGGACGACCCCGGCGCGCTGGGGGTGTCCGGGGCGCCGGGGCGAGCGATTTTGGCGCGAAAGAGCCGCGGGCCCGCTGAGTCAGCGAGACGCCGCTTCATCGCCCTCATCCCTCGGTTCCCGCGGGAATCAACGCCAAGGCTGTCGCGCTGTCGCGCCGGTCAGCCTCCATTGATGCCTCACGGGCGGCGCAGTGAAGACGCCGCCGACGCGCGTCCTGCCCGCTCCCGCCACGCGTCCTCCCGCATGCCGCCGCCCCACTTCGGCTATAAAAGGCACCCACTCCCCGCGGTGAGCGCCACAGCCTTCCCCTCTCCCTCTCGCAAAAGCCTTCTCCCCGCCGACGAGCAAAGCAAACACGGCCGAGAGGTTCCCAGGCGACGGCGCAGCGGAGAACGGCTTCGGTCGCCGACACCTCCAAGAGCCGGAGGCGCGCCTCCTCTACGTGGCCGAGTACCGGCGCCCCCTGACATGCGCGTGCCGGGGGCGTGGAGGTTGAGCGCCGGCGGCATCCCGGTGCCGCCAGTACCCGAAGGGGCGGCACGGCGGGCGGAGATCGCCCGCATCCGCTCCTCCCTGACGGAGGAGCAGCAAAACCAGCCGAGGTACGCGCCCGACAGCGAAACGATGTGCACGATGTACTTCCAGCGCCGCCGCGAGGAGCAGATCGCCTTCGTCAACGGCATCATTCCCCGCAACCGCCTCAACACCGAAGGACGGTGCGAGTGGTGGGGCGTCCCCGGCCGCACCCTCGAGGCTGTCCTCGACCACATCGAGACCGGCAACATGCCGCGGCTGGAGTACCTGACGCGACCGTCCTTCTCTCGCCTCCGCAGCAGTTCCTGGATGCCGCGGCGAATGGAGCCGGGGTCGTCCTCGTCGTCGGGCTCCGGCTCGCCGGCCCTCCACCCCGTCAGGCCCGAGCCGGAGGGGACACCCCTCGGGCGTCGCGCTCGCAGCGGCGCCTTCGTCACCAACGAGCCCTCACCGCCTGCGATGGCACCGGCGAGGCGCCTCCTACGCTGGTCCGCCGGCCCGAGCTGGCTTGCTCCCCGTGAAGCCGAGCACGCCGACATGGTGGCCTCGACGACGAGTCCGCCTCAAATGGGCGAAGAGGACTACGTCCGCGAGGAGGCGCCCGCCAGCGCCGGGCGTACTCGAGCACCAGGCCCGTCGCCGCGCGCCGAGGAGGGCGGCGTTATCGCCATCGACAATGACGAGGAGGGCGAGGCCGGCCGCCAAGCGCCCGCCACGTGTCGGCGACCCCGGCCGAGGCTGCAGCAGGACGCCGCAGCGAGCGCGTGACGACGGCGACGGCGGCGACTACACCCGCTTCTATAGGCTTCTCGGCATGTAGACGACGGCGGCGTCTAGGCTTTTTAGTTTGTTTTTTAAGTTAGGCGTAGTTCTTGCATGTTTTTACGTTTTTGTACAAATTTCAACGAAGTATGGTCGAGTTCCTGCAAAAATCGTCGAGTTTGCAAAAATTTAAAACGAACTTCACCGAACCCACGGCGGCCGTGGGCCTATGACTGGGAGCGAACCAAACCCCAGGGACCAATGTAGCACCGGTTCATCCTCAGGCCACTCTTTTTCGGCGCCCTGGGGGGCCGAACGGCTAGAGATGCTCTTATACATACCAAATGGACCATAGGGTCACCGTCAATGCAGTGAAACTATGGCTGAGTGTGTCGTGAAGATCGAACAACCAACTCATCGCTCTTGGTTCATTATTTCATTAGATTGTGAACAACGCACATGCGCAAAACTCCGAGAGCACACTACCAGTGTTGGGCCGATGCCCTTCCATTTCATTAGATTGTGCCTCTCGTGTTGTGGTCACTAAATATTGTGATTTTCATGAAACTGATTAATTTTTTATTCCCTTCAAAATAAGGAAGACGGTCGGATGAACATTTTTTATCGGGAGAGCAGTGGCTACACATAGGTTCGGTGCACCCCATGATGATCAGTAAAATCGAATTACATGAGAAGACATAGTACTGCTGGTTATACTACATTACAAGGCAATTGAAGCTATCAGAACCTCCGCCTGTGATCTGCCTATCGGAACCTCTGCATTGTAATACTACGTCAAAACAAACGCGGCCTGTGATCTGCCTCCACCGCACCTTCTCTTGAAGCTCTGATCCTCACAATCTGCGCGCATCCTCTTCCTGCCGTGGTAGCCATACGGTCCGCCGCCGCTCCGTGTTGGTGATGGAACTGTCATGTTGCCGCCCATGGTGTTGACATGGTGCGGACCCATCGGGTAACCGCCGCCGTAAGCGTAGGGCATGCCGGCGTAGCCGTAGTACATGGAAGGATCAGCTGACCACGGCATCCCACCACCAAGAAAAGGGTCGTAGCACGCCGGAGCAAAGGGAACGCTGTAGCCGTACTGATGACCGACATGGCTGGCCGCTGTGTCCGTTGTCTTGTGCGCCGCTGGAGCCGACGTCGATGTGCTTCCGTCGCTGTGCTCCGGCTCGGAGGCAGCGCCCTTCTTGGAAGAAGCGTGGCTGCCGCCGCCGCTCTCCTGCGACGCTGCCGGACTTTGAGCCTGACGCGGGGGCGCCGCGACCTCGTTGCTTGCGGCGGAGCTGCTCTGCTTCTCTGCTCCACCCGAAGCGCTGCCGGCCCTGGCGGCGAGAATGTTGGAGATGGTGGTGCGCAGCGTCGGGTTGGGAATCAGATCGTCCGCGCTCGCCTTGGCCCCGCACGTGCACTTGGAGTTGGCGACGATGTGCGCTCGGATGCACCGGTCGCAGAAGCTGTTGAAGCAGCACTTGCTCGCCACCACCGCGTCGGCCATCACCTCCTTGCAAATCCTGCAGCGGAGATCCACCGGGAAGCCGTCGTCGTTGCTCTCGTCGGCCGGCACAGGGGCAGGCACCGGAGCCCTTCCGAAGTCGAATCTGGAGTCGCTGTTTGTGGGGCAGTGCTGGATGAAGTGGCCCGGGACACGGCACCTGTGGCACACGTACCCGGCCGGCGGCGCCCGCCCGTTGTGCGCTGCTCCACGGCCGTTGTTGATCACCGCACTGGTAGCTTTGGCCTGGTCGTCCTGGGTACCGGCGGACCTCGGGGCCGAATTCGACGACGAACCACCGCTGTCTTGCCTCGATCTAGGGCATAGAGGGGGTATGTCGGACGGACACAGCACGATCCTATCGGCCGGAGGCCCGGCCACTCGGCGGCGCACCACCACCGTCGAGTTGCGCAGGACCAACGCGCTGTCGTCCGCGTACTCCTCGCCCTGCTCGTTGGAGATCGTGATGCTCTCCCTGGGACCCCGGCCGCGTGTCCGGCCGTGACCATAGCGGCCTGTCTCCATGATAAGGCCCTTGAGCTCGCCGACGGAGATGGATGGCGCGGCAACTGGCAGGGGGAACGTGTCCCGGCTGCACTTGGACCGGTAGTACACTGCCATCCTTCCCTCGAAATTGACCACTACGATCGAGTTGCACCGAACTCGCTCGCCGGAGATCAGCCTAGGATGGTTGTACTGGCGAGGCTCAAACGAACAGGGTTGATGGCCTTATATGGTACTCCATTTGGCCTGGCGCAATGCAAAACCGAGAAGGTCTCGAGCCTGTTGTGAACCGCCTTTGGGTATCTTGTCCGAGTTCTAATCGTAATAATACGACGTACAGTACGTGTGTTCGCTTTCTCTTCTTCCTCCGGCGACCAAACGGAGTTGTCATAGAGTTCTTTTCGGATTCAGTAATTCACATCGTAGATGAGAATTAAGGTTTTTTTTAGACAAAGATGAGAATTAAGTACGGAACTAATTCTCGGTCGCCTGAGTTTCTTTTTCTTTTTCTTGAGGCGATGCCAGATCCGTTAGTTTGATTTTTTTTTGGGGTAAAGCCAAATTTTATTACTCAAAATCCACAGAGAGTGGGATACAAGACCGGTCATGGGGATCGCCAAGCCACAGGTGGCACCCCGGACTCCTTCTAAGAGAAAATTTGGTTAGGCTATATGCTTCATAATTAACAGCACGACACTCAAAAGAAAAAGAACATTGAAAAAAAGTAGACCTAAGATTGATTTCAGACACAATGGCCCCATACTGTCCTCAGCTTCCGGAGTTGATGTCAGAAACAACTTGCTTGCAATCCGATGCAACTATGAAGTTGTTGATGAGAAGGTCCTCCGCAAGGCATATTGCTTCTCTGCATGCCAACGCTTCCAACGAAGCAGGGTCATCCACGCCCTCCACCACAAAAGCTGAGCTCCCGAGATAATTTCCACTTGAATCACGACATACCGCAGTTGCTGAACCGCCTCTCCCTGGCCGGACTGCTGCATCCACGTGTATTTTGGCAAAACCCAACGGTGGTGCCTTGGGCCGATGAGGACCTGTTGTGCCCGTACGTGCGGCCACCGTATAACAGTAGGCCGAAGCATTTTAAGCTTCACAGTACATGTTAATGAAATTCTGAACTGCTTGGGGGCTCTGGAAAATTCCTTCATGGATCGCCTTGCGTCTCGCGTACCATATCGACCACAGTGTTATTAAAATTAGGGCAAACTGATCACGAGTTAATGACTCAATCAGCGAAAACAGCCATTGCTTCGCTTGCGGTTCAGCCACTGCCATCATTTTATGTTCAAGATCCTCGTCCACCAGCACCCATATGCACCTAAACATTGTACATTGCATCAGCGAGCGTTTTCATGAGTCCTACATTCCGCATAGCCCACATCTGCTAGAGGTGGACATGTGACGATGAGCACGCACATCCTCCGTAGGTAGGGAATGTTTTGAAAGTCGCCAGAGAAACATCCGAACTTTGGCTGGTACGTCAGTTTTCCAAAGCTTCTTCCACATCCCTTCCTCTGACTGTAGTGTTGACGTTCCTCGTGCCCCCTCAAGCCAAGCCTCACGTCAGATCCGTTAGTTTAATGGACTGCGCTACAGTGGCTGGAGCTGCTTGGTGCAAGGGCCTGCCCTGTTTACGGGCTTCTTTTGTTGTTTAGGGGGCACATAGGTTATTCTGACGGGCTTTTATTCTGTTCGTTGGGCCTATCTGCTCACTTTCTTTTTTTTTTCTTTCATTGCGAACGTCTTTGTATGCTTTTGCTTGTGTAGCATAGCCCTTTTGTACTAGTAACTTTTTTAGGATCGTCTAAAAACAAGTGAATTTTTAGGACAATTTAGAGCGCCATGTTCTGTAAAAAAAACATTCCACGTGGTTCCATCGTCCCATATTGAACCCTGTATGAATAGGATCAGATTTTCTTTATCAAACTCTAAATATCTTAAACTCTACAACTTCATTTTTATAAAAGTCGTGTGAGCTGCATTTTTGTGGCATATGCAGTTATTTGTTCTTGGTGTCGTCATCAACTATTAGTTCCATCGTGGACTTTTATAAAAATAACACTTGCAATTTCTCACAGATGTACGTCTACACTAAGGGCCAGTTCTTTTGACAGCTTAAAAAATAAGTCGTCTCTTTCCCAGCTTTTTCTACAAGTCGTCTTCCTCATTTATTGGGGCTTCTAAACTTGGGATAACTAATGTAGAAATCTCAACAATTTTTGGAGCAGCTTATTTTTTAAGCTAGGGAGAGGCAACTTATTTTTTAAGCCGCCCAAAAGAATTAGCCCTAAAAAGTACGACATGATTGCTATGTATGTGTTTCATAGGCCGGTTATTACCTCAGCGGCACTTTTTCTTAAATGGATGTGGTTGCGCTTTTTCAAAAAAGCATAGCTAGCACAATGTATGCATTTTCTATTTTGATTATATCTCACCTGCACTTATTTTCAGAAATGTGCAACTGCCATATGCAACTATGTTTCTATGTGTGAATTTTCTAAATTGTATATCTCAGTTGCACTTTTACATTGATAGTACTTGCACCTTTTTTTTAGAAATATGCAATTCTCATTTTTACAAAGCGCTGGTGGTTTACTATGTATGTATTTTCTAGGTAACTATACCTAGTTCCACTTTTCAAGATAAGTACTTACCCTTTTTTTTAATGTGCAACTGTCACTGAATAAGTGCATCTGAGCTCTATGTATGTATGTATTGTCTAGTATGATAATTTCTGAGTTGTACTTTTCTATAAACAATACTTGAACTTTTTTAAAATGTACAACTACCATATTTTGGAAAAGGGTAACGTGGTTTCAATAGTCCTATTATGATCCCGAGCTTAGATGCACCTGATGAACAGTAAAATAAAAAAAAAGAAATTTTCATAAAAAAAAAACTTTAGTGGTAAACTTTAACAAATGTTTTGTGTGCTTAACAAATTTCAGCACGAAATGACATTCGCGGAAGTTGTGAAAAAAGGGAAAAAATTAGTACACAATGTTTTCAAAACTACTCCCTTCATCCCATAATGTAAGACTTTTTTGACACTAGTGTAGTGTTAAAAAAAATCTTACATTATGAGACGGAGGGAGTAGCATTTTTGGAGCATCAATTTTGTTTCTGTTTTTTTGCCATGACTTCCACGGATGTCAATTCATGCTAAAATTTTGCAAGCATACAAAACATTTTTCAATGTTTACCACAAAAGCAATTCAGAATTTTTTGAATATTTGTACCATTTTTTTGATTTTACTATTTATCAAGGTCCATTTGATAGCTCGGGAGCAGATACTCCAAGTCCAACTTGTCATAAAAATGGATGTATCTACAACTAAAATACATCTAGATACATTCATTTCTTGGACGAGTAATTCTGAACGGATGGAGTAATATATACTCCACTCGTTTCTAAATATAAGTTTTTTTTAGATATTCTAATATGAACTACATTCGGGCAAAATGAATGAATCTACACTCAAAAATACTTCTATATTCATGCGTATGTTGCCCATATTCAAATCTCTATACAGACTTATATTTGGAAACGGAGGGACTATGTCACATCTAAGTAATGTCCAAAATAATATTGTGGTCCCTTTTGCCTTGTCTTTTTATTTTTTAGACAATGTCCATATTTGTTCTGTTTTCAGGTGTTGTCATCCGTGCCGCCCACTTTCTCTGGCCCAACAGAGGCTAAACGATCTGGCTGATTACAGCATGTGCACGTCATTACTCGCTGCAACTAATCATCGCTGGTCATGGAACGCTTGATAGCTTGAACCTCACGGGGCACTCGCTATGGACAAGAGTTAGCTACAGGAGACGCGAGTCAAACTAGAGTGTGCTCATGTAGCTACGTAAATAACACTATGGGCACGTAAAAATAGCATCTACATGGCCACCATTTCTTTTCCTTTGCAAACAAATTCTAATCGCAAAAAAAGTTCAATTAGTGTATCTGTGCAATTTAAAAGATATTCATGAATTTTTAAAATGTTCACAAATTCGAAAAATGTTTGTGATTAAAAAAACATTTTCAAGATATGCGGAAAACATTTTACAAAATACACGATAAACTATTTTAAAATGCATGGATAACATTTTTTAGGATAAGATTAATTTTTTTTTTGAAAATACACGATGAACATTTTATAAATACATGGCGAACATTTTACAAATATGCAATGTATTACCTTTTAAACTGGGTGAACATTTTATAGGTCGCTGGGTGGAGAGAAAATCGGTGTCGAGGCCAGTTTGCATCGATGGTTGACTTACAACTGGAGGAAAAAAGGGTACATCGATGGATTCCATATAATTTCATACACTTGTATATAATTTAAGAAACTTGCATATAATTTCAGAAACTTGCACACTCCATTTCAAACAACACATACGAAGTACTCCATTTCAAACAACACAATATAATCCATTTCATACTTACAAATAATCCATATCCACAAACAATACAAGTCTTAAGGATGCATTTCCAAAAACAAGTTCATCATAGCACTACAAGTCTCAACATACTCCACAGCTAGTTTTGCAAGCATTTCATCCTTCATACCGGCATTGCGAGTCTCAACATACTCCACTAGTCCATGACTTATTGTTCACTCGACATCTTGTTTTAGAATCTCTATGGCATTTTCATAAACTTCACGAGAAAATGGAATCCTAGGCGGTACGATTCCTTTACTTTCCAATCTATCCTTGCGCAAATGGGGAATTTTATATGAATTTCCTCCTTCATAGTTCATCACTTCCACCATGATAGTCTGAAGTGTTAGAAATATTCTGTTGAGTTTCCCGGCATCATACTCATCAAATTCTTCCTACACACCTTGAATAGGCTCTTTGATATTCGTGGGAGCTCTGTAGTCGGTCAAAGACTCAAGGGATCTGAAATATCCAAGATCAAGTGTGTTTAGATCAGGAGAATTTGGAGGCTGATTTATTATCCAATATCTAGAACTATTGTAGCCACAACTTCTGCAAGCATTCTCTTGTTGGATCAACATCATGTGTGTCCTTGCCTGCCTGGAGTGCTGCTGGAGTGTTGCGTGTGGCGAGGAGGACCAGGGCGCAACGAGGACTAGGCCTGGGCGCGGTGAGGACCAGACACGTGCTGCATGCAGCGGCGGTGACGAGCCAAGTGGGCGCAGGCCGGCAACAACCAATCTGGAGCGGCAGCGACCAGGCACATGTTGTGTGTGGTAGGGGCGACGAGCCAGGTGGGTGCAGGCCGGCGGTGATCAATGTGGGGCGGAAGCGACCAAGCACGTACGGCGTGTGGCGGCGGTGAAGAGCCAGGTGGGTGCAGGCCGGCGGCGACCAATTTGGGGTGGCTGCGACCAAGCTGGGCGCCTGGACGCGGGGCCCGAGCACGTGGACGAAGGGGCCGAGTGCCTGGACGAAGCGGACAATGCGAGAAAGAAGACGCGAGCTCTTGGAGGAAGACGACTCAAAATTCAAATCGAGGGTAGGATGGTCTATTTCCCATTTGTCTGTTGTGTCTGAAAATTCTAAACGCTCTTATAATAGCTAAGAGCAACTTTAGCAGACCCCGCAAAAATTCGACCCGCAAAACGCGTTTGCGGTTTCACGAAGATCACGTTTGCGGGTCGAAAACATGCGCGGCCGATCAGATACCGTATCTAGACCTGCATAATTTGAAAAAACACTTTCGCTGGAGAAATTGCACAACATAGTTCATCACATCACATACAGTTCATACATACTACATGATCAACAAATTAAGCATAGATCATACTACATGCTACATTAACTAGTAGTAGAGGGGGTCGGATCTGACGACGGCGAGGTCGGGCAAAATGGACGACGTCGTGGAGGCCGAGCGACGCTCAATCCTCCTCGTCGGAGCTGCACAGGTCGATGTACTTCACCGCCTGCTCCGCGCGGATGCGGTGCCACTCCTCAACCTTCTCGTTGGCGGCGACCGCCTGCTGCCACTCGAGGGCTTCGAGCTCCTTGGCGTGGCGCCGGCGCTCCGCCTCCTCACGCACGCTCCGCTCGGCGATGGCGGCGGCAACGACGTCGAAGTCCACGACGTAGTCCTTGGGCCCGACGACTCGGCGGCAGCCGAGCGGAGCGGGCTCCTCGGGCAACTCCTTCACCGGGAAGAAGGCGAACGGCGCCTGCTTCTCCGGCTCCTCCTCGTCCTCCGACCACTCCCTCTTCACGGCGCCGGAGGACAAGGAGGATCCGGCGTAGGAAGATCTCGCGGAGGAGAAGGACGCGCGCCGACGGTCATACTCCTCCGTCTCGCGGCGGTTGAAGCTCGCCGGCGGCGACATCCCGTGGTTGGTCCACCTCCAGGCGCCGCGCTTCCTCGTGCCGTCTGACCGGACGCGCCCCTCGCGCTCCGGGTCCCTCTCACGGCCGGATCTACTGCCGGAGCCGCGTCCGGATCTCCACATTCGGCCCCACATGGCGGCTGGAGGCGGGGCGGGTGGTCACCAGCGGTGAGAAATGTGGAGAGGGGAAAGGGGAATCGGGTGGCTCGCGGCGGCGGGGGATAGGGTTTGGACCCGCAAAATGGTCGCGGAACTGCAGTTATAGTGCTCGGGGAGTGCGGTTTGCCGGCTGCGGCAAAAAAATTTGCAGGCCGGGCGAGTATGCGGGCTCTGTTCTGGCCAAAAAATTGGGCCGAGCCCGCATACTCGCCGGAATTTTTGCGGGCTGGGCGTTCTATAGTTGCTCTAAGAGAGGGAGTACAAACTATGAACCCCAAATTAACTACTCCCTCCATTCCTAAATAGTTGTCTTTCTAGAGATTTCAACAAGTGACTACATACGGAACAAAATGAGCGAATCTACACTGTAAAATATGTCTATATACATCCGTATGTAGTAGTCCATTTGGTATATCTAAAAAGACAAGTATTTAGGAACGGAGGGAGTAGTATACATGAAAACAACACAAAAGTGAACAAATAGGAGAGCAGCCATATGGCGGACGAGCTCGCTTGCTCCTGTTATACGGGCCAATAGGACAACGTCTGGACGGGAGCGGTATTTATGGCGCATGGAAATGCTGGAGCGTACACGCTAGGGAAATGATGCACGTACAGGAATGGCCGCAAAAAGATATGCGTCGTGGGTGGATTCCAGAGTTCCGCCCAGGTCATTTGGAATGCAAAAGGTTGAAGCAAAAAAATTGGTAGATGGACGGCTACAACGGAAAGCTCTTCGTCCAGGTCATAACAATGTAGAGCAACTTGAAACAGGGACCTAATTTATGAAAGGAAAAAACATGGTAGCTATCACCTGGCCAATGCAGCAAAACACAAAGGTGCAAACAGAACGTGGATCCAGTTTATGGTTCAAGTCCTCTATCTCTTTTTAAATTTTCAAATCGGCAAAATAAAAAGAAAAAAAAAACTAGGATCTTGGCTCATTTTGGCACTGACTTGCTTTAGCACATTATTAGAGTTTCTACACCCGAGTTCAAATGCTCCCTTATGAGCAATAAAATAAGGAAATAGTAAACATATTCAGAATTTTTCGGTGGCAAACTTTGATGTGCAATTGCAAAAGACATATCATGAAATCACATTTCTGGAAGTCATGGCAAAAAAACAAAATCGATACTCCAAAAATATTATTTTTGAAAGCATTTTGAAGTGCTAATTTTTTTCATGACTTTGACAAATATTATTTCATGATGAAAAATTCAGACACTCAAAACATTTATCAAAGTTTTTTTACAAAAAAATATTTATAATGTTTTGAAGTCCTTAACATTTTTTTATTTTACTTTTTACCCCGCGCTCATTTGAGCTCAGGAGCAGATAGGACTTTTTGGTTGCAACATGAGTTTCACACGGTAGTAGCACTTGTATGGTCAAGATTTTTTTTCAGTCAAAGCAAAGTGGATAAAAAAAGGTTATGTGGATTAATACCTTTTTTAAGCAAAGATGGGATTTACATCATAAAGTATGTACTTTCTAAGCTATGCACGGTAAAGTAATAATATGTTGTTCTCTGATAATAATCCATATCCAATACTTCCTTCGATCCATAATAAGTGTCCTAGTTTTGAACTAAGCTTAGTTCAAAACTACAACGTTTATTTTGAATCAGCGAGAGTATTAATTAGACAAATGGTTCTTTGTTATTCGTGAAAAACAAAATAAATAAAAGAATTGCCAGATTGCCACTCTCAAGAATCGAACCCAACACCTTTAAGTTTTATCGTTTTGGGAGTGACACCTTCTAGCAATATTAAAGTTCATACCGTATGCCGCCTAATGGGCCCTGAGTACAGATTTGTAGACGTCTGTTTTCACGTCGTAAGTGAACGGACGTACTGTGCTGTGGGTCTGCACCAGAATATTTAGAGGGTGTTTGGATACGTTTTAGTCCCATGACTAAAATTAGTGGGACTAAAACTTGCTAGCTTCACCCATGCTTGGATCCAAATGCTAAAGAGACTAAAATCAAGTTAATGAGCATTTATTATCCTCCAAACCCTCTAATGCAGAACTCGTCTGTGTTAAAGAAGAGGAGTTAAATGAGGAGAGAGAGGACTAATCCACATTTTAGTAGGGGTATCCCTGACTAAAAAAATTTAGTCTCAAGACTAGTTTTAGCCCCTCTTTAATCAGAGGTGCTTGGAACTTTAGCCTCTTAAAGTGACTATTTTTAGTCAGACTAAAATAAGTCCCTTGTATTCAACCACCTTCTTAATGGGGTCCTTGCTTGTTGCAGCATATACGACATTCAGTATGAGCCCGGTCTCCCATCCCAACGCGAACGAGCGCGCAACGATAACATGAGCAGGCGAGGACGAGCGCTCCTATGGATTTTCGACAAAATAGACACTAACTATAGAAATATTTTGATGGCATATCCAAGAAAGAGAGCTTACACGATTGAAACATACAAGATTTATACGTCCAAGAAGAATCACAAGAGAAAATAATACCCCTTCAAAATAAGGAAAAAGGTTGGATGAATATTTTTTATTGGAAAAGCAAAAGGGCTGCACCTAAGTTCGGTTCACCCCATGAGGATCAGTAAAATCAAATTACATGGCAAGACAAAGAGCTGCGCAAGAGGGCCTGCAGCTCTTTGCTAAACCAGTACTGCTGGTTATACATTACAAGGCATTTGAAGCTATCAGAACCCCTGCCTATGATCTGCCTATCAGAACCTCTGCATTACGCAGCTGGGCACCAGCTAGCTTGTACTACTACGTAAAAACTAACGCGGCCTGTGATCTGCCTCCACCGCACCTTCTCTTGAAGCTCTGATCCTCACAATCTGTGCGCGTCCTCTTCCTGCCGTGGTAGCCATACGGCCCGCCGTCGTTCCGTGTTTGTGGTGGTACTGTCATGTTGCCGCCCATGACGTTCGGACCCATCGGGTAACCGCCGCCGTAAGCGTAGGGCATGCCGGCGTAGCCGTAGTACATGGAAGGATCAGCTGGCCACGGCATCCCACCACCAAGAAAAGGGTCGTAGCACGCCGGAGCAAAGGGAACGCTGTAGCCGTACTGATGACCGACATGGCTGGCCGCTGTGTCCGTTGTCTTGTGCGCCGCTGGAGCCGACGTCGATGTGCTTCCGTCGCTGTGCTCCGGCTCGGAGGCAGCGCCCTTCTTGGAAGAAGCGTGGCTGCCGCCGCCGCTCTCCTGCGACGCTGCCGGACTTTGAGCCTGACGCGGGGGCGCCGCGACCTCGTTGCTTGCGGCGGAGCTGCTCTGCTTCTCTGCTCCACCCGAAGCGCTGCCGGCCCTGGCGGCGAGAATGTTGGAGATGGTGGTGCGCAGCGTCGGGTTGGGAATCAGATCGTCCGCGCTCGCCTTGGCCCCGCACGTGCACTTGGAGTTGGCGACGATGTGCGCTCGGATGCACCGGTCGCAGAAGCTGTTGAAGCAGCACTTGCTCGCCACCACCGCGTCGGCCATCACCTCCTTGCAAATCCTGCAGCGGAGATCCACCGGGAAGCCGTCGTCGTTGCTCTCGTCGGCCGGCACAGGGCAGGCACCGGAGCCCTTCCGAAGTCGAATCTGGAGTCGCCGTTTGTGGGGCAGTGCTGGATGAAGTGGCCCGGGACACGGCACCTGTGGCACACGTACCCGGCCGGCGGCGCCCGCCCGTTGTGCGCTGCTCCACGGCCGTTGTTGATCACCGCACTGGTAGCTTTGGCCTGGTCGTCCTGGGTACCGGCGGACCTCGGGGCCGAATTCGACGACGAACCACCGCTGTCTTGCCTCGATCTAGGGCATAGAGGGGGTATGTCGGACGGACACAGCACGATCCTATCGGCCGGAGGCCCGGCCACTCGGCGGCGCACCACCACCGTCGAGTTGCGCAGGACCAACGCGCTGTCGTCCGCGTACTCCTCGCCCTGCTCGTTGGAGATCGTGATGCTCTCCCTGGGACCCCGGCCGCGTGTCCGGCCGTGACCATAGCGGCCTGTCTCCATGATAAGGCCCTTGAGCTCGCCGACGGAGATGGATGGCGCGGCAACTGGCAGGGGGAACGTGTCCCGGCTGCACTTGGACCGGTAGTACACTGCCATCCTTCCCTCGAAATTGACCACTACGATCGAGTTGCACCGAACTCGCTCGCCGGAGATCAGCCTAGGATGGTTGTACTGGCGAGGCTCAAACGAACAGGGTTGATGGCCTTATATGGTACTCCATTTGGCCTGGCGCAATGCAAAACCGAGAAGGTCTCGAGCCTGTTGTGAACCGCCTTTGGGTATCTTGTCCGAGTTCTAATCGTAATAATACGACGTACAGTACGTGTTTTCGCTTTCTCTTCTTCCTCCGGCGACCAAACGGAGTTGTCATAGAGTTCTTTTCGGATTCAGTAATTCACATCGTAGATGAGAATTAAGGTTTTTTTTAGACAAAGATGAGAATTAAGTACGGAACTAATTCTCGGTCGCCTGAGTTTCTTTTTCTTTTTCTTGAGGCGATGCCAGATCCGTTAGTTTGATTTTTTTTTTGGGTAAAGCCAAATTTTATTACTCAAAATCCACAGAGAGTGGGATACAAGACCGGTCATGGGGATCGCCAAGCCACAGGTGGCACCCCGGACTCCTTCTAAGAGAAAATTTGGTTAGGCTATATGCTTCATAATTAACAGCACGACACTCAAAAGAAAAGAACATTGAAAAAAGTAGACCTAAGATTGATTTCAGACACAATGGCCCCATACTGTCCTCAGCTTCCGGAGTTGATGTCAGAAACAACTTGCTTGCAATCCGATGCAACTATGAAGTTGTTGATGAGAAGGTCCTCCGCAAGCCATATTGCTTCTCTGCATGCCAACGCTTCCAACGAAGCAGGGTCATCCACGCCTCCACCACAAAAGCTGAGCTCGAGATAATTTCCACTTGAATCACGACATACCGCAGTTGCTGAACCGCCTCTCCTGGCCGGACTGCTGCATCCACGTGTATTTTGGCAAAACCCAACGGTGGTGCCTTGGGCCGATGAGGACCTGTTGTGCCCGTGACGTCGGCCACCACCGATAACAGAGGTCAAGCATTTTAAGCTTCACAGTACCTGTTAATGAAATTCTGAACTGCTTGGGGGCTCTGGAAAATTCCTTCATGGATCGCCTTGCGTCTCGCGTACCATATCGACCACAGTGTTATTAAAATTAGGGCAAACTGATCACGAGTTAATGACTCAATCAGCGAAAACAGCCATTGCTTCGCTTGCGGTTCAGCCACAGCCATCATTTTATGTGCAAGATCCTCGTCCACCAGCACCCATATGCACCTAAACATTGTACATTGCATCAGCGAGCATTTTCATGAGTCCTACATTCCGCATAGCCCACATCTGCTAGAGGTGGACATGTGACGATGAGCACGCACATCCTCCGTAGGTAGGGAATGTTTTGAAAGTCGCCAAAGAAACATCCGAACTTTGGCTGGTACGTCAGTTTTCCAAAGCTTCTTCCACATCCCTTCCTCTGACTGTAGTGTTGACGTTCCTCGTGCCCCCTCAAGCCAAGCCTCACGTCAGATCCGTTAGTTTAATGGATTGCGCTACAGCGGCTGGAGCTGCTTGGTGCAAGGGCCTGCCCTGTTTACGGGCTTCTTTTGTTGTTTAGGGGGCACATAGGTTATTCTGACGGGCTTTTATTCTGTTCGTTGGGCCTATCTGCTCACTTTCTTTTTTTTTCTTTCATTGCGAACGTCTTTGTATGCTTTTGCTTGTGTAGCATAGCCCTTTTGTACTAGTAACTTTTTTAGGATCGTCTAAAAACAAGTGAATTTTTAGGACAATTTAGAGCGCCATGTTCTGTAAAAAAAAACATTCCACGTGGTTCCATCGTCCCATATTGAACCCTGTATGAATAGGATCAGATTTTCTTTATCAAACTCAAAATATCTTAAACTCTACAACTTCATTTTTATAAAAGTCGTGTGAGCTGCATTTTTGTGGCATATGCAGTTATTTGTTCTTGGTGTCGTCATCAACTATTAGTTCCATCGTGGACTTTTATAAAAATAACACTTGCAATTTCTCACAGATGTACGTCTACACTAAGGGCCAGTTCTTTTGACAGCTTAAAAAATAAGTCGTCTCTTTCCCAGCTTTTTCTACAAGTCGTCTTCCTCATTTATTGGGGCTTCTAAACTTGGGATAACTAATATAGAAATCTCAACAATTTTAGGAGCAGCTTATTTTTTAAGCTGGGGAGAGGCAGCTTATTTTTTAAGCCGCCCAAAAGAATTAGCCCTAAAAAGTACGACATGATTGCTTTGTATGTGTTTCATAGGCCGGTTATTACCTCAGCGGCACTTTTTCTTAAATGGATGTAGTTGCACTTTTTCAAAAAAGCGTAGCTAGCACAATGTATGCATTTTCTATTTTGATTATATCTCACCTGCACTTATTTTCAGAAATGTGCAACTGCCATGTGCAACTATGTTTCTATGTGTGAATTTTCTAAATTGTATATCTCAGTTGCACTTTTACATTGATAGTACTTGCACCTTTTTTTAGAAATATGCAATTCTTTTTTTTAGATCATCAGGGGAGTTTGGAGCCCCCCCCCCCGGTTCCATTCATTATGAATAAATGAAACCATATCGGTCCAACATCCAGGCATGCCTCAGACGCATGTTCTCAAAGAGCAGAAAATAAAACAGTACGGGAAACAAAAAGGCCTGCAACCTATTACAGGATCGAAGATCCGACTTTTTCATGACACTGAACTTAATCGATGAAACCTACAGCAAAGTGATCTGCATTCCTCCTGCACCGGCTTGAATCCTCATGTCTTCTGCAGCGAGCATCTCGCGGACCTCCTTGATATGCTCCATGAGTCCCCCTTTCATCTTCTTGAGGGGTTGAGTTGGTGTGCCAGGCCAGTCGAGAGGCGATGCAGGGCTCGAAATCGCTTGAGCAGTCTTTTTTGATGATGGATCGCTTGGCCTTGAAGAGCCAGGACTCTGGAACCCACCTTTACCAGCCCCAGAACCAAGTTTGGGGGTATGAAGAGTCATGAGTGGCACCTCCAGTGCCCATCAGGTTCCTCTTCACCCCAAAGTCAATTGGAGTGGGCTTTTGAGTATGCAGGATATCCAATGTAGTATCCCCTGCATTTTCTCGAGCGAGTCCTCTGAGTACAGAATCATCCACCTCTTGAGGGTCCTACAGACCAGCCACCAGATCTGTTTAACATCAGACCAGACTTCATTATCAAAAACATGTTTATTTCTGGTTTTCCACAGGCACCACAAGACACAAGCACAAAAGGCATTAAGCACTTTATGTTTCTTGTTGGCAGGCCAAAATTTGGCTATGGAATAATAGCTAGATCCTACTTCTATGGAAAGAAACGAGGAGACTGCATCCCAGATGTTTCTTGCAACCACACAGTCAAAAAACAAGTGGTTTACAGTTTCCTGTTCAGAGCAAAAAAGACAGTTAGAGTTCCTATCTATGCCCCTTTTAAGTAAATTGTTCTTAGTCATAAGTTTATTATGCGCCAGGAGCCAGAGAAAAACCTGGATTCTGGGGGGCACAACAATGGGCCAAACAGAAGGGATATAGACAAGCTTCACACCCCTAAAATTGATGATGGCATAAAGTGAGCTAGAAGAATAGACCCCCTTGGATCATACTGCCAGACCATAGCATCATCATCTGTTTTGAGCACAGTCTCCTTTATGATTTGTTCAAGGGAGTACCACTCCTCCATCATGGCAGGGGTGAAAATTCTCCTAAAAGTAAGCTTAATGCTACTCCCGTCCCAAACTTCAGAAACTGTCACACATTGTTGATGACAAATGGAGTATAAAGGCCAAAATTGAACTGAGAGAGGGGAGGTTCCAAACCAGATATCCTCCCAAAATCTAATTTTCCTACCATTTCCTACTACCCATCTATAGCCAAACTTAAGAGCCTTGGCAGCCCACATAACCCCGTTCCAAAAATTTGAGGAGGCTTGTGGCCTACATGCAAAAATATTAGGAGCATCCCTAATATACTTGTTGTCTACAATTGATTTCCAAATTTTACCCTCATCTTGGGCATATCTCTTGACCCAACTGCCTAATAAACACAAGTTAAGATCCCTGATATTGGGGATCCCAAGCCCTCCATGTTCTTTCTTCATACAAACTAGGTGCCAGTTGGCCAGGTGGAGTTTCCTGTTCCCCTCAAAGTCACTCCAAAGGCAATGAGCTAGCTGACTATTAATCAGATCTAGGGCCCATTTAGGGAACTTAAAGAAGGACAGTAGATAAATGGGGATACTAGCTAAACAAGCTTTAATGAGAGTTAGTCTAGCCGGGTAGGACAGTAGTTTCCCCCTCCAGCCATCCATCCTCTTTAATATCTTATCAATAAGAGGCTGGATGTCTTCCCTCCTCAGCTTGTCATAATGTAAAGGAATCCCTAGATATTTTATTGGAAATGTACCAGCAGTACATCCAAAGGTACTCATGAAGTTAATTAGCTCTCCTCCCTCAACTCCTAATGGAATGAGTTCACTTTTAGCATAGTTGATTCTCATACCTGATACTTTCTCAAAGCAAGTCAAAATCATTTTCAAGTTAGCAGCCTTAGATTCATCCTTATCCATGAAGAGGATAGTATCATCTGCATATTGCAGACATATCACTCCACCAGGGATAAGATTAGAACAAAGCCCTTTAATCAGGTTGTGAGAAGCTGCTTTAATGAGCATTCTAGTTAGCACATCTACCACAATGTTAAAAAGTAAAGGAGATATAGGATCTCCTTGTCTTAGTCCTTTGTTGGTTACAAATAAGTCACTATCAACCCCATTGACCTTGACTCCCACAGAGCCCATATGGGTAATTTGATAAATCCATTTGGTCCAAACAGGACCAAAATTCTTTTTTTTGGAGAATCTCCATCAAGAAATCCAGGTTAACTTTGTCAAATGCTTTCTCATAATCTAATTTTAGCACCAGTCCAGAATTATCAGAGTGGAAAGTAGAATGTAAAACTTCATGAGCTGTCACTACACTTTCAAGGATGTATCTCCCTTTTATGAAAGCTGATTGGTTGCTAGAAGTTAGGAAATTCATGAGAGTGGCAAGTCTATTAGTTAAAACCTTGGTAAAAACCTTAAAAATACAGTTCAGCAAACTGATAGGTCTAAATTTCCTCATATTAGTAGCATCTTCCTCTTTAGGAATGAGAGTAATCATAGCAAAATTTAATCTATATATATCAAGTTTCCCTGCATGGAAGTCATCAAACAAAGCCATAACATCCTGCTTGATAACTTCCCAAAATTCCTGAAGAAAAAGAAAGGATAGGCCATCTGGTCCAGGTGCTCCTTCAGAGTATGAACCAAAAATGGCATCCTTCACCTCTTTTTCAGAAAATGGGGCTTGGAGATATTCATTATCATTCTCAGATATCTTTTCCTCAACAGAGAAAAAGTCTTGTCTTAAATTGAATCCTCCTCTATCTTCATTCTTAAAAAGATCTTTATAAAAATCAGAGGCTATCTTAATCATCTCTCTAGTGCCTGAGGAGGACCATCAGGGCCAGCTAGGGAATGAATAAGAGTCTTTCTTCTCCTTTGGTTGGCTACATCATTGAAGTATTTGGTATTCCTGTCTCCCTCTAATATATCTTTATCTCTAGATCTTTGTCTAGCCTTGGTTTCCTCTTTAATCCAGATATATCTAAGTTCTTTTAGAATATTCTGCATCCTAGCAGCCTCAACATCAGAGAGACAAGTTGTTTCAGATTTGATATCCAACCCATCATACTCTTCTGTGAGGGCAGTTTTCAGCTTCCTAATCTCTGCTTCTACATTTTTACTCCACCCTTTGGAGAATTTTCTGAATCTCCTAACTTTTTCTTGCCAGACATCTATTGGTTTGCCCTTCTTGACTGGAGCAGTCCAGTTTTTGATGGACAAATCCTTGAAATCCTTATGAAGTAGCCACCATTTTTCAAATTTGAAACTGGAGCCTCTAGTACTGCTCCCCAACCCTGAATCCCATAGAAGGGTAGTATGGTCACTCCCAGTTCTAGGGAGGGCTTGGGAAGTGCATAGAGGGAACATAGCTTCCAGCTCAGTGGTGTAGAAGATCCTATCTATGGTAGTCATGATGTTATTCTCTTAGTTATTAGCCCAAGTGAACTTCCTACCTAACATCCTAATTTCTAGAAGGCTCCAAATTTCTACCCAGGCATTAAATTTATCAGCCCCAAGATGATTAATATTACCATTACTCTTATCTTGCTGATACCTAACTAGATTAAAATCTCCTCCTATGAGAGTGGGCATTTGGTCATCCACAAAGAGGCTATGGAGTTCAGAGATAAATGCATCTTTTCCCTCATCATATGGGGACCCATAAACAGCTATCACTCTAAAGCAGGTCCCATTAGCCTTAACTTTCAGGTTGCAGGACACAGAGTAATTCAGAGAGCTCCATTGGAGGACCTCAAAAATATCTGCATCCACACCAACCAAGACACCACCAGCAGTGCCTACAGCAGGGAGGTGGTGCCAGCTAAAATTCTTATTCCCACTAATGGACTTAAGAAAGGCAGCAGTAAGCTCTTCTTTCTTAGTTTCCTGGAAAGCAACTATACTAGCATTTGTTTTAGTCAAGGTATCTACAATACAAGGCTTCTTCCCTGGGGTAGTGATACCCCTGATATTCCATAATAAACAATTCATTTAAAATAGTGTTTTCTTGGGGTGCTTGCCCCGCCTATGTTTGGAGATTTTGGACCAGATAATACCCTGGTCATCAGCAGCATTAGAGGTCCTGTTTAACCCCACAGGTGTAACAGGAGAATCCAAGCCAGCTTTTTGGTTTTCAAGTCCAACAGGCTTGCACAGGGAGACTATTTTTTCTACCTTATCTTCCCCTAAAGTGTTATGTACCTTGTCCCCAGTGATGCTATCTGCTTGAGCTATACTATTTTCTATGTGGACAGGCCCTGCAGGCCCTTTAGGATTTTTGTTCTTAGATACTACTGAAGCATAACTTTCTTTCTGCACATCAATCTCTACTCCCACCATTTTAGCTACTGAAATAAATGCAGGATCATGAAAATTCTCAAAGTAATTTTTCTTAATTGTACCTTTGTGTTTACCTTTAGGTTCTTCTAGGTTCTGGACCTTCTTTGACCCCATGGCAATCTCCATGATTGTTCTTCCACCAATGTCAATCCTGGAGCTTTTTCTTTGTGCCTGGACTGGTTCCCATTTTTGCAGTATGGGTGGGGCATTGGTTGTGTTTGTGGCAAGACTGGGACTGAAAATCACCTCCTCCAGGGATTCATTATCTACTACCACCTCAGCCTGGTCTTCAAGCAAGCTGATGTTATCCTCCTCATCATCATCTCCAATCTCCATCTCTTGCAGCATTTTGAAGCTTTCATCTAAGGAAATGGGGTCTTGGAGTTGCTGCAAGTAGGCCAGTACATTTTCCTTAGTTTGGTGAGGAGTTCCAGAGGTAGAACCATTCCCCCCAGACTGAGATGAGGAATTTTTTGCAGTGTGGTGAGAGCCTCCAGCCCCATCATCACTGTTGGTATTGTTCATTGATTCTTTTTCCTTGCTCTTCTCAGTGTCTTCATCCAGAAGATCATCCTGCTCAAGGTCCTCTACTGGTGGTTCCACAACTATTTTGATCTTATACAACTTGTCTCCTATACCAAAGATTCTTTCAGCAGGAATCTTGGTAAAGTCCTTGCATCTGATCTTGATTCTAACCACCTCAAAGAAGGATTTGAAGTTTCCCTGCCAGTCCACATCAATCAAAGTGCCCAGAACAGAAGCAATTTGCTCTAAAACTAACCATTATGCCCATGCTGGAGCCACTCCTCTTAACTGAAGCCAAACAGACTGGAGTTCTGCATGAAATTCCATCTCTCCTTTCCACACCTCAACATTGACTGAAACTCCCTCAATTTCAGGTAGTCCAAAGTTGGGGTATCCAGCAACTGTTGCTACAGGGATATGAGGGGGGAATTTGACTAGGAAAGTCCAGCTGTCCAACATCCTGATGTGCCATGGCCAATTGGTTTTGTATATTACAGATAAGTTATGGGCCAGTTCTTCCTTGGTGACCTACCCAGCTTCTATGTAAACAATCCCAACATTTTTCTTGTTCCCTACATGTTGGTCATTGACATCTGGGACATCAATCTTGAAGAAACCTAAACCTGAAGCTGCACTGCCCACATACTTAGCACAATTCCTAGGCTTCTTTCTGACTGGACAGTCCTCTACTTTGTGTGTCACCATCTTGCAGATGAAACATGAGGGGGGTTTTGGGCACTTGGCCTTATGGTGCCCAGGCTCCCCACATGTATAGCAAGTAACATCACTGTAGTCACCTCCAGTAGAATCCTTGGCCTTATTAGCATTCTTGCTTTTGTTCTGTGGCTGCTTCTTCTTCTGCTGTTGAGTCTGATTGTTGTTCTCTCTGTTGTTATCTACTGCTGACTACATCAAGGCAGCTTGCCCCTGACTTCCTTGCATTTGCATCTGGGGTGGTGCTTGCCCTTGGAATTGTGGCCCAGGGCCTCCTCCTTGTTGCTGTAGCTGTTGATTTTGCATCTGATTTGGACCCCTATTGCCTGGCGCTCCCCACTAGTTCATCATCGGAGGCGGCTGCAGGAACGGCCTCTGGTACCATGGGGGAGGGGCACCTTTAAAGCCAAATCCGAAGGGGAATTGTTGTTGCGGGGGGCCAAACTGCTGCGCGCCCACTGGTTCTGCCCGCCCCCTCCATGATCAGCTTGATCAAGATGGTCATCGCCTCCCCTCTGGTTCCGGTTCGGGTCGCGTCTGCCTCGCCCTCGACCACGGCCCTGAGCATCAGCCATCTCGATCAGATCTGAGAAATTGGGTTGTTCCCCTCTCCACTCACTTGCAGAAATTGAGATGGTGGGCACTGGGGGGAGGTGCTGATCCTGATCGTAGGCGGGGTGGCAATCTGCCGCGGTGAAGGAGCGGCGGCGGAGGAGGGATTTCTTGATCCAGACTAGGATCGAGGGGGGATTAGGGTTTGTGAACGCGTCTCCCCCCCACAGCTGCCCAAAGTAGGCCCTGATGGCATCCCCTTCTTCCTCACGTGGCTCCTCCACCTCAGCACGCTCCTCTGCCTTTTGATTCGGGTCACACCTCCTCCTTACTTTCTCACTGACGAGTGGGGCCTTGTACGGTGCCTCTTCTGCAAAGCAGAGTATCTCTCCGACCTTGGCAACCAACGTCTTCTCCGGCAAGGCCTTGATCACCGCAGGGTGCTGTCGGAGATTCACCCCCTCCGCCGTCACTCGAAACCCAGGGTCAGCCGCCCACTTGAGCGGCGTACCAAGGTCCCAGGCAGGTTGCTGGAGGCGTGGAGGATTCGATATCTCGCCGCCCAAGCTCATGGGAGAAAGGGTTGGAGAGACAAGAACGCTCTCCACTTGGCTCTGCTCGCCGACGAGGGTGAGCTCATCTCCGCGCGCGCCCACGCAATCATACCCTCTGGTGAAATCTCTTCCCCCACCATCATCCGCTCCATCTCTTCCTCCGACGCCTCCACGCAGATCCGCGTGACTAGCTTAATCTTCGAGTCTACCCTGAGAGGAAGCCGCATCGTCCTCCTCATACGCGCGCGATGCATCTCCTCCGCCATCTCTTCCCCGTCGTATCGCGTCCCCTCTCCCCTCCTCTCCATGGCGAGCCAACGGGCGAGGGGGAGAAGCCAACGCAACCAACGGCCGAGGGGGAGAAGTCCGCGTGACCAACGAGGCAGCTGCGGCGCGCCGGCGTGCGGGGTTCGTCGGCGGGATCTGCTGGATCTGGTGGCTACGGTGGTAGGTGGATGGGGCGAGGCAGGTTGTGTGCGCGAGACCGAGAACGAGAGCGGTCATTTCAAAATCACGCGAGTGCAGGACTCGAAATATGCAATTCTCATTTTTACAAAGCGCTGGTGGTTTACTATGTATGTATTTTCTAGGTAACTATACCTAGTTCCACTTTTCAAGATAAGTGCTTACCTTTTTTTTTGAAATGTGCAACTGTCATTGAATAAATGCATCTGAGCTCTATGTATGTATGTATTGTCTAGTATGATAATTTATGAGTTGTACTTTTCTATAAACAATACTTGAACTTTTTTAAAATGTACAACTACCATATTTTGGAAAAGGGTAACGTGGTTTCAATAGTCCTATTATGATCCCGAGCTTAGATGCACCCTAATGAACAGTAAAATAAAAATAGGAAATTTTCATTAAAAAAAACTTTAGTGGTAAACTTTAACAAATGTTTTGTGTGCTTAACAAATTTCAGCACGAAATGACATTCGCGGAAGTTGTGAAAAAAGGGAAAAAATTAGTACACAATGTTTTCAAAACTACTCCCTTCATCCCATAATGTAAGACTTTTTTGACACTAATGTAGTGTTAAAAAAGTCTTACATTATGAGACGGAGGGAGTAGCATTTTTAGAGCATCAATTTTGTTTTTGTTTTTTTGCCATGACTTCCATCGGATGTCAATTCATGCTAAAATTTTGCAAGCATACAAAACATTTTTCAAAGTTTACCACAAAAGCAATTTAGAATTTTTTTGAATATTTTTACCATTTTTTGATTTTACTATTTATCAGGGTCCATTTGATAGCTCGGGAGCAGATACTCCAAGTCCAACTTGTCATAAAAATGGACGTATCTACAACTAAAATACATCTAGATACATTCATTTCTTGGACGAATAATTCTGAACGGATGAAGTAATATATAATCCATTCGTTTCTAAATATAAGTTTTTTTACAGATTCTAATATGGACTACATTCGGGCAAAATGAATGAATCTACACTCAAAAATACTTCTATATTCATCCGTATGTTGCCCATATTCAAATCTCTATACAGACTTATATTTGGAAACGGAGGGAGTATGTCACATCTAAGTAATGTCCAAAATACTATTGTGGTCCCTTTTGCCTTGTCTTTTTATTTTTTAGACAATGTCCATATTTGTTCTGTTTTCAGGTGTTGTTATCCGTGCCGTCCACTTTCTCTGGCCCAACAGAGTCTAAACGGTCTGGCTGATTACAGCATGTGCACGTCATTACTCGCTGCAACTAATCATCGCTGGTCATGAAACGCTTGATAGCTTGAACCTCACGGGGCACTCGCTATGGACAAGAGTTAGCTACAGGAGACGCGAGTCAAAAAGGTTCTCTGGGTGATGTACGTGGGGCTCTACGTGAAACAATGCGTAAACTTTGTCAATGGAGTAAAACAAAGTTTGGTAGCGTTGTTAGAGATATAGAAAAAACACGTACTCAACTAGAAGAACTTATGTTAATGAACGCCGACAGAATGGAAATACGAAGAGTTACAGATAAAATGTACGAACTGTTATATAGAGAGGAACTTATGTGGATGCAGCGCTCAGGTATTACTTGGCTGAAGGACGGCGATCGCAATACAAAATTTTTTCACGCCAAGGCTGTTTGGCGAGCCAGGAAAAATCGAATAAAGAAACTTGAAGACATCAATGGTGTTATCCACACTGACAGTAAGGAGATGGGTGCAGCAGCGACTGGATATTTTGAGGATATTTTCACGGCTGAAAGTAACCTGGACTCTTCTCCTATCATTGATCTTATTGCACCTTTGGTAGGTGAGGAAACAAATGATATATTGTGTGGAGAGTTCACAGAAAAAGAAATATCTGATGCACTCTTTCAGATTGGCCCCCTAAAGGCACCGGGTCCTGATGGATTCCCGACACGATTTTTTCAGAGGAACTGGTCTACTCTCAAGGAAAGTGTTATAGGCGCTGTGAAGGAATTTTTTCGCACGGGAGTAATGCCACCGGAGGTAAATGATACAGTGATTGTCATGATTCCTAAAATTCAAAACCCAGTGAAGGTTACTGATTTTCGCCCTATAAGCTTATGTAATGTCATTTACAAAGTAGTTTCAAAGTGCTTGGTTAATAGGCTTAGACCTGTTTTGGATGATATTATTTCCCCCTATCAAAGTGCTTTCATCCCAGGGCGTATGATTACTGATAATGCATTGATAGCTTTTGAATGTATCCATCACATCAAGCAAGAGAAGGATCCGACAAGGAGTTATTGTGCATACAAACTTGACCTCTCAAAGGCATATGATCGGGTAGATTGGTCTTACCTTAAGAAAATGATGCAAAAGCTTGGCTTCGCTCACAAATGGGTTAACTGGATAATGACTTGTGTGACCTCAGTGAGATACTCTGTAAAATTTAATGGAGCCATCTTGGATTCGTTTGCACCGACGCGTGGTCTTCGGCAAGGTGATCCGCTATCCCCATATTTGTTTCTGTTTGTTGCTGATGGTCTGTCTGCTCTGATAAATCAAGGTATTGTACTTGGTAATATTTCTCCATTGAGAATAACTAGAAGGGCCCCTAGTATATCCCATTTGCTATTTGCTGATGACACTCTGCTCTTCTTCAAAGCTTCTGACCAACAAGCCACACATGTTAAAAACATCCTAGATGCTTATGGTCATGCTACAGGACAACTAATCAATCCTGCTAAGTGCTCTATTTTATTTGGTAACTCCTGCCCTAAGAACAACATGGACTCGGTCAAGGATGCTCTTCAAGTCCTGACTGTTGGGTTTGAGGAAAAGTATCTGGGTCTTCCAACCCCGGATGGCAGAATGACAAAGGGTAAATTTCAGAATCTCCAAGTAAAACTTACGAAGAGATTGTTCTCTTTTGATGGCCACCCAACTCAAGCTGGTAAGGAGATACTAATTAAATCTGTTGCACAGGCAATTCCAAACTATTTAATGAGTGTCTTTAAGCTCCCCTTTGAAGTTTGTGATGATTTGAACCGCATGGTCAGAAATTATTTCTAGGGTGCGGAGAAGGGGAAGAGGAAAACACATTGGTATGCATGGAACAAAATGACAAGGCCAAAGTGTCAAGGTGGTTTGGGCTTTAGAGATTTCAGATTGTTTAATCAAGCTTTGTTAGCACGGCAGGCTTGGCGCCTCCTAACCCATCCTGATGGTCTCTGTGCTAGGCTACTGAAGGCAAAATACTACCCTAATGGGAGATTGGAAGACACTGTGTTCACAGGTAATCCATCACCTACTTGGCAAGCTGTTTGCCATGGCCTGGAACTGTTAAAGAAGGGTATAGTTTGGAGGATTGCAAATGGTCAAAATGTTAGAATTTGGCGTGATAGATGGATTGTTCGGGATCCTACTGGTGGGCTTATATCTCCAAAAGGTCGATGTAGATTTAAGTGGGTTTCTGAGCTTATGGACCACAATGGAAATTGGGACAGTACAAAATTGCAGCAATTCTTTCTCCCAGTTGACATTTGTGAGATCCAGAAAATTCGCCCTTCTCATCGCTTGGGTGAGGATTTCATTGCCTGGGCTCCTGAAAAATCGGGTGTTTTTAGTGTGCGAAGTGCTTACCGTCTGGCCTCGAATGATCTTCATAATGGGCTCATGGTCACTTCAAGCAACCGGCCGGATGGACGCCGCGAGGGCTGGAAGGCTCTATGGTCTTGTCTGGCTCCCCCGAAAGTATTGAGTTTTGCATGGCGCCTTGCAAATAATTCCCTTGTTACTTGGAGTAACAAGATGAAACGGAATCTGGAGACATGCTCGCTATGCCCTATTTGTGGTGCTAATGAAGAAGACACGTTCCATACATTCTGTTCATGCACGAACGCAAGAGCTCTATGGAGGGCCATGGCTGCTGAATGGTTCTTGCCGGATGTATCTTCGATCAAGTCAACTGGGCCTGATTGGTTTATTCAGTATATCTGCGAGGTTGATGAGTCTACACGAGTTCGACTGGTGATGCTCTTCTGGCGAATTTGGTATGTTAGAAACGAGCTCATGCATTTTAAACCCGCCCCTCCTTTGGATGTCTCTGTTAGATTTTTATCAAGCTACCTATCATCGCTACAATCCATTGCAACACGTTCTGGTGATGTTCATGTGAAAGGGAAAGCCCCACTTCAATACTGTTTCCCTCTTACAGCTCACGCATGCAATAATGCTTCCACTAATTTTGTTTCTTGGATACCCCTGGCCACTGGGCATGTAAAGCTAAATACAGATGGATCTGTTTTGAATGGAGTTGGAGGAACTGGTATGCTGCTCCGTGACCACACCGGCGCCATCATCTTCAGCTCTTGTAGACACCTTTTTTCTTGTGATGATATTTTGGAGGCTGAGATCTTAGCAATCCGGGAGGGACTCATGCTCGCTCTACAGTGGAGCAGTCTACCAATTTATATTGAAAGCGACAGTTTGGAAGCAGTGAACATGGTGAAAAGTGGAGATACAAATAGATCAAAATATGCCTTTCTTATTGGAGAGATTAAAGATAGTATGTCCGAACGTAGTTCTTGTATTACTCATATCCATCGTAGTTGTAATAATTCTAGTCATGTTTTGGCCAACTTTGGGAGGACTCAAGGCCGAATTGCTGTATGGCTTGGGTCAGGACCAGATGCCGTTTTGGACGCTGTTAAGCGTGACTGTAACCGTGTTTTGATTGAGTAATACAAGAATTATTCCGCAAAAAAAAAAACTAGAGTGTGCTCATGTAGCTACGTAAATAACACTACGGGCACGTAAAAATAGCATCTACATGGCCACAAATTTTTTTCCTTTGCAAACAAATTCTAATCACAAAAAATTGATCAATTAGTGAATTTTTGCAATTTAAAAGATATTCATGAATTTGTAAAATGTTCACAAATTCGAAAAATGTTTGTGATTTTAAAAAATACATTTTCAAGATATGCGGAAAACATTTTACAAAATACATGATAAGCTATTTTAAGATGCATGGATAACATTTTTTAGGATAAGATTTTTTTTTTTGAAAATACACGATGAACATTTTATAAATACATGGTGATCATTTTACAAATATGCGATGAATTACCTTTTAAACTGGGTGAACATTTTATAGGTCGCTGGGTGGAGAGAAAATCGGTGTCTGAGGCCAGTTTGCATCGATCTTACAACGGGAGGAAAAATGGATGCATCGATGGATTCCATATAATTTCATACACTTGTATATAATTTAAGAAACATGCATATAATTTCAGAAACTTGCGCACTCCATTTCAAACAACACATACGGAGTACTCCATTTCAAACAACACAATATAATCCATTTCATACTTACAAATAATCCATATCCACAAACAATACAAGTCTTAAGGATGCATTTCCAAAAACAAGTTCATCATAGCACTACAAGTCTCAACATACTCCACGGCTAGTTTTGCAAGCATTTCATCCTTCATAATGGCATTGCGAGTCTCAACATACTCCACTAGTCCATGACTTATTGTTCACTGGACATCTTGTTTTAGAATCTCTATGGCATTTTCATAAACTTCACGAGAAAATGGAATCCTAGGCGGTACGGTTCCTTGCCTTTCCAATCTCCTTGCGCAAATGGGGAATTTTATATGAATTTCCTCCTTCATAGTTCATCACTTCCACCATGATAGTCTGAAGTGTTAGAAATATTCTGTTGAGTTTCCCGGCATCATACTCATCAAATTCTTCCTGCACACCTTGAATAAGCTCTTTGATATTCGTGGGAGCTCTGTAGTCGGTCAAAGACTCAAGGGATCTGAAATATCCAAGATCAAGTGTGTTCAGATCAGGAGAATTTGGAGGCTTATTTATTATCTAATGTCTAGAACTATTGTAGCCACAACTTCTGCAAACTCTGCATCACCGGGAAGAATGTGTGTCCAAGCATTCTCTTGTTGGATCAACATCATGTGTGTCCTCGCCTGCCTGGAGTGTTGCGTGTGGTAAAGAGGACCAGGGCGCAACGAGGATTAGGCCTGGGCGCGGCGAGGACCAGACACGTTATGCGTGCAGCAGCGGTGACAAGCCAAGTGGGCGCAGGCCGGCGGCAACCAATCTGGAGCGGCAGCGACCAGGCACATGTTGTGTGCGGTAGGGACGACGAGCCAGGTGGGTGTAGGCCGGCGGTGATCAATGTGGGGCGGAAGCGACCAAGCACGTATGGCGTGTGGCAGTGGTGACGAGCCTGGTGGGTGGAGGCCGGCGGCGACCAATTTGGGGTGGCTGCGACCAAGCCGGGCGCCTGGACATGGGGCCCGAGCACGTGGACGAAGGGGCCGAGTGCCTGGACGAAGCGGACAACGCGAGAAACAAGACGCGAGTTCTTGGAGGAAGACGACTCGAAATTCAAATCGAGGGTAGGATGGTCTATTTTCCATTTGTCGGTTGTGTCTGAAAATTCTAAACGCTCTTATAATAGCTAAGGCGTTGTTTGGATAGGCAAAATATAGAGAACGCGATCTCTACAAACCAGGGAAATGGTTTAACAGAATAAAACCTTGTTTATTTGTTCCAACAAATTCGTGGATATAGCAAACCAGGTTCCCTAAAACCGAGGATTTCAGGTTTATAGAAAAACGAGTATTAGTCGTTTTTCCAAAAACACGATTAGCATATACTTACCGTAACTGTTTCTCCCCAAATCCTGGGCACGACTGCTTTGTCTAAGCATGCACGACCAGCGTCGCTCGGCGACGGCCTACTCTAGCAGCTGTGATTCGGTGCCGATGAAGGGAGGTAGGCGCGGCGACCTCGGCGTTGAGGGAAGCAGCCGCTGGCGTCCACATGTGCTAAGTCATGACGGCCTGAGTGGAGGCAAGCAGCGTCGTATATGAGCTGAGGAGCTTGCCAGAAGGGCACTGCTGGCTGCCGTCACAGTAGGCGGCGTCGAGCCTATTCAGGGCCCAGTGGATGCAGCTACCGGCGATGTGGGCGTACAGGGCATGCATCCGCCGGCGGCCAACCACCGAAGGAGCCGCCACGAACCTCGCCACGGCTGTCGCGTCACCGTGGGTGGCGTCAAGCCTGTGCATGCCGCCAGCGGCGATGCGGGATCAGAGATCAAAGGAAGAAGCCTGGCCTAATTACGGACGGGAATATGAATGGCTAATTGCTATCCAAAGAAGGCACTGGGCCAACTAGAATTGCGTTTTTCTAGTCCAAACAAAGTTTTCCACAACCTGATTATTAACCGAAAATTTAGTAAAACCAGTTTTTGCTAAACATCAGCTAGAAACTCGTTTTATATATGCCCGTGGCTAATATCTGCTAGCCAAACAACGCCTAAGAGAGGGAGTACAAACTATGAACCCCAAATTAACTAGTACATGGAAACAACACAAAAGTGAACAAAATAGACACTAACTATAGAAACATTTTGATGGCATATCCAAGCAAGAGAGCTTACACGATTGAAACATACAAGATTCATACGTCAAAGAAGAGTCACAAGAGAAAATAATACCCCTTGAAAATAAGGAAAAGGGTTGGATGAACATTTTTTATTGGGAAAGCAAAAGGGCTGCACCTAACCTAAGTTCGGTTCACCCCATGAGGATCAGTAAAATCAAATTACATGGGAAGACAAAGAGCTGCGCATGAGGGCCTGCAGCTCTTTGCTAAACCAGTACTGCTGCTTATACATTACAAGGCATTTGAAGCTATCAGAACCTCTGCCTGTGATCTGCCTATCAGAACCTCTGCATTGTGCGTTGGGCACCAGCTAGCTTGTACTACTACGTAAAAACTAACGCGGCCTATGATCTGCCTCCACCGCGCCTTCTCTTGAAGCTCTGATCCTCACAATCTGCGCGCGTCCTCTTCCTGCCGTGGTAGCCATACGGCCCGCCGTCGTTCCGTGTTGGTGTTGGCACTGTCATGGTGCCGCCCATGGCGTTCGGATCCATCGGGTAACCGCCGCCGTAAGCGTAAGGCATGCCGGCGTAGCCGTAGTACATGGACATGGACGGATCAGCTGGCCACGGCATCCCACCAAGAAAAGGATCGTAGCATGCCGGGCCAAAGGGAACGCCATAGCCGTACTGATGATCGACATGGTTAGCCGCTGTGTCGGTTGTCTCGTGCGCCGCTGGAGCCGACGTCGATCTGCTTCCGTCGCTGTGCTCCGACTCCGAGTTAGCACCCTTCTTGGAAGAAGCGTGGATGTCGCTGCTGCTCTCCTGCGATGCTGCCGGACTTTGAGCCTGACGCGTGGGCGCCGCGACCTCGTTGCTTGCGGCGGAGCTGCTCTGCTTCTCTGTTCCACCCGAAGCACTGCCGGCCCTGGCGGCGAGAATGTTCGAGATGGTGGTGCGTAGCGTCGGGTTGGGGATCAGATCGTCGGCGCTCGCCTTGGCCCCGCACGCGCACTTGGAGGTGGCGACGATGTGCGCTCGGATGCACCGATCGCAGAAGCTGTTGAAGCAGCACTTGCTTGCCACCACCGCGTCGGCCATCACCTCTTTGCAAATCCTGCAGTGGAGATCCGCCGGGAAGCCGTCGTCGTTGCTCTCGTCGGCCGGCCCAGGGGTAGGCACCGGAGCCCTTCCGAAGTCGAATCTAGAGTCGCCGTTTGTGGGGCAGTGCTGGATGAAGTGGCCCGGGACACGGCACCTGTGGCACACGTACCCGGCCGGCGGCGCCCGCCCGTTGTGCGCTGCTCCACGGCCGTTGTCGATCACCGCGCTGGTAGCTTTGGCCTGGTCGTCCTGGGTACCGGCGGACCTCGGGGCCGAATTCGACGACGAACCACCGCTGTCTTGCCTCGATCTAGGGCATAGAGGGGGTATGTCGGACGGACACAACACGATCCTATCGGCCGGAGGCCCGGCCACTCGGCGGCGCACCACCACCGTCGAGTTGCGCAGGACCCACGCGCTGTCGTCCGCGTACTCCTCGCCCTGCTCGTTGGAGATCGTGATGCTCTCCCTGGGACCCCGGCCGCGACCATGGCGGCCTGTCCCCATGATAAGGCACTTCAGCTCGCCGACGGTGATTGAGGGCGCCGCAACGGGCAGGGAGAACGTTTCTAGGCAGTCCTTGTACCGGTAGCACACTGCCATCCTTCCCTCGAAATTGACCACGACGATCGAGATGGACGCCCTGGTGAGTTGCGCCGAACTCGCTCGCCGGACATCAGCCTAGGATGGCTGTAGTGGCGACTGGCGAGGCTCACGCCAACAGGGTTGATGGCCTTATATGGTAGTACTTGAGCAAGACAAAACCGAGAAGGTTTCGAGCCTCTTGTGAACCGCCTTTTGGTATCTTGTCCGAGTGCTAACCGTAATAATAATACGACGTGTTTTCGCTTTCTGTTGTTCCTCCGGCGACCAACCCCGCTGCGGTTGTGTCATACGGAGTAGAATTCTTTTCGGTTTCACTAATCACATCTATACATCCGGAAAAAAAAAATCACATCTATAGATGAGAATTAAGTACGGAAGTACTAATTCTCGGTCCCCCAATTTTTTTTTTGAGGGGATGTGAGATCCGTTCGTTTGATCGATTGGGTTACAGCGGCTGCGCAGATAAGGGACGGAGCTGCTGTTTTTTTTTTCTTTGAGGGGTAGACCAAACTTTATTCAGCAAAATTCACGGAAAGTGGGATACAAGTTTGGTTCGCTCTCGACTGAAAGGCTTTGATAGATGTTCGCTCTCGCGACTCCCCCACCCGCGACCTCCACCTACAACCGCCACCACTACTGCCGACGAGCCCCCCCCCCCGGCCTCTTCGCCGCAAGGGGGCCCTCGCCGTCTCTCCTCGCTCTCGCCCGGAGGCGCTCGCCCTCTCCTCGCGGGGAGGCACGCCGCATGCACCGCTATGCTCGATTTTGAATCTGGCCTATGGATCTGACCGAGGCGAGATGCATACCCGAGGAGAGAGAGATGGAGACGTCCCACCGAGCTCGGATGGAGAGGACGATGCGGCGACCCGGAGCAAGGGACACGCCGAAGAAGCTGGTAACAAGGATTTGCGTGGAGGCAACGGAGGAGGAGATGCGACGCATGGTGCCCCGCCGAAGCGCGTCTCCGGAGGAGGTGATAAGCTGGGCGCGAGCAGAGATGAACTCGGAGGACCCAGCACAGCGGGCAAAGTGGCGGGCGTTTTGGTCGCTGCAGAGCCGAGATTTGACAGGAGCGCAGTCATCGGGCTCTGGTGGGGGTCTGACTTCCCCAACGACGCCGCCGCGCTCATCCGCTAGTGTGAGGAGCCTTGATTTGGGGACACCCCTGCGCTGGGCAGCTGGCCTTGTTTCGCCATGGCGTACTGCTGCTTCCTTGGTCAGGCAACCTCTGAATCCGATTCAACGACCTCAGAATCTGGAGTCTGCTGAGGTGAGCAATGGAGTGGTCACCGTCGGCGCCATCCCGTGCTCAGTTCAGACGGATGCGTGGATGAACCCGCATCGGAATTTTGAAAAAGTCAAAAAGGTGGAAAGGAGAAGGGGCCACTGGAAGACGATGACGAGGCAACCAGAGCCCACTATGGCCAGCTGTGGGATTCGGGGGCAAATCCAGATCCAGTTCCGCTCCTCGTCTGGGTGGAGAAAACCCTAGCCCTCTCAGGCAGCTTCGCTGCCGCTGGTTGCCACCCCATCGACCCCCACACCACGAAATCCTCCTTGCCACCGGCGAAACACATCCCAGTCTCGAAGGAGCTGCTTACTGAGATCCTCGCCATGGCAGAGACACAAGGAAGAGGACGTGGGAGAGGAAGAGGAGGGAATTCAAAGGGGAACAAGCAGACGGCCCAGGGCCAGATCGACCAGAGGGACGGCGCGCCAATAGGTCTGTGGTTCCCTCCCATGGACCCGCAGTTTGGTCCGCCACCGCCGCAGTTTCAGTTTGGGTATGGCTTCCCTGGAGGGCAGCAGATCCCCCCCCCACTTTGTTCCCTAGACCGTATTTTCCTCCCCCTCAGATGAACCAGTGGAGGAATGGGGGTGGATGGGATCTGGGCACATCCAGGGCCTTGCAGGACCTTCAGACAGCAACTTCCAGGGGCAACAGCAGCAGCAAATGCCACAGTTGCAGCAGCAGCAGTTTGCGCAAAATCAGCCTGCTGAACAGCAGCAACACCCTAGCAATGGCCAGCCGCCCAATTTCCAGAAGCAAAGCAACTCCTCTACAACTCAGACACAGAAGAGAAACAAGCCTGCTGGAAAGCCAAAACAAAATCTTAGCAAGGACAAGGGAAGTTCTTCGACTGAATACGTGGATGTCATTTGCTACAGCTGTGGGGAGCCTGGACATCACAAAGCCCAGTGCCCTAAACCTCCAGCCTGCTTTATCTGCAAGATGGTGACCCATAAAGTTGAAGAATATCCAGTTAGGAAGAAGCCAAGAACTCCTGCAAAGTTTGTTGGCAGTGGTGCTCCTAGTTTGGGGTACTATCAGGTGGATGTGCCTGATGTTAATGATCAGCACATGGGTCACATGAAGAATGTTGGCATTGTATATGTTGAGTCAGGGCAAGTGAGCAAAAATGAGCTAGCACACAACCTGTCTCTCATATACAAAACTAACTGGCCCTGGCAAGTCAGGAAGCTAGATGACGGGACCTTTCTTGTCAAGTTCCCACCACATATCCCTGTTGAGCAAGTGGATGGATACCCCATGTTTGGTTTACCAGAAATTGATGGAGTCACTGTTAAGGTAGAAGTGTGGAAAGGAGAATTAGAGCATCATAGTGAACTCCAAAAAATCTGGGTTCAACTAAGGGGAGTGGCTCCTGCTTGGGCTGAATGGACAGTCCTGGAGCAATTTGCATCTGTCTTCGGTTCCTTGATTGATGTGGATTGGCAGGGTAACTTCAGATCATTCTTTGAGGTGGTCAGGATCAAAATCAGGTGCAGAGACCACACCAAAATTCCTGCAGAAAGGATTTTTGGCATTGGGGACAAACTCTACAGGATACATATCCAAGTTGAACCACCTGAAGAGGATTTTGAGGAAGATGATCTACTCGAAGATGATCTGGAAGGAAACAAGGAAGGAGCTGAAAGAACTGGCCCAGGTGCTGATGATGGTAACACCACCAACAGCAACAAGGGTGATGGGACTACTAGCTCAACCTCCTCCCTGTCAAGCAGCAGAAACCCTGGGGCTAGCAATCCAACCAACTCAAGGCAAAAGACCATGGAATACCTCCAACAGTTGTCTGATCCACTCTCAATGGATCACACCTATTCCCTGCTGCAGGAAATGGATCTGATGGGGAGATGATGAGGATGATGAGGACTTAGTAGAAGAGCTTGCTGATGATGGAGAACTGGAGCCAGATAATGGTGAAGTAGTGTTTAGTCCACCAGCACATCAATCTCTTGACACTGGTGATCACCTTGGAGACATGGCTCCTGCAAAACAGCAATGGGGACTGGTTCTGGCACTAAGGAAAAGTAACAAGGTTGAAGTAGGAGACGGGACTATGCTGGAAATTGCTATGAACAACAAGAAAGTCCAGAACCTGGAAGCCAGCAAAAAGGACATCAAAGGTACTATTATTAAAACCTCGTTTGAATACTTCACTGATCCTGAATTTATTGCTATAGCTAATAAAATCGGTGTAGGAATAGATGATGGTCATACACTGTCTGCAGGACAAGTGGAAAGCCAAGTAGAAACTCCAAAAACACCTCAAATGTCTGTAGGACATGAGGATTCTTTTCCTTTGCACAAAGCTGCTAGTGTTAATGAGATAGGGAATTTAAAACCTATAAAAACCACTGGCGTACAACCGGTAGACGTGGCTAGTGAGCACTCTGAAGGAGTGTTTTGCTGCAGTGATAGCATAGATTCCCCTAGAACTCCTACTACACATGAGGGTTTAAAAGGTTTATCAGCTGTTATAGATGGCTATAGTTTTGGGCGGACCCATATAAACAACTATAAACGGGGCAAGCACCCTAGGAAAAGTATGCACAAATGAATGCCCTTTTTTGGAATATTAGAGGGATTATGGCCCCTGGCAAGAGGCCATGCATTAATGATACCCTCTCCAAGCATAACCCCAGCATTATCTCCTTTCAGGAGACCAAAAAAGAGCATCTCACTCATGCACTTCTGAAAACTATTAGCCGTGGAAAAAATTATGACTGGCACCACCTACCTGCTGAAGGCACTTCTGGTGGGGTGCTGGTGGGAGTGGATCTTGACATTTTTGATGTCATTAGCTGGACCCCTCTCAAATTCTCCGTTTCTTGTGTGCTGACACTCAAGAAAAAAAAGCACATCCTTTAGGTTTGTTGCAGTCTATGGGTCCCCTTCTGATGAAGGGAAGGATGATTTCCTGTCAGAACTGCATAGCTTGTTTATTGATGACCACCTGCCTATTGTTATAGGAGGGGACTTCAACCTAGTTAGATACCAGAAAGATAAAAGCAATGGCAGGATTAATCACAGTTGGAGTGATAAATTCAATGCCTGGATTGAAATTTGGAGTCTGCTAGAAATTAGAATGTCTGGTAGGCAGTTCACTTGGGCTAACAACCAGGAGAACCTGATCATGTCTACTATTGACAGAGCCTTCTGTACAACAGAACTAGATGCCCTTTTCCCTTTAAGTAACTCCCAAGCCCTGCCCAGAACTGGGAGTGATCACACTCCTATCCTCTGGGATTCAGGGATTGAATGTGTTCCTAGGAAACCTAGTTTTAAATTTGAGAAATGGTGGCTTCTCCAAGCTAACTTTAAAGATCTAGTTATTAAAAACTGGTCTGCCCCTGTTAGGAGTACCACCCCTATTGATATATGCCAAGAAAAAGCCAGGAGATTTAGAAAATTTAGTAAAGGCTGGAGTAGGAATGTTGGGGCTGAGCTTAGGAAGCTTAAGCAATCCCTGACAGAGGAGTATGATAGACTGGATGTCAGTTCTGAAAATACACCCCTCTTTGAGCTGGAATCAGATAGGATGAGATGCATCATCTCTGAGCTCCAAGCCATTTGGCTTAAGGAGGAGACAGAGGCTAGGCAGAGATCCAGGGATAGGGATATCTTACAAGGGGACAGAAATACTAAATACTTTATGGCTATTGCCAACCAGGGAAGGAGGAAGTCATTGATTCATACACTGGAGGGCCCCTCTGGGCCTACTTCAGACATTGATGACATGTTAGCCATAGCCACTTCCTACTACAAAACCCTCTTCCAGAAAGAAGATAGGAAAGGGTTTTGTCTTAGTGACCATTTCTTCTCATATGATGATAAAGTCAGGGAATCTGATAACCTAGAGCTGCAGAAACCTTTTACTGAAGAGGAGGTGAAAGAAGCCCTATTTGGATCATACTCTGAAGGAGCTCCTGGTCCAGATGGGCTTTCTTTCCTTTTCCTGTAGCAATTCTGGGAGACCATCAAAGCTGATATTATGGCTATGTTCACTGACTTCTATAATGGGGTTTTGGACATCTATAGGCTCAACTTCGCCGTCCTCACTCTTATTCCTAAAGAGAAGGAGGCCACTACTATGAACAAATTTAGACCTATTAGCTTACTGAACTGTATTTTTAAGCTCTTTACTAAGGTTCTCACAAATAGGTTAGCTGTTCTTATGAACCTGCTCACTTCTAGCAATCAAACTGCTTTCATTAAAGGTAGGTTTATCCTGGAAAGTGTGGTAACAGCACATGAGGTGCTGCACTCCACTTATCACTCAGGAAACCCTGGTTTGGTCCTTAAACTAGACTATGAAAAAGCTTTTGATAAGGTAAATCTAGAATTTCTCATGGAGATCCTTGAGAAAATAAATTTTGGACCTAAATGGCTGAAATGGATTTACCAAATCACACATCTAGGTTCTGTAGGAGTCAAGCTTAATGGTGTAGAAGGTAATTTTTTCACTACTGGCAAAGGGCTTAGACAAGGGGATACCATTTCCCCCCTTTTGTTCAACTTAGTGGTAGATGTTCTTAGTAAAATGCTTGCTAAAGCAGTGGGAAATGATCTTATTCAAGGTTTATGCTCTGATCTGATTCCCAATGGGGTGGTCTGTCTGCAATATGCAGATGACACCATTATTTTTATGGGAAAAGATGAGAGTAAAGCTGAGAACCTCAAGAAAGTTTTGACCTGCTTTGAACAAGTCTCTGGGATGAGAATTCACTACTCTAAGAGTGAAATCATCCCAATAGGTCTTACAGATGAGGAGACAGTAATCTTTTCAAGTATTATGGGGTGCACTGTGGGTGCCTTCCCCATCAAATACCTAGGAATCCCCCTACACTATGATAAATTGAGGAGAGAGGATATCCAGCCTCTCATTGACAAGATCCTCAAGAAAATGGCTAGCTGGAGAGGGAAATTACTTTCATATTCAGCCAGGCTCATACTTATCAAGACCTACCTTGCTAGTGTGCCTGTATATCTGTTATCCTTCTTTAAGTTCCCTAAGTGGGCCCTGGATCTAATCAACAGCCAGCTGGCCCACTGCCTTTGGAGTGATTTTGAGGGTAACAGGAAATTACATCTTGCCAACTGGCACTTGGTTTGTATAAAAAAGAGCATGGGGGCCTAGGAGTGCCTAATATTAGAGATGTAAATCTCTGCCTGCTGGGCAGCTGGGTTAAGAGATATATCAAGAATGAGGGGAAGCTGTGGAGATCCCTGGTAGATGCCAAATACCTCCAGAACTCCCCCAACATCTTTGCCTGTAATGCTCAACGCTCCTCCTAATTCTGGCAAGGGGTCATGTGGGCAGCCAAGGCTCTGAAATGTGGTTATAGATGGGTAGTTGGTAATGGTCAGAAGATCAGGTTTTGGGAGGATATTTGGTTTGGTACCTCACCACTGTCTACCCAGTTTTGGCCCCTCTATGTCATTTGCCACCAGCATGGGAGACTCTTGATAGGGTCTGGGACCAAAACAATATCAAACTGACCTTTAGAAGGGTTTTTACACCTGCTATGATGGAAAGTTGGTACTGCCTAGAACAAATTATTACTAGTACAAAATATCCTGGGGGTGAAGACTCCCTGATTTGGCAGCATGAATCCAAAGGGGAGTACACAACTGGGTCCTTATATAGTATTATTAACTTTAGAGGGGTTCAGCCTATTTACATTCCTTCAGTTTGGTCTGTTAAAATCCCTCCTAGAGTACAAATTTTTCTGTGGCTTCTTTCTCATAACAAGCTGATGACCAGAGATAACCTCTCTAAAAGAGGCTTTGAAAAATCTCATGATTGTGTCTACTGCTCTGAGAAAGAATCTATACACCACCTATTTTTTGAATGTGTGGTTGCTAAACAAATTTGGGAATCTGTTTCATATTTTTTCTCCTGCTCTTTGGGAACTGACTATCTTTCCATTGCTAGATTTTGGATAGCCAATAAGAAACACACTGCTCTAAATGCTATCTATGCTGGTGTGCTATGGGCTATCTGGAAACATAGAAACTCCTGCATTTTTAGAAATATAATGTGGGTTGATTTGAAACAGATCTGGAACTTGTTGATGGGGCTATTGAGGAGATGGCTGACTCTTCTCAAGGATGCTGCTCGCACGAAGATGGAGGAATTCATGACCAGGATTACCCAAATCCGGAATACTCCCTTCCAGATCACATTGGGGTAGTTGAGCTTGACAAGAACACTGAAGGTGTTTTCAGTCAAGCTCTGCTCGCCAAACTGAATCTGGGGAAGATGTCAAACCTGCCTTCTGACGCTCTGTGGTCATCCCCGCCCAGGAGCACTAGCGGTTTCGCCTGCAAGCATATCCTGCTGAGCCCTGTGACGCTGTTGGACCTCTTGGGCTCCCCTGCCCAACCAGCAAAGAAGATTAGGCGCCTTGGAGCTGCGACCACTGGTGTGTGGGAGATGAAGATCTCACAGCCACTTGAGGAAGCCAAGCAAGACAACTGTGCCGCACTGGGAATCCCAGCCTGAATCTGTATTGCCCACTGTAATAGCTCATTTTGCTGGCCCGGGACTGTAATTTTGTACACCTGTTTTGCCTTTCTTGCTTTACTGAACTTGCGTTTCTGCAAGCTGCTGTTTCCTGTAAACTCTGGTTTCGTTATTAATAATGGAACCAGGGGGGGGGGCGTTAGCCCTCCTACTATTCTAAAAAACAAGTTTGGTTATGGGGTTGGATGAGCCACAAGTGGCAACCCCTAGCAAGAGTAAGCGAAAATTTAGCTAAACTATGGGCTTCTAAGTTTGACGCCCGACCTTCAAAAACAAAGTTATGGGTGATATTTTTAGTTCTTGACTGAATCTCATTTATAATCTGTCTATACTGGCCTCTGCCGTTGCTCTTAATATCCAGAATCACCTGTTTCGCATGACATGTGATAATGTATTTCTGAAGGCCAAGATCTTCAGCAAGGGAGATCCCTTCAAGGCAAGCTATAGCCTCCAGTGCTGATGGATCATGTAATCCTTCGATCGAGCTGCTGGTGCAAGGGCCTGCCCTGTTTATGGGCTTGCTTTGTTGTTTAGGGGTCACATACGTTATTCCGACAGGCATTTATTCTGTTCGTTGGGCCTATCTGCTTACTTTCTTTCTTTTTTCTTTCGTTGTGAACGTCTTTACATGCTTTTGCTTGGGTAGCTTAACACTTTTGTGGTACTAACTTTTCCAGGGTAATTCAGAGTGTTGTGTGTCGGTGTACAAAAGTACGGGCTCTTCTGTACCCCTTACTTGTGCATGGGCAGTTGTAGCCACGCCTATGGCCGGGCCCGGCAGGGCAGCAGAAGATAAAGACGCAAAGACTACCAAGACAGATACTCGAAGAGCAAGGAGCAGAAGGCGAGCTGGACCTCCCCCGACAACACCCTTGTCGTGGTAACCTACACAGCACCAGCAAACCCATCACCCTTGAGGCTGAGAGTTCTGACACCATCAACAACGTTAAGACCAAGATTTGGGAACGCGTGCGTGGTAGCATGCAGATCTTCATAGAGATTGATTACCTACGGGTCCACGTGGGACCAGAAGACGAAGACCCCCGGCAAGATCCTTGCCGGGGACGATCGCTGGACTGCGACCATGCCTGCGCCCGGAAAGGGTTTTCCACCACACCACCATTCCAGTGCGACGACCAGTGTGCCAACTAAGCAAGGCGCCTGCGTGGCGGCATGCAGATCTTCGTGGAGGCTCTATCATCACGCCCACACAGCAGCTAGCTAGCCGGCGTGGCGTTGCATGCCTCGTCAGCCTGGACGCGTGTCGAAGCAAGGAGGAGCAGCGACGGACGAGATGGCTTCTATTGCCATCCCCGATAAAGTAAGAGGGCACGTAGGCAACACATTAAATGTGTTTGTCCTACGGTGCCGAGCGATAAGCTCATACACTGTAGCTTCCTTTCCACCTCCTGTGTGCCACTGTGGCAACCCCTTTACGTATAAAAGGAGGCCCAAGGCATACAGAGAGAGGATTCCGACTTTTGGACCATGCACGCACCGTAGCTAGTTCAAAAGCTCAAGAACACATATATCCAGACAAGCAGGATTAGGGTATTACGCATCTTCACAGCCCGAACCTGGGTAAAAAACCCCTTGTGCTGACTGCTAGACCTGCTCTTCGTGCAACTAATCCCCCGCTGAACGTAGAAGGGATCCTTGTGACCCCATAGGTGTTCGCTTCCCCGACATCTTTAGCGTGCCAGGTAGGGGGATTTAGTTGTGAGAATCTGGTCTATTAGTTAGCGTAGCACTTTCTTCGCCACAATGGCTTCGAAGAAGAAGACGATCACGGAAATCGGCCCGTCCGGTGCCACTCCACCCGTGCCCGCATGGACGAGCAATGTGGCAGACGCCAGTGGTGGAGGAGATCAAGACCGTCCACGCCATCCAGATACGAGAAGCCAGGCGAGCGGCGTCGTCCGCGGCGGCGACGATGGTCTGCACGCTGCCGTGCCCAAGGATGGAGCTGCGCTACTTGCGGGTGGCACGGGGACCTCCAAGGGCAGGAAGACGACCCCGCCAGCCCACGCACCGTGGTCCTCTCAGCTCGTGCACGGCGAACAGCGCCTTGATGTTGAAGACCCCGAGCGTCGCCGCGGCAAAAGCCCTCAGCGTCATTCTCAAGACGCGCAGGGCCGATATGTCCGCCATGATGCTAGCGAAAAGGGTGCGCGGCCGTGGAATCATGATGGGACTCCTTCTAACGTAGTTAGAAGTCTGAGTTCCTCCCATTCCTCACGCCTGTCGCTGCCACCGACACGAGCAGAAGCATTGGCACAGGCGCAGCTATTCCTCGACTTTCCTCCTGCCTTGGAGAAGCAAGAAGAGTGCAGGGATGCCATCCAAAGCCTTGTTGGCCATGCCAACAGGGATGGCCAGCGGGAAGCAAGTCCCTCGCGGCGCCGGACCGACAAGCCGGCGCGTATGGGCAGTGGACGGGTTGGATGCACCACAACCACGGTGCACTCCCCTCCACCGTGGCCAGCCCGTCGGGTTGACGCCCGTGACAACGTGTCCACGGCGTCGTCTGACCGACGGGCGCGTTGCGACCAACATCAAGTTCTCCGAGAGCGCCTCAAGGAAGACGCCCGGACCACTATTGAGCGGCGACGAGAGGCATGTCATCAATCTGATAGGTGTGCTGGGCCTACTGCGTACAGGCCTGTGCCGGGGGACGCTGGCGACTTGCCTTATGCGATAACTTTTCCAGCGTTCACCCATGAGCTGCGGCAGTTCCAGTGGCCCAACACCCGCGTGTTCAAACCGGAGGTCCTGGAGAAGTACGACGGCAAGACCCATCCGTCGGAGTTCCTGAGCGTTTACACCATAGCAAGCTGCCGGAGCACGAGACAACAAGGTACTCGCCAACTATTTCCCGTTGGCGCTCAAGCCCAACGTCAGGTCATGGTTGATGCATTTGCCGATAGATTCCATCTCCTCTTGGTCCGATCTATGCCACGAGTTTGTTGGTGCCTTCACGGGCGGCCACGTAGCTCCTGGCCAGGCAAGAGATTTGCATGTGATCCCTCAAAGGGACGGCGAATGCTTGGCAAGTACATACAGAGATTCAGCCGTGTGCAGTACAACATCCCCGATGTTCATCCTGCTGCTGTCATCAGCGCATTCCATCAGTACATGCGCAATCGTAAGATGCGTGAAGAGCTGGCGATGAACAAGGTTGCAGATGTTGCCGAACTATATGTTCTGGCTGACAGGTGTGCCCGAGCTAAGGAAAGAAGAAAGTACCCCGACGAAGATGTCGACGCGGGAAGTGACTCTGAAGACGAAGACGTTGTCGCCCGACAAAGAAGGGCCGACGACGCCACAGAAAGTGCAAAGGCAAGACCGTGCTTGCCGTCGAGGAATCCGGCGACCCCGGCACCGCCAAGAAGGCCAAGGTTGACGACCCCGGCAAGGAGATTGCCGGGTAAAACTCCTACCGGGCCTTGGCAGCTGCCGGCAAGTCAGAGGGCTCTGACAAGAAGTACTACAAGATTCACGGTACCAAGGGCCACGACCTCCAAAATTTCCGCAAAGTGGAGCTGCTAATGGAGAAGCAAAGGGCTGAGTACAAGAGACGAGACAAGGAGAAGGGCCAAAGTGGCGCTGAAGGATCCAGCAAGAAGCGCGGCGGCCGAGGAGGTCACGGCGACAAGGAGAAGCAAGAAGAGAGGCCTGCCTGAGGCCGTGACAAGAAGGAAGAAGATGACGATCATGATGATGATGACGAGTCCACCAAGCATGAGTTTCAAAAGGCGACATAGGCCATGTGTGTTGATGGAGGTGCCTCATTGCATTCCTCCTACCGCCAACTAAAACAGTGGACGTGTGAGATTAATGCGGTGGAACCAATGGTCGACACACAGAGGCCACTAAGGTGGTCCGACACGCCTATCATTTTCGACGCCGAGGATCACCCAGATCGCACAACTGCGGTCGGGTGTTTGCCGTTGTTGGTATCACAAACAATACGCAACCTCAAGGTGACGAAGATGTTAGTTGACGGTGGGGCCAGTCTGACCTTGATCTCGCCCAACGTGATCAAGAGGCTGCAGATCCCTGATGAAGATCTTGAGGAAACGGGTACAATCCAAGGGATTAATCTGGGGAGGAGCCAGCCCAAAGGAAAGGTCACGCTACCAGTCACGTTTGTGGCAACCTTAACTACAGGACAGAGAGAATTGTTTTTGATGTTGCCGAGATCTCGTTGCCATATAACGGGATCCTTGGCCGCCCGGCGCTGGCCAAGTTCATGGTGGCGTCACACTACGCATACAACAAGCTGAAGATGCCCGGCTCGATGAGCATCAGCACCGTCAGCTGCGACAAGAGGGATGCGCTCATCTGTGCCGATCAGCTCTATCGAGAGGCGGTTGCGGCATCCGCCGCCAAGACACCTGCTCCTGCCACCGAGAAGAAGACGAGAAAGGCCTCGGTCGCCCGCAAGACTCCTGGCTCCGGCAAGGGTTCCTGCACTCACTCCGGCAAACACGCCTCTTCGGAGCGCTGTGTTCCCGCTGAGGACGTCCCAGAGAGCTCTACCGGCAAGAGCAAGAAGTCTAAGGCGGCCCCACCAGAAACCAAGAAGGTGCCCGTCAAGGAGGATGGCACGGGCGGAGCTTTTACCATAAGCTCCACCCTTGATAGCAAATAGGAAAGCGCACTCGTCGCTTTCCTGCGGGTGAATGTCGACGTGTTTGCATGGCAAGCATCCGACATCCCTGGCGTTCCGAGGGAGGTGATTGAGCACCATCTTGCTGTCTGCCCCCATGCACGGCCCGTCAAGAAGAAGGTCGGAAAGCAAGCTTTGGAGCGACAAGAGTTCATCATCGAGGAGATCCGGAAGTTGGAGGCGGCAGGCTTGGTCAAGGGAGTACTCCACCCAACGTGGTTGGCCAATCCAGTGGTAGTACGTAAGGAAAATGGGAAGTGGAGGCTATGTATCAACTATACTGATGTCAATAAAGCCTGCCCAAAAGATCCTTTCCCATTGCCACGTATCGACCAGATAGTGGACTCCACTACCGGGTGCGACCTATTATTGTTCCTTGACGCCTACTCAGGATATCATCGAATCTTCATGAAGAAGGAAGATGAAGAAAATACCACATTCATCACCCCATGTGGTACGTACTGTTTTGTACGAATGCCTTTTGGGTTGAAAAGCGTTGGTTCGGTGTTCGCCGGAGCAGTCCAGATTGGTTTTGGGCCCCAGCTCCATAGAAATATGGAAGCTTACATGGATGATATAGTAGTCAAAACCAAAGACAAGGCCACGCTCATGTAGGACCTGGAAGAAACCTTTGTGAATTTGCGCAAGATCAACCTCAAGCTCAACCCACAGAAGTGTGTATTTAGCATCCCATCCGGCAAACTTCTTGGGTTCTTTGTGCCTCAACTCGGAATCAAAGCGAATCCCGACAAGATCAAAGCCATTGAGTAGATTGAGGCGCCCAAACGAGTCAAGGACGTCTGTAGGCTTGCCAGCTGCGTTGCCGCCCTGAGTAGGTTTATCTCTAAGTCTACTGAGCGCGCCCTACCCTAATTCAAAATTTTGAAAAAGGCGGGTCAAATGAAATGGACTCCGGAGGCAGAGGCAACGCTGCAAGATTTAAAGAGGCACCTCTCCTCTATGTCGATACTAGTTGCGCCCAAACCACAAGAGCCGTTCCTGCTATATTTGGTGACAACGAATCAAGTGGTCAGTGCTGTGCTAATGGCAGAGAGAGAAGTTGAGGAAGAGGCGACGACGGCGGCAAGGCCATCGGATGAGGAACCAGGGTCGGCAGAGCCCGATGCCGGCAAGGTAGAACCCCCGTCAGAGCCTGGTTCTGACAAGATAGAGTATACGCAAGTAAGCGAAGTAAGGCAGAAGAAGAAGGTGGTGCAGCACACAGTCTATTTTGTTAGCTCCCTCTTGCAGGGGCTAGGTCAAGGTATTCTGGCATGCAGAAGTTGCTTTTCGGCCTTCTTATGGCCTCGAGAAAGCTGCACCACTATTTTCAAGCACACGAGATCACCGTCGTCACTCGCCTCCTGTTGCAACGAATCTTGCACAACCCAGATGCAATTGGGAGAATTGTGGAGTGGGCGTTGGAGCTGTCGAGCTTTGGGCCCAGATTTGAAAGTACTTCGACAATCAAGAGCAGAGCCTTGGCAGAGTTCATAGCAGAATGGACATCCACACCCGACGAACAAGTTCAAGAAACCACCCTTCCTGGCAAAGAGGCAAGTAGTCATTGGATTAAGTACTTAGATGGGGATTTCTTGTTGCAAGGTGCTGGTGGCGGTGTGCTGCTTGTCGCACCCATCGGAGAGCGCCTCAAATACATAGTCCAGATGCATTTACCCCGGGAGAAGTCAACGAATAACACGGTAGAGTACGAGGGGCTGCTTGCCGGTCTCAGGATCGTGGCAGACCTTGGAATCAGGAAGCTTATTGTCAGAGGAGATTCACAACTTGTCATCAAGCAAGTCAACAAGGATTATCAGAGCCCACTGATGGAGGCCTATGTGGATGAAGTGAGGAAGTTGGAAGGGCGCTTTGACAGTCTGCAAGCAGAGCATGTTCCTCAAGCAGAGAACAACATTGACGATGACTTGTCAAAGCGCGCTGCCCTCAAGTTACCTGTGGAACCAGGTACCTTTGTGCTTCAGTTAACTCAGCCATCCGTCGAACCATCAGCAGGGCAGAACAAGCGAAGGAAAGCGGGGCCCAAAAAGTTTGACAGGGAGCAGCAGCCTCTGGCAGAGCCACCGGCCCTTGCCATAGAGACAGTTGCCCCCACAATAGAAGACATGCCTTTAGTCCTTGCCGTCGAGCCCCAGGCTCCAGCATGGGCGCAACATACAGTTTGTTTCCTCCAAACAGGGGAGCTCCCTGAGGAGCAAGAAGAAGCAGAAAAAGTAGCCCGTCAGTCCAGCTTGTACCAGTTTGTGGATGATGTCCTATACAGAAGGAGACCAAACAGCAAGAAATTGAAGTGTATTCCTCAGGAGGGCGGACTGTAGCTGTTGGCAGAGATCCACGGAGGCATATGTGGCTCCCACATATGGTCAAGAGCCCTTGCCGGAAACGCATTCTGGCATGGTTTCTTCTGGCCCACTGCCCTCTAGGATGCAACGACACTAGTAACCAAGTCTGAAGCGTGCCAGTTTCATTCAAAGAAGCTCCATCAACCAGCCCAGGCTCTTCAAACAATTCCTCTTTCCTGGCCATTTTCGGTCTGGGGGCTCGACATAGTGGGCCCCTTTCCCCATGTTGTCGGGGGCTTTGAGTACTTGTACGTTGCGATTGACAAGTTCACAAAGTGGCCGGTGAAGGAAATATGCCCTAGAGGAAATAATAAAGTTATTATTTATTTCCTTATATCATGATAAATGTTTATTATTCATGCTAGAATTATATTAACCGGAAACATAATACATGTGTGAATATATAGACAAACAGAGTGTCACTAGTATGCCTCTACTTGACTAGCTTGTTAATCAAAGATGGTTATGTTTCCTAACCATGGACAAAGAGTTGTTATTTGATTAACAAGGTCACATCATTAGTTGAATGATCTGATTGACATGACCCATTCCGTTAGCTTAGCACCCGATCGTTTAGTATGTTGCTATTGCTTCCTTCATGACTTATACATGTTCCTATGACTATGAGATTATGCAACTCCGTTTACGGAGGAACACTTTGTGTGCTACTAAACGTCACAACGTAATCGGGTGATTATAAAGGTGCTCTACAGGTGTCTCCAAAGGTACTTGTCGGGTTGGCGATTTCGAGATTAGGATTTGTCACTCCAATGCCGGAGAGGTATCTCTGGCCCTCTCGGTAATGCACATCACTTAAGCCTTGCAAGCATTGCAACTAATGAGTTAGTTAAGAGATGATGTCTTACTGAACGAGTAAAGAGACTTGCCGTAACGAGATTGAAGTAGGTATTGGATACCGACGATCGAATCTCGGGCAAGTAACATACCGATGACAAAGGGAACAACGATGTTGTTATGCGGTCCGACCGATAAAGATCTTCGAGAATAAGTAGGAACCAATATGGGCATCCAGGTCCCGCTATTGGTTATTGACCGAGACGTGTCTCGGTCATGTCTACATTGTTCTCGAACCGTAGGGTCCGCACGCTTAAGGTTTCGGCGATGCTTATATTATGAGTTTATGAGTTTTGATGTACCGAAGGAGTTCGGAGTCCCGGATGAGATCGGGGACATGACGAGGAGTCTCAAATGGTCGAGACGTAAAGATCGATATATTGGACGACTATATTCGAGTTCGGAAAGGTTCCGAGTGATTCGGTATTTATCGAGTACCGAGAGTTACGGGAATTCGCCGGGAGAAGTATTGGGCCTTATTGGGCCTCAAGGAAAGAGAGAGGGGCTGCCTAGGGCAGGCCGCGCTTCCCATGGCCTAGTCCGAATTGACTAGGGAGGGGTCGCACCCTCCTTCCTTCCCTTCTCTCTTCCCTTCCTTGTCTCCTACTCCTACTACTTGGAAGGTTTCCTAGTTGGACTAGGAAGGGGGAATCCTACTCCCTGGGAGTAGGACTCCCCTAGGGCGCGCCATAGTAGAGGGCCGCCCTCCTCCTCCACTCCTTTATATACAGGGTAGGGGCACCCCATGGACACACAAGTTGATCATTGATCGTTCCTTAGCGTGTCGCGTGCCCCCTCCACGATATTACACCTCGATCATATTGTAGCGGTGCTTAGGTGAAGCCCTGCGACAGAGAACATCAAGATCGCCACCACGCCGTCGGTCGACGGAACTCCCCTCGGAGCCTCTCTCGGATTGGAGATCGAGGGTGCGCCATCGAGCTGTACGCGTGTCAAGAACTCGGAGGTGCCGGAGTAACGGTGCTTGGATCGGTTGGACCGGGAGGACGTACGACTACTTCCTCTACGTTGCGTCAATGCTTCCGCTTCGTTCTACGAGGGTACGTAGACAACACTCTCCCCTCTCGTTGCTATATCATCACCATGATCTTGCGTGTGCGTAGGAAATTTTTGAAATTACTACGTTCCCCAACAGTGGCATCCGAGCCTAGGTTCTTATGGTTTGATGTTATATGCACGAGTAGAACACAAGTGAGTTGTGGGCGATATAAGTCATACTGCTTACCAGCATGTCATACTTTGGTTCGGCGGTATTGTTGGATGAAGCGGCCCGGACCGACATTACGCGTACGCTTACGCGAGACTGGTTTTACCGCCGTGCTTTGCACACAGGTGACTAACGGGTGTCAGTTTCTCCAACTTTAGTTGAACCGAGTGTGGCTACGCCCGGTCCTTGCGAAGGTTAAAACAGCACCAACTTGACAAACTATCGTTTGGTTTTGATGCGTAGGTAAGAACGGTTCTTTCTCAGCCCGTAGCAGCCACGTAAAACTTGCAACAACAAAGTAGAGGACGTCTAACTTGTTTTTGCAGGGCATGTTGTGATGTGATATGGTCAAGACGTGATAAGATATAAGTTGTTTTATGAGATGATCATGTTTTGTTGAAGTTATCGGCAACTAGCAGAAGCCCTATGGATGTCTCTTTGTTGCATAAGATGCAAGTGCCAAATAATTGCTTTACTTTATCGCTATATGATAGCAATAGTTGCAAGAGCAATAGTTGGTGAGACAACCATGTGATGACACATTGATATAGATCCGGATGATGAAGATCATGGTGTCGTGCCGAGGATTTATAGAGATCATGACAAGATTTTGTAGATGGAGATCAAAGGCGCAAGATGATCATGGCCATATCATGTCACATATTTTGATTGCATATGATGTTTATCTATTATACATCTTATTCTTGCTTTGATTGACGGTAGCATTTTAAGATGATCTCTCACTAAAATTATCAAGAAGTGTTCTCCCGAGTATGCACCGCTGCCAAAGTTCGTCGTGCCCGCACACCACGTGATGATCGGGTGTGATAAGCTCTCGTCCATCTACAACGGGTGCAAGCCAGTTTTGCACACGAGAATACTCAGTTAAACTTGACGAGCCTAGCATATGCGATATGGCCTCGAACACGGAGACCGAAGGTCGAGCGTGAATCATATAGTAGATATGATCAACATAGTGATGTTCACCATTGAAAACTACTCCATCTCACGTGATGATCGGTTATGGTTTAGTTGATTTGGATCACGTGATCACTTAGATGACTAGAGAGATGTCTGTCTAAGTGGGAGTTCTTAAGTAATATGATTAATTGAACTTAAATTTATCATGAACTTAGTCCTGGTAATATTTTGCAAATTATGTTGTAGATCCAGAGCTCACGTTGTTGCTTTCATATGTTTATTTTATGTTCCTAGAGAAAATTGTGTTGAAAAATGTTAGTAGCAATGATGCGGATTGGATCCGTGATCTGAGGTTTATCCTCATTGCTGCACAAAAGAATTATGTCCTTAATGCACCGCTAGGTGACAGACCTATTGCAGGAGCAGATGCAGACGTTATGAACGTTTGGCTAGCTCAATATGATGACTACTTGATAGTTTTGTGCACCATGCTTTATGGCTTAGAATCGGGACTACAAAGATGTTTTGAACATCATGGACCATATGAGATGTTCCAGGAGTTGAAGTTACTATTTCAAGCAAATACCCGAGTTGAGAGATATGAAGTCTCCAACAAGTTCTATAGCTAAAAGATGGAGGAGAATCGCTCAACTAGTGAGCATGTGCTCAGATTGTCCGGTACTACAATCGCTTGAATCAAGTGGGAGTTAATCTTCCGATAAGATAGTGATTGACAGAATTCTCTAGTCACCATCACCAAGTTAGTAGAACTTCGTGATGAACTATAGTATGCAAGGGATGATGAAAATGATTCCTAGTTTTCATGATGATGAAATCAATGAAGGTAGAAATCAAGAAAGAACATCAAGTGTTGATGGTTAACAAGACCACTAGTTTCAAGAAAAGGGCAAAGGGATAGAAGGAACTTCAAGAAGAACGGCAAGCAAGTTGTCGCTCAAGTGAAGAAGTCCAAGTCTGGACCTAAGCACGAGACTAAGTGCTTCTACTGCAAAGGGAATGGTTATCGAAGCGAACTACCCCAAGTATTTGGCGGATAAGAAGGATGGCAAAGTAAACAAAGGTATATTTGATATACATGTTATTGATGTGTACTTTACTAGTGTTTATAGCAACCCCTCGGTATTTGGTACTGGTTCAGTTGCTAAGAGTAGTAACTCAAACGGAGTTGCGTAATAAATGAAACTAGTTAAGGGTGAAGTGACGATGTGTGTTGAAAGTAGTTTCAAGATTGATATGATCATCATCGCACACTCCCTATACTTTCGGGGTTAGTGTTGAACCTAAATAAATGTTATTTGATGTTTGCGTTGAGCATGAATATGATTTGATCGTGTTTATTGCAATACGGTTATTCATTTAAGTAAGAGAATAAACTGTTGTTCTGTTTACATGAATAAAACCTTATATGGTTACACACCCAATGAAAATGATTCATTGGATCTCGATCGTAGTGATACACATATTCATAATATTGAAACCAAAAGATGCAAAGTTAATAATGATAGTGCAACTTATTTGTGGCACTGCCGTTTAGGTCATAATGGTGTAAAGCGCATGAAGAAACTCCATGCTGATGGGATTTTGGAATCACTTGATGCTTAAGAACCATGCCTCATGGGTAAGATGACTAAGACTCCGCTTCTCCTAACAAAGGAGTGAGCAATCGACTTATTGGAAATAATACATCTTGATGTATGCGATCCAATGAGTGTTAAGGCTCGCGGCGGGTATCGTTATTTTCTGACCTTCACAAGATGATTTGAGCAGATATGGGTATATCTACTTGATGAAACATAAGTCTGAAATAGTTGAAAGGTTCAAAGAATTTCAGAGTGAAGTGGAAAATGATCGTGACAAGAAAATAAGGTTTCTATGATCTGATCGCGGAGACAAATATTTAAGTTATGAGTTTCGCCTTCAATTAAAACAATGTGGAATAGTTTCACAAATTCATGCCACCTGGAACACCACATCATAATGGTGTGTCCGAACGTCATAACCGTACTTTATTGGATATAGTACAATCTATGATGTTTCTTACCGATTTACCAATATCATTTTGGGATCATGCATTAGAGACAGCTGCATTCACATTAAATAGGGCACCATCTAAATCCATTGAGACGACACTATATGAACTGTGGTTTAGCAAGAAACCAAAGTTGTCGTTTCTTAAAGTTTGGGGTTGCGATGCTTATGTGAAAAAGCTTCAACCTGATAAGCTCGAACCCAAATCGGAGAAATGTGTCTTCATAGGATACCCAAAGGAGACAGTTGGGTACACCTTCTATCACAGATCCGAAGGCAAGACATTCGTTGCTAAGAATGGATCCTTTCTAGAGAAGGAATTTCTCTCGAAAGAAGTGAGTGGGAGGAAAGTAGAACTTGATAAGGTAATTGTACCTTCTCCCTTATTGGAAAGTAGTTCATCACAGAAATCTGTTCCTGTGACTACTACACCAATTAGTGAGGAAGCTAATGATGATGATCATGTAACTTCAGATCAAGTTACTACCGAATCTCGTAGGTAAACCAGAGTGAGATCCGCACTGAGTGGTACGGTAATCCTGTTCGGAAGTCATGTAACTAGACCATGATGAACCTACGAACTATGAGGAAGCGATGATGAGCCCAGATTCCGCGAAATGGCTTGAGGCCATGAAATCTGAGATGAGATCCATGTATGAGAACAAAGTATGGACTTTGGTGGAGCTGCCCGATGATTGGCAAGCCATAGAAAATAAATGGATCTTCAAGAGGAAGACGGACGCTGATAGTAGTGTTACTATCTACAAAGCTAGACTTGTCGAAAAAGGTTTTTGACAAAGTTCAAGATGTTGAATACGATGAGATTTTCTCACTCGTATCGATGCTTAAAAGTCTGTCTGAATCATGTTAGCAATTGCCGCATTTTATGAAATCTGGCAAATGGATAAACAAAACTGCATTCCTTAATGGAGTTATTAAAGAAGAGTTGTATGTGATGCAACCAAGAGGTTTTGTCGATCCTAAAGGTGTTAACAAAATGTGCATCTATGGACTGGTGCAAGCATCTCGGAGTTGGAATATATGCTTTGATAAGTTGATCAAAGCATATAGTTTATACAGACTTGCAGTGAAGCCTGTATTTACTAGGAAGTGAGTGGGAGCACTACAGTATTTCTGATAAGTATATGTGAATGACATATTGTAGATCGGGAATAATGTATAATTATTCTGCAAAGCATAAAGGAGTATTTGAAAGGAGTTTTTCGAAGAAGGACCTCGGTGAAGCTGCTTACATATTGAGCATTAAGATCTATAGAGATAGATCAAGACGCTTGATAAGTTTTTTCAATGAGTACATACCTTGACAAGATTTTGAAGTAGTTCAAAATGGATCAGTCAAAGAAAGAATTTCTTGCCTGTGTTACAAGGTGTGAAATTGAGTAAGACTCAAAGTCCGACCACGGCAGAAGATAGAAAGAGAATGAAAGTCATTCCCTATGCCTCAGCCATAGGTTCTATAAAGTATGCTATGCTGTGTACCAGACATATTGTATACCTTGCTTTGAGTTTTGCAAAGGAATACAATTTTGATCTAAGAGTAGATCACTGGACAGCAGTCAAGAATATCCTTAGTGAGGACTAAGGAGATGTTTCTCGATTATGGAGGTGATAAAAGAGTTCGTCATAAAGAGTTACATCGATGCAAGCTTTTTACACCGATCCAGATGACTCTAGGTCTCAATCTGGATACATATTGAAAGTGGGAGCAATTAGCTAGAGTAGCCCCGAGCAGAGCATTGTAGACATAGAATATTTGCAAAATACATACGGCTCTGAATGTGACAGACCCGTTGACTAAATTTCTCTCACGAACAAAACATGACCATACCTTTGTACTCTTTGGGTGTTAATCACATAGCGATGTGAACTAGATTACTGAATCTAGTAAAACCTTTGGGTGTTGATCAGATGGCGATGTGAACTATGGGTGTTAATCACATGAGGATGTGAACTATCGATGTGAATCACATGGTGATGTGATCTAGATTATTGACTCTAGTGCATGTGGGAGACTGAAGGAAATATGCCCTAGAGGCAATAATAAAGATATAATTTATTTCCTTATATCATGATAAATGTTTATTATTCATGCTAGAATTGTATTAACCGGAAACATAATACATGTGTGAATATATAGACAAACAGAGTGTCACTAGTATGCCTCTACTTGACTAGCTTGTTAATCAAAGATGGTTATGTTTCCTAACCATGGACAAAGAGTTGTTATTTGATTAACAAGGTCACATCATTAGTTGAATGATCTGATTGACATGACCCATTCCGTTAGCTTAGCATCCGATCGTTTAGTATGTTGCTATTGCTTCCTTCATGACTTATACATGTTCCTATGACTATGAGATTATGCAACTCCGTTTACGGAGGAACACTTTGTGTGCTACCAAGCGTCTAACGAATCGGGTGATTATAAAGGTGCTCTCTGAGTGTCTCCAAAGGTACTTGTCGGGTTGGCGTATTTCGAGATTAGGATTTGTCACTCTGAATGTCGGAGAGGTATCTCTCGGGCCCTCTCGGTAATGCACATCACTTAAGCCTTGCAAGCATTGCAACTAATGAGTTAGTTGCGAGATGATGTATTACGGAACGAGTAAAGAGAGTTGCGATAGCGAGATTGAACTAGGTATTGGATACCGACGATCGAATCTCGGGCAAGTAACATACCGATGACAAAGGAACAACGTATGTTGTTATGCGGTCGACCGATAAAGATCTTCGTAGAATATGTAGGAACCAATATGGGCATCCAGGTCCCGCTATTGGTTATTGACCGAGACGTGTCTCGGTCATGTCTACATTGTTCTCGAACCGTAGGGTCCGCGCGCTTAAGGTTTCGATGACGCTTATATTATGAGTTTATGAGTTTTGATGTACCGAAGGAGTTCGAGTCCGGATGAGATCGGGGACATGAAGAGGAGTCTCGAAATGGTTGAGATGTAACGATCGATATATTGGACGACTATATTCGAGTTCGGGAAGGTTCCGAGTGATTCGGTATTTATCGAATCGGAGAGTTACGGAATTCGCCGGGAGAAGTATTGGGCCTTATTGGGCCTCATGGAAAGAGAGAGGGGCTCCCTAGGGCAGGCCGCGCGCCCCCCCATGGCCTAGTCCGAATTGGACTAGGGGGAGGGGCCGCACCCTCCTTCCTTCCCTTCTCTCTTCCCCTTCCTTGTCTCCTACTCCTACTACTTGGAAGGTTTCCTAGTTGGACTAGGAAAGGGGGAATCCTACTCCCGGTGGGAGTAGGACTCCCCTAGGGCGCGCCATAGTAGAGGGCCGGCCCTCCCCTCCTCCACTCCTTTATATACGGGGGTAGGGGGCACCCCATGGACACACAAGTTGATCATTGATCGTTCCTTAGCCGTGTGCGGTGCCCCCCTCCACGATATTACACCTCGATCATATTGTAGCGGTGCTTAGGTGAAGCCCTGCGACAGGAGAACATCAAGATCGTCCACCACGCCGTCGTCTTGTGGAACTCCCCTCGAGCCTCTCTCGGATTGGAGATCGATGGTGCGTCATCGAGTTGTACAGCGTGTCAAGAACTCGGAGGTGCCGGATAACGGTGCTTGGATCGGTTGGACCGGGAGGACGTCGACTACTTCCTCTACGTTGCGTCAGCGCTTCGCTTCGGTCTCACGAGGGTGCGTAGACAACACTCTCCCCTCTCGTTGCTATATCATCACCATGATCTTGCGTGTGCGTAGGAAATTTTTTGAAATTACTACGTTCCCCAACAGCCGGAAGTGGAGCCAGTAAGAAAGGTGACAGCGCAGTCAGCTGTCAAGTTCTTCAAGGGACTCGTTCGCCGTTTTTGTGTGCCAAATAGAGTCATCACCGACAACATCACACAGGTCACGAGCCGCACCTTCATGCAATATATCCAAGACCATGGTAGTAAGGTTTGCTTTGCTTCTGTTGCCCATCCAAGAAGCAATGTCCAAGCAGAAAGAGAAATTGCTGAAGTATTGCGATGCCTCAAAACAAGAACTTTCCACAGGCTACGCAAGTGTGGAAGGCGCTGGATTGATGAATTGCCAACGGTTCTTTGGTCAATCAGAACGACACCAAATCGAGCCACTCTTCGGTACTCCGAAAAATACCCGAATCACTCGGAACCTTTCCGAAGTCCGAATATAGTCGTCCAATATATCGATCTTTACATGTCAACCATTTCGAGACTCCTCGTCATGTCCCCAATCTCATCTAGGACTCTGAACTACCTTCGGTACATCAAAACACATAAACTCATAATACCGATCGTCACCGAACTTTAAGTGTGCGGACCCTACGGGTTCGAGAACTACGTAGACATGACCGAGACACGTCTCCGGTCAATAACCAATAGCGGAACCTGGATGCTCATATCGCTCCCACATATTCTACGAAGATCTTTATCGGTCAAACCGCATAACAACATACGTTGTTCCCTTTGTCATCGGTATGTTACTTGCCCGAGATTCGATCGTCAATATCATCATACCTAGTTCAATCTCATTACCGGCAAGTCTCTTTACTCGTTACGTAATGTATCATCCTGTAACTAACTCATTAGCTACATTGCTTGCCAGGCTTATAGTGATGTGCATTACCGAGAGGGCCCAGAGATACCTCTCCGACAATCGGAGTGACAAATCCTACTCTCAAAATGCGCCAAACTCGCATGTACCTTCGGATACACCAGTAGAGCTCCTTTATAATCAATCGCCACGCTAGACGCTTGGTAGCACACAAAGTGTTCCTCCGTAAACGGAGTTGCATAATCTCATAGTCATAGGAACATGTATGAGTCATGAAGAAAGCAATAGCAACATACTAAACGATCAAGTGCTAAGCTAACGGAATGGGTCAAGTCAATCACATCATTCTCCTAATGATGTGATCCCATTAATCAAATGACAACTCATGTCTATGGTTAAGAAACTTAACCATCTTTGATTAATGAGCTAGTCAAGTAGAGGCATACTACTGACATTATGTTTGTCTATGTATTCACACATGTATTATGTTTCCGTTAATACAATTCTAGCATGAATAATAGACATTTATCATGAAATAAGGAAATAAATAATAACTTTATTATTGCCTCTAGGGCATATTTCCTTCAGCCTCCCACTTGCACTAGAGTCAATAATCTAGTTCACATCGCCATGTGATTCAACACCAATATTCACATCTCAGATGTGATTAATACCCATATTTCACATCGTCATGTGATCAACACCCAAAATGTTTACTAGAGTCAATAACCTAGTTCACATCGCTATGTGATTAACACCCAAAGAGTACTAAGGTATGGTCATGTTTTGCTCATGAGAGAAGTTTAGTCAATGGGTCTGGCTACATTCAGAGCCGTATGTATTTTGCAAATATTCTATGTCTACAATGCTCGCATGGAGCTACTCTAGCTAATTGCTCCCACTTTCAATATGTATCCAGATTGAGACTTAGAGCCATCTGGATCGGGTAAAAAGCTTGCATCGATGTGACTTTTACAACGAGCTCTTTTGTTTCACCTCATAATCGAGAAATATTTCCTTAGTCCTCACTAAGGATATTCTTGACCGTGTCCAAAGGATCTACTCCTAGATCAAAATTGTACTCCTTGCCAAACTCGAGCAAGGTATACAATAGGTCCGGTACACAAAGATAGCATACTTTATAGAACCTATGACCGAGGCATAGGGAATGACTTTTCATTCTCTTTCTATTTTCTGCCGTGGTCGGGCTTTGAGTCTTACTCAACTTCACACCTTGCAACAGGGGCAAGAACTCCTTTTGACTGTTCTATTTTGAACTACCTCAAAATCTTTTCAAGATATGTACTCAATGAAAAATCTTATCAAGCCGCCTTGATCTATCTCTATAGATCTTGATGCTCAATGTGTAAGCAGCTTCACCGAGGTCTTTCTTTGAAAAACTCTTATTCAAGTATCCTTTTATGCTATCCAGAATTTCTATATCATTTCCAATCAACAATATGTCAATAGTTTTAGAAATGCTACAGAGATCCCACTCACTTTCTTGTAAATACAGGCTTCTAAAAGTCTATATAAAACCATATGCTTTGATCAACTCATCAAAGCGATATTCCAACTCCGAGATGCTTGTACCAGTCCATAGATGGATCGCTAGAGCTTGCACATTTTATTAGTACCTTTAGGATTGACAAAACCTTCTGTTGCATGATATACAACTCTTCTTTAATAAATCCATTAAGGAATGCAGTTTTGACATCCATTCGCCAGATTTCATAAATGTGACAATTGCTAACATGATTCGACAGACTTTAAGCATCGATACGAGTGAGAAAAACTCATCGTTATCAACATCTTGAACTTTGTCAAAAACCTTTTTCGAAGTCTAGCTTTGTAGATAGTAACACTACTATCAACGTCCGCCTTCCTCTTGAAGATCCATTTATTTTCTATGGCTTGCCAATCATCGGCAAGTCAATCAAAGTCCACACTTTGTTCTCATACATGGATCCCATCTCGCATTTCATGGCCTTCAAGCCATTTCGTGGAATCTGGGCTCATCATCGCTTCCTCATAGTACGAGGTTCATCATGGTCTAGTAACATGACTCCTGAATAGGATTACCGCATTCACTCGTGTGGATCTTAACTGAAGATCTACAAAGTTTGGTAGTAACTTGATCTCAAGCTTCATGATCATCATCATTAGCTTCCTCACGGTGTAGGAATCACTAGAACTGATTTCTATGATAAACTACTTTCCAATTCGGGAGAAGGTGCAATTACCTCATCAAGTTCTACTTTCCACCCACTCACTTCATTCGAGAGAAACTCCTTCTCTTGAAAGGATCCATTTTAGCAACGAATATCTTGCCTTCGGATCTGTGATAGAAGGTGTACCCAACAGATTCCTTGTGGTATTCTATGAAGACGATTCTCCGATTTGGGTTCGAGCTTATCGTGAAACTTTTTCACATAAGCATCGTGATCCCCAAACTTTAAAAACGACAACTTTGGTTTCTTGCCAAACCACAGTTCATAAGGCGTCGTCTGAACGGATTTTGATGGTGCCCTTTATAACGTGAATGCAACAGTCTCTAATGCATAGCCCCAAAACGATAGTGGTAAATCGGTAAGAGACATCATAGATCGCACCATATCTAGTAAAGTATGATTACGACATTCGGACACACCATTACATTGTGGTGTTCCTCATGGCGTGAGTTGCGAAACTATTTCACATTGTTTCAAATGAAGGCCAAACTCAGAACTCAAATATTCTTCTCTACGATCAGATTGTAGAAACTTTATTTTCTTGTTATGATGATTCTCCACTTCACTCTGAAATTCTTTGAACTTTTCAAATGTTTCAGACTTGTGCTTCATTAAGTACATATACTCATATCTGCTCAAATCATCTGTGAAGGTCAGAAAATAATGATACCCGCCATGAGCATCAACACTCATTGGACCGCATACATCAGTATGTATTATCTCCAACAAGTCAAGAGCTCGCTCCATTGTTCCGACAACGGAGTTTTAGTCATCTTGCCCAAAAGGCACGGTTCGCAAGCATCAAATGATTCATAACCAAGTGATTCCAAAATCCATTTTTATGGAGTTTCTTCATGCGCTTTACATCGATATGACCTAAACGGCAAGTACACAAATAAGTTGCACTATCATTATCAACTTTGCATCTTTTGGCATCAATATTATGAATATGTGTATCACTACGATCGAGATCCAACAAACCTTTTTCATTGGGTGTTTGACCATCGAAGGTTTTATTCATGTAAATGTAACAACAATTTTATTCATCGAGCCACTCTTCTGCATTCAAAAATACCCGAATCACTCGAACCTTTCCGAAGTCCGAATATAGTCGTCCAATATATCGATCTTTACATGTCAACCATTTCGAGACTCCTCGTCATGTCCCCAATCTCATCTAGGACTCTGAACTACCTTCGGTACATCAAAACACATAAACTCATAATACCGATCGTCACCGAACTTTAAGTGTGCGGACCCTACGGGTTCGAGAACTACGAGACATGACCGAGACACGTCTCCGGTCAATAACCAATAGCGGAACCTCGGATGCTCATATCGCTCCCACATATTCTACGAAGATCTTTATCGGTCAAACCGCATAACAACATACGTTGTTCCCTTTGTCATCGGTATGTTACTTGCCCGAGATTCGATCGTCAATATCATCATACCTAGTTCAATCTCATTACCGGCAAGTCTCTTTACTCGTTACGTAATGTATCATCCTGTAACTAACTCATTAGCTACATTGCTTGCCAGGCTTATAGTGATGTGCATTACCGAGAGGGCCCAGAGATACCTCTCCGACAATCGGAGTGACAAATCCTACTCTCAAAATGCGCCAACTCGGCATGTACCTTCGGATACACCTGTAGAGCTCCTTTATAATCAATCAGTTACGTTGTGACGTTTGGTAGCACACAAAGTGTTCCTCCGGTAAACGGGAGTTGCATAATCTCATAGTCATAGGAACATGTATGAGTCATGAAGAAAGCAATAGCAACATACTAAACGATCAAGTGCTAAGCTAACGGAATGGGTCAAGTCAATCACATCATTCTCCTAATGATGTGATCCCATTAATCAAATGACAACTCATGTCTATGGTTAAGAAACTTAACCATCTTTGATTAATGAGCTAGTCAAGTAGAGGCATACTACTGACATTATGTTTGTCTATGTATTCACACATGTATTATGTTTCCGGTTAATACAATTCTAGCATGAATAATAGACATTTATCATGAAATAAGGAAATAAATAATAACTTTATTATTGCCTCTAGGGCATATTTCCTTCAGTCTCCCACTTGCACTAGAGTCAATAATCTAGTTCACATCGCCATGTGATTCAACACCAATATTCACATCTGTATGTGATTAATACCCATATTTCACATCGTCATGTGATCAACACCCAAAATGTTTACTAGAGTCAATAACCTAGTTCACATCGCTATGTGATTAACACCCAAAGAGTACTAAGGTATGGTCATGTTTTGCTCATGAGAGAAGTTTAGTCAATGGGTCTGTCACATTCAGAGCCGTATGTATTTTGCAAATATTCTATGTCTACAATGCTCTGCATGGAGCTACTCTAGCTAATTGCTCCCACTTTCAATATGTATCCAGATTGAGACTTAGAGCCATCTGGATCGGGGTAAAAAGCTTGCATCGATGTGACTTTTACAACGAGCTCTTTTGTTTCACCTCATAATCGAGAAATATTTCCTTAGTCCTCACTAAGGATATTCTTGACCGCTGTCCAGTGATCTACTCCTAGATCAAAATTGTACTCCCTTGCCAAACTCAGAGCAAGGTATACAATAGGTCTGGTACACAGCATAGCATACTTTATAGAACCTATGACTGAGGCATAGGGAATGACTTTTCATTCTCTTTCTATTTTCTGCCGTGGTCGGGCTTTGAGTCTTACTCAACTTCACACCTTGCAACAGGGGCAAGAACTCCTTTTGACTGTTCTATTTTGAACTACCTCAAAATCTTTTCAAGATATGTACTCAATGAAAAATCTTATCAAGCGTCTTGATCTATCTCTATAGATCTTGATGCTCAATGTGTAAGCAGCTTCACCGAGGTCTTTCTTTGAAAAACTCTTATTCAAGTATCCTTTTATGCTATCCAGAATTTCTATATCATTTCCAATCAACAATATGTCAATAGTTTTAGAAATGCTACAGAGATCCCACTCACTTTCTTGTAAATACAGGCTTCTCTAAAAGTCTATATAAAACCATATGCTTTGATCAACTCATCAAAGCGTATATTCCAACTCCGAGATGCTTGTACCAGTCCATAGATGGATCGCTAGAGCTTGCACATTTTATTAGTACCTTTAGGATTGACAAAACCTTCTGGTTGCATGATATACAACTCTTCTTTAATAAATCCATTAAGGAATGCAGTTTTGACATCCATTCGCCAGATTTCATAAAATGTGACAATTGCTAACATGATTCGGACAGACTTTAAGCATCGATACGAGTGAGAAAAAACTCATCGTTATCAACATCTTGAACTTTGTCAAAAAACCTTTTTCGGGAAGTCTAGCTTTGTAGATAGTAACACTACTATCAACGTCCGTCTTCCTCTTGAAGATCCATTTATTTTCTATGGCTTGCCAATCATCGGGCAAGTCAATCAAAGTCCACACTTTGTTCTCATACATGGATCCCATCTCAGATTTCATGGCCTTCAAGCCATTTCGTGGAATCTGGGCTCATCATCGCTTCCTCATAGTACGTAGGTTCATCATGGTCTAGTAACATGACTCCCAGAATAGGATTACCGTACCACTCTGGTGTGGATCTTAATCTGGAAGATCTACAAAGTTTGGTAGTAACTTGATCTGAAGCTTCATGATCATCATCATTAGCTTCCTCACAGGTGTAGGAATCACTAGAACTGATTTCTATGATAAACTACTTTCCAATTCGGGAGAAGGTGCAATTACCTCATCAAGTTCTACTTTCCACCCACTCACTTCATTCGAGAGAAACTCCTTCTCTTGAAAGGATCCATTTTAGCAACGAATATCTTGCCTTCGGATCTGTGATAGAAGGTGTACCCAACAGATTCCTTGTGGTATTCTATGAAGACGCACTTCTCCGATTTGGGTTCGAGCTTATCAGGTGAAACTTTTTCACATAAGCATCGCATCCCCAAACTTTAAAAAACGACAACTTTGGTTTCTTGCCAAACCACAGTTCATAAGGCGTCGTCTGAACGGATTTTGATGGTGCCCTTTATAACGTGAATGCAACAGTCTCTAATGCATAGCCCCAAAACGATAGTGGTAAATCGGTAAGAGACATCATAGATCGCACCATATCTAGTAAAGTATGATTACGACATTCGGACACACCATTACATTGTGGTGTTCCTCATGGCGTGAGTTGCGAAACTATTTCACATTGTTTCAAATGAAGGCCAAACTCGTAACTCAAATATTCTTCTCTACGATCAGATTGTAGAAACTTTATTTTCTTGTTATGATGATTCTCCACTTCACTCTGAAATTCTTTGAACTTTTCAAATGTTTCAGACTTGTGCTTCATTAAGTACATATACTCATATCTGCTCAAATCATCTGTGAAGGTCAGAAAATAATGATACCCGCCATGAGCATCAACACTCATTGGACCGCATACATCAGTATGTATTATCTCCAACAAGTCAGTAGCTCGTTCCATTGTTCCGGACAACGGAGTTTTAGTCATCTTGCCCAAAAGGCACGGTTCGCAAGCATCAAATGATTCATAACCAAGTGATTCCAAAATCCATTTTTATGGAGTTTCTTCATGCGCTTTACACCGATATGACCCAAACGGCAGTGCCACAAATAAGTTGCACTATCATTATCAACTTTGCATCTTTTGGCATCAATATTATGAATATGTGTATCACTACGATCGAGATCCAACAAACCTTTTTCATTGGGTGTTTGACCATCGAAGGTTTTATTCATGTAAACAGAACAACAATTTTATTCTCTGACTTTAAATGAATAACTGTATTGTAATAAACATGATCAAATCATATTCATGCTCAACGCAAACACCAAATAACATTTATTTAGGTTTAACACTAATCCCGAAAGTATAGGGAGTGTGCGATGATGATCATATCAATCTTGGAACCACTTCCAACACACATCATCACTTCACCCTCTACTAGTCTCTGTTTATTCTGTAACTCCTGTTTCGAGTTACTAATATTTAGCAACCGAACAAGTATCAAATACCCAGGGGCTACTATAAACACTAGTAAGGTACACTTCAATAACCTGTATATCAAATATACCCTTGTTCACTTTGCCATCTTTCTTATCCACCAAATATTCAGGGCATTTCCGCTTCCAGTAACCATTTCCTTTGCACTGTAAGCACTCAGTTTTAGGCTTTGGTCCAGCTTTGAGCTTCTTTGCGGGAGTGACAACTTGCTTGTCATTCTACTTGAAGTTCCCATTCTTTCCCTTTACCCTTTTCTTGAAACTAGTGGTCTTGTCAATCATCAACACTTGATGCTCTTTTCTTGATTTCTACCTTCATCGATATCAACACCACGAAGAGCTCGGGAATCGTTCATCATCCCTTGCATACTATAGTTCATCATGAAATTCTAGTAACTTGGTGATGGTGACTAGAGAACTCTGTCGATCACTATCTTATCTGGAAGATTAACTCCCACTTGATTCAAGCTATTGTAGTACCCACACAATCTGAGCACATGCTCACTAGTTGAGCAATTCTCCTCCATCTTTTAGCTATAGAACTTGTTGGAGACTTCATATCTCTCAACTCGGGTATTTGCTTGAAATATTAACTTCAACTCCTAGAACATCTCATATGCTCCATGACGTTGAAAATGTCATTGAAGTCCCGATTTTAAGCCATTAAGCATGGTGAACTAAACTATCAAGTAGTCATCATATTGAGCTTGCCAAATGTTCATAACGTCTGCATCTGCTCCTGCAATAGGTCTGTCACCTAGTGGTGCATCAAGGACATAATTCTTACAGGCAGAATGAGGATAAACCTCAGATCACGGATCTAATCCGCATCATTGCTACTAATATCTTTCAACATAGTTTTTCTCTAGGAACATATCAAAAATAAACATAGGGAAGCAAAAACGCGAGCTATTGATCTACAACATAATTTGCAAAATACTATCAGGACTAAGTTCATGATAAATTAAAGTTCAATTAATCATATTACTTAAGAACTCCCACTTAGATAGACATCTCTCTAATCATCTAAGCGATCATGTGATCCAAATCAACTAAACCATGTCCGATCATCACGTGAGATGGAGTAGTTTTCAATGGTGAACATCACTATGTTGATCATATCTACTATATGATTCACGCTCGACCTTTCGGTCTCAGTGTTCCGAGGCCATATCTGTATATGCTAGGCTCGTCAAGTTTAACCTGAGTATTCTGTGTGTGCAACTGTTTTGCACCCGTTGTATTTGAACGTAGAGCCTATCACACCCGATCATCACGTGGTGTCTTAGCACAAAGAACTTTCACAACAGTGCATACTCAGGGAGAACACTTATACCTTGAAATTTAGTGAGAGATCATCTTATAATGCTACTGTCAATCAAAGCAAAATAAGATGTATAAAGGATAAACATCACATGCAATCAATATAAGTGATATGATATGGCCATCATCATCTTGTGCTTGTGATCTCCATCTCCGAAGCACCGTCATGATCACCATCGTCACCGGCGCGACACCTTGATCTCCATCGTAGCAACGTTGTCGTTTTGCCACCAATTGCTTCTATGACTATCGCTACTGCTTAGTGATAAAGTAAAGCAATTACAAGGTGATTGCATTGCATACAATAAAGCGACAACCATATGGCTCCTGCTAGTTGCCGATAACTCGGTTACAAAACATGATCATCTCATACAATAAAATATAGCATCACGTCTTGACCATATCACATCACAACATGCCCTGCAAAAACAAGTTAGACGTCCTCTACATTGTTGTTGCAAGTTTTACGTGGCTGCTACGGGCTGAGCAAGAACCATTCTGAAAGTGCGTTATATCGACTAGAGGGGGGTGAATAGGCGATTTTTATGAATTCTTCACTGAGGAATTTGCTGGTGAGGAAATTCCTTAGCGAAGAACTACTTGCAGCGGAATAAGTACTCAAAAGTAAGCATAGCATAATACAAGCATGGTCATCATGATGAAATGAAGACTAGCACAGAGTACAGAAAGCGTAATCACAGGATAACACAAGATGAAGACAAACAGACTGAAGAAATTGAACTGAGGAATTTGAGAATGTCTTCAGTCAAAGTCTTTAAGCACAGATATGAACAAACACTCAACACAGTAATGAGGAAATGAAAGGGTTGAGGGGATAGAACCAGTTAGTTGGTGAAGACAATGATTTGGTAAACCAGCTCCAACTGTTGTCTCAGTTGTACGTCTGGTTGGAGCGGCTGAGTATTTAAACTCAAGGACACGCAGATCCGGACACCCGTCGCCGAGCAGCAGCTCAGACACCCATCCTCATCAGATTCTCCTTGAACTAAGACCACGCAGGCCTCGTCCAATCACTCGTGGTAAGTCTTCAGGTGACTTCCAAACCTTCACAGACTTGGTCACTCGGTGATCCACAATTCCTCTTGGATGCTCTAGACCTTGACGCCTGACCGTCTGGAAGAAGCACAGTCTTCAAAGGTAACAAGCGTCGGATCCACGCAAGATCAATTTCTTCAGTAATGCTCAATCACTTTGGGTTTGTGGGGGTTTGGTTTTGGGTTTTCCTCACTTGATGATTTTCGCTCAAAGTCCTCGGAGGATGGGTTGCTCTCGAATGACAAGTGTCAAATTCTCTCGGAGCAGCCAACCAGCTAGTGGTTGTAGGGGGCGGCTATTTATAGCCTAGGGAGCAGCCCGAAATGATAAGACATAAATGCCCTTCAATGATATGACCGTTAGGTGGATAAGATATTTTGGGACAGCCGTAGCGAAGACAAAGAACGATCGGAAATTTGACTCTCAAATTCCTCGGGGCTATCATGTTCCTCATCAGTAGGCAATTCAGACTGGCGAATTCCTAACTCCTCGATCGAGCAAAGTCCTCGGTGACTGGAAGAACTGCGTCTCATCCTCAAGAAATTGACTGAATCAGTATGAGATTTCAATGGCTTCACTCGAAGGATTGGTAGGTGTAGGATTTTGAGTTGAGCATCACATGGAAATTTTTCCTTAGTATTTCCTCGACCCCTTTAACGATGACGGTGTTTCCTATGACTCAAGAAGGAGAAAACGAAACTACAAAAACAAAAGTCTTCACGCTTCATGTTCCTCAAATGAATATCAAGTCTTCAAGGTCACACCAATTTCTTCACTTTCAACGTCTTGAAAAGTCTTGAAATATCAAAGTCTTGATCGAAGAACTTCATTTTAGGGTCGACTTTCTCTGTAAATATCAAACTCCTCATAGACTTATAGACCTATGTACACTCACAAACGCATCAGTCCCTTAACCTATAAGTCTTCAATACACCAAAATCACTAAGGGGCACTAGATGCACTTACAATCTCCCCCTTTTTGGTGATTGATGACAACATAGGTTAAGTTTTCAACGGGGATAAACATATGAAGTGTAAATACTGATATTGAGGATTTTGATTGCAAGATATAGAAGAACTCCCCCTGAAGATGTGCATAGTGAGGAATTTGCGTTTGAGGCAATGCACATTTGAAGAGTTGAATCATGGAGAACTCCCCCGATATCTTGTAATTCATACACGCATTTGATATATAATATGAAGAATTTGAAATGCATGATGAAATATGGTGCCTGATGAGATTCAGCATGCGTGCAATAATATTAAGAGGAATAAGCATGCAGAATAGCATCAAAAGTATCGGAGCATAGTGCAACAAAAGTATCAGAGCACCATCCAAAAGTATCAGGACACCATCGGGTTTAAGATTACTACTCGATCCAATAAAAGTTTCGGAAGAACGAGAGTTGTAACTTAAAAAAACGCCCTTAATATAGACCCACTTGAAGACTAACTCAGATTTCTCCCCCTTTGTCATCAAATGACCATAAGGATTGAAACTGAGGACTAACGCCCCTGAAGAATTTCAAGTCGATGGAGGAGCACCAGCGTTGTCGGGGTTGTTTGTTGTAGCAGGGCCTGCCGCAATGTCGTCCAAATCTTCATACTCATCAGTGTCACGCGATGAAGAATAAGAGCTGGCCACCAGATCAAGAACTTTGACCCTCTTGAATTTCTTCGGAGGAGGTGCAGACCAGTCAAATTCTTCCTTGAGACCCATAGTCTCCAGTTCTTCAACGCTATAGACATGAGTGAGGACAGCCCAGGTGCGGTTGAGGGTTTCGTGAAGGTAGTAATGGTTTTTCTTCCCTGCATTATGTGTTGAGGTCATGTTGTGAAGAATTGCACCAAACTGACGCTTTACCCATTTGTGATTGCGATCAACCTTCTGATGAAGACTGAGGAGTAACTCATGGTCACCATCACCACAGGTCTTTGTGGCTTGAGGATTTTGCTTAGCTGAGGTATTTGCGGCGGTGTCATGTGTGGCGAGTCATCATTGGTAGAGTAAGATGTAGCCAGCGAAATTGACCATCCAATGGACGAATGCCTTCATCGATCACAAGAGCTGCCTTGCCTTTATCATCGATGATGATGGCCGGCGTTTGAGGACTTCAATGGGAGGCAAGTAGCTACCGTGGTTCAGAGTGTCAGCTTTGTAATTCAGTGAAGATCTTGCCCTTATGAATCTCATAATCCAAGGCGCATAGGGTTTCAGCTCGAAAGGTGACATAGCAACATTTGCCAGAGTCCTCATGAAGAAATCATGGAAGTTGACGGGAACGCCATGAATGATGTTGAAAAGCATGTTCTTCATGATGCCAACGACATCTTCATCATTTGAGTCATGGCCTTTGATAGGACTCATTGTCTTCGTCAGAATGCGATAGACAGTCCGAGGCACATAAAGCAATTCCTTGACGAGGAATTTGGTTCGTGGGGCCTGCCCAGGCTTCAAAGGCTTCATGAGCACTTGCATATAACGGTTTGTCGGTTCAGGGTCATTGTAGATGCAACGTGCACTGTCATGGGGAGGATCGAGAGGAAGGACACGAAGCAATTCAGTTGTCGGTGCCTTGTAGTGAGTGTTTTCAGTCATCCAATCCAACACCCATGAATTGACATCTTCAGCATCTCCAGTGATATGCAATGTGGCGTAGAACTGAAGAATGAGTTCTTCATTCCGATCGCAAATGTCAGTGCAGAAATTCAGTAATCATGCATCGTGAATAACACTAAGGACTGGCTCGAAGCATGGCAGAGATTCCATATCCACGTGAAGAATATGTTCATGATCGAAGATTTTGTCCTTGTCAAACAAAGACCGAGGAATAGAAGTTGGCTTGACTAGCAATCGAAACGCCTCTTCCTTATGCGGCGAGTCATATGGGTTGTAGTCGATGAAGAACACATGCTCGGAAAAGAAGTCTTCAGCCTTGAACTTCGCTTGCTTGAGAACGGATTCTTCGTCTTGACGGAGGGGGTCACGATGATTTGCAAGACCACCTCGGGAATCGCGAGCTCAGGTTCTTCAGGCTGAGGAATTTCTGGTTCCTCTTCTTGTGCAATCTGTGGATCAGCAGCAGCAGGTTCTTGAGCACTAGCGGCTGGAATATCTTCATGAACAGAAGGAGTGGGATGAGTTTCTTCAGAGCCCATTTGAACAGTTGTTGTCGGGGACTAAGGAATCTGTTGAATAGGAGTGAAGAGAGGAGTATTGGGATGCTGACTTTCCCAGAAGTCATCGTTCATCACAGGTGTGGTGCATCCAATATCCACATCTTCATCTTCAATTTCCTCAACACCAGCCTCTTCAGCTGTGAACTGAGGCATAGGTGAGGAATTGACTGTCGTTGAAGGGATTGTATCCACTTCAATTTCTTCATCAAGCTGCTCTGACGAAGCAGCAGAATGATTTTCTTCATCAGATCCGCTTGGAATCTTGTAGTCTTCTCCAAAAGGAACAATTTCCTTTGATGACATGGAGGAAATTGGAACGACATCAATTGGATGTTCAAGAGAGCTGGTCATTGGCTTTATTTTCTTCGCAGCCGAAGAATTTCACGCAGCTGATGCCTTCCTTTTCTTCACTGCAGCTCGCTCTGCAGCCTTGGTCTTCTTCACTTCATAGGCAGATGGAAGAATTGGAGTTGGTGTAGGCGCGGGAGGAGCTGAGGACTTTGGTTGATTTTCTTGGTATGGCGATGCGATTGCCTGATCTCTTCGATTTCTTCAGCGCACCACTAGTGGATGCCCTAGCTATTTCTTCAAAGAATGGGATGGAGTCATCAGCCTGGAACTTACATTTTCTTTAGCGGGCTGAAAGTCATCGATGGTCTTGGCATGTTCTTCAAAGCAGGCTGAGCAGAGTCTGCAGCTCGAGGATTTTCTTGTTGCGATGGGGCTGCAATAGTTGTCATTTTCTTCGTCGAGTTGATTTATCTCACTTTGGCTCCTTGCCAATCAGCATAGTATGCATCGAAGTCTTTGCTGAGGGCTTGGATTTCAGACTGAGCCTTGAGAAGTTTCTCAGGTGTCATTCTGACAACATTTTTCTTCAGGAGCTTCTCCTTCCTGTATTGAGCCTTTTTGATCTCTCTTGCCTTTTCAAATTTCCATTTCTCTTGAGTGATGAAATGGGTCAGCATGTGACTTTGACCAGGAGTCAGTTGAAAATCAGGCATGGGGGTGTTTGGATCCTTGTGCCAGAGGTCAATGTAGTCGAGGATTTTCCTCGGATCCAAAAGCAGTTGCATAGATGTGCCTTTGGCTCTAGCGGCCTTCACTTGTCTGTCTCTGATGATTTCTGCAAGTTCATCATCAGAAGCTTCATCATCATAGGGCACTTGGAATGCGACCTGTTTCTTCCTTGGACTTGGTCGAGGACCGCGTCCAGCTGTTGCTTTAGTCTTCAACAGTGTGGGGCCTGATGAGGACATGGGTGCAGCTGTGGAACTTGCTTTGAGACACGAAGCAATTGAGAAACCCGTAGTCCTTTGACATGTAGCGGATGCACAGGAGTTGAGGACTTTGGTGGAGCGATGAGCGGTCGAGGAATTTGCCGTGAGGGCATAGCCGAGAACTTGGCCGTGAGGGCGCTGTTGGTGAAGCACTTGGATTGCGGCGCAGGCTTCTTTGGCATTGATTTCCTCGGCTTGACCGAGGCCTCGATGCAGCAGCAGCAGAGAATCCTCATTGAATTTCCTCACTGCCTCCTTGGCTTGTCTTGCCAATTTAGCTTGGTGCCTAGCCCATTCTTGGAAAGTCCTCACCACGCTTGATCTTTGGTGGGATCAGCTACTTGGCCAGTGCCAATGGAGCTCTTGGGCATGGAGGATTTAAAGCGAATTTCTTCATGTACTTTGGAGTTACATATCCATACTCCTCCATTCTCTTGCCCATCTTCGTTCAATCCTCTGAATCGCACCTTGCGCTGATTTTTGTTCTCTTTGCCAAATTTGGCTTCATCAGTGTGCAATAATCCTTGTATATGTCATCGGGATCTCAAAGCAGTCATGACCTCGGGCTTCTGCCTCCTTTTGTGGTCTCTTTCCTTGACCATATTCTTGAGATGAGGAATTTGAACAATTGAACACTCAAGAAGTATGCAGTTTTTCTTCGAGGAACGCTGCAAATGAGTTAAGTTGATGAGACCTAGTGATTCAAAGAATGGACATGAGTACTGTGAGCAGAGTGTAGGTGCGAGGAATTTGGAGAGGTCATATGCGTTCTCAAAAGGTTTTTCGAAAAGACAAGTTTTGAGGAATTTGACCAGTTGAGCCTTGAGGAATTTCACTAAGCGTTCTTTGTCTTAGGTTCCAGAGTTGTACAGATCGAAAATCCACACAATTGAGTAATCTTGAAGAGAATGATTGCTTAGAGAAATGGATCAAGAGCGTATAGTGTGTGAGGTGTTCATATGTGTGAAGATTTGAAGAATAAAACACCTTTGAAGATTTTCAGGAAAGCTTGAGAATCAAAGTGAGTAATAAAAGTAACTTTTAATTACCCGAACTGAAGAACACGACGAACTGAGATGAACAGAGGTGAAGTTCGTCAAGTTAGATCTCCCACGCCCTAACTTGGCAGAGGGAGACAGCTACGGCGGCGGCGGAGTGAAGATTTCCGCAACCGGCGTGAGTACGACGGCGACGAGGTCGAGGTAGCGAAGCTCTTCCTCACCAACGACGATGGAGTAGCAGCGGCGCTAGGGTTTGAGGAGCTCGAGCGAGAGAGAGCGTTCGAGCGGAGTAAATGAAGTGAGGAAGGGGAGAGGGGTATTTATAGCCACGGTGAAAAACTGTTCGCCTGAAGATTTTGGGACGAACATGCCCCTGCCCTTTCTCCTTCACGCAACATGTGTCACCCACGTACTGTGCAGATGTGATCGTGTAAGATCGTGGGTGAATATAATAATGCATCATGGGATGCGGAACGGTTTGAGTGGCAAAATCGGAAATCTGGATAAGATTTGTTTTAAAGTTTCATTCGCAATGTCTTCAGCTGACAAGGACACAGTGAAGACTTTGAACGAGTTTCAAATAGAACGCACATGAAGAATTTGTGAATAGATTGGGTTGAGTATAGCATAGAGGGGGAAGGGTCCGATCACATTCACTTAGCAGAAAACGCAACTTGAAGAAATAGCCATAAGTGAATGCTGTAGAGGACATAAACTCATATATATATATAGCCAATGAAGAAAAACGACGGAAACAGTGAAGATTTTGCAAATTTGAAGAATTTTAAAAACTGAAGAATTTCAAAAATGAGAAAAAAAAACTCAAATTGAAGATTTTCAACTTTTTGTGGTGGCGTGACCCACCGTATAAGAATGATGATTTCAGACACCGCGTACAATTGTCGTAGGGTTCTGAGAATCAAATTCTTCATTAATTTCTTCACACTTAGAGTGTTATTCTTCATTGATTGACGAAAAACGTTTCTTCATGTGTTGCACATCTAAGTCATCAATTTTGCATAAGTGTTAGGATGTGTGTCCTTCTCAAAGAACATTCGAAGATTCCAAGATATTTAGCTCACACCGCAACTTGCTAAATCTCTTCTCATCCAAGGGCTTAGTGAAGATATCAGCTAGCTGTTCTTCAGTCTTCACGTGCTTGATGGAGATCTCGCCCTTCAACACATGATCATGAAGAAAATAATGACGAATCTGAATGTGCTTTGTCTTCGAGTGCTGAACTGGGTTGTGTGCAATCTTGATGGCACTCTCATTGTCGTAGAGGAGAGGCACATTCTTCACGTTGACGCCATAGTCCTTGAGGTTTGCTTCTTCCAAAGCAGCTTGAGCACAAAGAAGAGCCAGCAGCAATGTATTCAGCTTCAGCGATGAAGCGGTGATACGCAGTTCTGCTTTCTTCGAGGACCAACGCACCAAAGATCGTCCGAGGAAATGACAAGTACCAGATGTTGACTTGCGGTCCACACGATCACCAAAGATAGTCGAGTCGAATATCCGATGAGATCAAAAGCAGAGCCCTTGGGGTACCATAATCCTAGTGTTGGTGTGTGAGCTAGATATCGAAGAATATGCTTCACAGCCTTATGGTGTGATTCCTTCGGTGCAGCTTGAAATCGGGCACTCATGCAAACACTAAGCATTATATCTGGCCTAGATGCACATAAGTACAATAAAGAACCAATCATGGAGCGGTATACCTTGTGATCGAATTCAATACCATTTTCATCAGCGCATAGATGGCCATTTGTGGGCATAGGAATTTTGACGCCTTTGCAATCTTGCATGCCGAATTTCCTCAGTACGTCTTTGAGGTATTTCTCCTGAGATATGAATATGCCATTGCGCTTTCTTGCGAATTTGAAGACCTAAGAAGAATTTCAACTCTCCCATAATAGACATTTGATATTCTTCACTCATCGTATAGGCAAATTCATCACTATAACATTGGTCAGTACAGCCAAAGATAATATCATCAACATATATTTGGCATACAAACAGTTCACCATCATAAGATTTTGTAAAGAGAGTAGGGTCGAGTGAACTGGTGTGAAGCCATTCTTCACGAAGAATTCCTTCAATGTATCATACCACGCCGAGGGCTTGCTTGAGGCCATAGAGGGCCTTATTGACTCTGAAGACTTTGTCGATTCTTTGGATCTTCAAAACACAGGGGTTGAGCAACATATACTTCTTCCTCAAGCTTACCATTGAGGAATGCACTTTTCACATCCATTTGATATAAGATGATATCATGATGGTTAGCGTGAGCAAGTAATATCTGAATAGCCTCAAGTCTAGCAACAGTGCAAAAGTTTCATCAAAATCAATTCCTTCAACTGTGTAGCCTTGAGCTACTAGTCGTGCCTTATTCCTCACCACAAGGCCATTTTCATCTTGCTTGTTGCGGTAGATCCACTTTGTGCCAATGATATTATGCTTGCGAGGATCTGGGCGATTGACCAGTTCCCAGACATTGTTAAGCTCGAACTGATGTAATTCTTCTTGCATAGCCTGAATCCATTCCGGCTCCAGAAATGCTTCATCTACCTTAGTGGGCTCTGTGATAGAGACAAAAGCATAGTGCCCACAAAAGTTAGATAAATGTGAAGCTTTTGAGCGTGTGAGAGGACCTGGTGCGCTAATGTCATCGATGATCTTCTCCACTTGTACTTCTTTTGCAATGCAAGGATGAGCTGGTTGTCGCTGAGGAATTTGATCAGCATTTTCTTCAGCACCATTTTCCTCATCATGTTCTTCAAGTGCATCAGCTCGACGTTCTTCATAAACAGGAATGAATTCTTCAGAGATTCTTGATGAGGAATGACATCCTCGGTTGCCTTGAACTTGATAGAATCCTCGGTGCTGGTTCATCTAACACGAAGGTAGGTGCTCTCTTTGCGAGCCATTAGTTTCATCGAATCGCACATCTACAGTGTCAACAATCTTGTGAAGAACAATGTTGAAGACTCTGTAGGTGTGAGTCCTTTCCGTAACCAAGCATAAAACCTTCATGTGCTTTCGGTGCAAATTTAGAGTTGTGGTGAGGATCTCTAATCCAACATTTAGCACCGAAGACTTTGAAATAACTCACATTGGGTTTCTTGTCAGTGAGGAGTTCATAGGCTGTCTCTTGAAGAATTTGTGAAGATATACTCTATTGATGACGTGGCACGCAGTATCAATTGCATCAATCCAAAAACGTTGAGGCGTTTTGTATTCATCGAGCATAGTTCAAGCCATCTCAACAAGAGTTCTGTTCTTGCGCTCCACGACGCCATTTTGCTGAGGAGTATAGGGAGCAGATAACTCATGAGTAATACCAAGTTCATCAAGATAGGCATCAAGACCAAAATTCTTGAACTCAGTTCCATTGTCACTTCTGATGTGCTTGATCTTCACACCAAAGTTGGTTGAAGCCCTCGAGGAAAATCGTTTGAAGACTTCCTGCACTTCATGTTTGTAAGTAACAATGTGTACCCATGTATATCGAGAGTAATCATCAACAATGACAAAACCATATAGAGATGCATCATTAGTGACCGCTGAGTAATGATTAGGTCGAAGAGGTCCATGTGAAGCAATTTGAATGGACGGTAGTGGTCATGATAGTCTTCATTGGATGCTTGGCCTTGGTCATTTTCCAGCTTCACAGTTCTCATATAGGTGATCCTTGAGGAATTTGACATTCTCAATGCCAATGACATGCTTCTTCTTCTGGCGTATGCAAATTCCTCATGCTGCGTGACCAAGTCGCCGATGCCATAGCCAGCCTTCGAAGCTTTTGCAAGTAGACACACGGCTGGTTGTGGTCCTGTAGAGAAATCAACAATATACAAATCTCCTCTCCTAAAGCCTTGAAGACTTTGGAATTGTCGCCTTCCATAATCACAACACAGCGATACTTGCCAAAGACAACAACCATATCAAGATCACAAAGCATTGAGATCGACATGAGATTGTATCCTAAGGACTCAACAAGCATGACTTTGTCCATGTGTTTATCCTTAGAGATTGCAACCTTACCAAGACCCAATACGACTTTTGCCTTTGTCAAGAAGATGATATGCTTGAGGTGATGGTGATAAGGAGCATCCATCAATAGATTCTTGTCACCAATCATGTGATTCGTACATCCACTATTGAGGACCCATTCAGTAGTTTTGGGTTGATCATCCTGCAGATGAATTAGTGTAGCTTACAATCTCATATGCCTCATCAGTGAAGAATATGATATCAAGTTCATCAGATGAATTTCACCAAGCGATACGGATATAGCAAGATGAGGACGTGTGAAATGAAAGTTCATTTCATCATGATTCGCTGCGTCCTTTCGAGCAATTTAAATCGGTCCCGAAAGAAATTCTTGAGACGTTAAAGCGTCCGAGACTGACCCTCGCAGAAGAGATTAGTTCTTTTCTTCACCACCCACATCTGAAGGGGTCGCAAAGAGTTCATCACTCTGCGAGCACCATATGAGAATGGTGGCAAAGATGCCAAACCATTTCGTTTCACATAAGAGGGGTTAGGCTAAGCATATGAATAAGCAGAGAAATTCTTCGAGGACTTATGAACATAATGGTTTGAAGAATAATGTACATATTCATAGCCCTTAGCTCTACCCTGCGAGACAGAGTTGTTAGCACGATGATAATCATATGAGGACTTTGATCCTTTTGAGGAATTTGACCCATGTGAGGAATTTGGTCCGTATGAGGACTTGGATCCATATGAAGAGTTTGGTCCATATGAAGAGTTTGATCTGGGGTTCCTGTTCTTCACAGGTGGTGTCATGAGGACATTCACCTGAAGACTTTCAACATAACTTTTGGGAACCCAGATTTTCTTCATAGGGAACCGTTCCTGCAGTTAGTGCCAACATATCTAGCAAATACTTCACCATTCCGATTTTTGAACAGTTTATAGTTGGAGTCAAATGACTCATCAGAAGAATGAGGAGATTCACATGTAAAGCCGGATAAGTTAGATGGATCAACTGGAGGTCCTTTGCAGAACCCATGAGGTTTTGGGGTACTTGCTCGGGCTTCAATATGTTCCATCAAGATTGAGTTTCCTCTTAAAGGCAATACCCTCTTTCCTAGGGTTTCGTTGAGGATCTGCTTTTAAGCACATCACAAAGTGTCGATGCCCTTTGAGGCTTTTGCACATGCTGTCATGTACAATTCCTTCAGCCTGCATTGTCGGTGATACTAGCGATGTCCTCGGATGAGGAATTAGTGATAGCGAGGCGGATGAAGAATTTGTAACAGTTGAAGCAATTGAACATTCAGGTGAAGAATTAGCAGATTCACGTTCAATGCACTTTAAGCATGGAGGAACAAATTCTTCCTGAGAAGCGCTGATTTGTTGAGCTAGTAATGAATCACGCTCCTTCTGAAGATCTTCATAACACACTCTTAGCTTTTCAAGATATTCCTTTCTTTGAAGAGATTCAGAAGAAAGCTTCTCGTGATCTTGCTTTTCTTGAAGAAATTCATAAGAAAGTTTCTCATGATCGATAAGAGAGTGTTATGATGACTTTGAAGGTTATCAAACCTATCTCAAGTCTCTGAAGATTTTCGATCGGGGCTTTAGTGCGATCCATTTCTTCACCCAACATATCATCACTTTTGTCTAGCATGTTTTGAACCTTTTCAAAAGCTCGTTGTTGTTTTACAGCAATCTTAGCAAGTTTAGAGTAGCTGGGCTTGAGATCCTCATCGATTCATTTTCACTAGATTCGGAGGAGTTGTATTTGAGTACCTTTGCACCTTTCGCCATGAAGCAATAGGTGGGGCGTAGTCATCATTATCTTCATCGGGCTTGTCGGTGGGGTCGGTTTCTTGATGTTGAAGATGGACTTGCTCGATGAAAGCGATGGCGAAGGCCGCACTCGCCACACCAGTTTCGGATTCTTGAGACGGCTCCTCTTCCTCATTTTCCTCAGATTCAGCTTCAGTCCATTTCCTTGCCAATGAATGCCCGAGCCTTCTTGGAGCTGCTCTTCTTGTGAGATGAAGACTTGAGCATTTTGATGACGAAGATTTTGACGATTTCTTCTTCTTCTTTGCATCATCGTAGGCTGTAATCCTTGTATTTCTTCTTCTTCATTTCTTTTTCCCAATCGAGGACAATCTTGGATATAGTGACCAGGTTTCTTGCATTTGTGGCACAGCCTTCTCTTATAGTCCTTTGGATGAGGAATCACTGCTTCTTGAGGATTTTCCAGCGACCACGTCTTGAGAACTTCGGAATTTCTTCACGAGCGATGCTAGCTCCTCGCTCAATTCTTGAGATCACCAAGGCTACTACCGTAATCCTCATATTGAGTCGACACAGCCTTGGCCTTCAGGGCACGTGGTTTGCCATAGTTTGAACCATAGAGATCTCTCTTTTCAGCAAGCTGGAACTCGTGAGTATTTAGCCTTTCGAGGATATCGGCAGGATCAAGAGACTTGTAATCAGCACGTTCTTGTATCATCAGTCCCAGAGTATCAAATGAGGAATCAAGCGATCTCAACAGTTTCTTCACCACTTCATGATCAGTGATGTCAGTGGCACCGAGGGCTTGAAGCTCATTTGAGATGTCAGTGAGGCGATCAAAGGTTTGTTGGACATTTTCATTGTCGAGTCTTTTGAAGCGGTTGTAGAGATTCCGAAGAACATCAACTCGAGAGTCATGCTGAGTTGAGACTCCTTCATTCACTTTGGACAGCCTATCCCAGATAAGCTTAGCAGTTTCCAAAGCACTCACTCTTCCATACTGTCCTTTACTCAGATGGCCACATATGATATTCTTCGCTTGTGAATCGAGTTGCTTGAATCTCTTCACATCGGTAGCATTCGAGGAGGGTGAGACAGGAGGAACACCATTTTCCACAACATACCGTAGATCGTTATCAATTGCCTCAAGATGCATTCGCATCTTGTTCTTCCATAGAGGGTAGTCCGTCCCATCAAAGGTAGGACACCCAGCCAAGACCTTGATCATACTGCGGTCGACATAACTAAAACTCCAAAGGTTAAACCAAAATCACACGTAACAAGGAGTACCTTGCTCGATACCAATTGAAAGTCGTTATATCGACTAGATGGGGGTGAATAGGCGATTTTATGAATTCTTCAGAGGAATTTGCTGGTGAGGAAATTCCTTAGCGAAGAACTACTTGCTGCGAATAAGTACTCAAAAGTAAGCATAGCGAGAATACAAGGATGGTCATCATGATGAAATGAAGACTAGCACAGTCTGAAAAGCGTAATCACAGGATAACACAAGATGAAGACAAACAGATGAAGAAATTGAACGAGGAATTTGAGAATGTCTTGACCAAAGTCTTCAAGCACGATATGAACAAACACTCAACACGATGTCGAGAAATGAAAGGGTTGAGGGGATATAACCAGTTAGTTGGTGAAGACAATGATTTGGTAAACCAGTTCCAACTGCTGTTTCACTTGTACGTCTGGTTGGAGTGGCTGAGTATTTAAACTCGAGGACACGCAGTCCCGGACACCCAGTCGCCGCAGCTCAGGACACCCAGTCCTCACCGTATTCTCCTTGAACTAAGACCACGCAGGCCTCATCCAATCACTCGTGGTAAGTCTTCAGGTGACTTCCAAACCTTCACAGACTTGGTCACTCGGCGATCCACAATTCCTCTTGGATGCTCTAGACCTTGACGCCTAACCGTCTGGAAGAAGCACAGTCTTCAAAGGTAACAAGCATCAGATCCACGCAGGATCAATTTCTTCAATGATGCTCAATCACTTTGGGTTTGTGGGGTTTGGTTTTGGGTTTTCCTCACTTGATGATTTTCGCTCAAAGTCCTCGGAGGATGGGTTGCTCTCAAATGACAAGTGTCAAATTCTCTCGGAGCAGCCAACCAGCTAGTGGTTGTAGGGGCGGCTATTTATAGCCTAGGGAACAACCCGCCATGATAATACATAAATGCCCTTCAATGATATGACCATTACGTGGATAAGATATTTTGGGACAGCCGGCGCGCAGCACAGCAACGGTCGGAAATTTGACTCTCAAATTCCTCAGGGCTATCATGTTCCTCACTATGTAGGCAATTCGCACTGGCGAATTCCTAACTCTTCAGTCAGAGCAGAGTCCTCAATGACCAAAAGAACTACATCTCATCCTTTCAAGAAATTGACTGAATCAGATGAGATTTCCAATGGCTTCACTCGAAGGGATTGGTAGGTGTAGGTTTTTGAGTTGAGCATCACATGGAAATTTTTCCTTAGTATTTCCTCGACCCCCTTTAATAGTACGTTGTTTCCTATGACTCAAGAAGGAGAAAACGAAACTACGAAAACAAAAGTCTTCACGCTTCATGTTCCTCAAATGAATATCAAGTCTTCAAGGTCACACCAATTTCTTCACTTTCAAAGTCTTCAGAAAGTCTTCAGAATATCAAAGTCTTCAGTCGAAGAACTTCATTTTTGGGGTTGACTTTCTCTGTAAATATCAAACTCCTCATAGACTTATAGACCTGTGTACACTCACAAACGCATCAGTCCCTTAACCTATAAGTCTTCAATACACCAAAATCACTAAGGGGCACTAGATGCACTTACACATTCATACCTACGTGTCAAAACCACAACGATAGTTCGTCAAGTTAGTGCTGTTTTAACCTTCTCAAGGACCGTGCGTAGCCACACTCGGTTCAACTAAAGTTGGAGAAACTGACACCCGCCAGCCACCTATGTGCAAAGCACGTCGGTAGAACCAGTCTCGCGTAAGCGTATGCGTAATGTCGGTCCGGGCCACTTCATCCAACAATACCGCCAAACCAAAGTATGACATGATGGTAAGCAGTATGACTTGTATCGCCCACAACTCACTTGTGTTCTACTCGTGCATATAACATCTACGCATAAAACCTGGCTCTGATACCACTGTTGGGGAACGTAGTAATTTCAAAAAAATTCCTATGCACACACAAGATCATGGTGATGCATAGCAACGAGAGGGGAGAGTGTGTCCACGTACCCTCGTAGACCGAAAGCGGAAGCGTTATGACAACGCGGTTGATGTAGTCGTACGTCTTCATGATCCGACCGATCCAAGTACTGAACGCATGGCACCTCCGAGTTCTGCACACGTTCAGCTCGATGACATCCCACGAACTCCGATCCAGCAGAACTTTGCGGGAGAGTTCCGTCAGCACGATGGCGTGATGACGTGTTGATTATGCTACCGACGCAGGGCTTCGACTAAGCACCGCTACGATATTACCGAGGTGGAATATGGTGGAATATGAGAGAGATCAATGATCAATTGTTGTGTCTAGAGGTGCCCCCTGCCCCCGTATATAAAGGAGCAAGGGGGAGGCGGCCGGCCTAGGAGGAGGGCGCGCCAAGGGTGGGGAGTCCTACTAGGACTCCCAAGTCCTAGTAGGATTCCCCTTTCCTTTTCGGAGTAGGAGAGAAGGAAAGAGGGGGAGAGGGAGAAGGAAAAGGGGGATGCACCCCTTGTCCAATTCAGGCTAGAGGGGGGGGCGCCTCCTTCCTTTTGGCCTCTCTCCTCTATTCCTGTATGGCCCAATAAGGCCCATATACTCCCCGACGAATTCCCGTAACTCTCCGGTACTCCGAAAAATACCCGAATCACTCGATTGTAGAGGCTAAACCCTAGAAGCTAGCCTATGATTATGATTGTTGTTGTCCTACGGACTAAACCCTCCGGTTTATATAGATAGCGGAGGGGGCTAGGGTTATACAAAGTTGGTTACAGAGAAGGGAATCTAAATATCCGAATTTCCAAGCTTGCCTTCCACACAAAGGAGAGTCCCATTCGGACACGGGACGAAGTCTTCCATCTTGTATCTTCATAATCCAACAGTCTGGCATAGGCATATAGTCCGGCTGTCCAAGAGGCCCCTAATCCAGGACTCCCTCAGTAGCCCCTGAACCAGGCTTCAATGACGATGAGTCTGGCCCACAGATTGTCTTCGGCATTGCAAGGCGGGTTCCTTCTCCGAATACTCCAAAGTAGATCTTGAACACAAGAATCATGTCCAGCTCTGCAAAATAAATTCCACATACCACCGTAGAGAGTACAATATTCCACGACTCTAATCTGCTGACAACTTGTCCATATTGTGACATCACGCTGTGGCCCGGTTATTATTCAAACCGTTTTTCCAACCTGCCACTACATGTTTCACGAGGCGATTTCATTGGCACGTCTTGTCGAAGCAGAGATCGTGTCCCCTTATCACGGGATTCTCATCAATACAGGCATGGGTAACCCAATCACTCCATTAATATAACTTCTTGGATTAGGCAAGTTCCAAACGGATGCGCGGAGGACGCTTGACATTCATCCCCTTTATAAAGAAGTCAAGACTTGTCCTTTTCTTTCCTTGCTTGACCCTTCCCTTCCCCCACCTCGAGTTTCAATACCCAAGGATCACTCCAAGCGCTTCAGACCTCCAACCATGTTCGGATCCAGCCTTCAAGGCCGGTGGATGGCCTCTTCTTTCACAGAGGAGGACATCACGAAGCTTAGGGAGGCTAGGTACTTGACTGCCGAAATCCTTCACAGGCTTCCTGCTCAAGGGCAGGTTATCCCTACTCCCCAGCCCAACGAGAGTGTCATATTCATCTCTCACTTCCTCCGAGGGCTAGGCTTCAGCCTTCATCCCATTGTTAGAGGGCTCATGTTCTATTACGGGCTAGATTTTCATGATCTAGCTCTAGATTCCTTCCTTCACATCTCAACGTTCATCGTTCTGTGTGAGGCCTTCCTCCGCATTACCCCACACTTAGGCTTATGGCTCAAGACCTTCAATGTGAAGCCGAAGATAATCGGCGGGCGACACGCGGGGTGTGGAGGCGCTATAATAAGCAAAGGTGCTGACGTTTTATGGCCAAAGGGTTCCTTCCCCGAAGTTTCTGACCTATGGCAACGGGAGTGGTTTTATATCACAGCACCCCGAGGTAGAAAGTGGGCGGCCGCCCCTGCCTTCCGCTCTGCTCCTCCGCCACAGCTTGCATCATGGGTTAACAAGGGGCTGGACTAGGGATCGGTTGATGACGTGCGGATATTGCAAAGCCGCATTCAGGATCTCATCAAGAAGGACATCAGTCTTGTCAAAGTAATCCAAGTAATGCTAGTTCGTCAGGTCTTGCCATGCCAACGTCGACCTCTCCGTATGTGGGAGTTCAACCCGGAAGGACCGCGAACTGTTCAGCACTTCTTCGGCATGACGCTCGAAGGGATGTATCAATTATTCTTTGGATCACGAATAAAGTGTCCTTACACAACAGAGGATGCAGGCCTCGATTGCAACCATCCAGATACCCAGGTAAGTAATTCCACAACCGAACATGCTGTCATTGTATTTGTCAAAATATTATCCTGAAAAACCATCCTCGGCCAGGGCTAGATAAGAAAGGCGGAGAGGATCAGGTGTTCGGCCCCTCTTCCCGAAGATTCGGCGGATCCTATATTAACTAGGATGCTGGCTCGTGCACCTTATCAAGTGCAGTCAGGGAAGGACAAGGAGAGGAATGGGGAAGCCTAAAGCGGACTTCACGCTGGAGGTACATTACGCATCGTAACTGGGGAAATTGGTACTCCCGTGTCGGAGGATGAACGGGGAGAAGAATCTAGTATCCCCTCCCCCCACGGGAAGAAAAGGGCCGCCCCCGTAGACTTGGAAGCAGAGGTCTCCAAACGAGGGAAGAAACCTTTATCAGGGGGCCCTGCCCCGGAGGGTAACATTGCTGCACAGCGCCCAAAGGGGGGCCAGCGGTTTACCGAGCCGTAAGTGAACGTGCTTTGTAAGCATATCCCGTTCTTTTCCTGAGAATAACGACTAAGATGTATGTTTTGCAGTTCGGCCTATAGCCTCCCTCAACAATCTTCGTCCTTGGGGACCTTCTTCCGGAGATGATGGAGAGCGAAACGCCTCCTCCTACTTCTCCACCTTATAAGGCGGGCGACCCTGAGGTGTCGTCCCGGAGGATCTCTCCCGATCCGCAAAGGCCAGAAGGTAACTCTTCGGCCGCCTGAGGTCCAGGGTGTTCGGCTCCTAGAGAGACCAATAAAAAAAGCCCCAGGTTGTCTGATATACAGCCGGACACATTGACGGGTCTTCTGTGGCAAGCGCCTATCTCAGAGGTACATCATACCTTAATGGGTACGGTGGTTGAGAGGATTTCGTCCGCAAAAAGCGGGTTGAATGATGCTTTTACGAGCCTGCTAAGAGGCTTTGAGGTACGAAATGTGATATATATATATATATATATATATTTGATTGTACTATAAACGCAAGGTGCACTGTGTATAGATAGTAGCCCCCGAGACTCTGGTTGCCATCCGAACAGGGCGATCAGAGGATCAAAAATATAAATAATCTCAGGTAATGATTTTGCCAATTTTGTACATAGGCGGCTGCAGCCCCGACAGCTGCCCGGGCTGCCGAATTTGCCGAACTGACGTGACAACCTGATGTGGCGGATGAAGATATCACGCTTGTCAACAAGCGGCTTGACGAGGCACAAGGTATGTATATTTGGGCGGTCAGCGAATATTAATAAGAGCATGATGATGGGATTTATAATATGTCGTGACTGCAGATGGTGCTGCCGCCGTGGAGACCCTTTGGGCTGAGCTTGCCCGCGCCAAGGAGCAAGCCAGGATAAGTAATGCAACTGCCGAGAAGGCAGCTGGTGAATTGAAAGCCGAACAGGCTGCTCATCGCCAAAGTGAGGATAGAATGGCCAACATGGCTCTTAAGCTACAGGATGCCGCTAGCCGATATGAGCTTCTCGAAAGGGAAAACCAAGCGAAAACGGCGAAAGGCCTTACATGTAGCAAAGGAAGCTCGCTCTGAGATCAGAGCGGCTCGGGAGGATCTCCGGCAAGCCGTTGAGATCGCGGCTGGGAAGCCCTTTTTATTGTGAACTAAATTCGGTGATCCGAAATATGCCCCTCTTGATCAAATGTGGAGTTCTCCAGACGCATACTTGGACTTGTCAAAGAGTGTTGCCGATGCGACGCAGTTTTTCCAAGACCAAGAATATCATGAAGCAGAAAAACTGTTCTGGTCGCAATTCAGCATGCCAAGGCGTCCCCTGCTGTTGAACGAGCAGATGGCTGAATGGGCCGAGCTCCATAGGTTATCCGGACTTGCCATGAAGGCTGTCGTGGACCGCCTGTGGCCGGGGGAACCAAGTCCGGGTAGTTATTTTGGTTTGGTGCAACGATTTATTCGTGCTGTGCCGCATATCGACGCTGTCAAGCGGTCCGTGTGCATAGAGGGTGTGCGGATGGCCCTTGCCCGTGTTAAGACATAATGGGCAAGGATAGAAGCCACCGATATTGCAAGCAGGGGTCCACCCGGGGGTCGGGACTTGCCAGAGCACTATTTTGAAGAAGTCTTAGAAGGTGCCCGTTTAATAGAGGCTTAGTGCTCAAAGAATATCATGTTCGAATGACTTGTATTTTGATTGTAAAAACAATGCTTTTGATAATAAAGGCTATATTTATACCTTTGCCCGTGAAGTATTGTGGTGCCTCCTGTGCGGTCGTTTATGTATATATGTATATAACCTGAAAGTTTGCAATCGTCGGCTTCAGCCCCCTAGCGTATAATGCGGGGGTGTTCGGCAAAGCACGTAATCACACTTGATCCAACATCTTGGGCCGTTAAGGAGGTGGTGGCGCGTCGAACGAGGCAATCGGACTATATAGCTTTAACACTTTCACTTAGCCATAGGAGTTTGACGGTGGGGCTACTATATAGCCCCTGGTATGTCCGCGTTTATCCGAATACGGTGTGTTTACATACGTGACCGAAAAACCGGTCCTTCGTTAATGCGGAGGAATCACTAAGATTCCACTGAGTCATCGAGTGGTCGACCAGTCTCTCGCTTTATCATGACAGTCAGTTTTCGGCTTTCTCTACTGAGGTGCTCATCCGGATGAACCAGGGCACAATCGCAGTAGTTCTCCCTGTGCCACCTTAGGCGATAGAGCTGAACGTAAGGTAGCAAAACACGGGAGCCGGGCAAACCCAACTATTGACCAAAGACATGATCCGAAGCTGATGCATATAAGGCCAAACTCGTGACGCCGAACACTCCCGAAGGTATTCGGACTTTACAACATATACTGGGCTGAATACAGCCCTCGATAATGAGCCCTGAATTTCAAGGTACGTGCATCAATCCGGCGTGACGTAAGAGCGCCTGTGGTGAGAGCATAGATCTCAAAAACACACTGGTTGCTGCCTCTGTAACATCTGTTTTAGTACGGCAAATCATAAGCTCGCCAATAACGCCGGTATCCCTCTTGGTCATTTTAAGTGCTAGGAGGGTGTGAGACAACAAGAGACAATAAAAAGGTTTACACAGGGTCTTAATCTAAAAAGAAACCTTTGAACTGGGCCCTGATGCATGTCTGCGCCTTTATCTCCGTTGTGCCGTATCCTTGAAGGGTGTAGCACGATGGTCATTTGTAAAAAAAAACCAGTTGAAAGAATCTGGTGTGACCGTGCATAAAGTTGGTTTATTTTAATGAACCGTGAAAATGCAATCTCTTGAGTGCAAATAGGGTCCAGCCGAACTATGGACCTTTTACATGCGGGTAGCCCCCCATGCCACACAGGGGATTTTGATTGCATATTTATATATATATATATATATATATACAGGGAGACCCGTACAGTCTTCTTATTGGCTGTTGTTATGGGGGCATAGCCGCTAATCAAGCTTAGGTTCATCTGAGCTGCTACACCTAGGTGTGCGCCGGACACGCTTAGCTGTGTCCATGGTCTTGGAGACTAATGAGTTGCTCGGGTTGGAAAGGGCATTCTGTGATTCGGCTGCTAGAGCCACCATGTATTCTTTCGTATGAAGAGAACGCTCCGTGGTTCCGCTGATTGTGATGACGCCACATGGACCGGGCATCTTGAGTTTGAGATAAGCGTAATGTGGGACTGCATTGAAATGAGCAAAGGCTGTTCTTCTGAGTAGTGCATGATAGCCGCTTTGGAACAGAGCAATGTCGAAGATTAGTTCTTTGCTTCAAAATTTATCGGGAGAATCGAATACAACCTCCAACGTTAAAGCGCCCTTGCAGCGGGCCTCTACGCCTGGTATGACTCCTTTAAAGGTAGTACTGCTTTGGTTGATTCTCGATGGGTCTATCCCCATCTTGCGGACAGTGTCCTGATATATCAGATTAAACTACTGCTGCCGTCCATGAGGACTCGGGTGAGATGGTATCCGTCGATTATTGGCTTGAGCACCAAGGCAGCCGAACCCCCATGATGGATACTAGTCGGATGATCCCTGCAATCAAAAGTGATCGGGCAGGCTGACCATGGTTTGAATTTGGGGGCGACGGGATCTATTGTATATATGTCTCAGAGTGCGCGTTTGCGCTTCCTCTTTGGGATGTGGGTGACATAAATCATGTTCACTGTTTTGACCTCCAGTGGAAATTTTGTTGTCCCCCAGTGTTCGGCTGGCGAGATTCGTCCTCATCTTCACTTAGCGGCTCCTTCCCTTTGTGTTCGGCATTTAGCTTGCTGGCATGCTTGAAGACCCAGCATTCTCTGTTGGTGTGATTTGCAGGTTTCTCGGGGGTGCCATGAATCTGACAGGACATGTCTAGAATTTTATTTAGGCTGGACGGACCATCTCGGCCGCCTTTAAATGGCTTTTTCCGTTGACCGGGTCTAGAGCCCCTGAATCCGGCGTTTACCGTTGTATTGTCTGGGTTGTCTTCATTATTTTGATGTTTGTTTTTATTCCATCGTGGTTTTCCATTGCCATCCCTAATTTCGGATGTGCCTGGATCGCTGGTGCTGCTGCGGGCCAACCAACTGTCCTCGCCTATGAAAAGCGGGTCATAAGAGTTGTTAGGGGTGCCATTGTCCTTGGCTTTTCCTGGCCGAGGTGTCTGGCAAGCCATTCGTCCCGGACACTGTGTTTGAAAGCTGCTAGGGCTTCGGCATCTGGACAGTCGACGATTTGGTTCTTCTTGGTGAGAAATCTCTTCCAAAGCTTACGGGCTGACTCTCCGGGTTGTTGGGTTATGTGAATTAAATCGTCTGCATCCGGAGGTTGGACATAGGTCCCTTGAAAATTAGCCCTGAAAGCGTCCTTGAGTTCCTCCCAGCTTCCAATAGAATTTTCGGGGAGGCATTTCAACCAGTGCCGAGCTGGTCCTTTCAACTTGAGGGGCAGGTATTTGATGGTGTGGAGATCGTCTCCGCGAGCCATATGGATGTGAAGAATAAAGTCTTCAATCCAGACAGCAGGGTCTGTCGTTCCGTCGTATGCCTCGATGTTTACGGGTTTAAACCCCTCTGGAAATTCATGATCCAGCACCTCATCGGTGAAGCACAGGGGGTGTGCGGCACCCCTATACTTGGCTGTGTCGTGGCTTGGGTCCGACGGCTGTAGTGTTCGGTGTTGATTCCGAGCTGGTATCGGTATAGTCGGTTTGGTGGTCGTGATCCTGCATAGGAACACATTTCCTAGATCCACAGATGGACCTGGTTATGCCAGCTCTTTTGTCCAGCTGCTCACGTAGATTGTGTTTCTGGTACTTGGCTGCGACCTCCCTTCCTTTATGGGGTGCTGATTTGTGTGCGGCGTCATTAGCCGCTTTGTCTCGGCCACGAGGTGGCCGGTCTGGCAGATCGGGCGTATTGTTTTTTGGCGGAATGGGTGCGATAGCCTCGTCGTCGAATTCGGGCAGCAGCTTACTTTTGGGTAGCTCTTTGTCTGGCGATCACCCCCGTATCTTTCCTTAGTGTCGAGCACTTCGTTCCATCTTTGGTTGAGCGTATCCTGCGCGGCTTGAACTCGTTGCTTCTGCTTCTTCAAGCTCCTCGCGGTGGCAATAAGTCTCTTGTGGAGGTGCTCTTGTTCCAAGTGTTTTTTCCGGGATGATGTATGCTTCATCGTCCGGACTGTTCTCCTCTCCGGAGCCAGGTTTATAAGTTTTGTCTTCGGCGTCGCTGTGATTGGACAGCGGCTCCGGACTGTGTTTGCCGTCTCCTTGCTCGTCCTGCTCCATCGCTAGGTCTGCGGGGTCTTTGTTGTCTTCGGCATTGTCCGGGGTGTTATTCTTCCTTGTGCCGGTATCATTGTTTTTGCTATGGTGGGGTTTAGAACGGCGCCGCTGACATTGGTGCTTTGGCTGCTTCTCAGGAGGGTTATCCTCCGTTGCATCCTTTTGATCCTTGCCATTGTTTTCTTTGGGTGTGTCCACCATATATATGTCATAAGATGAGGTGGTTGTCCAGCGCCCTGTGGGCGGTGGTTCCTGTTCTTCTCCGGCATCGTCGTCCATACTGTCGATGTCTTCAGAGTCGAAATCAAGCATGTCGGTTAAGTCGTCAACAGTGGCTATTAAGTGGGTGGTGGGTGGGTAACGAATTCCCTCGTCGTCCGCTTACCACTCAAGCCGGACATAGTTCGGCCAAGAGTCTCCTGACAAGCAGAGAGATTTTAATGAGTTTAGCACGTCGCCCAAGGGTGAGTGTTGAAAGATGTCCGCGGAGCTGAACTCCAAGATCGGCGCCCAATTAGATCCGATGGGAGCGGATACGCGCGGTTCAGAGCCCATGACCGGAGACGAGTCCGTGGGTCCGATGATGCAGTCCTCGCTGGAGGTTGAATCTGTGTTCGGCTCTAACGCCGTTGAGTGTGCGGCTTCCGTGGCGGGCTCAATCCTCCCGTCCTCGGATGTCATGATTTGCACTGGATCTAAGGCCAGGGCAATTGCAGGTGCGATCTCCTGAACACTGTCCAATGGCAGATCTAGGTCATGCTCATCGTGGCTGTAGGGTGCACCTGTCATGGGCTCGAATCCGTCGAATATGAAGTCTCTGTGGATGTCGGATGTGTAGTTCAGGCTTCCGAACCTGACCTGATGGCCAGGGGCGTAGCTATCGATCTGCTCCAGATGGCCAAGCGAGTTGACCCGCAGTGCGAAGCCGCCGAATACGGAGATCTGTCCGGGGAGGAAAACCTCACCCTGGACGCATCGTTGTAGATGATTGAAGGAGCCACCAAGCCTTATGGTGACCACACAGTGGAACTCTCAATGAAAGCACCAATGACGGTATCAAAACCGGCGGATCTCGGGTAGGGGGTCCCGAATTGTGCGTCTAAGGCTAATGGTAACATGAGGCAGGGGACACGATGTTTACCCAGGTTCGGGCCCTCTCTATGGAGGTAATAGCCTACTTCCTGCTTGATTGATCTTGATGATATGAGTATTACAAGAATTGATCTACCACGAGATCGTAGAGGCTAAACCCTAGAAGCTAGCCTATGATTATGATGGTTGTTGTCCTACGGACTAAACCCTCCAGTTTATATAGACACTGGAGGGGGCTAGGGTTACACAGAGTCGGTTACAGAGAAGGGAATCTACATATCCAAATTGCCAAGCTTGCCTTCCACGCAAAGGAGAGTCCCACCCGGACACGGGACGAAGTCTTCAATCTTGTATCTTCATAGTCCAACAGTCCAACATAGGCATATAGTCCGGCTGTCCGAGGACCCCCTAATCCAGGACTCCCTCAGGTGCTGCCACTGATGGTCAGTTGGAGTCGGAGTCGTCGTCATCCCGCCCGCTGTCGTTGTCGTCGCTGGCGCTGTCCTCCTCACCACTGTCATTCAAGGAGGATCTTTCGTCGTTGGTGGAACTCTCCACAAAGTACCCTAAGCGGATTCCTGAGCTCCCAAAGACCTTGACGGAGAGCAGGCCGTTCTCCATTAATTTAAAATGGAGAACATGCCCCTCCAACAAGCTGTGGGCGCATGCAAAAGTCTTCCACCCACGGTGAAGGTACATGACATGAGGGCGCGGGAAGCCGACATTGACCCACGTGCGGCCATTCCCGCAGCCCCTCATGTGTAGCCTAAAAGCCTGTGGCGGGGCCTGTTCCATCGCTCGAGTGAATGGGGTAGGGAGGCGGAGATGGCCGCACACGCGCTTGTACAGCCGGATGAAGAACTCGTGAGACTGATCTCCGACGTGGCCGTCCATTGGAGGAGGGGACGCTAGCGGAAGTGCAGCCGGTGCGCCGCCCCGTCCTCCTCTTCCCCGAGCACCACGGCAGCCTCGGCCTTGTCCCCTTCCTCTCCCCTCGCGGCGGTCACCGCTGCCGGAAGCTCTAGGGGAGGAGGAGCCGCTGTCAAGCAGAAGCCCTCGACGCCGCCATCAAAGCGTCGAAGCGCCCTCTCGCCATAGCGAGTGGGAGAAAGATGTCAAGAAGAAGGAGGAGAAGAGGGCGAGTGCGGAAAAGCACCATCCCTCTCCCTTTTTTATAGAAGAGCAAGGCCGGAGCCTGGCCACCCAGCCGAAGGAGTGGCCGCCCCGCACGACCAATACGGCCTCCTGAAGTATAGGGAATCAGGACTGCCCCATGATGTCGCTTGAAGCTACGTCGGTATTTCCCCAAAGAGGAAGGGATGATGCAACACAGCGGCGGTAGGTATTTCCCTCAGATATGATATCAAGGTTATCGAACCAGTAGGAGAAACAAGCAACACAACGTGACCAACCCCTACACACAGATAACAACACCTCGCAACCCGGCGTGTTAAAGGGGTTGTCAATCCCTTTTGGGGTATGGCACCTCGAGATAGGCAAAGGAGAGGTAAATTTGTAGTAGATTGATAGATCGAACGCCAAATAAAATAAATAAGGATAAATTGCAGCAAGGTATTTTTGTATTTTTTTGTTTAATATATCTGAAAATAAACGCAAGGAAAAAGTAGATCGCAAGGCAAATATATGAGAAAGAAGACCCGGGGGCCGTAGGTTTCACTAGTGGCTTCTCTCGAGAAAGATAGAAAACGGTGGGTGAACAAATTACTGTTGGGCAATTGATAGAACTTCAAATAATTATGACGATATCCAGGCAATGATCATTATGTAGGCATCACGTCCAAGATTAGTAGACCGACTCCTGCCTGCATCTACTACTATTACTCCACACATCAACCGCTATCCAGCATGCATCTAGTGTGTTAAGTTCATGGAAAACGGAGTAATGCAATAAGAACGATGACATGATGTAGACAAGATCTGTTTATCTATTGCGGCAGATATGGATCCCATCTTTTTATCCTTAGTAGCAATGATACATACGTGTCAGTTCCCTTTCTATCACTGGGATCAAGCACCGTAAGATCGAACCCACTACCAGGCACCTCTTCCCATTGCAAGATAAATAGATCAAGTTGGCCAAACAAAACCCGAATATCGGAGAAGAAATACGAGGATATAAGAGATCACGCATATAAGAGATCAAAGAAACTCAAATAACTTTCATGGATATAAAAACATAGATCTGATCATAAACTCAAAGTTCATCGGATCCCAACAAACACACCACCAAAAGACTTACATCATATGGATCTCCAAGAGACCATTGTATTGATAAGAGAGAGAGAGAGAGAGAGAGAGAGAGAGAGAGAGAGAGAGGAAGCCATCTAGCTACAAACTACAAACCCAAAGGTCTACAAAGAACTAGTTGATGAAGTCATGTACCTAGGGTAGGGTCATAGACCTGACCTAAGTACCCTTCCCAAGGACACCCTCAGAAGAAGCTGCCTTCCAGTCGACCAAGAGAGACTTCACTCGACGGACTCGAAGGACTCGACCATGAAGACTCACTCGACCACCAGGAGATCAAGAGCCACTCTGCATCCAAACGGTCTGTAATTAAGTAGCCTTTATGGCATTTAGGACACTTTATGTAGGCGTTACGATGAACGCCTAGCTTTAATGTACTTTAAACCTGCATAATCGAGGGGGAGGGTGCAGCGCACACTATATAAGCCACCCCCTCCTCGGTGTAAAGGGTTCGCACCCCTGTAATCCATACACACATAATCCACTCGACCGCCTCAGGGCTCTGAGACGTAGGGCTGTTACTTCTTCCGAGAAGGGCCTGAACTCGTACATCCTTTGTGTTTACAACTGCTCCATAGCTAGGATCTTTCCTCTCCATACCTACCCCCTATTCTACTGTCAGACTTAGAACCACGACAGTTGGCGCCCACCGTGGGGCAGGTGTCTTAGCGATTTTTGGAGAAGTTGCAATTGTTCCGATTGCTTTCGTCATGGTTTCTGGTGGAGTTTTGGTCGACGGCCGCGAGATCTGTCTCGGCGCGCTCACCTTCGTCGCCGACGACTCCGCTTGGCTCCAGGAAGCTCCACTCGACATCGACGCGCTCCCCATCTGCGGGGCGACGCATTTTCGGGCGTGTGTCCGCGGCGTTCTGCTGCGGCAGCCGTCGACTCCTTATCGGTCGACTCCCCTATCGTCTTCCCTCCCAGTCTCCCGCCAGCGCAAGCGCTCTGGTCGGTTGAGGCTCCAGCGGTGGGTGAGGCACGCGGTGGCCCGCCAGTCGGTCACCACCCAAATCGCGGCAATCGAGCCCGACGAATCTCTCTACGGCATGTTCGACCTGTCGACTAGCTCCGTAGAGACCGCATCCGAGTGCGACAGCAGCGATCCGGCGGCGGAGGTCTTGATGGTCAACGGGCCTCGTAGCCCTCCGGCTTTCCCCGCGATGACGGGGTGGACGGTGGAGGCGACCCCGCTCATGTCCATGAGGAATATCAACCCGAGCCACTTAACTCCCTGCAAAGAGAAGAACTTCGCCGCAGGAACATGGATGCCCTGCATACTCCCATTGCAGGAGAAACCCCCGAGGCTCGTGCCTTGGAGGAGGCGCATTTGGCCAACTTGGCTGAACGCACTCGTCTGGAGAATCTCCAGCGAGCACTCGACGAGCGCGCGCGGCAACGAGTACCCGACTCCAGTCGACGTCAACTCTTCCCGCAGCCGACTCAGGTATATCGAACCCCGATTCAGAATTTAGCAGCTGCAACCCTTATAGCAGAGTCGATTCAGCCCTCTCAGTCGGAGGCTGGCAGAGGCTTGATGCAGATTAGAGATTTGCTCCGAGCAGCAGGTGATCAGAATTGAGCCGTGTCGCAGTCACGCAATAGGATTCACAGTCGATCCGTCGCTGCGAAGACGGTTCAGTCGGCTCACAGTCCTAGATCGCCTCCACGGCGTGAAGGACGCGAGAATCGACGGGACCAATATGGTGACCGATACAATCATGATGATAGGCGTCGAGTGCCCACTCCTCCCCCGAGAGGTGGGTCCTACGCTCATCGGCAGCATGATGACAGGCGTCAGCTCAGTATGGGTCGAAGAGCCCCGGTCGACCCCAGGGAACCAGGCTTCGACGCGCGCTCCATCATCGTGCAAGGCTTGGTCGATCGGAACAGGGCTCATCGAGGTGGTCATGACAGAGATGCGCTCACTAGCAGCCGAGCGCACGTCTCTGGTCCGTAATGTTTCAGCAGGGCTATCAGAGCCGCGGTGATTCCACCCAACTTCAGGTTGGCGACTGGAGTCAGCAAGTTCACCGGTGAATCTAAGCCTAAAACTTGGCTTGAAGACTACCGAGTGGCGGTACAGATTGGTGGCGGAAATGATGAAGTGGCTATGAAACATTTACCACTCATGTTGGAAGGTTCGACCAGGGCGTGGTTGAATCAGTTAACTCCTAGCAGCATTTAAACTTGGGAAGATCTTTCCCGAGTGTTCGTCACAACATTCGAGGGAACTTGCAAGCGACCAGCTGGATTGACAGAGCTGCAAGTTTGTGTGCAGAAGTCGAATGAGACCTTAAGAGAGTATATTCAGAGATGGATCACTTTGCATCATACCGTGGAGAACGTGCCTGATCATCAGGCAGTCTGTGCCTTCAAGGATGGTGTTAAGAACAGAGAATTGAGTTTGAAGTTTGGTCGGACCGGAGATATGACCCTGAGTCAGATGATGGAAATTGCTACCAAGTACGCCAACGGCAAAGAGGAGGACCGACTCCGGAGCGGAAAGTATAAGCTGAGTCAGTCGGAGAAAGGAAACTCCAGTCGGAAGCAGAAACGGATGGCCGAGCCAGCGGCTCCTGGGGAGGCTCTGGCCGTGACTCAGGGCAAGTTCAAGGGAAAACACAAAGGATCCTGGAACCCCAAGAAGGTGAAGGATAAAGAAGGAAATGACGTGATGGATCTGCCGTGTCACATCCACACGAAGAAAGACGAAGAGGGTAATTTCATTTACCCAAAGCATACCACTCGCCAGTGTCGGCTCCTGATCCAGCAGTTCCAAGGTAAACATCCCAAGGACAAGGAAAAGGAGTCAGACAAAGCCGAAGACAAGGACGACAGTGATGGAGGATATCCTCATGTTAACTCCACTCTGATGATCTTTGCTGATGTGGAGAGCAAAAGCCGACTGAAGGTTATCAACCGAGAGGTAAATATGGTCGCCCCGGCGACGCCCAGTTATTTGAAATGGTCCCAAACTCCCATTACATTGGACCAGTCTGATCACCCGACTCGAATATCCACCCCTGAGAGGCAAGCTTTGGTGGTCGACCCGATCGTCGAAGGCACTCGACTGATGAAGGAGCTAATGGATGGTGGTAGTGGACTGAACTTATTATATGCGGAGACGCTGAAAGGAATGGGCATTCCGATGTCCCGACTGAGCACCAGCAACATGAGTTTTCATGGAGTTATACCTGGAAAGAAAGCTGAGTCACTCGGCCAAATAGCTCTGGACGTGGTGTTCGGCGACTCGAAGCATTTCCGCAAAGAGAAGCTGACATTTGAAGTCGTAGATTTTCAGAGCGCTTACCACGCTATTTTGGGGAGACCAGCTTACGCACGGTTCATGGCTCGACCATGTTATGTGTACCTCAAACTGAAAATGCCCGGCCCCAAAGGCGTGATCACTATCACTGGTGATCGAAAAAAAGCGGAAGAGTGTTTCCAGAAAGGCTCAAAAATTGCCGATTCCCAGGTAACAACGGTCGAGCTAGAGGAATATAAGAAGAACGTAGATCTGAGTGATTTGTTGCGGGCCAAGAAGCCTGCCACAGAATCAGCAATTCAGTCGGCCGGTGAGACGAAGCCCGTTCACATTCATCCGACCGATCCCAATGCAGCTCCGACCCATATCTCCACAACACTCGACCCTAAATAGGAAGAAGCGCTCATCCAGTTCCTCCATGAGAACTGGGACATCTTTGCATGGAAGCCTGCTGACATGCCGGGTGTTCCCAGGGGACTAGCTGAGCATCGCCTTAGGGTCGATTCAACAGCAAAACCTGACAAAGAACATCTTCGACGGTCCGCCGTCCAGAAGAGAAAAGCCATTGGCGAGGAAGTGGCTCGACTGTTGGCAGCAGAGTTTATTCGAGAGATATATCACTCCGAGTGGCTCGCCAATGTTGTAATGGTTCCCAAGAAGGACAAGTCACTCCGCATGTGCATTGATTTCAAGCACATCAATCGGGCCTGCCCGAAAGATCATTTTCCTCTTCCTCGCATCGATCAAATTTTCGACTCAACCGCGGGATGTGAGAGATTGTCTTTTCTATACGCCTATTCCGGGTACCATCAGATCCGTCTGTACGGACCTGACGAGATCAAAACAGCTTTCATCACTCCATTCGGGTGCTTTTGCAATGTCACCATGCCATTCGGCCTCAAGAATGCCGGAGCCACGTTCATGCGAATGATTCAGAAGTGTTTGCTCACTCAAATCAGTCAGAATGTGGAAGCATACATGGATGATATCGTGGTCAAGTCGCGAAAGGGTTCCGACCTGCTGACTGACCTCGCTGAAACATTTGCCAACCTCGGGAGGTATGATATCAAGCTCAATCCATCAAAGTGCACATTCGGAGTTCCTGGTGGCAAGTTACTCGGTTTTCTCGTTTCTGAACAAGGAATCGACGCTAACCCAGAAAAAAATCGGCACTATACTCCGAATGAAACGCCCCGTGCGGGTGCACGATGTCCAGAAGCTTACTGGATGCTTGGCCGCATTAAGTTGATTCATCTCACGACTCGGTGAAAAGGCATTGCCTCTTTACCGATGATGAAGAAGGCGCATAAGTTCGAGTGGACTCGAAGTCGATGCAGCGTTCTTTGAGCTAAAGCTCGCTCTCCACCTAGCCGGTGCTTGCTGCTCCAATCAGCAAAGAGCCTTTGTTGCTTTATATTGCAGCCACAGGACAAGTCGTCGATCAAGACTTACGGTCGAGTGGGAAGAAGAAGGGAAAGCCTTCAAAGTTCAGCGCCCGATGTACTATCTCGTCTCAAGTTTTGACTCCATCAAAGCAAAGATATCCTCATTATCAGAAGCTTGTGTATGGGATCTACATGACCACGAAGAAGGTTGCTCATTATTTCTCCGATCATTCCATTACGATGTCGTGACGCTCCACTTTCGAGAGATTCTGCACAACAGAGATGCAACTGGTCAAGTGGCGAAATGGGCGATTGAACTCCTTCCCCTTGATATCAAGTTTGAGGCAAAGAAAGCCATTAAGTCTCTAGCAATAGCAGATTTCCTTGCCGAGTGGATTGAACAATAGCTGCCGACTCAAGTTCACTCGGAGCATTGGACCATGTTCTTTGATTGCTCTAAGATGTTAAATGGTTCCGGTGCTGGGGTTGTCCTGGTTTCCCCCAGAGGAGATAAGCTCAGATATGTGCTCCAGATTCACTTTGATTCCTCCAACAATGAGGCAGAATACGAGGCCCTTTTGTATGGGTTGCACGTGGCCATTTCACTCGGCGTCCGTCGCCTTATGGTTTATGGTGACTCAGATTTGGTGGTCAACCAGGTGATGAAGGAGTGGTACGTTAGAAGCCCAACCATGACTGGATACTGCAGTGCAGTGAGGAAGCTGGAAAAGAAGTTCGAAGGGTTAGAACTCCATCACATACCCCGACTGAAAAATCAAGCGGTTGATGATTTAGCAAAGATAGGTTCCAAGAGAGAAGCCATTCCCAGTGATGTATTCTTGGAGCATATCCATACTCCGTCAGTCAAAGAAGATCCTTTTACTGAAGAAGCTCCGCAGCCCAAGAGTGCCACAGATCCGACTGAGGTTGAAGTTCCAGCAGTGGTCGACTTGGTCATGGAGGTTTTAGTGATCACTCCTGATTGGACAGTACCATATATAGCATATATCTTGAGGAAAGAGCTCCCGAGGACGAGGAAGAGGCTCGACAGATCATCCGCCGGTCCAAAGCCTTTACTGTGATCAAAGGACAGCAGTCTGAGAGAGCGCGATGAGTTGGTCGAAGTGCATAACTCGGAAGAAGGTCGGATAATCCTTAATGACATCCACTCGGGGACCTGTGGCCATCATGCGTCCTCTCGGACCATCGTGGCCAAAGCATACCGAGCCGGGTTTTATTGGCCAAGGGCGAATTAAATGGCAAAGGAAATAGTCGACAAGTGCGAGGGATGCCAATTTTACTCCAACATGTCACACAAGCCTGCATCAGCTCTAAAGACCATTCCACTCGTCTGGCCCTTCGCAGTATGGGGTTTGGATACGGTTGGTCCCTTGAGAACAGGACGAAGCGGTTTCACACATGTACTGGTAGCAGTCGACAAGTTCACCAAGTGGATTGAAGCTAAACCCATCACGAACCTCGACGCCGGTACTGCTGTCAGCTTCATTAGAGAACTGATTTTCAGATATGGAGTCCCACACAGCATCATCACTGACAATGGATCAAACTTCGATTCGGAAGAATTCAAGGCGTTCTGCGCATCTCAGGGCACTCGAGTCGACTATGCTTTAGCCGCCCATCCCCAGTCGAATGGACAAGCGGAGCGGGCCAATGGCTTGATCCTCAAAGGGTTGAAACCCCGACTGATGCCTGACCTCAAGCATGCGGCTGGGGCATGGGTCGACGAACTTCCCTCAGTGCTATGGGGTCTAAGGACCACACCTAATTGGTCGACCGGAAGAACTCCATTCTTCTTGGTCTATGGAGCTAAAGCGGTTTTATTGAGTGATCTGCTCCACAATGCTCCTCGAGTCGAGCTCTACACCGAAGCTGAAGCGGAACAAGCGCGGCAGGATGCAGTCGACCTTCTAGAGGAAGAAAGGGAGATGGCTCTGATCCGATCGACCATCTACCAACAGGACTTGCGTCGTTTCCACGCCAAAAACGTGAAGAGTCGAGCCTTCCAGGAAGGAGATTTGGTTCTCCGAGTAGATCAGCAGAAACCACACAAGCTTGCTCCTTCTTGGGAAGGACCCTTCATCATCACCAAGGTTCTCCACAACGGAGCATACCGTCTCTACAACGTCGAGCACAGCATCGACGAGCCCCGAGCTTGGAATGCGGATTTGCTCCGCCCTTTTTATACTTAAGTATTCACTCGGATGAGTTGTAATAAAAGTACTTCTGTAGTTCATGTTTTGCAAGATAATAGTGTCATAATTTTCCCAATGATTTTTGTCACTTTTATTTGTTCAGTAAAATTCCCCCTCAGTGGGTGGCTTAGCTGCGAATTCGTTTCGCCTAAGTTTGTAAAAAATCCTTACCGAGTGGTGAGCCAACCTCCCACTCGGGGGCTTAGCTGCGAATCCGTTTCGCCTAAGTTTCAATAAAATCCTACCGAGTGGTGAGCCAGCCTCCCACTCGGGGGCTTAGCTGCGAATCCGTTTCCCCTAAGTTTCAATAAAATCCTACCGAGTGGTGAGCCAGATTCCCACTAGGGGGCTTAGCTGCAGTCCAAGTACTCGCCTAAGTTTCAATAAAATCCTACCGAGTGGTGAGCCAGACTCCCACTCGGGGGCTTAGCTGCAGTCCAAGTACTCGCAAAATCCTACCGAGTGGTGAGCCAGACTCCCACTCGGAGGCTTAGCTGCAGTCCAAGTACTCGCCTAAGTTCAAATTCAACGTGCGCTCCGCAAGGAGGACGAGGTGCAGGTCGACTGCGACCCTCTCCTCCGAGCTACACCACAAGTACAACGTGCGCTCCGCAAGGAGGACGAGGTGCAGGTCAACTGCGACCCTCTCCTCCGAGCTACGCCACAAGTACAACGTGCGCTCCGCAAGGAGGACGAGGTGTAGGTCGACTGCTACCCTCTCCTCCGAGCTACGCCACAAGTACAATGTGCGCTCCGCAAGGAGGACGAGGTGCAGGTCGACTGCGACCCTCTCCTTCGAGCTACGCCACAAGTACAATGTGCGCTCCGCAAGGAGGACGAGGTGCAGGTCGACTGCGACCCTCTCCTTCGAGCTACGCCATAAGTACAATGTGAAAATCCTACCAAGTGGAGAACAAACTTTCCCACTCGGGGGCTTAGCTGCAGCCCAGTGCTCGCCTAAGTTTTGAAAACCCTACCGAGTGGAGAGCAAACCTCCCACTCGGGGGCTTAGCTGCAGCCCAGTGCTTGCCTAAGTTTTAAAAATCCTACCGAGTGGAGAGCAGACCTCCCACTCGGAGGCTTAGCTGCGGCCCAGTGCTTGCCTAAGTTATGAAAATCCTACCGAGTGGAGAGCAAACCTCCCACTCGGGGGCTTAGCTGCAGCCCAGTGCTCACCTAAGTTTTAAAAAATCCTACCGAGTGGAGAGCAAACCTCCCACTCGGGGGCTTAGCTGCAGCCCAGTGCTCGCCTAAGTTTTAAAAATCCTACCGAGTGGAGAGAAGACCTCCCACTCGGAGGCTTAGCTGCAGCCCAGTGCTCGCATAAGTTTTAAAAATCCTACCGAGTGGTGAGCAGACCTCCCACTCGGAGGCTTAGCTACGGCCCAGTGCTCGCCTAGGTTATGAAAATCCTACCGAGTGGAGAGCAGAACTCACCACTCGGAGGCTTAGCTGCAGTCCAGTGCTCGCCTAAGTTATGAAAACCCTACCGAGTGGAGAGCAGACCTCCAACTCGGAGGCTTAGCTGCAGCCCAGCGCTCGCCTAAGTTTTGAAAATCCTAGCGAACCTCACACTCGGAGGCTTGACTGCAGCTCGGTGCTCGCCTAAGTGAATTAGGGAACAAGTCGATTGCAATAAGCACTTCGCTTTAACCTGCAAAAGACATCTCAAACCAAATGCAAGCATATTCAAACGTCGAATCCAAGTTCGGATAAATACCTAACGGAACCGAAAGTGCTTAGGCGCTAAGCCTGTTAAGGTTTGTCAGTTACAAAATTCACTCGGCATACCGAGGCAAATTTAAAGTGTCGAGCTCAAGAAGTTTTTTACCCCTGCTGTGGAGGGCTGGAAGGTGCAACAAACTCGTCAAGGTCGATTCCATCAGCAATCCGAGTGGCAGCGGCGATGAAAGTCTCCATGAAAGACCGGAAATCGTGCTTCTCGGTGTTAGCCACCCGAAGAGCCGCCAACTTGTATTCTCGTGATCCTTGCAATGGACTCGGGCCAAAGATAGAGCAACATCTGCTCCACACCTGGCAGAAGACTTCTTCCACTCCTGCACTCGGCCTGGGACTGTGTTCAGTCGAGTCATCAGGGACTCGAGGTCATTCTGGAGCGTCTCCCTGGGCCAGAACGTAGCGTCGATGTGGGAAGTGGCGACCTTCAGCCTTGCGAGATAATCAACGATGGCAGCAACACGAGATTCGAGCCGGAGCACGTTCATGGCGACTTCATCATTCACCGGAGAGTTGATGGGGTCCAGGTTAGGCTCCAGTCGACCAGTCTCCTCTTCAAAGTTTTGGCAAAATTCTGCAAGCACAACCACCGAGTCAAGACAATAGTCGAATGAAAAGATCACAGTTGAAATACCTATTTGGTGCAAAAGATTACCTTCGAGCATGAGGAATAGCTTCTTTGCGAGTCCGCCCAGATAAGCCTCTAGATCGTTCTTCTTCCCCACCAACTCACTGGCCTTGTCACTCAGGGCAATTTTATCACTTTTCAGTCGACTGACCTCCTTGTTGGCGACATCAAGAGCAGCTTTTAGATTGGTGTTCTCTTATTCAAGCTTGGTGACCGAAGCCAACTTCTTGTCTGCGAGCTTGGTCTTCTCTAAAGCTGTTTTCTGCATCTCAGCCAACTCAAGGTCTTTCTTCTTCTGGGCCTCCTTCAATTTGCCTGCAAAGTTACAGCAAGGTTAGACTTTGAAACAAATGAGGGGCAAAGGCAGTCGTTGAAGTCTCACCAAACATACCTTTAGCTTCCTCCTTCGCCTTCGATAAATTCTCCTGGGCCAGCTTCAGATCAAGCTCGAGCTGGATGTGTTTGTTCTCCAACTCAGTGTAACGAGCCGCAAGGTCGCAGGATTTCTACGAAGAACCAATCGACAAAATGTCAAAGACAATTCACTTCCGAGTGACTAAGGAAAAATCATATGTTTCTAAGACTACGGTCGAATACAAATATTCGACCATAGTCTCGGGGACTACACCCAATGGGTGCACTCAGCGTGCCCCCACTAGTTCTATCAAGTCAGAGTCGACCAGTCGACCAACAACCAAAAAAAACACAGGAGATGCTCTTGATCGTAGTCCATCGCCAGTGATCGACCACGCCTCGGGGACTACACCCAGTGGGTGCACTCAGCGTGCCCCCACCGGTTTGGGAAATCCATTCGACCTAGTCGAATGAAGGAAAAAACTTAACTTATAAAGCCTATGGTCGACTGCCAGCAGCCCACCATAGCCTCGGGGACTACACCCAGTAGGTGCACTCAGCGTGCCCTCACTAAAACTGGAATTTCAATCAACACACCCACTGGGTGTAGGACAATCACTATGGATTTCAGAATGAAGAATTTTCAAATATCATATCCTAACAGAACAGGTGATGACCGACTAACCTGAACATTGCTCTGAAGAGCTGAACTGGCGTCATAGGCGGCCTGGCTGGCTTCTCAGATGGCCTTCACTTGCTCCATCATGACTCCCGCCTGGTGTATTGCTTCTTTCGCAGCATTGGCTTGGTCCTCTGGGATGAAGTGGGTCGAGAAAAGTGACGGTTGTGCAGCACTCGACGATAAGGGGCGAGCACTCATCAATGGAACCGCAAATGATACGGTAGGCCAAGTGATGGTTTCTCCCTCCGCAACCAGTGTCTCAGATGCTGGTACGTCCTGAGTCACCCTGCCAGCAAACGCTTTCTTGTTCCTCCTTGGCCTCAATGGTTCTTCATCATCGTCGTTAGGAAGGGTAATAACGACATTGGACGGAGCTACAGAAAAGAATCAAAATTAGAGACAAAGAGCTGATCGACTGAAGACAGGACTATGAAAGTCATACCAGGTTTTGAAGTGACAGCATCTTCCATCTCGTGATCGTCAGCCCTGGCCGAGGTATCAGAAGTAGCAGCGCTGTAGTACCAGAAGTCAGTCGGTTGACTCATGAGTCGACCAAAAATAAGTTCATGTGGAACAGAAAAACTCAAGTGGCATCATTACCCTGAGATAGTGGGGATCACCACCTTCATCTTCGGCAAGACCTTGGTCGGCTTCGACGGCACCACCTTGGATTGCTTCGGAGCTTTCTCGGTCGGCACCGGAGAAGTGGTTCGAGGGCGCTTGGTCGACTGAACGACAGTTGCGACCCCCTTACCACGCTCGGTTGCAGGGTCATGGACGAGCTTCGAGCGCCTTTCCCAGCGAGGTGGTGCAACTTATTCCTCCTCCTCTTCTTCCTCCTCACCAGAGTCATCACCTTTGTCATCATCAGCAGCATCCGAATCCCACTCCTCCTGGCTTTCGCCCCCACTTCCTTCCTCCTATTCAGTCGGTGTCTGTGCTCCATTGGGCATCGAGTATAGTTCGGTGGTGGCCTGACAGACAGCAAAACGAAGATCAATCGGCCAATTTGTAGCAAGAGCAGAATAAGTATAGCAAGATTACAATTGAAGATAAAGTGAGCATACCGTGTCCGGAGTGTAAGAATGGTCGAGTGGCAGAATCCTCCTGGCTCCTCGAGGGTTGTCTTTATTCCCTGTGATCGCGGCCATCCACCTCTCCAATGTGGCGTTGTCGACTGCTTCTGGATGAACCCGAGTTTCATCCTCGGTTTTGTAGTACAACCACATAGGATGGCCTCGGTACTGAAGTGGTTGGATGCGCCGCCTAAGGAAGACCTCCAGAAGGTCCATACCCGTCACTCCTTCCCTAACTAACTGGACTACACGCTCCATCAACATCTTCACTTGGGCTTTCTCCTCGGGAAGCACCTTCAGAGAAGAGGGCTTGTCCACTCGGTCCATGGAAAACGGAGGAGACCACCGTCGCCCCGGCGTCGACTCGTCTTGGCAGTAGAACCAAGTCGACTGCCACCCTCTGACCGACTCAGGAAGAGTCATGGCCGGAAAGGTACTCTTGCTCCTCATCTGAATCCCAAGACCCCCGCACATCTGAATAACCTTAGTCCTATCGTCATCCGGACTCGCCTTTTCACCGCTCTGTGAGCGACAAGTGAATATGTGTAAAGAGACCCCAGTGCGGTCGACAGCCCAGGAAGTTCTCGCACATGGACACGAAGGTAGCAAGGTAGGCGATGGAATTTGGATTGAAATGGTCGAGTTGCGCCCCAAAGAAATTCAAGAAACCACGGAAGAAAACACTCGGAGGCAGAGAGAATCCACGGTCGACGTGAGTAGCTAGAAGAACGCACTCACCCTCCTACGGCTGTGGTTGCCACTCGTTCCCCGGGAGCCTCGCTGCCCCGTGAGGGATCAAGCCCTCGTTGTCCATCTCAGTGAGATCCGTCTCGGTGATGGTCGAGCAGATCCAATCCCCTTGTACCCAGCCATGCGGCAGGCGGGACCTTGACGAGGAACCGCCCCGACTGGTCGCTCTCCCTTTCGCCTTCCCCGTCGTCGTTGCCTTCTTCGCGCGCTCTAGAGCCGCCGTCTTCTCCTTCACCATTGTTGCCGGTGAAGCATACGAGGAGTGGTTGGGCGGAGGCGAGAGCGGGCGTTGTGGGCGGAGGTAGAGAGGACAGAAGGAGAAGTGGGGAGGTACTGTTCAAAAACCCTCGCCAAGCACATTTTATAAGGACGCTTCCGAGTGGATGACAAGTCAGCCCAGGCAATCCAATCACATCCCGAAACAGTCGTGCGTACGCGATACGTGGCGAAAAAGGCGGCGCGGGAATCGAGGCGTCTATGCCCTATCCCATCCGGCGGCCATGGTCCGCCCGCTTATGCGCTTCCCAAAATTCGGATCCCACAAAATCCGCTAACAGCAGATCAATCTGTCAGACGAGAGATTTCCTGCGATCCGTCGCTCGGAAGTTTACTAAGCTCAAAAGTTCACTCGATGGGAGAGAAGAATGGATCAAGGCGACTGAAAGAAAAGTTGTTGTTATCAACAAAAAGATTATTGGTCCAAGATGATACACGTTCAGAACACAAAAGCAAGTCGGAAATATCATCAACTCCTTCCTCACTCAAACCTCGATCCATTCGGGGGCTAATGATGAAGTCATGTACCTAGGGTAGGGTCATAGACCTGACCTAAGTACCCTTCCCAAGGACACCCTCAGAAGAAGCTGCCTTCCAGTCGACCAAGAGAGACTTCACTCGACGGACTCGAAGGACTCGACCATGAAGACTCACTCGACCACCAGGAGATCAAGAGCCACTCTGCATCCAAACGGTCTGTAATTAAGTAGCCTTTATGGCATTTAGGACACTTTATGTACGGCGTTACCAGTAACGCCTTGCTTTAATGTACTTTAAACCCTGCATAACTGAGGGCGGGAGGGGTCTGGCAGACACTATATAAGCCACCCCCCTCCTCAGTGTAAAGGGTTCGCACCCCTGTAATCCATACACACATAATCCACTCGACCGCCTCAGGGCTCCGAGACGTAGGGCTGTTACTTCTTCCGAGAAGGGCCTGAACTCGTACATCCTTTGAGTTTACAACTGCTCCATAGCTAGAATCTTGCCTCTCCATACCTACCCCCTATTCTACTGTCAGACTTAGAACCACGACACTAGTCACACATCATCGGAGAGGCACTAATGGAAGTGGTGAACCCCACCGTGATGGTGTCTAGATTGGATCTAGTGGTTCTGGACTCTGCAGCGGCTGGATGAATATTTCTTCGACTCCCCTAGGATTTCCGGAATATTGGGGTATTTATAGAGCAAAGTGGCGGTCTGGGGGATACCCGAGGTGGGCACAACCCACCAGGGCACGCCTAGGCCTCCTGGCGCGCCCTGGTGGGTTGTCCCCTCCTCGGGACTCCCCTCAGGTGCAACCAGGGCCCATCTTCTTCCTTTTGGTCCATAAAAATCATCGTAAATTAGCGTGGCATTTGGACTCCGTCTGATATTGATTTCCTGCGATGTAAAAAACATGCAGAAAACAGCAACTGGCACTTGTCACTATGTCAATATGCTAGTACCAAAAAATGATATAAAATGACTGTAAAATGATTATAAAACATCCAAGATTGATAATAAAACAACATGTAATAATAAAAAATTATAGATACATTGGAGACGTATCAGCATCCCCAAGCTTAACTCCTGCTCGTCCTCGAGTAGGTAAGTGATAAAAACAGAATTTTTGATGTGGAGTGTTGTTTATCATGTCATATCATATTCTTTTCTTTATAGAATGGACATTTGCACTTTTATGTGATTCAAAGCAATAGTCTAGTTTTGACATGATAATTTAGATACTCAAGCATATCAACAAGCAACCATGTCTTTCAAAATATCAATGCTAAAACAAGTTATCCCTAGCCCATCATGCTCAAACATTGATCCATTCATGAAACACACTTGAATATTAGCTACACCCAATACTTAAGTACGATCATATTGCCTCCTAGTTGGTGCTTTTATAAGAGAGGACAGAGACTCACTTTCAAAAATAAAAATTGCATAAAGTAAAAGAAAGGCCCTTCGCAAAGGGAAGTAGGGATTTGTAGAGGTGCCAGAGCTCAAAGCGAAAAATTGGCAATAAAAACATTTTTGGGAGGTGTGTCCATCCCACCAACGAAAACGACTTTGAGCATCCCAACACTTTCCATGCTAGATATATCATAGGCGGTTCCCAAATAGAAAATAAAGTTTATTCCTTTTTCCACCATACTTTCACTTTCCATGGCTAGCCATATCCATGGGTGCCCTCCATACCAACACTTTCCAAGTAATTTATTATTTGACAACATAAATTAAATTCATTTTTGCATTTCGGGACTGGGCCCCTAAAACCTTTGCCTTACTCTCGTGCATGACAAGTGAATAAACACTCATCGTGAGAATAACACATCTAGCATGGAAAATATTAGCCACCCGTTACGGTTCCGCGAGCGAAACAAACACACAAAAGAGAATTTTATTTTGAAAATTAGAGATGGCACATGCAAATTTGCTTAGAACGGAAAATAATACAACATATAGGTAGATATAGTGGACTCATGTGGCAAAACTGGTTTAAAAGATTTTGGATGCACAATTAGAGGTCATACTTGGTGCAAAATGAAGGCTAGCAAAAAGATTGAGAAGCGACCAACCAAGAAACGAATAATCTCATAAGCAAGCATTAAGCATAATTAACACTGAATAATGCACCACAAATAGGATATAATTTTCATTGCATGATTATTGACTTTCGTGCATGCATAGGGAATCACAAACCTTAACACCAATATTCTTACTAGAGCACAATTACTCATCAACATAACTCACATATCACATCATCATATCTCAAAACTATTACTAAGAATCAAGTTTATTTTGTCCAATGATCTTCATGACATATATTTTTTCCTTTCTTTATCCTTCTTGGATATCTATCACTTTGGGACTAATTTTCATGTGTTACTTTTCATAAGCTCAAACAAATATAAGTGAAGATCATGAGCATAACATATTTTGTTTCTCTCCAAACATATTAAGTGAAGCAAGAGAGAATTTCTTCAAAATTTTAGTAACTCTCAAATAATTCTAAGTGAAGCAAGAGTGCATTTCTTCAAAAATACTAAGCACACCGTGGTCAAAAAGATATAAGTGAAGCACTAGAGCAAGTCCATTGCTCATAAAAATTTAAGTGAAGCATAGAGAGCAATTCTAACAAGTCATGACATAATTTTGGATCTCTCAAATAGGTGTGTCCAACAAGGATTGATGACTTAAAAAACAAAATAAAACAAGCAAAGACACATATCATACAAGACGCTCCAAGCAAATCACATATCATGTGACGAATAAAAATATAGCCTCGAGTAATGTTGGGGATATAACTACTGGGTATGAACCGCCCAGGAGGGGTCGGGTCATACTGCTAGTGATAACCCATGAAGGGGGCGGGTCATAAGAAGCCCGCTGACGGCCCAAGATCCAGAGACGACTTAGGGCCCCGAAGGATGAACCGCCATGAGGATAAACTTGTATTGTAAGGCAGGCGTAGTTAGTCACCAAGCTAGACACGTTGTCTATGAGCCGGTCGGGACTCTGTAAGCCGCCGGGTGTTAACCTGTGTATATAAAGGGACGACCTGGCGGCGAGTTAGGGCAGGAAAGAAAAAGATCGAGAACTAGGTCAAGCGTATCCGTTCCCTGTAATCGAAGCCCAAGCAATAACCATCCTACACTGGATTAGGCTGTTACCTCCACCGCGAGGGGCCGAACCAGTATAAACTCTCTGTGTCCCTTGTCCCGTTTAACTCCTTCAAGCTAACTACGTTGTGATGGCTCCACGCCTAAGTCCTTATGCTAGGACATCTGATGTGATAATATCACGACCGTTAGCGCCCACCGTGGGATCCGTGCACGGTGGTTTCGAGTTCTTGAAGGGCAGCTTCGCAGGGCTCAAGGGGTACCTGAAAGCACATTTGCTCCCTAGGTGGTTTTGGTAATTAATGACAACATACTTTGTGGTTGGACTAATGCTTTTATCAAGTATGTTTCAGGAAAGTCAACCACTCTGGCATGGCAAAAGGACTAGAAAGGTGGACCCCTAAGATGCTAAGGAAAGCATTGGCAAAAGCTCAAGACTCCATTTTTGGTTTAGTGATCCAAGATCACATTGAGTCCATAGGAAAGCCAATACTATTAAAAGGGGGTGAGGTTATGATGATGATCTGGTTGCTCTAAGTGCTTAGTGATTTATCTCTCAAACTATCAGCAATCTTTCATTCCAACATAAACTCATAAGTAATCTCGGTCCCACCGATTCCAAACTCACTCACACCGAGATGAACCACCTCAGCCATATAGCCAAACCCTAGAATCTCGGATTTTCCGATTCCAAACTCGGTCATTCCGAAAATGGTGTTGTCAAGCTTCTGTAACCTTCTGTACTCAAATCGGTGTCACCGAGATGAGAAAGTCGGTCCCACCGAGATTGGCAAACCCTAGACTTTGGAAGAATCGGACTAACCGAGATTATATTTTCGGTCCCACCGAAAATCCCAACGTTCACAAGATTTGAACTTTCGGTCTGACCGAGTTGTCAACTTCGGTCTTACCGAGATTGGTCAAATGTGTGTAACGGTTGGATTTTGTGTGGAGGCTATAAATACCCCTCCACCTCCTCTTCATTCGTGGAGAGAGCCATCAGAAAGAACTACCACTCCTACCTTACATTTCTGAGAAGAAAACTACCTACCCTTGTGTTGAGATCAAGTTGCTCCACTCCCACCATATGAAACTTGATTTCTAGCCTTCCCAAGTTGCTTTCCACTCAATCCCTTCTTCCACCACAGCCAAATCAGTGAGGAGAGTTGAGTGTTGGGGAGATTATCATTTGAAGCACAAGAGCAAGGAGTTCATCATCACCAACCCCATCTATTACCTTTTGGAGGTGGTGCCTCCTAGATTGGTTAGGTGTCACTTGGGAGCCTCCGTCATGATGTGGAGTTGAACCAAGGAGTTTGTAAGGGCAAGGAGATCGCCTACTTCGTGAAGATCTACCCCGAGTAAGGCTAGTCCTCCGTGGGCGTAGGCCATGATGGCATAGACAAGGTTGCTTCTTCGTGGACCCTTCGTGGGTGGAGCCCTCCGTGGACTCAAGCAGCCGTTACCCTCCGTGGGTTGAAGTCTCCATCAACGTGGATTGACGATAGCACCACCTATCGGAACCACGAGAAAAATCTCCGTGTCTCCAATTGCGTTTGCTCTTCACAATCTCTCACTTACTATTCATGCAATTTACTTTCCGCTGCCCTATACTCTAGAATTGCATGTGTAGTATGCTGCTTGACTTGTATGCATGATGCTTGACTTGCCCTTCATTGTGAATTTGATATGAACTTATGTTAATCAAAAGGCATAAACTTTTATCTTGTCAAGTTGTCTAATCACCCCCCCCTCTAGACACTCTTGCCTTCAACGATCCTACAATTGGTATCAGAGCTTTGGTCTCCATTGCTTTGGTTTGCACACCATTGGAGGAAGATGGACGTGTCTACGTTTGGGAGTGTTAGTCATAGAGTGCCTATTCTTGATGGAGTGTCCTATAACTCGTGGAGGATTGAAATGCTTGCTATCTTTAAGATATACAACTTGCGCAAATATGTTGAAACCCCATATGTACCACCATTTGACCCCTTGCACCCTACTATGGATGAAGAGCTTGATTTGCTTCGTAACATTAGAACTGTCAATCTTATCATTAGAGGTTTGCCTGATAACTTGCTTGAGCTTGTCACGAACTTTGAGTGCGCCCATGCTATGTGGAAGTTCTTGGAAGAACTTTATCCGGATTACTCGCTGAGAGGTCTTGATGAAATTCTATACAAGACTGTTGAATTTGATATGTTGCGCCCCAAAGATCCTAACTTTGATAAATGCTTCTTTGAGCTTCGTGATCTTATGAAAAAGAAGGGTGATCCCGGTTTTATCAATGTTCGAATAAGAAATGCTCTTGTTTTGCATTCCGATGACTATTATCACGTTGATAAAACTGATGCAAGTCATTGTCAAATTGACCTAGGTATTGATGATGAATTATCTATGGGTCAATATGATGATGAACATGAGCATGATGACGATTCGGACACCGAGCTAGACAAGATCATGAAGAGTCTCAGTCTAATGGCAAATATGAGAAACTACATATCCGGTGGCAAAGAATGGATTCTTGATAGTGGATGCACCGATCACATGACCGGAGATGAAGACATGTTTCGAGAGCTTGCAAAGAACGATGGTCCACGCAAGTATGTGACTTTTGGAGACAACTCCAAGGGTAAGGTACTTGGCCTTGGTAAGGTGGCCATATCTCATGATAGCTCCATTAAAAATGTCATGCTTGTTGAATCTCTTGGATACAATTTGCTTTCCGTGTCTAGATTAGCTGACTTTGGATACAATGTGCTATTCACCAAAGTAGATTGCCAAGTTTTTCGTAGTGACAATCATAACATGGTCTTCACTGGCATTCGTAGAGGTGACCTATACATTGTCGATTTCACTAAGAAAGCTCAACCTAGAACTTGCTTTATCGCTAAATCTGCAAAAGGTTGGCTTTGGCATAGAAGACTTGGACATGTTGGTATGCGAAATTTAGATAAGCTAATCAAAGGTGATCACATTCTTGGTGTTAAAGATGTTTTCTTTGACAAAGATAGACTCTGCAGTGCATGTCAAGCAGGAAAACAAGTTGGAGGAAGTCATCCCGTGAAGAATATCATGACCACAAGGAGACCGCTTGAGCTTCTTCATATGGATCTCTTCGGTCCCAATGCTTACAAAAGCCTTGGTGGTAACTCTTTTGGTCTAGTTATTGTTGATGACTTTTCCAGATTCACGTGGGTATTTCTACTTGATGACAAATCGCAGGTTCAGAAAATCTTCAAAACCTTTGCTAGAAAGGCTCAGAATCAATTTGAGGTGAAGATCAAGAAGGTTCGGAGTGACAACGGAACGGAGTTCAAGAACGCCCATGTGGACTCTTTTCTCGATGAGGAAGGGATTCTACATGAGTTCTCAGCTACGTACACACCTCAACAAAACGGGGTTGTTGAGAGGAAGAACCGAACGCTCATTGAGATGGCGAGGACAATGCTTGATGAATACAAGACACCAAAACACTTTTGGGGTGAAGCCGTCGAGACAGCTTGTCATGCCATCAACAGACTGTATCTTCACAAGCTTCTCGGCAAGACTTCATACGAGCTTCTTACGGGTAACAAACCCCAAGTGGGATATTTTCGTGTCTTTGGTTCAAAGTGCTATATTCTTGATAAGCATCGTCGGTCTAAATTTGCTCCTAAAACTCATGAAGGCTTTTTCCTCGGTTATGGATCAAACTCTCACACCTACCGTGTCTACAATAATTTCACCCGAAAGGTTGAAGAGACGGTAGATGTGAAGTTTGATGAATCTAATGGCTCGCAAGTAGAGCAAATGCCTATTGATGTAGGAGACAAGGACCCATCGGAAGCCATTCAAGATTTATCCATTGGAAAGATTCGTCCCATGGAAGTGAAGGAGAGTACCTCATCTACATATGTGGAGCCCCCTACCTCTCGGCAAGGTGAACCTCAAGGAAACATGGAGGCTTCCACAAGTGAAACTCACCAAGATGAGGAAGTGCGACAAGAAGATCCACCACAACCTCCTTCTCCACCACCTCAAGACAACACCAACAACACAGATGAAGAAGAAGATGAGGATGATGAGGAAGCTCAGCCACGACCACGACAAAAGCTATCCCGAGTTCGAGAAAGAGTCAAGAAAGACCATCCCGTGGAACAAATGATGAATGACATCGACTCCGGGAGAATCACTCGCTCTAAAACTCGTTTAGCTAACTTTTGTGAGCATTACTCATTTATTTCAAGTCTTGAACCTATGAAGGTAGAAGAAGCGCTTGAAGACCCGGATTGGGTGAACGCTATGCATGAAGAGCTGCACAACCGAGAGGAACAACGTTTGGTCTTTGGTAGAAAGCCCAATGATGACCAAAACGTCATTGGAACCAAATGGGTGTTTCGGAACAAGCAAGATGAAGATGGACAAGTCATCCGCAACAAGGCTCGTCTCGTAGCACAAGGTTACACACAAGTTGAAGGTATGGACTATGGTGAGACCTATGCCCCCGTTGCTAGACTTGAGTCCATTCGCATTCTTCTTGCTTATGCCAACCACCATAACATTACTCTCTATCAAATGGACATTAAAAGTGCTTTTCTGAATGGTGAAATTGAGGAGGAAGTATTTGTGAAACAACCTCCCGGATTTGTGAATCCTAAAAAGCCCAATCATGTTTACAAATTGCACAAATCTCTTTATGGTCTTAAACAAGCCCCTAGAGCTTGGTACAAATGCTTGACTAGCTTTCTTCTTGAAAAAGGATTTGAAATTGGTAAAATTGACTCAACGCTATTCACAAAAAGGGTTAACGGTGAACTATTTGTATGCCAAATATATGTCGATGATATTATCTTTGGATCAACTAACCCTGATTTTAGTGAGAAGTTTGGAAAGCTTATGTCAGAGAAGTATGAGATGTCCATGATGAGTGAACTCAAGTTCTTCCTTGGGTTGCAAATCAAGCAATCTAAGGAGGGTACTTTTGTCTCACAAACCAAGTACACAAAGGATCTCTTCAAGAAGTTCAACATGCAAGAGAGCAAAGGTATGAGAACCCCCATGCCTACTAATGGACATAATGACTTGACTAAAGATGGAGAACCTGTTGATCAAAAGGTTTATCGATCCATGATTGGTTCTCTTCTATATCTCTGTGCTTCTCGTCCTGATATTATGCTGAGTGTATGCATGTGTGCTCGTTATCAAGCTGCTCCTAAAGAATGTCATCTTAAAGCTGTTAAAAGAATTGTGAGATATTTGATACACACACCTAACTTTGGCATTTGGTATCCTAAGAGGGCCTCTTTCGATCTTGTTGGCTATTCTGATTCAGACTATGCTGGAGACAAGATAGATAGAAAGTCAACTTCGGGTACATGTCAATTTCTCGGTCGATCCCTTGTATCTTGGTCATCCAAGAAACAAAACTCAATATCATTATCATTGCGAAGCGAGAATATATTGCTGCTGGTTCATGCTTGTGCTTTCGATTGTTATGGATGAAACAAATGCTTAAGGACTACGGGATACATGCGAGACATGTTCCTTTGCTTTGTGACAACGAGAGTGCAATTAAGATTGGACACAATCCTGTGCAACACTCTCGCACGAAACACATTGAAGTTCGTCACCATTTTATTCGTGATCATATTGCTAAGGGTGACATTGATCTTAAGCATGTTCAATCTTGACAAACAGCTTGCGAGATATCTTCACAAAACCACTTGATGAGAAAGTGTTTTGTCGCTTAAGGAGTGAGTTGAACATCATTGATGCTTCAAACTTGGAGTGAAAACTCCATTGATGCATGCAAGGCATGAGCCTAATTGACTAATCCTTGACATTTCTCTTATGATGATTATCATATGTCTTGGACACATTTGCCTCCTTGTATTGCATCTAACTCCTTGCAGGTACTTGGATGGTCTACATTCAACAAGATTATCACTCACTCAAATCATGAGTAATCTTGTCATTGACCAAGTATCTAGCTCTTTGGGATGTTGAGTTCAAGGAACGGAATTCCACATATCCTTTTTGACATCATAATACTTCTAAGTACTTCACTCATGTCATATTGGATATTCTTGTATATTTCCTTGCTTGCCTAACCCATGTAGGAAGATGAACTATACGATTGGAAATGGTGCTCCAACTTCACATCCTATGAGCATCAACATCAAGTTCACCTACACGAGAACAAGCATCAACAAGCCCAAGGTATGTCTTTCACATCTTGAAAAAGCTTTGCTCAAAGACATGAGTACAAGCAGCTTCAAAAGATGTGATCACATCAAATGCTTAATCAAAAATTGGTAACCCCATTTTGAGCTTAAACGATGAGTATGACCTATGATCAAATGTTCTCATTTGACTCCTAAGTCAATATACTCAAACATAGGTGACTTTGTCGCCGACCCCTATCTAGATGAAGTAAATATGTTTTGGAGTTTTGATATTGTCTCTTTGGTTTCTCTTGTAGAGTTTTTCCTTATTTAAAAAAAAAACTTCATCTAGCAATCTTTTTCATTTCTGTTTCTTCTATTCTTGTGAATATCTTTTAGCTCTGATAAATTCCCTGAAAATCATTTACAAATTCTTTGAAAATCCTTTGAAACAATCCTTGCAAAGTGAGCTGAATTATTTCTACATTTCCTTGGAATTAAACTCGGCGTCACCGATCCAAATATTTCGGTTTGACCGAAAAAGGATCTGCCCTAAGTCTCTGACTTTCGGACTCACCGATCCATATCAATTCGGTGTCACCGATTTACATTCACCAGGATCAAAATCTTCTACAGCTCATCTAAATGATTTAGTCTGCATACTTATTTCGCTGAGTCGTGATTCTTAATGAACCCTCCTCTCTCCTTCCATCCTTCCTGCCCTTCCTGGCTTACTGCCCTTTTCGGCACTTGATGTCAAAGGGGGAGAAGATTTAGGGGGAGAGTTAAAGGAAGATTGGAGGACAAGGGGAGAAAAGATATATTAAAGGGAGTAAAACATCCTTACCTTGAGGGGGAGAGGATCACATCAAAGCCTTGCCATATATTTCTCTGAGATAATACATTTGGCATTATTCTGGATTTTGCTTCTTTTGCTTCTCACAATTGGTACCTTATACAATTGGTATCTTAAAAGATTACAATTGGTATTTTATGAAAAGCAAATTCTCTCAGAGCTCATTGAAAATCTTTTAGTCTTGGGAGACATGTTGGCTGACTCAAGCTAGTGCTCAACATGAGACACTCTCTATACATGTCATCCCTAGCTTGGTACTCTTGATGTTCTTGCTATTGGTTGAAGAACTACTCTTGTGTTATCTAACCTTGTTTTCTCAAGTGTATTTCTTCAGGTACAATACCAAGGAACTCCAAGGTAAGTATATGCATCTTGCAGAATGTGCATGATGGTGACTTGCTTGAGAATACTTGTTTGCAAGAAATCACCATGCACACATGCAACATCTCTCATTTACACTCATCTGCTCTGATGCATATAGCCAAGCTGCATGTAGCACATCCTGCTTTTCTCTCATGTGTGCTTGTGGTAGTCCAAAACCAAAATCTAAAATCTTGCACACCTGTAGGGGGAGCTTGTGCACTACATGTTTGTCAAAGCTTTAATGTTAACCTTGTCTTTCTTTGAGTAAGCTTTGATATCTTTATCTGTGTGTTGCCATCAATTACCAAAAAGGGGGAGATTGAAAGCACATTTGCTCCCTAGGTGGTTTTGGTAATTAATGACAACATACTTTGTGGTTGGACTAATGCTTTTATCAAGTATGTTTCAGGAAAGTCAACCACTCTGGCATGGCAAAAGGACTAGAAAGGTGGACCCCTAAGATGCTAAGGAAAGCATTGGCAAAAGCTCAAGACTCCATTTTTGGTTTAGTGATCCAAGATCACATTGAGTCCATAGGAAAGCCAATACTATTAAAAGGGGGTGAGGTTATGATGATGATCTGGTTGCTCTAAGTGCTTAGTGATTTATCTCTCAAACTATCAGCAATCTTTCATTCCAACATAAACTCATAAGTAATCTCGGTCCCACCGATTCCAAACTCAGTCACACCGAGATGAACCACCTCAGCCATATAGCCAAACCCTAGAATCTCGGATTTTCCGATTCCAAACTCGGTCATTCGAAAATGGTGTTGCCAAGCTTCAGAACCTTCAGACACAAATCGGTGTCACCGAGATGAGAAAGTCGGTCCCACCGAGATTGGCAAACCCTAGACTTTGGAAGAATCGGACTAACCGAGATTGTATTTTCGGTCCCACGAAAATCCCAACGTTCACAAGATTTGAACTTTCGGTCCGACCGAGTTGTCAACTTCGGTCCGACCGAGATTGGTCAAATGTGTGTAACAGTTGGATTTTGTGTGGAGGCTATAAATACCCTCCACCTCCTCTTCATTCGTGGAGAGAGCCATCGAAAGAACTACCACTCCTACCTTACATTTCGAGAAGAAAACTACCTACCCTTGTGTTGAGATCAAGTTGCTCCACTCCCACCATATGAAACTTGATTTCTAGCCTTCCCAAGTTGCTTTCCACTCAATCCCTTCTTCCACCACAGCCAAATCAGTGAGGAGAGTTGAGTGTTGGGGAGATTATCATTTGAAGCACAAGAGCAAGGAGTTCATCATCACCAACCCCATCTATTACCTTTTGGAGGTGGTGCCTCCTAGATTGGTTAGGTGTCACTTGGGAGCCTCCGTCATGATGTGGAGTTGAACCAAGGAGTTTGTAAGGGCAAGGAGATCGCCTACTTCGTGAAGATCTACCCCGAGTAAGGCTAGTCCTCCGTGGACGTAGGCCATGATGGCATAGACAAGGTTGCTTCTTCGTGGACCCTTCGTGGGTGGAGCCCTCCGTGGACTCGCGCAGCCGTTACCCTCCGTGGGTTGAAGTCTCCATCAACGTGGATTGACGATAGCACCACCTATCGGAACCACGAGAAAAATCTCCGTGTCTCCAATTGCGTTTGCTCTTCACAATCTCTCACTTACTATTCATGCAATTTACTTTCCGCTGCCCTATACTCTAGAATTGCATGTGTAGTATGCTGCTTGACTTGTATGCATGATGCTTGACTTGCCCTTCATTGTGAATTTGATATGAACTTATGTTAATCAAAAGGCATAAACTTTTATCTTGTCAAGTTGTCTAATCACCCCCCCCCCCCTCTAGACACTCTTGCCTTCAACGATCCTACAGTACCCCGTGGACCGGATGACCAAGAGTCGTCGCGGCAAGCTCTACATCAACAACGAGGGCTGGGGCCCCGAGGCCGACTCAATCGAGTATGGGTACCGAGTCCCCCTTGGCGTAATTCATGTCTTCATTGGCAAGACCGGTGAGTCGGAAGCTGAGTCGGACATCTGCACCGACATCGTCGAGTCAGCTCGGCGCGCACAACCCGCCAAGGCTAAAGCCGCCCCAAAGCATGTTTTCGTCGGTTTCGTTCATGGAGTGGAACTAGAAGGAGGATCTGAATCTAGTGGTGAGACGGTTATTTACTCAGGCGACGAGTGTCCCGCTCATGAGACCAACTCCATCTACCAGGTTCAGGATGGCGGGCCTGGGGGCTGTTCCGATGGCGATAGTATTCCGGACCCCTACAAGCCGCCACACCAGGTCACAGTCTTCATGGCCGGTACACAGCCATCGCAGGGTTCTACGACTACAGTGGCAATGATCTCCGAATCAGCAGCAGTGACGGCTTGTGGAGCCAGACCTGCGCACCCGCTGGCTCAAGTTTTGTCCGATCTATTGGATGCTCTGACAACGTTGTTAACGGCGGAGGTTAACCCGACGAATCAAGCTCAGCATAATGCGGAGGTTACAAAATTGTGTGACGAGATAGCACAAGCCAAGGAGGAGTTAAATGCAGAAGACACCCGGATGGCAACGGAACGGGCCGCCTTGTAGAGGGTAGCGGAAAACAGGGGAAAATAAAAAAATAGTTTGAAGTACCTGTTTAAATTATGATTTTAAATATATTTTTGAAACATGACAGGGATTCCTACCATGGGCATGCCACCTGGCATAAGTTGACGTCATTTAATGAATGTCCAAAAAGACACCATGTTCAATGGAGGGTGTTCGGCCAGAAGGCTCCATCTGAGAGCATGTTGTTTCCCAACATCCTTGAAATGGCCTCATTTTTTCCATGACCTTGTATGACCAATTCAAGGCACCATGTCAATTTGTTTTGGTTTTTGATAAATTTTGTATTTCTGGAGATTTGTCGGTAAAACAAACGGATAAATTGCCAGGCGTGTCGCAACTTGCGTACTGTCTAAAAAATTGTTCGAATCTGACACAGATGCCTACACATGTCCACCTATTTGCAAAATTTGCTGTTATTTCAAGTGTCCAAAAATAGTTCGTATTCAACCAAGGGTGTTCAGGTAGGCCTAAAGCCGAGAAGGCTCCGTTGAGAGCACGTATCTTTTGACATCCTTGAAATGGCACAATTTGCTTCTTGTCGCCTTGTGCGGCCAATTCAAGGCACAATGCCAAGCTTTTTTCGTCTTCAAATCTTTTTGTATTTTCTAGAGTTTTCTCGGTCAAAAAAGACCGATAAATGGCCGAATATGTCGCAACGTGCATACGGTGTCGGAAATCATTCAAACCTGACATGGATGTTGATGTCTGCTAGAACTACGTCGGTATTTCCCCAAAGAGGAAGGGATGATGCAGCACAACAATGGTAGGTATTTTCCTCAGTGATGAGACCAAGATTATCGAACCAGTAGGAAAACCAAGAAACACTACGTAAACAACACCTGCACGGAAATAACAAATACTCGCAACCCGACTTGTTAAAGGGGTTGTCAATCCCTTTCGGGTAATGGCGCCAGAAATTGGCAAATGGACGAGAGAGAGTTGTAAATATTGATAGATCGAACGCCAAATAAAATAAAGTGCAGCAAAGTATTTTTGTATTTTTGGTTTAATAGATATAAAAATAAAAGGCAAATACAATAGAGCAAAGGCAAATATATTAAAGAAGAGATTAAAATGTAGGTTTCATTAGTGGCTTCTCTCGAGAAAAATAGCAAACGGTGGGTAAACAAATTACTGTTGGAAAATTGATAGAACTTCAAATAATCATGACGATATCCAGGCAATGATCATTATATAGGCATCATGTCCAAGATAAGTAGACCAACTCCTGTCTGCATCTACTACTATTACTCCACACATCGACCATTATCCAACATGCATCTAGTGTATTAAGTTCATATGGAAAAATAAGTAATGCAATAGGAACGATGACATGATGTAGACAAGATCTATTTATGTAGAAATAGACCCCATCGTTTTATCCCTAGTAGCAACATACATACGTGTCGGTTCCCTTTCTGTCACTGGGATCAAGCACCGTAAGATCGAACCCACTACAAAGCACCTCTTCCCATTGCAAGATAAATAGATCAAGTTGGCCAAACAAAACCCAAATATTGGAGAATAAATACGAGGCTATAAGCAATCATGCATATAAGAGATCAAAGAAGACTCAAGTAACTTTCATGGATAAAAATATAGATCTGATCATAAACTCAAAGTTCATTGGATCCCAACAAACACATCGCAAAAAGAGTTACATCATATAGATCTCCAAGAGACCATTGTATTGAGAATCAAATGAGAGAGAGGAAGCCATCTAGCTACTAACTAAGGACCTATAGGTCTACAAAGAACTACTCACGCATCATCGTAGAGGCACCAATGGACATGATGCACCCCTTCATGATGGTGTCTAGATTGGATCTGGTGGTTCTCGACTCTGCGGCAGCTGGAATTGATGTTCGTCGACTCCCCTAGTGTTTCTAGAATATTGGAGTATTTATAGAGCAAAAAGGCGGTGCGGGAGGCCACCAAGGTGGGCACAACCCACCAGGGCGCGCCTGGGCCTCCAGGCACGCCCAGGTGTCTTGTGCTCACCTCGGGCCCCTCCTTGGTACTTCTTTGGCCCACTGGATGTCTTCTGGTCCAAAAAATCCACAAAAAGTTTCGCTGCGTGTGGACTCTGCTTGGTATTGATTTCCTGCGATGTAAAAAATATGCAGAAAACAGCAACTCGCACTTGGCACTATGTCAATAGGTTAGTACCAAAAAATGATATGAAATGACTATAAAATGATTATAAAACATCCAGGAATGATAATATAACAGCATGGAACAATGAAAAATTATAGATACATTGGAGACGTATCAGATGCCTACCATGGACATGCCCACATGCTTACAAAAGTTGGGGTGATTTGAAGGATGTTCAAACATAGACCATGATCAATGGAGGGTGTGGATAACTACCATGGTCATGCCCACCTGCTTGAAAAAGTTGGGGTCATTTCAAGGATATCGGCAAACATCATGCTCAATCTTCTTGCCTATTCGAACCCCCTCTTCGAACATGGTCTATGTTTGGACGTCCTTCAAATGACCCTAAATTTTGTGAACAGGGAAGCATGCCCATGGTAGGAATCCATGTTAGGTTTGAACGATTTTCAATACCACATGCACGTTTGACACGTCCGGCCATTTATTGCTATTTTTTGACTGAGAAAATTCTAGAAAATGTAAAATTTGTCAAAAATTAAAACAACTTGGCATGATACCTTTAATTGTTCATATAAACTCGTGGAATTCTTTTGGTGTCATTTGACGTTGCCAAAAAATGTGCTCCCAAACAGAGACTTATGTCCTACCCGAATGCACTCCGTTGAACATGGTGTTTTTTGGGACATTCATGAAATGACCTCAACTTTTTTCCAGCAGGTGGGCATGCCCAAGGTAGGCATCTGTGCTAGGTTTGAAGAAAAAAGTATTTAAAATCATAATTTATATAGATATGTAAAACCGTTATTTAAGTTTTCCCTATTTTCGCGAGCAATAATGGACTGGCCTAGTCGGCCAGCCTCCTGTGAAAAAGTATTTAATTCGTGAACCTTTTTTTAAATCAATGAACTTTTCAATTTCACATTTTTTATCAAATTTATGATTTTTTTAAAAATTGATTAACTAATTTCAATTTCACGAACTTTTTCATCCTTGGAGCTAGGGCTAGGCATAAAAACCGACAAACCAATGACCAAACTAAAAAAAATCAAATTTTCGATCCTTTGTGTTGGTGTTGGAAAATTTCTGCCAGATGATGCAAAGAAAGAGTGAACGATGCAGAATAATAGTATACGAGCAAACCCAAAAAATTTAGATCTAGATAGATAAAAAATATCTAACCATAGTGGAAGCTAAATGTACAATTAGAGGGCCCAAATTTACTGTGATTGGAAACGAGAATATTCTGTTACATTGGACTCATGTATCTATCTCATGGAAGCAAATTCTCTAACTGAAATTTTATGGATACATTTTTCGTTGAGTCAATGTTTAGTTCCTCGCAATAAAAAACGGAAACATTTTTTAGTTGCACCAGAAGCAAATCCCCGAATTGATTGAAACATGATTTCATTGTGTTGAAAACGCGTGCTGCATCAAAATAATATTTGGTGTGCATCGGAAGAAAGCAAATTCCCTGTTCGAGATCTGATGGGATAAATAATTTTATCCAACACAACACAATTTTTGGTAAAGTCAGAACATTCGAGCGTGAGATTCGTAAACTTATCCTTGACTTCTGTAAATGAATGGGTTTGTCTAAGTCTCATCCAGATGTGACATAATATATACTCCATTCGTTTCTCAATATTTTTTTTAGAGATTCTAATATGGACTACACACGGGCAAAATGAATGAATCTACACTCTAAAATACGTCTATATTCATCCGTATGTTGTCCATATTCAAATCTCTAAACAGACCTATATTTGGAAACGGAGGGTGTATGTCACATATAAGTAATGTCCAAAATAGTATTGTGGTCCCTTTTGCCTTGTCTTTTTATTTTTTAGACAATGTCGATATTTGTTCTGTTTTCTGGTGTTGTTATCTGTGCCGTCCACTTTCTCTGGCCCAACAGAGTCTAAACGATCTGGCTGATTACAGCATGTGCACTCGCTGCAACTAATCATCGCTGGTCATGGAACGCTTGATAGCTTGAACCTCACGGGGCACTCGCTATGGACAAGAGTTAGCTACAGGAGACGCGAGTCAAACTAGAGTGTGCTCATGTAGCTACGTAAATAACACTATGGGCACGTAAAAATAGCATCTACATGGCCACAATTTTTTTTCCTTTGCAAACAAATTCTAATCACAAAAAATTGTTCAACTAGTGAATTTGTGCAATTTAAAAGATATTCATGAATTTGTAAAATGTTCACAAATTTAAAAAATGTTTGTGATTTTTAAAAAATACATTTTCAAGATATGCGGAAAACATTTTACAAAATACATGATAAGCTATTTTAAGATGCATGGATAACATTTTTTAGGATAAGATTAATATTTTTTTTGAAAATACACGATGAACATTTTATAAATACATGGTGATCATTTTACAAATATGCGATGAATTACCTTTTAAACTGGGTGAACATTTTATAGGTCGCTGGGTGGAGAAAATCGGTGTCTGAGGCCAGTTTGCATCGATGGTTGACTTACAACGGGAGGAAAAATGGATGCATCGATGGATTCCATATAATTTCATACACTTGTATATAATTTAAGAAACATGCATATAATTTCAGAAACTTGCACACTCCATTTCAAACAACACATACGGAGTACTCCATTTCAAACAACACATACGGAGTACTCCATTTCAAACAACACAATATAATCCATTTCATACTTACAAATAATCCATATCCACAAACAATACAAGTCTTAAGGATGCATTTCCAAAAATAAGTTCATCATAGCACTACAAGTCTCAACATACTCGACGGCTAGTTTTGCAAGCATTTCATCCTTCATACTGGCATTGCGAGTCTCAACATACTCCACTAGTCCATGACTTATTGTTCACTGGACATCTTGTTTTAGAATCTCTATGGCATTTTCATAAACTTCACGAGAAAATGGAATCCTAGGCGGTACGGTTCCTTGCCTTTCCAATCTCCTTGCGCAAATGGGGAATTTTATATGAATTTCCTCCTTCATAGTTCATCACTTCCACCATGATAGTATGAAGTGTTAGAAATATTCTGTTGAGTTTCCCGGCATCATACTCATCAAATTCTTCCTGCACACCTTGAATAAGCTCTTTGATATTCGTGGGAGCTCTGTAGTCGGTCAAAGACTCAAGGGATCTGAAATATCAAAGATCAAGTGTGTTCAGATCAGGAGAATTTGGAGGCTGATTTATTATCTAATGTCTAGAACTATTGTAGACACAACTTCTGCAAACTCTGCATCACCGGGAAGAATGTGTGTCCAAGCATTCTCTTGTTGGATCAACATCATGTGTGTCCTCGCCTGCCTGGAGTGTTGCGTGTGGTAAAGAGGACCAGGGCGCAATGAGGACTAGGCCTGGGCGCGGCGAGGACCAGACACGTTATGCGTGCAGCAGCGGTGACGAGCCAAGTGGGCGCAGGCCGGCGGCAACTAATCTGGAGCAGCAGCGACCAGGCACATGTTGTGTGCGGTAGGGACGACGAGCCAGGTGGGTGCAGGCCAATGGTGATCAATGTGGGGCGGAGGCGACCAAGCACGTACGGCGTGTGGCAGCGGTGACGAGCCTGGTGGGTGGAGGCCGGCGGCGACCAATTTGGGGTGGCTGCGACCAAGCTGGGCGCCTGGACATGGGGCCCGAGCACGTGGACGAAGGGGCCGAGTGACTGGACGAAGCGGACAACGCGAGAAACAAGACGCGAGTTCTTGAAGGAAGACGACTCAAAATTCAAATCGAGGGTAGGATGGTCTATTTGCCATTTGTCGGTTGTGTCTGAAAATTCTAAACGCTCTTATAATAGCTAAGGCGTTGTTTGGATAGGCAAAATATAGAGAACGCGATCTCTACAAACCAGGGAAACGGTTTAACAGAATAAAACCTTGTTTATTTGTTCCAACAAATTCGTGGATATAGCAAACCAGGTTCCCTAAAACCGAGGATTTCAGGTTTATAGAAAAACGAGTATTAGTCGTTTTTCCAAAAACACAATTAGCATATACTTATCGTAACTGTTTCTCCCCAAATCCTGGGCACAGCTGCTTTGTACTAAGCATGCACGACCAGCGTCGCTCGGCGACGGCCTACTCTAGCAGCTGTGATTCGGTGCCGATGAAGGGAGGTAGGCGCGGCGACCTCGGCGTTGAGGGAAGCAGCCGCTGGCGTCCACATGTGCTAAGTCATGACGGCCTGAGTGGAGGCAAGCAGCGTCGTATATGAGCTGAGGAGCTTGCCAGAAGGGCACCGCTGGCTGCTGTCACAGTAGGCGGCGTCGAGCCTATTCAGGGCCCAGTGGATGCAGCTACGGGCGATGTGGGCATACAGGGCATGCATCCGCCGGCGGCCAACCACCGAAGGAGCCGCCACGAACCTCACCACGGCTGTCGCGTCACCGTGGGTGGCGTCAAGCCTGTGCATGCCGCCAGCGACGATGAGGGATCAGAGATCAAAGGAAGAAGCCTGGCCTAATTACGGACGGGAATACGAATGGCTAATTGCTATCCAAAGAAGGCACTGGCCAACTAGAATTGCGTTTTTCTAGTCCAAACAAAGTTTTCCACAAGCTGATTATTAACCGAAAATTTAGTAAAACCAATTTTTGCTAAAACATCAGCTAGGAACTCGTTTTATATATGCCCGTGGCTAATATCTGCTAGCCAAACAACGCCTAAGAGAGGGAGTACAAACTATGAACCCCAAATTAACTAGTACATGGAAACAACACAAAAGTGAACAAAATAGACACTAACTATAGAAATATTTTGATGGCATATCCAAGCAAGAGAGCTTACACGATTGAAACATACAAGATTCATACGTCAAAGAAGAATCACAAGAGAAAATAATACCCCTTAAAAATAAGGAAAAGGGTTGCACCTAACCTAAGTTCGGTTCACCCCATGAGGATCAGTAAAATCAAATTACATGGGAAGACAAAGAGCTGCGCATGAGGGCCTGCAGCTCTTTGCTAAACCAGTACTGCTGCTTATACATTACAAGGCATTTGAAGCTATCAGAACCTCTGCCTGTGATCTGCCTATCAGAACCTCTGCACTGTGCGTTGGGCACCAGCTAGCTTGTACTACTACGTAAAAACTAACGCGGCCTATGATCTGCCTCCACCGCGCCTTCTCTTGAAGCTCTGATCCTCACAATCTGCGCGCGTCCTCTTCCTGCCGTGGTAGCCATACGGCCCGCCGTCGTTCCGTGTTGGTGTTGGCACTGTCATGGTGCCGCCCATGGCGTTCGGACCCATCGGGTAACCGCCGCCGTAAGCGTAAGGCATGCCGGCGTAGCCGTAGTACATGGAAGGATCAGCCGACCACGGCATCCCACCAAGAAAGGGATCGTAGCATGCCGGGCCAAAGGGAACGCCGTAGCCGTACTGATGATCGACATGGTTGGCCGCTGTGTCCGTTGTCTCGTCCGCCGCTGGAGCCGACGTCGATCTGCTTCCGTCGCTGTGGTCCGACTCCGAGATAGCACCCTTCTTGGAAGAAGCGTGGCTGCCGCTGCTGCTCTCCTGCGACGCTGCCGGACTTTGAGCCTGACGCGTGGGCGCCGCGACCTCGTTGCTTGCGGCGGAGCTGCTCTGCTTCTCTGTTCCACCCGAAGCGCTGCCGGCCCTGGCGGCGAGAATGTTGGAGATGGTGGTGCGTAGCGTCGGGTTGGGGATCAGATCGTCGGCGCTCGCCTTGGCCCCGCACGCGCACTTGGAGGTGGCGACGATGTGCGCTCGGATGCACCGATCGCAGAAGCTGTTGAAGCAGCACTTGCTCGCCACCACCGCGTCGGCCATCACCTCTTTGCAAATCCTGCAGTGGAGATCCGCCGGGAAGCCGTTGTCGTTGCTCTCGTCGGCCGGCCCAGGGGAAGGCACCGGAGCCCTTCCGAAGTCGAATTTAGAGTCGCCGTTTGTGGGGCAGTGCTGGATGAAGTGGCCCGGGACACGGCACCTGTGGCACACGTACCCGGCCGGCGGCGCCCGCCCGTTGTGCGCTGCTCCACGGCCGTTGTCGATCACCGCGCTGGTAGCTTTGGCCTGGTCGTCCTGGTTTCCGGCGGACCTCGGGGCCGAATTCAACGACGAACCACCGCTGTCTTGCCTCGATCTAGGGCATAGAGGGGGTATGTCGGACGGACACAGCACGATCCTATCGGCCGGAGGCCCGGCCACTCGGCGGCGCACCACCACCGTCGAGTTGCGCAGGACCAACGCGCTGTCGTCCGCGTACTCCTCGCCCTGCTCGTTGGAGATCGTGATGCTCTCCCTGGGACCCCGGCCGCGACCATGGCGGCCTGTCCCCATGATAAGGCCCTTCAGCTCGCCGACGGTGATTGAAGGCGCCGCAACGGGCAGGGAGAACGTTTCCAGGCAGTCCTTGTACCGGTAGCACACTGCCATCCTTCCCTCGAAATTGACCACGACGATCGAGATGGACGCCCTGGTGAGTTGCGCCGAACTCGCTCGCCGGAGATCAGCTTAGGATGGTTGTAGTGGCGAGGCTCACGCCAACAGGGTTGATCGCCTTATATACTTGAGCAATACAAAACCGAGAAGGTTTCGAGCCTCTTGTGAACCGCCTTTTGGTATCTTGTCCGAGTTCTAACCGTAACAATAATACGACGTGTTTTCGCTTTCTGTTGTTCCTCCGGCGACCAACCCCGCTGCGGGCGTGTCATACTTTTCAGTTTCACTAATCACATCTATACATCCGGAAAAAAAAATCACATCTATAGATGAGAATTAAGTACGGAATTACTAATTCTCCGTCGCCTGAGATTTTTTTTTTGAGGCGATGTGAGATCCGTTCGTTTGTTCGATTGCGTTACAGCGGCTGCACAGATAAGGGATGGAGCTGCGAGAAAAGCGATTCTCCCATGCACGGGAGGTCCAGTGCATGCATCCATCGCTGGATTACGCTGTAGATCCGAGTGCATGCAAACTATGCTTCGTGTATACGTATAGAGTATGCCGTTCGCATTAAAATATCATTTGTATCATGTCAGTCTACTTAATGCCATGTATGCATTTCTCTCTCTCTGCTCACGAACTATGACACATGCATGGCTGACAGCATCTCCTCTCTTCCTCTCAAAAGCCATCATTTTTAGTTTCCTTTACAAAATCTAATATCTTTGAAACCAAAATTCCCTTTTGGGAAGTTTTCATATATTTGAACTCATCGCATCAAGACCTTTAGAACAAGATCAACCTTGGATAGATTCTAAACACGTTATAATTTCGACCTTTAGAAATTTTAAATGATTAAATCAGTTATTGAAATGATTCTTAATGAGTGAAATACAAATAAAAATTGAGTGAAATTATTTTATTGAAATTAGTGAAATCGTTTTTATGAATTAAGCAAAATTAGTTTGTACCAAATGAGTAAAAGCAGTGTTTGGAATGTGTAAAGTCAACATTTTTAGATAAATGATTATTTTAAATGACTGAAATATGCTTTTTAAAATGAGTCAAATCAGTTAAAAAATGAGTGAAATATGCTGATGAAATTGAAACTCAATTAAAATATATTCAATATTACCCTTGTTTTAAAGAGCATGTCGTTAGGAATTCAAATTTTTTAATATGGAATTAATATTCAAAATATATTGACGAATTAATATCTCACAAGAAAATAAAATGCTAGCTTTTGTATAGATAGACTGGTTCCGCACAGGGATGACATTTAATTTGCAATACTGGGCCCATGTATCACTTGATGTTGATGAAGAGTTCTAGACGTATGAATAAGGTATTCTACAAAGAGTGCCAACTAGACCATGCACGGGACCTCCATGGTAGAAAATCCAGTCTCATGGAGCTGCTGCTTTTTTTTAGGGGTAGACCAAACTTTATTCAGCAAAATCCACATAAAGTGGGATACAAGTTTGGTTATGGGGTTGGATGAGCCACAAGTGGCAACCCCTGGCAACGAAAATCTAGCTAAACTATGGGCTTCTAAGTTTGGCGCCCGACCTTCAAAAACAAAGTTACAGATGATATATATTTTCAGTTGTTGACTCAATCTCATTTATAATCTGTCCGTACCGGCCTCTGTTGTTGCTCTTAATAGCCAGAATCACCTGTTTGGCATCACATGCGATAATGTGTCTTTGAAGGCCAAGATCTTCAGCGAGGGAGATCCCTTCAGGGCAAGCTATGGCCTCCAGTGCTGATGGGTCATTTTTTTTTTGAGGGGGTCATTTTTTTTAGGGGTCTTTTTCTTGGGATGGAGCCGCTGGTGCAAGGGTCTTCCCTGTTTATGGGCTTCTTTTGTTATTTAGGGGTCACATACGTTTATTCTGACGGGCATCTATTCTGTTCGTTGGGCCTATCTGCTCGCTTTCTTTCTTTTTTCTTTCGTTGTGGACGTCTTTGCATGCTTTTGCTTGTGTACTTTTGGACATGGAGTATTTGATTCCGAGCTCATATGCTCCTGTATAAACAGTAACATCCAAAAAATATTTTAAAAAATCAAAAGAATCTGATTTTTTTTTGTGATGAACATTGGTAAATTTTCTAACTGCGTGCAAGTTTCAGGTTGAAATGACACTGGTGGAGGTCTGGGCAAAAATAACAAAATCGATGCTCCAAAAACATCGATTTTGTTATTTTTGCCCAGACCTCATGTCATTTCGACATGAAATTTTGTACGCAGTTAGAATATTCATCAATGTTTATCACACAAAAAGTTCAGGTTTTTTGAATTTTTTTACTATTTTTTTGATTTTACTGTTCATGCGGGAGCATATGAGCTCGGGATCAAAAGAGCACTTTTGTGGTACTAACTTTTCTAGGGTAATTTAGAGTGTTGTGTTCAGTAAAAAAATCCACCTGGTTCCATCGTCCCATATCGAACGCTGTATGAAAAGGATCAGATTTGTTTTTTTATCAGACTCAAAATAACTTAAACTCGACAACTTCTTTTTTTATAAAATCGTGTGAGCTGCCTTTGTGGCATGTGCAGTTATAAGTTCTTGGTGTCATCATCGACTATTAGTTCCATCACGGAATTTTCTAAAAATAACACTTGCAATTTCCGCAGAAAAACAACACTTGCAATTTCTCACAGATGTACATCTACACCATTTCTACAAAGTACAACATGATTGATATGTCTGTGTTTCATAGGTCAATTAAACCTCAGCTGCACTTTAAAAAAAATGGATGTAGTTGCACTTTTTTTAAAAATGGATGTAGTTGCACTTTTCAACAAAAAAACGTAACGAGCACAATGTATGCATTTTCTATTTTGATTATATCTCAGCTGCACTTATTTTCAGAAATGTGCAACTGTCGTTTGCAACTATGATTCTATGTGTGTATTTTCTAAATTGTATATCTCAGTTGCACTTTTACATAAATAGTACTTGCACCTTTTTCTAGAAATATGCTATTCTCATTTTTAGAAAAGCGCCGATGGTTTACTATGTATGTATGTTCTAGGTGATTATACCTAGTTCCACTTTTCAAGAAAAGTACTTACACTTTTTTTTAAATGTGCAATTGTCATTTTTGAATAAGTGCATCTGAGCTCTATGTATGTATGTATTGTCTAGTCTGACAATTTCCGAGTTGTACTTTTCTATGAACAATACTTGAACTTTTTTTTAAATGTACAACTACCATATTTTGGAAAAAGGTAACGTGGTTTCGAAAGTCCTATTCTGATCCCAAGCTTAGATGCACCTGATGAACAGTAAAATCAAAAAAAGAAAAAGAAGAAGAAAAAAATTGGTGGTAAACTTTGACAAATGTTTTGTATGCTTAAAAATTTTCAGCACGAAATGACATTCACGGAAGTCGTGAAAAAAAAGACAAAATTAGTACACCAAAATGTTTTCAAAACCAGCATTTTTGGAGCATTTATTTTGTTTTTGTTTTACTTCCATGAATGTCATTTCGTGCTAAAATTTTGTGAGCATACAAAACATTTTTCAAAGTTTACCACAAAAACAATTCAGAATTTTTTGATTTTTTTTACTATTTTTCAATTATACTATTTATCAGGGTCCATTTGATAGCTCGGGAGCATATACTCCAAGTCCACCTGGTTTCATATTTATTATTTTTCTCCTCCTAATTATTTATTTTCAATTTTCAATATACTGTAGATGTACTCCTTTTCAAAAAGTGTATCTGGTTTTTACTTTTATCTCATGATTATGCTTCATTTCTTTGCTTTCTATAAACTTTTCGTATACCCCGTTGTATATTGCCATCAGCAAAAGTTTTTTCTTTAGTTGCTTAAACACATAGTAGAAGTAAGGAATAGGACAAAAGGTCTTTCGTGGCACAAGGAAAACGGAAACACACATGCCTAGCCAAAATAATAACGGATAGAGAGCAACTAACTAAAAGATACCCTTGCAGGAGCCCCGCAAAGATCACTTTTGTGGACTGAGAGCACCCCAAGTGGTGCGTCCAACCGCCGCCACATATCATGTGCTAGACGGTCCATCTGAATTTCCTTTTTTTTTACGTACACGTTTTTGAATTTATATGGGTTTTTTATTTTTGTTTTATGCCTGGTTTTCCCTAGGATTTGGAGAAAAGACAATGCAAAGAAACATATCATGAAAAAAATATTTTGTGCTTCCACAATAAGCACAAATTTGCTTTTCATGAAGGCATAGATTTGCTTGTCAAATTTAAAGGCGCTATTTTCTTTTTGCTTCTCTTGGAAGCTGATACATTTCAAACGTATTTATAATTTTGATTGTTTCATGTTATTATCATAGCACTTTACATACTTTTACATCAATTTATATTATTTTTATTTGAACTGACCTATTAATCCAATGGCAAATGTCCTTTCATGTTTTCAATTATTTTTGGTATTATGGTGAAAATTTCACATAACCGGAATGACCTAAAAATAATTTGTGATTTTTTTATAGAATAGAGGACTCCCGTATCCAGGAGATGGAGGCTAGGGAGCCATGAGTGCTCCATAATGGCAGGCGACACGGGTAGGTCCCTACTTGAAGGAAATATGCACTAGAGGCAATAATAAAATTATTATTTATTTCCTTATATCATGATAAATGTTTATTATTCATGCCAGAATTGTATTAACCGGAAACATAATACATGTGTGAATACATAGACAAACATAGTGTCACTAGTATGCCTCTACTTGACTAGCTCGTTAATCAAAGACTAGATCATGGGTTGCGCGCGTTGCCGCGCCCATCTATTTTGACAATAAAATGATAGGAATTTGTGTAAATATATATGCAAGATACATTGTCCGTTAAATTTACATATACTGGCATATATTTGTTGGCAATGGAAGAGGTGAAGTTTGACTATTTTTTGTATATATCCAGTTACCGGAGGCTGGAGGCTGGTTTACCATCCAAGCGTAGTACATAGTAATTCGCAACGATGCAAACATAAAATTTCATTTCAGTATCTGAATATGAACAGAGAAGTTGTCCCCCTTTATTCTGGAGAGTTGCTAAGACTACTGGTGATATTTATTCAGTCATTGACCGTCCAGTAATTAGCATGTTTGATCAGTCAATGTAGCTTCCTGGGTTAGTGATCTAGCGATGATATATAAATTACTTTAGCCTCCAAACATATCACAAAAAAACTAAAAAGGGAGGCAGGAAAGAGAGGATACATATCAGTATCACTACACAACACTGTTATGGCAGGAAGTCTAAATGTGACGTTAAAATTAAAGACTGGAGAAAAGACATCTTTCTTGGCCAGTATTTTTGCTAGTATGCTTGATTTACAGATCACTTTAACCTCCAAGCTGACCTATAAAAGAGAAGGAATAAAAGAGAGATGATATATATTAGTATCTGTACACACCACAGCTATCGAAAGAAGTTTACATGTCAGTACAACATCCGAATTAAAGGCTGATGATGAGCACATGAAGAAAAATGCTAATTATGTTTTTAGTTCAACTTCACCAAACAGCCAAAAGCAAAAATTAATCTTGAATTGTGCATTGAACTATTTCTGAATATTTATGTACTAACTGTAACTGAGCGCAGGATATCATAGAACTGGACGACTACATATATGGAGAACAATTGGTAATTGACATTTTAGAAGCAACACAAGAATATTGATAACAAGAAACAACAAAAAGTAGTACTGACCTTGGCAGGGTAATCCGATTTGGAACCATAAAGTGGAAGATACACACAATATATGAGTGCTACTTCATGTCCTCCTACTCGCTCCTCCTTGAACCTAGAGAGGACGTCACGGCCAGCGATGGTTAAAGGGCGGAACCATGGTCGCTATCTTGACGGCAGCGTGCCTGGGGTTGCCGCTTCAACTGGCCATTAGAGGGGCACCACCGCTCGACAGGAAGGTCGAGGTTGGGGGAGCCCGAGAACATGCATGATGAGGTAGAAGAAATCGGATAATGGCAAGCCTCCACTCTCAAACCGCTCTGAACACGACTATCTGGACCCAAAACCTTTGGCTATCAAGGTAGGGGAACCTCCGACTCAACCTGCAATAGATGTATTTGATGGAACCTTAGAGATGTAACTTCACGGATAGAAATGCATCTAAAGTGAACTCTCGCAGCGATACCCTTAGCATACCTCGTAGATAACACTCTTAATAAGCTGCTCAGCCTTGTCAATACTCACATAAATTGCAAACAATTCCACCGGACGAGTCATGGCACCGAAAGAAGATCTGCATCTTTTGTAATTTAATTTTTTTGCACTTGAGCTCATTTGCAGGTTGTCTCAAAGGCATTTGCTCCATAAACAAAAGTATGATCTCTACCTTGTAGGCTAGTGGCTAGAAGTATGCATTTTTTGTCCAATGGACATTTTCAGGTTCATTAGCATTCTTTTTGGTTTATTGATTTCTACCAAATTCGTCACTAAATAATCTGTTAAACTTAAGCAAAAATATAGGGACAGTCTCACTTCTTTGGCGTTAGCTAGAAAATGTACTCCACGGTTCCTTTGGTTAATTGTTAGTTTTGGAACTCAGTTACATACACTGAAATGGATTACATCTTATGTTCTAAAGTATCTCGCAGAGTATCACCGCTGCTTCTTCTCCTTTTCGCACAATTTTAGCCATGATTTTACAGCCGAGCAAGGTCAGGCCTTGTGGTGCTGGTATGTCCTTGGTCGGTGTATCTCGCAGCTTGTCGTATTAAGAAGAGTATCTATGCTTAGTCACAAATGTTGTATCTCTTGATCAATGAGCATTCCAGTTCAAGCTCGTCAACTATAAGAGATGAACATATCAGCCGTTCTACATCACATAACAAAGAGAAATTTCGAGGATGGTTGGTGTTGCTTTGTGACTACATATATAACATGGTGGCATTTGGGGCAAACTATCCAAGATTCAGATAAGATTATTGAAGAAATCTGGAACAGGAGTGCGGTTTGCTCCTTATGGATCGGTGAGATCTCCATTCTTTGACAAATTAGGCTTGAAAATTTCGTTCGCACATGACAAATCATAATAGTGTACATGCCCATTTACTTATTTGGTATGGGAGGTTCAAGTTGTCCCTGAACATATGTTCAAAAAGGTCATCGGCATTACCACTGGTTTGTGACACTAAACCCTAGGTACAAGACACACGTGGATAGAGAGGGTGGGGTGTTGTAGAGATTAACCGATTAACTTTGTGGTTTATGTTCCACGTGCGGTCGGTTGGCGTCCTAGGCGCCGTTCGCCTCCGCGATCGCGTCGGCCTCCTTGAGCTTTCTCTTGGCGCCTTCAGCCTTGGACAGCGTGGGGCGGCGGCAAGCGTGCTCGAAACAACATCTTCCTGCACGACAGCGACGCCCATACTCGGTGCTCAGCGTCTCATGTCCTCTCCCATTCGACCATCTCGGAGACCAGATCGAGCAAACGCCTCGTAGAAAATAGGAGATGCATGTAAGGAGCAGATGTACACAGACCTAGAGGATGGAGGAAGTGGCGCCGCCGCCGCCGTCGCCAAGATCCCCTTTTTCGTGCGAGATTTGGAGGTTCCTTGTAGAAGGGCAGCGATCCGAGCGGCACCACTCCGCATGATGTGCTTGGCGATCCGTTTGGCCCGCCGTTAACATTGCCATCACTCTTCCTCTCTCTGTGAGACAATGACGACAGCGGCGCGCATCGGGTCGGGGTGTGGAGCGCGGCTGGTGCGGTGAGGGAGGGAGGCGGTTAGTGGGGCTAGGAAGACGCGGAGCAGACCCTGTAGTATGGAGAAAAGTTGACTCATTGGGCCCAATTTAATACCAGAGGCCCAAAAATGTCACCAGAGCAGCGGCCCAGCAAAGGTGATCGCTCGCTGGTAGCGTCAAAGCGAGCGAACGTGGGATCGAGGGACAATCGGACGGCCAACAAACTCCCCAAGTGATGATCGGATGGCTACGAGTGCTGATGGCTTGGGAGGGCTGGAAAAGTGCTCGGTTATAATGTTTCTAAATGGTTAAGTTTCCTAACCATAGACATGAGTTGTCATTTGATTAACGGGATCACATCATTAGGAGAATGATGTGATTGACTTGACCCATTCCGTGAGCTTAGCACTTGATCGTTTAGTATGTTGCTATTGCTTTCTTCATGACTTATACATGTTCCTATGACTATGAGATTATGCAACTCCGTTTACCGAAGGAACACTTTTTGTGCTACCAAACGTCACAACGTAACTAGGTGATTATAAAGGAGCTCTACATGTGTCTCCGAAGGTACATGTTGAGTTGGCATATTTCGAGATTAGGATTTGTCGGCGTTCTGGGAACGGGAGTCTCCAGACTTGCCTGCCTGCGGCCCGCGGCGTGGCTCAAAGTGGGGCCCAGCACGGCCCATCTCCATCAACACAAGCTCAAGACCCTCGCGAGGGGCCAATCCTCGCGAGGCGGACGACAAGGAGCTTCCTCAGGCGCGGCCTCTGAAAGTGCAACTAATCCCCGGGTGGTTTTGGTAATTAATAACAACATATATATCATTGAACTAATAGTTACTTGAGAATCATTTCAGAGAGTTTAGTGATATGGGTATGGCAAGGACTGAAGAAGTGGACCCCTCAAAATGCTAAGGCAAGCATTGGCAAAAGCTCAAGACTCCATTTTTGGTTTAGTGATCCAAGATCACATTGAGTCCATAGGAAAAGCCAATACTATTAAAAGGGGATGAGGTTATGATGATGATCTGGTTGCTCAAGTGCTTAGTGATACATCTCCTAAACTATCGGCAACTTTCACCGCCATATACACTCATAAGTAGTCTCGGTCCCACCGATATTCCAAACTCACCACACCGAGATGAACCACCTCAGCCATAAAGCCAAACCCTAGCAAACTCGGATTTTCCGATTCGAACTCGGTCTCACGAAACATGAGTTGCCAAGCTTCAGAACCTCCTGTCATCAAATCGGTGTCACCGAGATGATGAAGTCGGTCCCACCAAACTGGCATGCTCTTGTCATTGCACTAATCGGACTAACCGAGATTGTATTTTCGGTCCCACGAAAATCCCAACGTTCACATTATTTGAACTATCGGTCTCACCGAGTTGTCCACTTCGGTCCCACCGAGATTGCTCAAATGTGTGTAACGGTTGGATTTTGTGTGGAGGCTATTTATACCCTCCACCCCTCTTCATTCGTGGAAAGAGCCATCGAAAGAACTACCACTCCTACCTTACATTTCGAGAAGAGAACTACCTACCCTTGTGTTGAGATCAAGTTGCTCCACTCCCACCATATGAAGCTTGATCTCTAGCCTTCCCAAGTTGCTTTCCACTCAATCCTTTCTTCCACCACAGCCAAATCAGTGAGGAGAGTTGAGTGTTGGGGAGATTATCATTTGAAGCACAAGAGCAAGGAGTTCATCATCATCTACAACATCTATTACCTTTTGGAGGGTGGTGCCTCCTAGATTGGTTAGGTGTCGCTTGGGAGCCTCCGTCATCGAGATGTGGAGTTGAACCAAGAAGTTTGTAAGGGCAAGGAGATCGCCTACTTCGTGAAGATCTACCCCGAGTAAGGCTAGCCCTCCGTGGGCGAAGGCCATGATGGAATAGACAAGGTTGCTTCTTCGTGGACCCTTCGTGGGTGGAGCCCTCCGTGGACTCTCGCAGCCGTTACCCTCCGTGGGTTGAAGTCTCCATCAACGTGGAAGTACTATAGCGCCACCTATCGGAACCACGAGAAAAATCACCGTGTCTCCAAAATTGCGTTTGCTCTTCTCCACCTCTCTTTACTACATGTGCAATTTACTTTCCGCTGCCTATACTCTAGAATTGCATGTGTAGGGTGATGCTTGACTTGATCATAATTGTGAATCTGCCAAAACTATTCTTTGTCAAAAGGCAGAATTTTATATTGTCAAGTAGTCTAATCACCCCCTCTAGACATACTTTCGATCCTACAAGTGGTATCGAGCTTTGGTCTCCATTGTATTGGTTTCCATTGCATTGGACTCCATAAGCTTGGTTTCACAACCTAGGAGAGTATGGCGTCTAGTGAGGGTAATTTTCAGAGAGGTCCTTACTTTGATGGTACAAATTTTGCTAGTTGGAAGCATAAAATGAAAATGCATATTCTTGGTCATAACCCAGCCGCATGGGGCATTATTTGTGTTGGTATGCAAGGTGAATTCTTGAGGAAGGAAAAGTTCGGATCGCGGGTTACAACGGAAGAACTGCGGTTGTTGCAAAACAATGCTCAAGCTTGTGACATTCTCTTCAATGCCTTGTGTCCCGAGGAGTTCAACAAAATCAGCCGTCTTCAGAATGCAAAAGAGATTTGGGATACTTTGGTTGAAATGCACGAAGGTACCGAGTCCGTGAAGGAATCAAAGCTAGATATTCTTCAAGGTCAACTTGACAAGTTCAAGATGAAGGATGGTGAAGGTGTCGCTGAAATGTACTCTAGGCTTGCTCTCATCACAAATGAGATTGCCGGCTTAGGAAGCGAAGAAATGACCGACCGATTCATCATCAAGAAGATTCTCGAGCTTTGGATGGAAAGTATGACACCGTGTGCACTTTGATCCAAATGATGCCAAACTACAAGAATCTCAAGCCAACCAAGTCATTGGAAGAATTGTTGCTCATGAGATGACACTTAAGGATAAGGAAGAGCTTCACAACAAGTCAAGTGGTGCTTACAAAGCTACAAGTGATGCTCCCACAACCTCAAGTGACAAGTTAGTTTCCAATGAAGAGATAAGCCTAATGGTCAAGAACTTCAACAAATTCTACAAGAATAGAGGCAAAGAGAGAAGCTCGAAGTCTAGATCATATGATGAAAAGAGATCTTCTAGTCGTGATCGAAACTGCTACAATTGTGGAAGACCCGGACACTACTAAAATGAGTGTACAGCTCCCCACAAGAGAAGAGAAGAATCTCCAAGAAGAAGAAGCTCAAGAGATGAGTCACCTCGGAAAGAGAGAAGGAGCAGAGATGATCGTTATGAACGAAGACCCTCTCGGAGAAGCAAGGATTCGAGAGGAAAGACAAGTCATCAAGGAGCTACACAAGAAGAAAACATCAAGCTCATGTAGGTGAATGGGTCTCCGGCTCGACTCGGCAATCAATCCAAAGGAAGCTATCACTCCAACTCCGACTACAGATCAAGATGAAGGTGTTGCGGTCTTGCTCTCGTATCCTCCAACTCCTACTCCTACGACTTATTTGATTCACCAAATGAGGGAATTGGAAGATGCTTCATGGCTAAAGGCCCCAAGGTATCACACCTGAATTCATTGACTTCAATAGTGATGAGGATGACTTGCTTGGTGAAGATGAGCTCTTACATGATACATCCAAAGAGCCTAGTAACGATGAACATGCTAGTAGTCTTTATAGTCGAGAAGAGTCGAATGACAATGCTATGAAGGAGATTGAGCGTCTAACTAAAGAACTAAACACTCTTAAGTTAGCTCATGAAACAACTCAAGAAGATCATAGAGAGCTCCTAAGATCTCATGAGAAGCTACGCTTCGAGAAGCTCACTCTAGAGCAAGAACATGAGTTTCTAAAAGCAATCAATGATGATCTTCGAAAGAAGAGTTCTTCATATCTTGCCAAACGACTTCTCTTCTCTAATTTCTTGCCACCCATTAAGACTAAGCATGACAAGCATAAGAAAAATTCTTCCTCTAGCAGTAACAATAACCATGCTAAATCCAATGTTGTTGCTTCTAGTAGTTCTCTTGATTCCACTAACAATGTTTCAAGCCAAGTTACACTTGAGCAAGAAAATAGTTTATTGAAAGGGATCATAGAGAAAGGTGTCTACAAGAGCCTTGCGGAAGCAAGAACTTTGAGGAAATTGTTCGCAAGCAAGGAAGGCACCGAAGAATCAAGGAATTGGTTTTGAGCGAAAGTTCAACGCCGAAGGTGTTGAATGGGAAGAAGGTCAATATCCTACTCCACAGTTTGTTCCTCAAAAGGAGAAGTATGATCCTACTTCTTCCAATGTGGAACAAGCTCAAGATGACCTTCCACCACAAGACCACAAGCTAAAAGGCAAGGACAAGCTTCAAGAGGAGATTGATGCATTTGTTGAAGCACCTCAAGCCATGGTCAAGTGGGTTCCCAAGGAAACGTCAAGTTCTACTTCGTCAAGCTCAACTACAACCCCAAGGATTCCCATCAAGATGATGTGGATCCCAAGAAGAAGAACTAGAAAGTTCTTGAGGGTGACTCCGCCAACATACTTCACTCACATTCATTTTGGCAAAAACTTGTGCAATCAACTTCCACATCGTGCACTAGTTCATGGAGTCACAAACCCTCTTGTTGGTAAGTCAAGGGACAAGGTAATCATTGCTTTCATGGACATCATCTATTGTGAACTTCAATCTATGTCCATGGAAATCCTTGTTTGTTCCTTGTGGGACTAACCCATGTAGGTATTGAAAGTGCCCGAATCCAAAGGATAGCTCCCAACTCTTGATGATCTCCATCAACATTGAGCATCCACATCTTCAACATCTACATGAAGTCTTCTCGACAACCCAAGGTTAGTTTGACCCTTTAAAGGGGTTCTCACATCTAGGGGGAGCTTTGCTCTAAAAATTGAGCTAAAGCATCTTCAAATGATGTGAACACATCAATGCTTTATGTAAAAGTGGTAACCCCACTTGTGCTTAAACGATGAGTATGACCTATGATCAAATGTTCTCATTTGGCTCCTAAGTCAATATACTCATATAAAGATGACCTAGTCATCGACAAATTGTGTGTTAGTTGCTAGAGTTTTGGTTGTGCATGTTTGACACATATTTCATTTGCTATCTTATTGTGTGAGCATGTTGGATGCATAATTTTATCCATTCGAGGACATCCATTTGTTGTTTTGGTCGTTTTGATTTTTCTGACCAAATGGATGGACAAGAATGCCTAAGTACCTCCCCTAGCTATCTATGCTTTCTTGTCTCAAATTCTATTCATGCTTACATCACAAATATTGAACAAGTCATTTTCGGACCCTCCGGGTGAGGAGCACTTGGAGCCACCGATCCGTCAAGGGCTAATTTCCAAAACCTTCTAATTGATTTCGGTCAGACCAACTCACTCAAACTCGGTCGAACAGAAAGCATTTAGACTGATCTAGGTTTTCATCTCGGTGAAACCGAGTTGTGATTTTCGGCGTGACCGAAGTGCATAACTGCCTAGCAGTTATCCTTCTCGGTGCCACCGAGTTTTACAACACGGTCCCACCGACAGCGAAGGGGTATATATACTCCGAGGGCCACGTGCGTTGATTCCTCCTTTAAACGTTTCGCCCCCACACCCCTTGCTGCCGTCGCCTTGGTCTCCGGATCGTCGCCGTAAATGCTCAGGCGCCCTCGCCAGCGAGTCTCCGTCGCCGTCAGCGGACATCTCCTCCGAGCCGTTGCCGCCGTGAGAAAACTCCACCAAGTTAGGGTGAGTTTTGATCCCACTCGTGCTCCCATCTCCGATTCAATGCACGTTTGGATTGCCTAGAATCTTGCCACGATTGAAATCCTCCTGTACATCAGATTAGTTCGTTTGAACTAGATTCGAGTAAAAGTTTTAGGGTTAGGTTTCATGAACACATCTCGGTGAGACCGATTTTATATTTTCGGTATGACCGATTTGGCCTATGGCCATTACCTCGCACCCTTCGGTCCAACCGAAGTTGTGCAAAATCGGTGTGACCGAAATGATTCTCGTGAAACCCTAGTGTTTTCGGCAGATCGAAACCCACTTCGTCAAACCGAAAGTGGTGTGCCAAGCTCTGTTTAACACTTCGGATTCACGAATCTTAAACTTGGTCGACCGAAATGTCTTCTGTGAAAACTTAATACTATAATTTGAACTCATTTTTCTTTGCAAAAACTTCTGCAGTTTGTGATGACTCTTCTTCTCTGCCTACACCTTATCTATTCACAGGTTGTCAGCCATGTCGGATGCCAAAGGATGATGTAACAGGTCGAGACACCCATTGCGACATTCGAGAGGCGCACACTAGTCCCGATCCTAGTAGCTCATCCGATGATGGTGAGAGGAGTACACCAAGTGGCTTGCCTCCTGCAGCCACCAGAGCTAGAAAGAAGAGGAATTCAGATGATGAAGATTCAGATTTTGTCGTTGAGGAAGAGGTGACCTCAAAGCCTAAAGAAAGGTTGTTGCCAAAGAGCAACAAGGTCAACAATCTAAGAAGGGCACCAAAGAAAGTCAAGCAGTCAACTGTTGCTAAGAAGCTGAATTTGGGAGAGGCAGCTGCAAGCAAAGTGAAGAAAACCTCCAAGAGAAAGAGGATAGTGCATGATGCAGTAGTAGAGGATGAGGATGAGGAAGCACCCCAGCCTACTCCTCAGAAGCCGAAGCTCATGGGTGATGCCATTAAGGCTGGAGCCACATCAAAGCCCAAGAAATCTGCTCCAGCTAAGGCAGCTCTAGCAAAGCCTGCTGCCAAGCCCAAGAAGACCGTCAGAAACATTCCAACGTCTCAAAAGAACAAGGATGATGTGCCACCAGCTGAGTCAGACGATGAAGGACCAGTTTTGCTGAAACTTCGTCCAAAACTGCCAGTCCATAATGATGCTCATCCTCAAGCTGAAAATATGAAGGCAAGGAAAGATAAAGGTCTCAAGCTATGGAGACAAACTGACCCATATGCCGTGAGGAGAAGAACTGCTGTAGATCCCAGATTTCACACCGAGAGCAGCAGGACTTCTATGAGACCGTCGTGATGGACAAGAAGCCCATAGTCGCAGACACCCGATATGTTGATTGGAAGTACATTGACAAATGAAGAGCACAGAGATTTCTTTCCACATGTGCATGAAAGTTTCATCGCATGTGGAGTTCAGACTTTGTAGGTCGAAATTGACCAGTTGGAACGATGAGATGATAATGCAATTTTATGCCACAGCTCACTTCTACCCCGATGGAAAGATTATATGGATGACTGAAGGTCAAAGATTTTCTTCTTCATTGAAGAATGGGCATAAATTCTGAATGCTCGGGCAACGAGAAGATGATATTGATGTATATGGGATTCCAAAGAAGAATCATGAATCCATGAAGAACATGTACAAAGAGATTCCAGCAGAGGATTTGGGAATCTGGAAGCTCGGCTCGATCTACTATCTCGTGCAGGCTTACCTACCACTAATACCATTTTGAGGCATACCTTGATGCCCAAATCTGAGATGATCGCATGATCGAGGATACTCTATCAACATGCTGCACATACTTGATGAGAAAGCACCTTTCAAGGTGATGGACTTGATGGTAGAGACCATTAAGAGGACTGCAAACACCACAAAAGGTCGTGTGGATTTGCCCAGATTCAGATGCTTATCAATGCCAAGTTTGGCACGGGCACATTCTTGTTGGATAGAGAACATTTACCGTTGCAGCGAGCATGAAGACAATGTTGTTGTGATGAATGAGGAGGATCCAACATCTGTTGAAGGTGAAGCCAAGATCGAAGCTGCTAAGAAAGCCAAAGTCGACAAGGAAGCAAAGCAACAAAAGCAGCTAAACCAAAGAGTTTGGAGAGCAGATTCTTGAAGCTACTCAAAGGATTGAACAACGCTGGCCAGCATTATGCAGCCTCGGGAGAGCTTAGAGAGGATTGTTGAGGACAAGATCCACGCCTGGACGTGAAGTCGATCAAGTGCAAGTGATCACAACAAGCTCGAGGCGGACATTGAGGAAGCAAAGCAGGAGAAGGAAGAGCTTATCGTGAGTTGCAGGATGACTTAGTCCAGATTCTCATCAACAGATCGCTCCGGTTCCCAAAGGACCCGATCAGCTGCTATTCGAAAGGATCGACACGGGACTACAGCTTCAAAGACTCCACAGTTCAGCGGCTTGTTCCTACTCCAGCTCCAGCTCCAAAGTCCACTCCTCCAAAGACAGACATCACTGAAGTCTTCGCCGATGCTGTCATATCCACTCCGACATCAACCCAGACGGGAGCCACCAGCAGAGTCCACAGTGACGCTTAGCTCTACGCTTTTTCGAACTTTTTGGTAACTTGTTGCCAAAGGGGGAGAAATTGTATAGATCATAGGACTTCGAGAGAGAGAGTGCTGTTGTCGCTTTTGCTCTTTAGTTCTTTTGCGGTTTCTTTGAGATACTTTTGGTTTTCAAGACATTCAGTGTGTTTGATACTCCGTTTGATTCTACCTTAATGAGTGCTTGGTCGTACTATGCCTTAATGTGTGCTTAATGCTTATCATATGCCATTCCTATCTCGTATGACCATTTACTCATGTCTTGGTGATTGGGTGCATGCTGTTCTTTCTTATCATTTTGTGCACTCCACCAAGATGTATGTGACATGGAAGAGTGACCCATGATCCTAATCGATTGTGCATTTGCATTCAAACGCAAATCTTAAATAATGCACAAATTTAGGGGGAGCTCTTGCTTATCACATACTTCTCAAAGCGACGATATTATTCATTGATTATATCCTTTGTCGAAGCTTTGATCTATATGTTGTCATCAATTACCAAAAAGGGGGAGATTGAAAGTGCAACTAATCCCGGGTGGTTTTGGTAATTAATAACAACATATATATCATTGAACTAATAGTTACTTGAGAATCATTTCGAGAGTTCAAGATATGGGTATGGCAAGGACTGAAGAAGTGGACCCTCAAAATGCTAAGGCAAGCATTGGCAAAAGCTCAAGACTCCATTTTGGTTTAGTGATCCAAGATCACATTGAGTCCATAGGAAAAGCCAATACTATTAAAAGGGATGAGGTTATGATGATGATCTGGTTGCTCAAGTGCTTAGTGATACATCTCCTAAACTATCAAGAACTTTCACCGCCATATACACTCATAAGTAGTCTCGGTCCCACCGATATTCCAAACTCACCACACCGAGATGAACCACCTCAGCCATAAAGCCAAACCCTAGCAAACTCGGATTTTCCGATTCGAACTCGGTCTCACGAAACATGAGTTGCCAAGCTTCAGAACCTCCTGTCATCAAATCGGTGTCACCGAGATGATGAAGTCGGTCCCATCGAAACTGGCATGCTCTTGTCATTGCCTAATCGGACTAACCGAGATTGTATTTTCGTCCCACTGAAAATCCCAACGCTCACATTATTTGAACTATCGGTCTCACCGAGTTGTCCACTTCGTCCCACCGAGATTGCTCAAATGTGTGTAACGGTTGGATTTTGTGTGGAGGCTATTTATACCCTCCACCCCTCTTCATTCATGGAGAGAGCCATCGAAAGAACTACCACTCCTACCTTACATTTACGAGAAGAGAACTACCTACCCTTGTGTTGAGATCAAGTTGCTCCACTCCCACCATATGAAGCTTGATCTCTAGCCTTCCCAAGTTGCTTTCCACTCAATCCTTTCTTCCACCATAGCCAAATCGGTGAGGAGAGTTGAGTGTTGGGGAGATTATCATTTGAAGCACAAGAGCAAGGAGTTCATCATCATCTACAACATCTATTACCTTTTGGAGGGTGGTGCCTCCTAGATTGGTTAGGTGTCGCTTGGGAGCCTCCGTCATCGAGATGTGGAGTTGAACCAAGAAGTTTGTAAGGGCAAGGAGATCGACTACTTCGTGAAGATCTACCCGAGTAAGGCTAGCCCTCCGCCGGCGTGAGCCATGATGGAATAGACAAGGTTGCTTCTTCGTGGACCCTTCGTGGGTGGAGCCCTCCGTGGACTCTCGCAGGCCGCTACCCTCCGTGGGTTGAAGTCTCCATCAACGTGGAAGTACGATAGCGCCACCTATCGGAACCACGAGAAAAATCACCGCGTCTCCAAAATTGCGTTTGCTCTTCTCCACCTCTCTTTACTACATGTGCAATTTACTTTCCGCTGCCTATACTCTAGAATTGCATGTGTAGGGTGATGCTTGACTTGATCATAATTGTGAATCTGCCAAAAACTGTTCTTTGTCAAAAGGCAGAATTTTTATATTGTCAAGTAGTCTAATCACCCCCCCTCTAGACATACTTTCGATCCTAAAGCCTCACCAGGCTGGCTCATGAGGAGGCGGAGAGTTCAAGGTGGGGTACCTCGCGAGGTGCCCATGACGCAAGCCATGACGACCAAGGGCGCCAGTCGGGCGCCAGCCCGCGCAGTGTCCTTCTTTCCTCTTTGGTGCAAAGGGAGCAAGCGCAGGCGAGAGTATCAAGCAAAGGCATCCATTTCAGTGCAACAAGACCAAGACCAGCCCAACGGCAGGAAGGAAGTCATTGTGGATCCCAAGCAGGCGTCACCACCAGAGCCTTTGACAGGCGAGGACCAACTTTAGTCAGGATAAGTGTACCAGATGTTCCCCTTCAAAATGGCCAATTGTTGGCGCCCTTCCCGCTCAATATTTGGGAAGAGGCCCAGGGCCTTTGCCTATAAATAGGACTAGCCACCCACAAGGTAGAGACATGCAGAGATAGAGGCATCTGAACCCTAGCCAAGAAGCCAGTAGAGAAAGCGATTGAACTCCTCCTAGCAGTTCATCGCACCAGCCAAGAACAGACCCTCGCGAGGCTGTTCTTCCTTGTATTGTTCATCACCATCCCAAGAGGAAATCCACCACACCACACACTGGAGTAGGGTATTACACCACAATGGTGGCATGAACCAGTATAAACTCTATATCTCTTGTGTTGTTCCTTTCGTAGTTTAGATCCTAGCGAGGCGGCGAGGAACAGGTAGGTAAAGGGCGAAATCTCCGCGCGCACCCCAGTGTTCCAACCTCAAGGGTCTGCCGGAACCCTAAATCCGACATTTGGCACGCCAGGTAGGGGTGCGCCGGAATTTGTCTTCCGTCGCCCTGTTCTTCTTCGACCATCGCACCCATGTCTGACGCTCGTCGGGCCCGCGCTGAGCCGCCCTCGCTTCCCGTGTCGCCCAGACGGCTCCCATCGACGGGCTCCCTCGTCGTTCCCCGTCACCTGCCGTCAACACCGCCACCGGCCCGGCGGGGAACGAGCAGCAAGCATCATCCCAGCATCCATCCATGAGGCGAGACGGCCGCACCGCTACACCCTCGCTCACCCCAGCTGGTTCTTCGTCCCGCGCGCCCCGCGCGGCCATGGAGGCTCGAGCTGCACTCATCGCAGCAAACGAGCTCCTACGCTACCGTCCCGTCGACGACGTCTATGAAGAATGGCTCGACTGAGTCGCCGAGCTCGTCCGCGCCGCAGGGGGCTCCCCCGCGCCGTCCTTCTCGCTGCACCGCGCCCCGCCCTGCGCGGGCGACGAAGCTCTGGGGGCGCCTCAGCCACCTTCCCCTCAAGAAGGCACCCTGGCCCCAAAGCGCGTGGCCCCTGGGCGGAACCCGCTCCGTCAGGCGCCGGCGCGGCAAGAGCAGAGCTGCCAAGAAGTCCTCGCCATGAAGCTGCCTGAAGCTCCCGCTCCGGCTCGTCGCGACCACGCTCTTGCTCCAGCATGTCAAGACCCCGCGCTGCTCCCAGCTGCAGCGCATGGGGATCCGCAGGACCAAGCTCTTCATCACTCAAGGCCTCCCGTGGCCACGGCGGGCTGCCGCACCTTCACCACCGAGCTGCGCAGCGTCGCGTGGCCCGGCAAGTTCAAGCCAGACTTGGCTCCTCGCTACGACGGTACGGCTGACCCCGCAGAGTTCCTCCAGCTCTACGAGTTGGGCATCAAAGCTGCCAACGGAGACGAGACGGTCATGGCGAACTGGTTTCCCATGGCGCTCGAGGATGGGGCCCGCACTGCTCCTGAACACTGGCTCGAGCACGATCTCCTCTGGGGCGAGATGCGCACCCGCATCATCGCCAACTTCCGTGGTACTCGCGACCGCCACCCGCGATGGCGACATGCGCCGTATCAAGCAGCAACCGTGGAAACCCCGCGGTACATCCAGCGCTTCAACAACGCGCGCGTCAAGATTCCCAAGGTGACCGAGGAGGCCATCATCTCGGCCTTCTCCGACGGTGTGCGCGACGTCAAGATGAAGGAGGAGCTGGCGATGCATGAGGATCTGTGCACTTCCTCGGAGCTGTTCAACTTGGCGACCAAGTGCGCCAGGGCTGAGGAAGGGCGTCTCTCCCTCCTCGAGCTGCCTGCCGCAGACCCAGAAGAGAAGAAACCCAAGTCCAAGGGTGTGAAGCGCAAGGGGGCTGCCGTGCTCGCGGCAGAACCAGACACCAAGCGGGGTAGAGATCAGCCCGAATCTTCCAAGGGCAGCCGGTACTGCGTGTACCACGACCTCCACACCCACAACACCAACGAATGCCAAGACCTCCGAGCCGTGCGAGAAGGAAGGACCGGCCGGCGCCCCGGCCGCAGCGACTAGGGCTACGGTGAGGAGGAGGAAGGAACACAGGACGCTGGGAAGACCGCGACCCTCGCCAAGGGTGGCGCGACCAACCTTGCGAGGACCGCTGGCAGGACCCACCTCGCGAGGGAGGCTAGAGGGATCAGCCTCGCGAGGATCGCCCGCAAGGCAACGCAGGCCTCCCTCCACTGCCGCTGCAGCCAAGGAGAGATGAGGACCGTCATCAGGACGAGGGGGCTGGGGGCTTCCAGAGCCACGTCGCGATCGCTCAGCATCCTAGGCGGAGCTCAAGCCCCACCTCTCAACGCATCTTCAAGCAGTTCGCCCATGGCGTAAATGCAGTCCTCCCAAGCTCGAGGCCACGTGCCCTCTCGGTGGTCGGCGTGCACCATCACGCTCAGCTCGGCGGATCAGCTCAAGTCGCGCCACAGCGAGTCCTCCCAATGCTCGCTCCACAATCATCAAGAACGCATGCTAGTCACCAGGACCCTCATCGATGGCGGGGTAGGGCTCAACGTCCTGTCCGTGGAAACATTCAACAATCTCCAGGTGCCCTACAATCAGCTTCAGCCAACCAAGCCTTTCTCCGGAGTCACCGACGACTCCACGGTCCCGATTGGGCAGGTCCGCCTCCCTGTCACCTTCGGGCACGCGACAACTACCGCACCGAGCTCATTGACTTCGACGTCGCCCACATTCGCCTGCCATACAACGCCATCCTCGGGTACCCAGCGCTGGCCAAGTTCAAGGCCGTAACCCACCACGGCTACAACGTCCTCAAGATGCCAGGAAGTGGCAGAGTCATCATGGTGCCCTGCGAAGAGAAAGACGCGGTGTGCTCCCTGGAACGAGCCTTTCAGGCTGCGTCACTGGAAGACCCGGATCGTGGAAGCAGGAGGCTTCCCGAGACCGCCCCCAAGAAGAAGAAGACATCGTCCGGCCCGGCCCCTCAGGGCTCGCACCTACCTAGGGGAACCTCCTTCCATCGCATAGGAAAGCGCGCCCGGCGTCCTCCTCAGGCATGGATCAGGGGCTCTCCCCTGGAGGGCCGCCGACCTCGCCAAGGTCACGAGGGAGGCGCTTGGGCACCACTTGGAGGCGTGTTTCGAAGCACGTTTCCCTCAAGAAGGAGCAAGGCAAGGAGGGTCAAACCCTCAGGAGTTCATCAGCAAGGCCATTCAGGAGCTACAGGAGTCAAGAGTCATGAGAGGCAGCCGCCGCTTACCAGCTGTGGCCCCCCATCCAGGCGAGGATGGTGGGCTGCGTGTCTGCATCGACATACCAGGGCTCAACCAAGCCGCCTCTCAGGAGCGCCTTTGGCCCTCGCAAGTGGGGCACTGCGAAGGTCCACCCCACAGCTACGTTCGCATGCCTTATGGCTTGCCGAACGTGGCTGCCACGTACCAGCGCCTCATGAGGGGCATCCTGGAGGCTCAAGAGGTCAGGCGCTCTGCAGCCCTGGCGGAGATGAAGATGGTCCGCGAGGAGCCACCAGCGCCTCAGGAGCCTCCCGAGGCCCCAGGGCCTGGGGCCTCGTGAGGATCGGCTCCCGCAGCCCACCGCGTCCGCTACACCAACACCCTTTCGTCGTCAACACTATCAGGTGACATCTTTCAAGTTTCGTTTCCAGCTGGGAGCGCCCTCAGGGCTGCATTATTCCCAGGCCGCGTGGGTCCGTCCCTGCGACGTGTATCCCTTTTGCTCGTGTGTTTTTAGCTTACTTTGTTGGGGGCGCCCCTTGGGCTGCATCATCCCCAAGTCGCTCGGGTCAGACCCAGCGGCGTGTACCCCTTTTGCATTTATCTTCGGGCCATGCATTCGACCCATCATGCTTGTTATTTGGTGCCTGTTCGTGGCACCTTTTCTTCCTTGATGTCGCTCGGCCATGCATTAAAGGGGGTGGTACCGAGCATCGCGACTCGTGGCTCCTACCGCTCTCCAGCCCTCACCCTCCGCCTTGTCCACGGCATCGCGACCGGCATACCAAAGCAACGGCTGAGACCAGCTCGAGGGCCGAGACCCGAGGACGTAGAGCTCCGACATCTAACCAAGCTTGCACGTTAAAGGGGGGGGTACCTGAGCATCGCGGCTCAGGGCTCCTACCGGCTCTCCAGCCCTCACCCTCTAGCCTTGTCCACGGCATCGCGACCTGGCATACCAGCGACGGCTGAGACCAGCTCGAGGGCCGGACCCGAGGACGTAGAGCTCCAACATCTAACCAAGCTTGCGCGTTAAAGGGGGGTACCTGAGCATCGCGACTCGGGGCTCCTACCGGCTCTCCAGCCCTCATCCTCTGGCCTTGTCCATGGCATCACGACCTGGCATACCAGCGACGGCTGAGACCAGCTCGAGGGCTGGGACCCGAGGACGTAGAGCTTCGGCATCTAGCCAAATTTGCTGGAACACACCCCAAGATAAGGCCCAGTGCCAGGCGCAACCCGCCTTGAGGTAGGGCCCTGTGAGTCCTGCGCTGGCTCACGGGTGCCCAGATACACCTCGTCAGGCCCTACCGTGCCAGCCACGTGTCAGGGCGGGGCTGTACACGCCCCGGGGGCTCCTCCCGGAGGGGAGCCCCCTCTCACGCACCAGTGGAAGCACCATGCTCCGCGCTGGCTGACGACACTGCCGAGGAGCGGCTATGACCGTACACATACGGAAGCGCTATGCTCCGTGCTGGTGATGAACAACTGAGGGTGGCCCCCGGGCCGCATCAACCTCAGGGAGCCCAGAGCTCAGTGTCTAGCCTCATCGCAACGCCTCCCCTCGGGAGTGCCGCACGAGGGGGCTAGGCACGGGGGCTGCGCCGGGGTCACGCCCAGATGCACGCCACCCAGCCAGGCCCCCCGGGCCTGGTTCGTCGCACGTCCCTCCCCGAGTGGAGCCAAGGTATGAAGGCCGTTTGAGCGTCAAGGGGGACTCCTGAGCATCGCGACTCAGGAGCCTAACTGGTCACGTAGCCCCTCACTCCTTAGTTCCGAAAGGCTAACGGCGGTTGAGGTATGCGCGGGGCCGGGCTCTGCAGACGTAGAACGGTAGATCCACCCGCATCTCACCTCCCTAAGGAGTCACCCCCATATTTCACCTCCCTACTTGCTGTTCGAGCGCCAAGGTGGACTCCTGAGCATCGCAACTCACGAGCCTAACTTGTCACGTAGCCCCTCACTCATTGGTCCCGTCCTGGTTTCCGGTCGGGGCTAACGGCGGCTAAGGTATGCGCGGGGCCAGGCTCTGCCGGCGTAGAACATAAGCAAGTAGGAAGGAATAGCGCAAATTTCAAGGAATTCAAAAGCAAATATTACAGTCCATACTGTTATCACAACACCAAATGCAAGTTTTAACACCTCCCCGAGGCATGGTACATGCGCAGGAACTAAAAGCAGGACGGGAGCCACGATGGAGTCACTTGCCAGCGGTGGAGCTGCGCGGAGTGGGTTCGCCTTGTGGAGCTGCAGGGCCGGCAGCGCCCCGCTTCGGCTTGGTGCTGAAGGCCCAGAACTTCCCCAGCAGAGCCTCCGCGCGACCCTTCACGGCCTCAAGCCGGCAGCAGCTGCAAGCTCGCTCATTGGCTCCAAAGAAATTGTCGAGGTCGACGTTGGGGTCGCGAAGATAGATGTGGGTAAGGACCCGCGTCAGCGCTGCAGAAGACAAGACACGCGCCTCGGCCTCAGCCGTAGGGCCAAGGCCAAGGGTGACATCTTCAAGAGTATGAACCAGGAAGGGAAGAAGCTTGGTGGGGCCATCCTCGTCACTGGCCAGCGGGCTCTCCAGGCCGCTGTCGTAAAGCGTCTTCAGCGAGGTGCGAGCCTTCTCCTCCATCTCCGCGAAGGCCACGCGATCCTCGGCAAGAACCCGTGCCTTGGCGTCCAGCTCGACCTTCCTCGCCTCCAACTCTTGCTCCAGCATGCCTAGGCGGTCACGACGCTTCTTGAGCTTGGCGTCCCGGTCCTTGATGGCCGCCTCGCAAGCCTTCATGCTTTCCTCCTGCTCTTGGCGAAGGCGGGTCTCCTCGGCGAGCTGGTCCTGCAGGCCCTGCAGCTTGCTCTCCAGCGCCTTACAGTGAGCTCGGATATTAGCCACCTCCCCCAAAGCAGCGTCGCGAGCAGCCTTCGCCCCAAGGACGGCCTGTTTCTCCTTGTCGCAAGCCGTCGAGGCCTGGACCAGCGCCACCCGAATCGAAGCGTCGGAGCGAATCCAGCTAGAAGCTAGCTCCAGGTGCCCGGCCAGTAAACGAGGGTCGGCGCCCAGAAGATCCTACCGCAGACGGTCCAGTTCGGCAGCAGCACGATCCAGAACAGCAGGAGGAGTTGGGGAAACAACAGTCGATGGAGTAGGAGGAGAAGACGAGAGCGTGACCACAGTATCCTGAGGTGGAGCCTGTTGCGCCCCAACGGCTGTGGTGGCGGCATCAGGCAAGGGCCCCTCAGGAGTCGCTTGGGCCATGGGGGCTGAGCTCGCCCCAGCTGGCTCAGCCAGGCCTCGCGAGGACGCCCGGGCAGGAGAGGCTCGTGCGTCACGGTCATCTTCTTTCGCGGGCAGAGGCGCTGCCCCGGAGGAAACCTCAGGATCTCCCTTCGATTTCTTTGCCGCAGGAGCCAGCCTAGCCGGGAGATACGAACGTCAAGCCTCAGCAACGGAACAAGAAATGGGACAGGAATCAAGCACTTACAGGTCGTCGCTCGTGAGCTCGAGCAGCCTCCAGCCGTACTTGAAGCCCGAGAGCCGGCTGCAAGGATCAGCCTCAAGGAGCTCGGGAGCAGGAGGCACCTCTGCGGATCGCCTCGGGGCCGGGGCAGACCCGCGGGGGATCAGCCCAGTCCTGTCCTTCTTCGGGATCAGGGGTAGGCTCCTGCCGCCCTGCTCGTCATCATCCTCGTCGTCATCACTCAGAGAGAGGTGGAGAGCGCGGGACCTACGCTGAAGGGGGGAGCCCTCGACTCTCCGTCAGTCACCTCGGAGTTAGGCCCTTTTTCCCGCTCCCCTTCTTCCTTCTCTTTGCTGGAGTCACCGGAGGACACGTCCACCGGGTCCTCGGGAGCCTCCGCGGGCACAGGCCCGTCCCCGTTGAAGACAGGCGTGGATGCCACCACCCGCTCCTAGTCCTCGCGGAGGAACAGGGGCGTAGGAGCGCCCTCCAACCTCACCACGTCGCCCCCGACCAAAGACTGGAGGACCGTAGCCAGATCCTCATCGGCCAAGACCACAGGGCTCGGATGGGGCCTCCACATCAGAAGTGGGTACTGATGAAGCGGAGCCAGCTGGTGCTCCAGGAACTCCCTCAGCAGCAATGCGCCAGTCAGCTTTGCCGCCGCCATGCTGGCCGGCCTCAGATCCGCATCCATCTTCTCCAACACCAGCCTCATGCGGGGATCCACAAGCTCCACTCGAGACCAGTCGTCGTATCTCGAGGGGTGCCTTGTGGGCAAGACTAGCCGAGGGTGGATGCGCCCGACATCTACCAAGACCCACTTGCTCCTGAAGCCCTCAATCCTTTTCCCGGGGTTCGAAATGGCAATGGAGCTACCGTACACGATGAAGCTCGCGCACGTAGAGACGGGACCACGAGAGGTCCGGAGGGAGTAGTAGTGGCGCAGCAAGGCCACTAAGGGCTTCACCTCTACGAGAGCCTCGCAATAGTAGGCGAAGATTGCCAGAAGAAGGACAGAGTTAGGGTGGAGACGTAGAGCTTGAAGCTTGTAATGGCAGAGGACAGAGAAGAAGAACTCGGAAAAGGGAGGCACCAAACCGGCAACAATTGCGCTCACAAAGAGCAGATAGAAGGTGCTCCCTTGGCCCTCAGGGAGGGCAGAGCCAGCCTTGAACACCTTCACCCCGTCGATGCCCTACGCCGCCGCCGTCTGGCGCACCCGGGCAAGGCTCGCCTCCAACACATTTGGGGAGTCCAAGGCGGACGAATACCAAGCTCCGGCCGGGGCCTGGCGAGGCGCCATGTCTAGCTAGGGTGCGCGGGCGGAGTAGATTTGAAGATTTCGGAGGCAGGAAGGAGAGGCGCAAGAAAGGGGATCTGAGCAGTAACCGGAGAAAGCAAAGGAGGCAAAGACAGATGCCGCTCCTTTATCAACTCGCGTGGTTGCTGAGGCGCCCACGTCCAATCAACCGCCACGCGGCGCCCAAGGCCGCAGGCTATTAGGGCCCGCGGTGCTTCGCACTTGCCCTTTCGTCTCTCCGCTCGGCCAAGTCCGGGCGCGCCTTGGGCCCGGGGGCTACTGTCGGTGTTCAGGAACAGGGGTCCCAGACTTGCTCGCCATGCCCATGGCGTGGCTCAAAGGGGGGCCCAGCACGGCCCATCTCCATCAACACAAGCTCAAGACCCTCGCGAGGGGCCAAGCCTCGTGGGGCGGACGACAAGGAGCTTCCTCAGGCACGGCCTCACCAGGCTGGCTCACGAGGAGGCGGAGAGTTTAGGGCGGGGTACCTCACGAGGTGCCCATGACGCAAGCCATGACGACCAAGGGCGCCAGTCGGGCGCCAGCCCGCGCAGTGTCCTCCTTTCCTCTTTGGTGCAAAGGGAGCAAGCGCAGGCGAGAGTATCAAGCAAAGGCATCCATTTCGGTGCAACAAGACCAAGACCAGCCCAACGGAAGGAAGGAAGTCATTGTGGAGCCCAAGCAGGCGTCACCACCAGAGCCTTTGACAGGCGAGGACCAACTTTAGTCAGGATAAGTGTACCAGATGTTCCCCTTCAAAATGGCCAATTGTTTGCGCCCTTCCCGCTCAATATTTGGGAAGAGGCCTAGGGCCTTTGCCTATAAATAGGACTAGCCACCCACAAGGTAGAGACACGCAAAGATAGAGGCATCTGAACCCTAGCCAAGAAGCCAGTAGAGAAAGCGACTGAACTCCTCCTAGCAGTTCATCGCACCAACCAAGAACAGACGCTCGCGAGGCTGTTCTTCCTTGTATTGTTCATCACCAGCCCAAGAGGCAATCCACCACACCACACACTGGAGCAAGGTATTACACCACAATGGTGGCCTGAGCCAGTATAAACTCTGTGTCTCTTGTGTTGTTCCTTTCGTAGTTTAGATCCTAGCGAGGCGGCGAGGAACAGGTAGGTAGAGGGCGAAATCTCCCCGCGCACCCCAGTGTTCGAACCTCAAGGGTCTGCCGGAACCCTAAATCCGACAGGATTTGTCACTCCGATTGTCGGAGAGGTATCTCTGGGCCCACTCTGTAGTGCACATCACTATAAGCCTTGCAAGCAATGTGAGTAATGAGTTAGTTGCGGGATGATGCATTACGGAACGAGTAAAGAGACTTGCCGGTAACGAGATTGAACTAGGTATTGAGATACCGACGATCGAATCTCGGGCAAGTAACATGCCGATGACAAAGGGAACAACGTATGTTGTTATGCGGTTTGACCGATAAAGATCTTCGTAGAATATGTGGGAGCCAATATGAGCATCCAGGTTCCGGTATTGGTTATTGACTGGAGACGTGTCTCGGTCATGTCTACATAGTTCTCGAACCCGTAGGGTCTGCACGCTTAAGGTTTCCATGACAGTTTTATTATGAGTTTATGAGTTTTGATGTACCGAAGGAGTTCGGAGTCCTGGATGAGATCGAAGACATGACGAGGAGTCTCGAAATGGTCGAGACATAAAGATCGATATATTGGACGAATATATTCGGACTTCGGAAAGGTTCCGAGTGATTCGGGTATTTTTTGGAGTACCGGAAAGTTACGGGAATTCGTCGGGAGAAGTTTTGGTCCTTATTGGGCCATACGGGAAAGAGAGAGGGGCTGCCTAGGGCAGGCCGTGCGCCCCCCAAAGGCCTAGTCCGAATTGGACTAGGGGGAGGGGCTGCACCCCCTCCTTCCTTCCCTTCTCTCTTCCCTTTCCTTCTCTCCTACTCCTACTACATGGAAGGGCTCCTAGTTCTACTAGGAAAGGGGGAATCCTACTCCCAGTGGGAGTTGGACTCCCCTAGGGTGCGCCATAGAGAGGGCCGGCCCTCCCCTCCTCCACTCCTTTATATACGAGGGCAGGGGCACCCCATAGACACACAAGTTGATCTTCGTGATCGTTCCTTAGCCGTGTGCGGTGCCCCCCTCCATCATATTCCACCTCGGTCATATTGTTGAGGTGCTTAGGCGAAGCCCTGCATCGGTAGAACATCATCATCATCACCATGCCGTCGTGCTGACGAAACTCATCCTCGACACCCTGCTGGATCGGAGTCCGGGGATCGTCATCAAGCTGAACGTGTGCAGAACTCGGAGGTGCCGTACGTTCGGTACTTGGATCGGTCGGATCGTTTAAGACGTACGACTACATCAACCACGTTGTCATAACACTTCCGCTTACGATCTACGAGGGTACGTGGACAACACTCTCCCCTCTCGTTTCTATGCATCACCATGATCTTGCGTGTGCGTAGGAAATTTTTTGAAATTACTATGTTCCCCAACAGTGGCATCCGAGCCAGGTTTTATGCATAGATGTTATATGCACGAGTAGAACACAAGTGAGTTGTGGGCGATACAAGTCATACTGCTTACTAGCATGTCATACTTTGGTTCAGCGGTATTGTGAGATGAAGTGGCCTGGACCGACATTACGAGTACGCTTACGCGAGACTGGTTTCACCGTTACGAGCACTCGTGCTTAAAGGTGACTGGTGGGTGTCTGTCTCTCTCACTTTAGTTGAACCAAGTGTGGCTACGCCCGGTCCTTGCGAAGGTTAAAACAGCACTAACTTGATGAACTATCGTTGTGGTTTTGATGCGTAGGTAAGAACGGTTCTTGCTCAGCCAGTAGCAGCCACGTAAAATTTACAACAACAAAGTAGAGGACGTCTAACTTGTTTTTGCAGGGCATGTTGTGATGTGATATGGTCAAGATGTGATGCTATATTTTATTGTATGAGATCATCATGTTTTTTAACCGAAGTTATCGGCAACTGGCAGGAGCCATATGGTTGTCGCTTTATTGTATGAAATGCAAACGCCCTGTAATTGCTTTACTTTATCACTAAGTGGTAGCGATAGTCGTAGAAGCAATAGATGGCATAACGACAACGATTCTATGATGGAGATCAAGGTGTCGCGCCGGTGACGATGGTGATCATGACGGTGCTTCAGAGATGGAGATCACAAGCACAAGATGATGATGGCCATATCATATCACTTATATTGATTGCATGTGATGTTCATCCTTTATGCATCTTATTTTGCTTTGGTTGACGGTAGCATTTTAAGATGATCTCTCACTAATTATCAAGAAGTGTTCTCCCTGAGTATGCACCGTTGTGAAAGTTCTTCGTGCTGAGACACCACGTGATGATTGGGTGTGATAGGCTCTACGTTCAAATACAACGGGTGCAAAACAGTTGCACATGCGGAATACTCAGGTTAAACTTGACGAGCCTAGCATATACAGATATGGCCTCGGAACACGGAGATTGAAAGGTCGAACGTGAATCATATAGTAGATATGATCAACATAGTGATGTTCACCATTGAAAACTACTCCATCTCACGTGATGATCAAACATGGTTTAGTTGATTTGGATCACGTGATCACTTAGATGACTAGAGAGATGTCTGTCTTAGTGGGAGTTCTTAAGTAATATGATTAATTGAACTTAAATTTATCATGAACTTAGTCCTGGTAGTATTTTGCATATTATGTTGTAGATCAATAGCTCGCGTTGTTGCTTTCATATGTTTATTTTGATATGTTCCTAGAGAAAATTGTGTTGAAAGATGTTAGTAGAAAAGATGCGGATTGGATCCGTGATCTGAGGTTTATCCTCATTGCTGCACAGAAGAATTATGTCCTTGATGCACCGCTAGGTGACAGACCTATTGCAGGAGCAAACGTAGACATTATGAACGTTTGGCTAGCTCAATATGATGACTACTTGATAGTTTAGTGCACCATGCTTAACGGCTTAGAATCGGGACTTCAAAGACGTTTTGAACGTCATGGACCATATGAGATGTTCCAGGAGTTGAAGTTAATATTTCCAGCAAATACCCGAGTTGAGAGAAATGAAGTCTCCAACAAGTTCTACAGCTAAAAGATGGAGGAGGATCGCTCAGCTAGTGAGCATGTGCTCAGATTGTCTGGGTACTTCAACGCTTGAATCAAGTGGGAGTTAATCTTCCAGATAAGATAGTGATTGATAGAATTCTCTAGTCACCATCACTAAGTTACTAGAACTTCGTGATGAACTATAGTATGCAAGGGATGACGAAAACGATTCCCGAGCTCTTTGTGATGTTGAAATCGACGAAGGTAGAAATCAAGAAAGAACATCAAGTGTTGATGATTGACAACACCACTAGTTTCAAGAAAAGGGCAAAGGGAAAGAAAGGGAAACTTCAAGTAGAATGGCAAACAAGTTGTCACTCCCGTGAAGAAGCCCAAAGCTGGACCAAGGCCTGAAACTGAGTGCTTACACTGCAAAGGAAATGGCCACTCGAAGCGGAAATGCCCTGAATATTTGGTGGATAAGAAGGATGGCAAAGTGAACAAGGGTATATTTGATATACAGGTTATTGATGTGTGCCTTACTAGTGTTTATAGTAGCCCCTAAGCATTTGATACTTGTTTGATTGCTAAGATTAGTAACTTGAAACAGGAGTTACATAATAAACAGAGACTAGTTGAGGGGAAGTGACGACGAGTGTTGGAAATAGTTCCAAGATTGATATGATCATCATCACACACTCCCTATATTTTCGAGATTAGTGTTAAAACTAAATAAATGTTATTTAGCGTTTGCGTTGAGCATGAATATGATTTGATCGTGTTTATTGCGATATGGTTATTCATTTGAAGTTAAAGAATAATTGTTATTCTGTTTACAAGAATAAGACCTTCGATGGTTATACACCTAATGAAAATAGTTTGTTGGATGTCGATCGTAGTGATACACATATTCATAATATTGATGCCAAAAGATGCAAATTTAATAATGATAGTGCAACTTATTTGTGGCACTGCCGTTTGGGTCATATCGGTGTAAAGCGCATGAAGAAACTCCATAAAGATGGATTTTCGGAATCACTTGGTTATGAATCATTTGATGCTTGCGAATCGTGCCTTTTGGGCAAGATGACTAAAACTCCGTTCTCCGGAACAATGGAACAAGCTACTGACTTATTGGAAATAATACATACCGATGTATGCGATCCAATGAGTGTTGATGCTCGTGGCAAGTATCGTTATTTTCTGACCTTCACAAAATGATTTGAGCAGATATGGGTATATCTACTTGATGAAACATAAGTCTGAAATAATTGAAAGGTTCAAAGAATTTCAGAGTGAAGTGGAAAAATCATCGTAACAAGAAAATAAAGTTTCTGCGATCTGATCGCGGAGACGAATATTTGAGTTACGAGTTTGGTCTTCAATTAAAACAATGTGGAGTAGTTTCACAGCTCACGCCACCTGGAACACCACAACATTATGGTGTGTCCGAACGTTGTAACCGCACTTTATTGGATATGGTGCGATCTATGATGTCTCTTATTGATTTACCATTATCGTTTTGGGGTTATCCAATAGAGACAACTGCATTCACGTTAAAAGGGCACCATCTAAATCCGTTGAGACGACACCATATGAACTGTGGTTTAGCAAGAAACCCAAGTTGTCATTTCTTAAAGTTTGGGGCTACTATGCTTATGTGAAAAAGTTTCATCCTGATAAGCTCAAACCCAAATCGGAGAAGTGCGTCTTCATAGAATACCCAAAGGAAACTGTTGGGTACACCTTCTATCATAGATCCGAAGGCAAGATATTCGTTGCTAAAAATGGACCCTTTCTAGAGAAGGAGTTTCTCTCGAAAGAAGTGAGTGGGAGGAAAGTAGAACTTGATGAGGTAACTGTTGTCGGTGTTCTGGGAACGGGGGTCCCCAGACTTGCCTGCATGCGGCCTGCGGCACGGCTCAAAGGAGGCCCAGCACAACCCATCTTCATCAACACAGGCTCAAGACCCTCGCGAGGGGCCAAGCCTCGCGGGGCGGACGACAAGGAGCTTCCTCAGGCACGGCCTCGTCAGGCTGGCTCATGAGGAGGCGGAGAGTTCAAGGCAGGGTACCTCGCGAGGTGCCCATGACGCAAGCCATGACGACCAAGGCCGCCATCGGGCGCCAGCTCACGCAGTGTACTCCTTTCCTCTTTGGCGCAAAGGGAGCAAGCACAGGTGAGAGCATCAAGCAAAGGCGTCCATTTCGGTGCAACAAGACCAAGACCAGCCCAACGGCCGGAAGGAAGTCATTGTGGAGCCCAAGCCGGTGTCATCACCAGAGCCTTTGACAGGCAAGGACCAACTTTAGTCAGGATAAGTGTACCCGTTGTTCCCCTTCAAAATGGCCAATTGTTGGCGCCCTTCCCGCTCAATATTTGGGAAGAGGCCCAGGGCCTTTGCCTATAAATAGGACTAGCCACCCGCAAGGATTGAAAGACACAGAAAGAGAGAGATAGGCGACTGAACTCCCCCTAGCAGTTCATCGCGCCAGCCAAGAACAGACCCTCGCGAGGCTGTTCTCCCTTTGTATTGTTCATCATCAAGCCCAAGAGGCAATCCACCATACCACACATTGGAGTAGGGTATTACACCACAATAGTGGCCTGAACCAGTATAAATCTTGTGTCTCTTGTGTTGTTCAGTTTGGTAGTTTAGATCTTAGCGAGTCGGCGAGGAGCGAGCCGGTAGAAGGTTGAATCTCCGCGCGCACCCCAGTGTTCAAACCTCAAGGGTCTGCCGGAACCCGAAATCCGACATTTGGCGCGCCAGGTAGGGGTGCGCCGGAATTTGCCTTCCGCCGTCCCGTTCTTCTCCGACCATCGCACCCATGCCTGACGTTCGTCGGGCTTGCGCTGGGCGCCGAGACGCCCTCGCTTCCCATGTCCTCCAGACGGCCCCCGTCGTCGGGCGTCCTCGTCGTTCCCCATCGCCTGCTGTCAACACCGCCAACGGCCCGGCGGGGAACGGGCCGCAGGCATCGTCCCTGCGCTTCCCAGTGACCTCTAGGGAGGAGCCGCGCAGCTTCTTCCTCACCCACCTCGTCGAGCCGGCTCCTTCGGTCGTCGCGGCCCTCCTGGGCGGCTCGCAGGCGCCGCCCTCCAGCCGCCATGTCAAGCCATTCGTCTGCCGGGTCGGCGCCGCCTCCACGCAGCAGGGGGCTCCCTCGGGCCGGACAGAGCCGTTGGCCGGGCTGACCTTCGGCTCTGAGGACCACCTCACCAACTCGGCCTGCTTGGGTGCGCTCCCCATGCTGTGCACACCCACCATCTGCCAGGTGGCCGTCACCAGGACCCTCATCGACGGGGGAGCGGGCCTCAACGTGCTCTTAGTTGACGCCTTCAACCTCCTCTGCATACCTTGGGAGCGGTTGTCGTGGTTCTAAGTCTGACAGTAGAGTGGGGGTAGGTATGGAAAGGCAAGGTCCTAGCTATGGAGCAGTTGTAAACACCAAGGATGTACGAGTTCAGGCCCTTCTCGGAGGAATTAACAACCCTACGTCTCGGAGCCCGGAGGCGGTCGAGTGGATTATGTGTGTATGGATTACAGGGGTGCGAACCCTTTACACTGAGGAGGGGGTGGCTTATATAGTGTCCGCCAGACCCCTCTGGCCCTCAGTAATGCAGGGTTTAAAGTACATTAAGTCTAGGCGTTACTGGTAACGCCTCACATAAAGTGTCCTATATGCCATAAAGACTACTTAATTACAGACCGTTACGATGCAGAGTGGTTCTTGATCTTCTGGTGGTCGAGTGAGTCTTCATGGTCGAGTCCTTCGAGTCCGTCGAGTGAAGTCTCTCTCGGTCGACTGGGAGGTAGTTTCTTCTGAAGGTATCCTGGGGTAGGGTACTTTGATCAGGTCTATGACCCTACCCTAGGTACATGACTTCATCATTAGCCCCCGAATGGATCGAGGTTTGTGTGAGGAAGGAGTTGACAATATTTCCGACCTGCTTTTGTGTTCTGACATGTATCATCTTGGACCAATAATCTCTTTGTGGATATCAACAACTTTTCTTTCAGTCGCCTTCAGCCATTCTTTTCTTACGTCGAGTGAACTTTTGAACTTATCAATCTCCGAGCGACGGATCGCAGGAAATCTCTCGTCTAATAGATCAATCTGCCATTCGCGGATTTTGTGGGATCCGAATTTTGGGGAAGCGCGTGAAGCGGGGCGGACCGCGGCGCTCGGATGGGAAAGGGCATAGACGCCTCGATTCCCGCGCCACCTTTTTTGCCACGTATCGCGTACGCGCGACTGTTTCGGGATGTGATTGGATCGCTTGGGCCCACCTGTCATCCACTCAGAAGTGTTCTTATAAAGGCGCCCGGCGAGGGTTTTTGAACAGTATCTCTCCATTCTCCCTCCTGTCCTCTCCGCCTCCGCCCACTGCGCCCGCTCTCGCCTCCGCCCAACCACTCCTCACGCATCTCGTCAGCAACAATGGTGAAGGAGAAGACGGCGGCTCTGGAGCGCGCGAAGAAGGCGACGGCGAAGGGGAAGGCGAAAGGGAGAGCGACCAGTCGGGGCGGATCTTCATCAAGATCCCATCTGTCGCCCGGCTGGGTCCAACGAGATTGGATCCGGTCGACCATCACCGAGAAGGATCTCACAGAGATGGCAAACGAGGGTTTGATCCCTCACGGGGCAGCGAGGCTCCCGGGGGACGAGTGGCAACCACAACCGGAAGAGGGTGAGTGTGTTCTTCTAGCTACCCACGTCGACCGTGGGTTCTCTCTACCTCCGAGTGTCTTCTTTCGTGGTTTCTTGAACTTCTTTGGGGCACAACTCCACCACTTCAACCCAAATTCCATCGCCTATCTTGCTGCCTTTGTGTCCATGTGTGAGAACTTCCTAGGCTGCCGACCGCACTGGGGTCTGTTCAAACACATATTCACTTGTCGTTCTCAGATAGTGAAAAAGGCGAGTCTGGATGACGATAGAACTAAGATTATCCAGATGTGCGGGGGTCTTGGGATCCAGAAGAGAAACAAGAGTACTTTTCCTGCCATGACCCTTCCTGAGTCGGTCAGAGGATGGCGATCGACTTGGTTCTCTTGCCAAAGTGAGTCGGCCTTGGGCGGTCAGTGGTCTCCCTCCATTTACCATGGACCGAGCAAACAAGCCCTCTTCTCTGAAGGTGCTCCCGGAGGAGAAAGCCCAAGTGAAGATGTTGATGGAGCGCGTAGTCCAATTAGTTCGGGAAGGAGTGACGGGTATGGACCTTCTGGAGGTCTTCCTTAGGCGGCGCATCTAGCCACTTCAGTACCGAGGCCATTGTATGTGGCTGTACTGTGGAACCAAAGATGAGACTCAGGTCCATCCAGAAGCAGTCGACGACGCCACGCTGGAGAGGTGGATGGCCGCGGTCACGGGGAACAAAGACAACCCTCGAGGAGCCAGAAGGATTCCGCCACTCGACCATTCCAGCATTCCATACAAGGTATGCCCACTTTATTTCCAGTTGTAATCATGCAATCCTTATTCCGCTTTTGCTGTAAATTGGTCGATTGATCTTTATTTTGCTGTCTGTCAGGCCCTCACCGAACTATACTCGATGCCCAATGGAGCCCAGACGCCGACTGAAGAGGGAGAAGGTAGTGGGGGCGAAAGCCAGGAGGACTGGGATTCAGACGCTGCTGATGATTATGATGATGACGACTCTGATGGGGAGGAAGAAGAGGAGGAGGAGGAGGAAGTTGCACCGCCTCGCTCGGAGAGGCGATCAAAGCTTGTCCATGACCCTATGACTGAGCGTGGCAAGGGGGTCGCGGCTGTTGTACAGTCAACCAAGCGCCCTCGGACCACTTCTCCGGCGCCGACCGAGAAGGCTCCAAAGCAATCTAGGATGGTACCGTCGAAGCCAGCCAAGGTCCTGCCGAAGATGAAGGTGTCGATCCCCACCATATCAGGGTAAAAATATTGTTTGCGTCTTCTTGCTCTTTATGAGTTTATCTTTGGTCGACTCAAAAATCAACCGACTGACTTTTGGAATCGCAGTGCTGCTACTTCTGACACCTCAGCTAAGGCTGATGATCATGAGATGGAAGATGCTGCCACTTCAAAACCTGGTATGACTCGTAATTCCGTCTTTTAGTCAATTGGCTCTTAGTCTATAATTCTGATTCTTTTCTGCAGCTCCATCCAATGTCGTTATCACCCTTCCTGATGACGACGACGACGATGAGGAGCCGCTGAAGCATAGGAGAAGCAGGAAAGCGTCTGCTGGGAGGATGACTCAGGACGTGCCAGCACCCGAGACGTTGGTTGCGGAGGGGGAGAACGCCACTCGACACACCGTATCTTTCGCGGTGCCGTTGACGAGTGCTCAACCCGCGTCATCGAGTGCCGCACAACCTTCACTCTTCTCGACCCACTACGTCCCAGAGGACCAAGCGATCTTTGCAAAAAAGCGTCGCCAGGTGAGTCATGATGGAGCAGGTGAAGGCCATCCGGGAGGCTAGTCAGGCAGCCTATGACGCCAGTTCAGCTCTTCAAAGCAACGTTCAGGTCAGTCAGTCATTGCCTATTCTGTTAGGATATGATCTCTGAAAAATTCTTCTTTCCGAAATCCGTAGTAGTCCTACACCCACTGGGTGTGTTGATTAAAATCCCGGTTTTAGTGGGGGCACGCTGAGTGCACCCACTGGGTGTAGTCCCCAAGGCTATGGTGGACTACTGGCAGTCGACCATAGGCTTTATAAGTTAAGTTCTTCCTTCATTCGACTAGGTCGAATGGATTTCTCAAACCGGTGGGGGCATGCTGAGTGCACCCACTGGGTGTAGTTTTTTTTGGTCGACTGGTCGACTCTATCTTGATAGAACTAGTGGGGGCACGCTGAGTGCACCCACTGGGTGTAGTCCCCGAGACTATGGTCGAATGTTTGTATTCGGCTGTAGTCTTAGAAATGTATGATTTTTCCTCAGTCACTCGGAAGTGAATTATCTTTGATATTTTGTCGATTGGTTCTTCGTAGAAATCCTGCGACCTGGCGGCTCGTTACACAGAGCTGGAGAACAAACATATCCAACTTGAGCTTGATCTAAAGCTGGTCCAGGAGAACTTGGCAAAGGCAAAGGAGGAGAGCAAAGGTACGTTTGGTGAGGACTCGACGACTGCTTTTGCCCCTCGTTTGTTTCAAAGTCTGATTTTGCTGTAACTTTGCAGGCAAAGTGAAGGAGGCCCAGAAGAAGAAAGACCTTGAGCTAGCTGAGATGCAGAAGATAGCCTTAGAGAAGACCAAGCTCGCAGACGAGAAGTTGGCTTCGGTCACCAAGCTTGAAGAAGAAAAAACCAATCTGAAAGCTGCTCTTGATATTGCCAACAAAGAAGTGAGTCGACTGAAAAGCGACAAGATTGCCTTGAATGACAAAGCCAGTGAGCTGGTTGGGAAGAAGAAAGATCTGGAGGCTTATCTGGGCAGACTCGCCAAGAAGCTGTTCCTCATGCTCGAAGGTAAATCTTTGCACCAAGCAAGTATTTTTACAGTGTTCTTTCCATTCGACTGTTGTCTTGACTCGGTGGTTGTGCTTGCAGAATTTTGCCAAAACTTTGAAGAGGAGACTGGTCGACTGGAACCAAACCTGGACCCCATCCACTCTCCGGTGAATGATGAAGTCGCCATGAACGTGTTCAGGCTCGAGTCTCGTGTTGCTGCTGTCACTGATTATCTTGCAAGGCTGAAGGTCGCCACTTCCCGTATCGACTCTACGCTCTGGCCCAAGGAGACGCTCCAAAATGACCTCGAGTCTCTGATGACTCGACTAAACATAGTCCCTGGCCGAGTGCAAGAGTGGAAGAAGTCTTCTGCCAGGTGCGGCGCAGACGTCGCTCTATGTCTGGCCCGAGTCCATTGCAAGGATGCACGAGAGGACAAGCTGGCGGCTCTTCGGGTGGCTAACACCAAGAAACACGACTTCCGGTCCTTCATGGAGACCTTCATCGCCGCTGCCACTCGGATCGCTGACGATATCGACCTCGACGAATTTGTCGCACCTTCCAGCCCTCCACAGGAGGGGTAAAAAACTTCTTGAGCTCGACACTTTAAATTTGCCTCGGTATGCCGAGTGATTGTGTAACCGACAAACCTTAATAGGCCTAGCACCTGAGCACTTTTGGTTCCGTTAGGTTTTTATCCGAACTTGGATTCGACGTCTTGAATATGCTTGCATTTGGTTTGAAATGCTCTTTGCAGGTTTAAAGCGAGATGCTTACTGCAGTCGACTTATTCTTCAACTCACTTAGGCGAGCACTGGGCTGCAGCTAAGCCCCCGAGTGGGAGGTTTGCTCCTCACTCGGTAGGATTTTTATAACTTAGGCGAGCACTGGGCTGCAGCTAAGCCCCCGAGTGGGAGGTTTGCTCCTCACTCGGTAGGATTTTTATAACTTAGGCGAGCACTGGACTGCAGCTAAGCCCCCGAGTGGGAGGTTTGCTCCTCACTCGGTAGGATTTTTATATCTTAGGCGAGCACTGGACTGCAGCTAAGCCCCCGAGTGGGAGGTTTGCTCCTCACTTGGTAGGATTTTTATATCTTAGGCGAGCACTGGACTACAGCTAAGCCCCCGAGTGGGAGGTTTGCTCCTCACTCGGTAGGATTTTCATAACTTAGGCGAGCACTCGGCTGCAGCTAAGCCCCCGAGTGGGAGGTTTGCTTCTCACTCGGTAGGATTTTTATAACTTAGGCGAGCACTGGACTGCAGCTAAGCCCCCGAGTGGGAGGTTTGCTCTCCACTCGGTAGGATTAATACATTGTACTTGTGGCGTAGCTCGGAGAAGAGGGTCGCAGTCGACCTGTACCTCGTCCTCCTTGCGACCGCACGTTGTACTTGTGGCGTAGCTTAGAGGAGAGGGTCGTAGTCGACCTGCACCTCGTCCTCCTTGCGACCGCACATTGTACTTGTGGCGAGGCTCGAGGAGGAGAGTCGCAGATCGACTGCACCTCGTCCTCCTTGCGACTGCACATTGTACTTGTGGCGTAGCTCAGAGGAGAGGGTCGTAGTCGACCTGCACCTCGTCCTCCTTGCGAGTGCATGTTGTACTTGTGGCGTAGCTCGAAGGAGAGGTTCGCAGTCGACCTGCACCTCGTCCTCGAGCGCATGTTGTATTTGAACTTAGGCGAGTGCTTAGACTGCAGCTAAGCCTCCGAGTGGGAGTCTGGCTCACCACTCGGTAGGATTTTATTGAAACTTAGGCGAGTACTTGGACTGCAGCTAAGCCCTCGAGTGGGAGTCTGGCTCGCCACTCGGTAGGATTTTATTCAAACTTAGGCGAGTACTTGGACTGCAGCTAAGCCCCCGAGTGGGAGTCTGCCTCACCACTTGGTAGGATTTTATTCAAACTTAGGCGAAACGGGTTCGCAGCTAAGCCCCCGAGTGGGAGTCTGGCTCGCCACTCGGTAGGATTTTATTCAAACTTAGGCGAGTACTTGGACTGCAGCTAAGCCCCCGAGTGGGAGTCTGGCTCACCACTCGGTAGGATTTTATTCAAACGTAGGCGAAACGGGTTCGCAGCTAAGCCCCCGAGTGGAAGTCTGGCTCACCACTCGGCAAGGATTTTTTACAAACTTAGGCGAAACGGATTCGCAGCTAAGTCACCCACCGAGGGGGAAAATTTTACTGAACAAATAAAAGTGACAAAAATCATTGGGGAAATTATGACACTATTATCTTGCAAGACATGAACTACAGAAGTACTTTTATTACAACTCATCCGAGTGAAAACTTAAGTGTAAAATGGGCAGAGTAGCTCCGAGTTCCAAGCTCGGGTCTCGTCGATATTGTGTTTGACGTTGTAGAGACGGTACGCTCCGTTGTGGAGAACCTTGGTGACAATGAAGGGTCCTTCCCAAGAAGGAGCAAGCTTGTGTTGTTTCTGCTGGTCCACTCGGAGAACCAAATCTCCTTCCTGGAAGGCTCGACTCTTCACGTTTCTAGCGTGGAAGCGATGCAAGTCCTGTTAATAGATGGTCGATCGAATCAGAGCCATCTCTCTTTCTTCCTCTAAAAGGTCGACTGCGTCTGCCCCGCCGCTTGTTCCGCTTCACCGTTGTAGAGCTCAACTCGAGGAGCATTGTGGAGCAGATCACTCGGCAAGACCGCTTCAGCTCCATAGACCAAGAAGAATGGAGTTCTTCCGGTCGACCGATTAGGCGTGGTCCTCAGACCCCAAAGCACCGAGGGAAGTTCATCGACCCATGCTCCAGCCGCATGCTTAAAGTCACGCATCAGTCGGGGTTTCAACCCTTTGAGGATCAAGCCATTGGCTCGCTCCGCTTGTCCATTCGACTGTGGATGGGCGACCGAAGCGTAGTCGACTCGTGTGCCTTGAGAAGTGCAGAAATCCCTAAATTCCTCCGAGTCAAAGTTTGACCCATTGTCTGTGATGATGTTGTGCGGGACCCCATATCTGAATATCAGTTCCCTGATGAAGCTAACAGCAGTACCGGCGTCAAGGTTGTTGATGGGTTTAGCCTCAATCCACTTAGTGAACTTGTCGACTGCCACCAGCACATGCGTGAAACCGCTTCGACTTGTCCTCAAGGGGCCCACCATATCCAATCCCCATACTGCGAAGGGCCAGACGAGTGGTATATTCTTCAGAGCTGACGCAGGCTTGTGTGACATGTTGGAGTAAAACTGGCATCCTTCGCACTTGTCCACTATTTCCTTTGCCATCTCATTTGCCCTTGGCCAGTAAAATCCGGCTCGGTATGCTTTGGCCACGATGGTCCGAGAGGACGCATGATGGCCACAGGTCCCCGAGTGGATATCATCAAGGATGATTCGACCTTCCTCTGGCGTTATACACTTCTGACCAACTCCAGTCGCGCTCTCCCAGTACAACTGTCCTTTGATCACGGTAAAGGCCTTGGATCGACGGACGACCTGTCGAGCCTCTTCCTTGTCCTCCGGGAGCTCTTTTCTCGGGATATATGCGATGTATGGAACTGTCCAGTCGGGAGTGATCACTAAAACCTCCATGACCAAGTCGACCACTGCTGGGACTTCTACTTCAGTTGGATCTATGGCACTCTTGGGCTGTGGAGTTTCTTCGGTGAAAGGATCTTCTTTGACTGACGGAGTATGAATATGCTCCAAGAACACACCACTCGGAATGGCCTCTCTCTTGGAACCTATCTTTGCCAGATCATCAGCCGCTTGATTCTTCAGTCGGGGTATATGATGGAGCTCTAACCCCTCAAACTTCTTTTCTAGCTTCCTCACTGCATTGCAGTATCCAGTCATGGCTGGGCTTCTCACGTCCCACTCCTTCATAGTCGCCATAAACCATAAACCATAAGGCGACGGATGCCGAGTGAAATGGCCATGCGCAACCCATACAAAAGGGCCTCATACTCTGCCTCATTGTTGGAGGAATCAAAGTGAATCTGGAGCACATACCTGAGCTTATCTCCTATGGGGGAAACCAAGACAACCCCAGCATCGGAACCATTCAACATCTTAGAGCCGTCAAAAAACATGGTCCAATGCTCCGAGTGAACTTGAGCTGGCTGCTGTTGTTCAATCCACTCGGCAAGGAAATCTGCTATTGCTTGGGACTTAATGGCTTTCTTTGCCTCAAACTTGATATCAAGGGGAAGAAGTTCAATCGCCCATTTCGCCACTCGACCAGTTGCATCTCTGTTGTGCAGAATCTCGAAAGTGGGCGTCGCTGACGACTGTAATGGAATGATCAGAGAAATAATGAGCAACCTTCTTCGTGGTCATGTAGATCCCATATACAAGCTTCGATAATGAGGATATCGTTGCTTGATGGAGTCGAACTTGAGACGAGATAGTACCTTTGGCGCTGAACTTTGAAGGCTTTTCCTTCCTCTTCCGCTCGACCATAAGCACATCTCGACGACTTGTCCTGTGGCTGCAATATAAAGCAACAGAGGCTCTTTGTCGATTGGAGCAGCAAGCACCGCTGGGTGGAGAGCGAGCTTTTAGCTCGGCAAATGCTGCATCACCTCGAGTCCACTCGAACTTGTTCGCCTTCTTCATCGATCGGTAAAGAGGCAATGCCTTTTCACCGAGTCGTGAGATGAATCGACTTAATGCGGCCAAGCATCCAGTAAGCTTCTGTACATTGTGCACTCGCATAGGGCGTTTCATTCGGAGTATAGTGCCAATTTTTTCTGGGTTAGCGTCGATTCCTCGTTCGAAAACGAGAAAACCGAGTAACTTTCCACCAGGAACTCCGAATGTGCACTTTGATGGATTGAGCTTGATATCATACCTTCTGAGGTTGGCAAATGTTTCGGCGAGGTCAGTCAGCAGGTCGGAACCCTTTTGCGACTTGACCATGATTTCATCCATATACGCTTCCACATTCCGACTGATTTGAGTTAGCAAACACTTCTGAATCATTCGCATGAAAGTGGCTCCGGCATTCTTGAGGCCGAATGGCATGGTGATATAGCAGTAGCACCCGAATGGAGTGACGAAAGCTGTTTTTATCTCATCGGGTCCGTACAGACGGATCTGATGGTACCCGGAATAGGCGTCTAGAAAAGACAATCTCTCGCATCCCGCGGTCGAGTCAACAATTTGATCGATGCGAGGGAGAGGAAAATGATCTTTCGAGAAGGCTCGATTGATGTGCTTGAAATCGATGGACATTCGGAGTGAGTTGTCCTTCTTAGGGACCATGACGACATTGGCGAGCCACTCGGAGTGGTATATCTCTCGGATAAATCCTGCCGCCAAAAGTCGAGCCACCTCCTCACCAATAGCTTTTCTCTGCTGGACGGCGGACCACCGAAGATGTTCCTTGACCGGCTTTGCGGTTGAATCGACTCTAAGGCGATGCTCAGCCAGTCCCCTGGGAACACCCGGCATGTCAGCTGGCTTCCATGCAAAGATGTCCCAGTTCTCACGGAGGAACTGGATGAGCGCTTCTTCCTATTTCGGGTCGAGTGTTGTGGAGATATGGGTCGGAGCTGCATTGGGGTCGGTCGGGTGAATGTGGACGGGCTTCGTCTCATCGAACGACTGAAATGCTGACTCCGTGGCTGGCTTCTTGGCTCGCAGGAAATCACTCAGATCTGCATTTTGTTTATATTCTTCGAACTCGACCGCTGTCACCTGGGAATCGGCAATCTTTGAGCCTTTAAAACACTCTTACGCTTTTTCTCGATCACGGTGGATGTGATCACTCCTTTGGGGCCGGGCATCTTCAGTTTGAGGTACACATAACATGGTCGGGCCATGAACCGTGCGTAAGCTGGTTTCCCCAAAATAGCGTGGTAAGCGCTCTGAAAATCCACGACCTCAAACGTCAACTTCTCTTTGCGAAAATGTTTCGAATCACCGAACACCACGTCCAGAGCTATTTGGCCGAGTGACTCGGCTTTCTTTCCTGGTATGACTCCGTGAAAACTCATGTTACTGGTGCTCAGTCGGGACATCGGAATGCCCATTCCTTTAAGCGTGTCCGCATAAAATAAGTTCAGTCCACTACCACCGTCCATTAGCACCTTCGTGAGTCGAGTGCCTTCGACCACCGGGTCGACCACCAAAGCTTGCCTCCCGGGGGTGGCTATATGAGTCGGGTGATCAGACTGGTCGAATGTAATGGGAGTTTGGGACCATCTCAGGTAATTGGGTGTCGCCGGGGCGACCATGTTCACCTCACGGTTAATAACCTTCAGTCGACTCTTGCTTTCCACATCTGCGAAGATCATCAGAGTGGAGTTAACATGAGGATATCCTCCTCACTTGTCCTCCTTGTCTTCGGCTTTGTCCGACTCCTTTTCCTTGTCCTTGGGCTGTTTACCTTGGAACTGCTGGATCAGGAGTCGACACTGGCGAGTGGTATGCTTTGGGTAGATGATATTACCCTCTTCGTCTTTCTTCGTGTGGATGTGACAAGGCATATCCATCACGTCATTTCCTTCTTTATCCTTCACCTTCTTGGGGTTCCAGGATCCTTTGGGTTTCCCTTTGAACTTGCCCTGAGTCACGGCCAGAGCCTCCCCAAGAGCCGCTGGTTCGGCCTTCCGTTTCTGCTTCCGACTGGAGTTTCCTTTCTCCGGCTGACTCGGCTTGTACTTGCCGCTCCGGAGTCGGTCCTCCTCTTCGCCGTTGGCGTACTTGGTGGCAATTTCCATCATCCGACTCAGGGTCATATCTCCGGTTCGACCAAACTTCAAACTTATTTTTCTCTGTTCTTAACACCATCCTTGAAGGCGCAGACTGCCTGATGATTAGACACGTTCTCCACGGTATGATGCAAAGTGATCCATCTCTGAATATACTCTCTTAAGGTCTCATTCAACTTCTGCACACAAACTTGCAGCTCTGTCAACCCAGCTGGTCGTTTGCAAGTTCCCTCAAACGTTCTGATAAACACTCGGGAAAGATCTTCCCAAGTGTAAATGCTGCTTGGAGTTAACTGATTCAACCATGCTCTGGCAGAACCTTCCAACATGAGCGGTAAGTGCTTCATGGCCACCTCGTCATTCCAACCGCCGATCTATACAGCCACTCGGTAGTCCTCAAGCCAAGTTTCAGGCTTAGACTCACCGGTGAACTTGCTTACTCTAGTTGCCAACCTGAAGTTGGGGGGAATCACCACGGCTCTGATAGCCCTGCTGAAACATTCTGGACCAGAAACATGCACTCGACTGCTAGTGGGCGCATCTCTGTCAGGGCCTCCTCGATGAGCCCTGTTCCGATCGACCAGGCCTTGCACGGTGATGGATCGCGCGTCGAAGCCTGGTTCCCGGGGGTCGACCGGAGCTCTTCGCCCCTGCTGAATTGGCGCTCATCATCTTCTTTGCCGAGGAGCATAAGACCCAACTCTCGGGGGAGGAGTGGGCACTCGACGCCTATCATCACGATCGTATCGGTCACCATATTGGTCCCGTCGATTCTCATGTCCTTCACGCCGCGGAGGCGATCTGGGGCTGTGAGCCGGCTGAACCGTATTCGCAGCGACGGATCGACTGTGAATTCTGTTGTGTGACTGCAACACGGCTGAATTCTGATCTCCTGCTGCCCGGAGCAAATCTCTGATCTGCATCAAGCCTCTGCCAGCCTCCGACTGAGAGGGCTGAATGGACTCTGCTATACGGGTTGCTGCTGCTAAATTCTGAATCAGGGTTCGATATACCTGAGTCGGCGGGAAGAGCTGACGTCAATTGGAGTCGGTACTGCGTTGCATGGCATCGTCGAGCTTCGCTGAAGGTTCTCGAGACGAGCGTTCAGCCAAGTTAATGGCGTGCCTCCTCCAAGGCACGAGCCTCGGGGGTTTCTCCTGCGATGGGAGTATGCAGGGCATCCATGTTCCTGCGGCGAAGTTCTTCCCTTTGCAGGGAATTAAGTGGCTTGGGCTGGTACTCTTCACGGACTTGCCCACTGTCTACCCCGTCCTCGCGGGGGAAACCGGGAGGGCTGCGAGGCCCGTTGACCATCAAGACTTCCGCCGCTGGATCACTGCTGTCGCACTCGGATGCAGTCTCTACGGAGCCAGTCGATAGATCAAACAGGCCGTAGAGGGATTCATCGGGCTCGATTGCCGCAACTTGGGTGGTGGCTGTCTAGCGAGCCACCGCATGCCTCACCCACCGCTGGAGCCTCGACCGACCAGAGCGCTTGCGCTGGCGGGAGACCGGGAGGGCGGACGATAGGGGAGTCGACCGATATGGAGTCGACGGTTGCCGCAGGAGAACGCCGCGGATACATGCGCAAAAATGCGTCGCGCCGCGGACGGGGAGCGCATCAGCGTCGAGTGGAGCCTCCTGGAGCCAAGCGGAGTCGTCGGCGACGAAGGTGAGAGCGCCGAGACGGATCTCGCGGCCCTCGACCAAAACTCCACCAGCAACCATGATGAAAGTAATCGGAAAAGCTGCAACTTCTCCAAAAATCGCTAAGACACCTGCCCCATGGTGGGCGCCAACTGTCGTGGTTCTAAGTCTGACAGTAGAGTGGGGGGTAGGTATGGAGAGGCAAAGTCCTAGCTATGGAGCAGTTGTAAACACCAAGGATCTCTGAGTTTAGGCCCTTCTCGGAGGAAGTAACAGCCCTCGTCTCGGAGCCGGAGGCGGCCGAGTGGATTATGTGTGTATGGATTACGGGGTGTGAACCCTTTACCTTTGAGGAGGGTGGCTTATATAGTGTCCGCCCGACCCTCGCCCTCGATAATCTGAGGTTTAAAGTACATTAAGTCTAGGCGTTACTGGTAACGCCTCACATAAAGTGTCCTAAATGCCATAAAGACTACTTAATTACAGACCGTTACGATGCAGAGTGGTTCTTGATCTTCTGGTGGTCGAGTGAGTCTTCATGGTCGAGTCCTTCGAGTCCGTCGAGTGAAGTCTCTCTCGGTCGACTGGGAGGTAGTTTCTTCTGAAGGTGTCCTGGGGTAGGGTACTTTGATTAGGTATATGACCCTACCCTAGGTACATGACTTCATCAGCGGCTGCAACCCAGCCAGCCTTTCTTGGGCGTCGGAGGCGGGTCGTCCAGCTCCTTGGGGCAGATCCGACTTCCTGTGACCTTCGGCACCTATGACAACTTCCGCACGGAGCAGGTCGATTTCTACATCGGCCCCATCGGCCTCCCCTACAACGCCATCCTTGGCTATCCGGCATTGGCCAAATTCATGGCCGCGATTCAGCCGGGATACAACCTCATGAAGATGCCCGGGAGCAACGGCGTCCTCACCGTGCCCGGGGACACCAAAGGTGCGCTAGGAGTACTCAAGCTCGCCTTCAAGACGGCGGCGGCGGCGCGGCCCGCCGACGCCAAACCTCAAGCCCAAGGGGCTCGCCCGCCAAGAAAAAGCGATTGTTCACCCAAGACAAGGCGAAGACCAAGCAGGTACCTGTCGACGAGGACGGCTCCTCTAACGCCACTTTCACCATAGGCGCCAATCTCGACCCCGAGCAGGAGGAAGCCCTGGTCAAGTTCTTGCGTGCAAACAAGAAGGTGTTCGCCTGGGAGCCCGATCAGCTGGTAGGGATCCCGCGGGGCGTAATCGAGCACCACCTCAACGTATGCCCCAACGTGCGTCCCGTCAAGCAGAAGGCGAGGAGACAGTCCACTGAGAAACAGGCCTTCATCGTCCAAGAGACCCACAAGCTAGAAGCCGCAGGGGTTATTCCCGAGGTCCGATACCTGGATTGGTTGGCCAACCCCGTAGTTGTGCCAAAGAAGGGAGGAAAGGAACGCATGTGTGTCGACTTCACCAACCTCAACAAATCATGCCCACAAGATCCGTTCCCGCTCCCTCGCATCGACCAGATTGTCGATTCCACCGCTGAGTGTGACATGCTATGCTTCTTGGATGCCTTCTCTGGGTACCACTAGATCAAGATGGCGGTGGAAGATGTGGAGAAGACGGCCTTCCAACCCCGTGTAAGGTGTACTGCTATACATGCATGCCATTCGGACTGCGCAACACGGGGGCAACCTTCCAGCGGCTCATGCACATCACCTTGGGCCCGCAGCTCGGGAAGAATGTGGAGGCTTACGTCGACGACATCGTAGTAAAGTCTCGCGAGGCCAAGACCCTGATACAAGACCTAGAGGAAACCTTCGCGAGCCTCAACGCAGTGAGACTGCGACTCATCCCGGAGAAGTGTGTGTTTGGAGTTCCCTCGGGCAAGCTCTTGGGTTTCCTCGTGTCCCACCGAGGCATCAAGGCCAACCCAGAAAAGGTCAAGGCAGTTGAGGACATGAGCCCACCAAAGACCCTCAGAGAAATGCAGAAGCTCACGGGGCGCGTGACGGCGCTGGGGCGCTTCATCTCCCGATTGGGGGAGCGGGCGCTGCCTTTTCTTCCAGCTGATGAAGAAAAAGGGGCCCTTTGAATGGACTGAGGAGGCCAACAAGGCATTCCAAGATCTCAAGAGATACCTAACCAGCCCTCCAGTGATGGTGTCCCCGTACCCTCAAGAGCCCTTGGTACTCTACCTCACCACCACTCACTACTCTGCTAGCGCAGCCCTGGTGTCAGTTAGAGAGGAGCGTCGGGCTAGGACCACGGCAGCCACCCGAGCCAAGGCAAAGCTGGATCAAAAGGAACTCGCGGAAGTCACCACCATGACGGAGGAGGATCAGCCGCCAGCTTGTGCACGCACCAGAGGAGGCCCTCTCTCCAGGCAACCAGATTCTGGGGGCTCCACCACCTCAGGAGGCACCGCAGCTTCCGGAGGACGCCACCAGCACCGACGCCCCAAGCCTCGTCGAGCACCCGGTGTACTTCGTCAGCACGGTGTTACGGGATGTGAGGGCACGGTACCCCATGCTGCAGAAGCTCCTCCTCACGCTACTGGTGGCTTCGCGCAAGCTGCGACACTACTTCCAGGGTCATCCAATCAAGGTTGTCTCAGCATACCCCTTGGAAAGGGTGCTTAGGAGCCCTAACTCAGCCGGAAGGGTCGCCGAGTGGAACATTGAACTGCAAGCATTCCAGCTCGAATTCAGCACGACCAAAGTCATCAAGGGGGCCGCACTGGCAGATTTCGTGCCGAATGGACAGAGGCACCGGGCCTCAGGGCCGGCGAGGATCGATCCCTCTCCCTAGGAAGCGAGGCGCCAGAAGGCTGGGTCATGTACTTCGACGGAGCGTCCTCCAGTCAGGGCGTTGGGGCTGGGGCAGTGCTCATATCTCCCACTCAGGACAAGCTCTACTACGCCGTGCAACTCTGTTTCCAGCAAGGTGAGAAGGTCTCCAATAATATAGCAGAGTATGAGGGACTGATAGCAGGCCTGAAGGCCGCCGCTGCCCTGGGAGTGAAGCGTCTTACTATCAAGGGCGATTCGCAGCTCCTTGTCAATTTCTCCAACAAGGTATACGAACCGAGAGATGAGCACATGGAGGCCTACGTTGCGGAGGTCCGCAGGATGGAGAAGCAGTTCTGGGGGCCGGAGCTACAGCATGTGCCCCGCGGCACTAATCAAGAGGCCGACGACATCGCCACACGAGCCTCCAGGCGGTTGCCCCAGGAGCCGGGCGTCTTTGAGGAATGGCTATTCAAGCCTTCGGCCTTGCCACCATTGTCGAGCACAGCACAGCCTCGGGTGGAGCTTCCTCAGCCACCTGCCTCGGGAGCCCCAGCCTGTGGCCCGGCCTCAAGAGCACGCCTGCTCCTGACATTGGAACCTCAGGAGGGGTGTTGGATCACAGAGCTCAGGAGCTACTTAACGCAATGGACCCTGCCGGAGAAGGAGGAGGAGGCAGAACGTGTGGCGCGGCGGGCCACGGCATACTGCATCATGGATGGAGAGCTCTACCGGAAACGACCGAACGATTTGTCCCTGCGCTGCATCACCAGGGAACAAGGGAAGGAACTGCTGGCAGATATACACGGTGGAGACTGTGGGCATCATTCGTCGTCGTGGACCCTCGTCGGCAAGGCGTTCCGTAGCGGTTTCTATTGGCCCACTGCGCTCAATGACGCTGTTGAACTTGTGAAGGCTTGCGAGGCCTGCCAATTCCATGCCAAGCAGATTCATCAGCCGGCAGGAGGTCTTCAAACCATACCCCTCACATGGCCATTCGCGGTCTGGGGGCTGGATATCCTGGGCCCTTTTCCTCGGGTGCCAGGGGGCTATCGCTACCTCTACGTCGTCGTGGACAAGTTCACCAAGTGGGCCGAAGTCGAGGCCGTCCGCACCATCCCAGCTGGTTCTGCGGTCAAGTTCATCAAGGGCATCGTGAGCCGGTTCGGAGTGTCGAACCGCATCATCACTGACAATGGTTCACGATTCACGATAACCTCTTCAAAGCGTATTGTGCTAACCTTGGGGCCAGATATGCTACGCCGGTGGTGCACCCCGAAGCAGCGGCCAGCCGAAGGGCAACGCAGAGGTCTGAGGGCCTCAAGACCAGGACATTCAAGAAGAAACTGGAGGCTGCGGCGGCAGGCTGGTATGACGAAGCTTGATCCGTGTTGTGGTCCATCCGCACAACCGCGACCAAGCCGACTGGAGAGACCCCCTTCTTCCTGGTCTACGAAGCCGAAGCAGTCCTCTCTCACGAGGTCAAGCGTCGATCCGCGCGGGTCCTGGCGTTTGATGAGACGCTACAGGACGCCATGCGGGGGACGAACCTCGTGCTGGGGGAGGAGCGTCGTCGAGAAGCTGCGCTGTGAGCGGCAAGGTACCAGCAGGCACTCCGGCGATACCACTGCCGCAACATCCGCCCCAGAACTCTCGAGGTAGGGGACCTTGTGCTCCGGCGGGTCCTCTCCAGGGAGGGACTGCATAAGCTCTCTCCCATGTGGGAGGGCCCGTTCAAGGTTGTTCATGTTTCCAGGCCCGGCTCCGTGCACTTGGAGACTCAGGAGGGAGTTTGTATATAGAACACGTGGAACATCTAGCACCTCCGAAGGTTTTACCCCTGAAAAGGCCCAGAGCCTGTGAAGAAGGCGAATGCCTGTGAAGCTTATCTTTTGGGAAAAGGCCCAGAGCCTGTGAAGAAGGCGAATGCCTGTGAAGCTTACCTTTTGGGAAAAGGCCTAGAGCCTGTGAAGAAGGTGAATGACTGTGAAGCTTATCTTTTGGGAAAAGGCCCGGAGCCTGTGAAGAAGGCAAATGCCTGTGAAGCTTATCTTTTTGAGAAAGGCCCAGAGCCTGTGAAGAAGGCGAATGCCTGTGAAGCTATCGCGTTTTGGAAAGGGCCCGGAGTCCGTGAAGAGGGCCAACGCCCGTGAAGCTCGCTTCCCCGAAGAAAGGCCCAGAGCCTGTGAAGAAGGCCAACGCCTGTGAAGCTCGCCGCCCGTGACACTCTCACGTAATAATGAGTTGGGGCTGTACACGCCCGAGTCTCAGGGTGCGGCCTCGGCCCAGGGCTCCTCCCACGCCAGATGCGGCCTTAGCTCCGCTGGTGAGAAGACGTCGAAGACTAGACTAGGTGCGGACGCGGCTTTTTCATTGCTTCTGCGATTGACTAGTTATTCCCATTTGAAGTTTTTATCGAAACTATCGCCATCTTTTGGTCCGCAGTTCTTCGACCTTTTTCGCTCTCCTACCTCGATTTCTCTTGCACAAGGGCTCGCGAGGCAGAAGCCCCGGGAGCCCTCGCGAGCGTTCCTACCCCTATCGCTCAAGTTTTCACGACCCAGGTCCACAGCCGGAGTACCCCTCCGGACCATGCCTCACGGGCACCACAGCCTTGAACTCGGGTGCAGGTGGTCGCCCCATGGCCGAGGCGAGGATTACTGCGAATGGGCGTAAAACAGAAAAGAACAGTATCTGGATAATAAAAGCAGTACAATGATTAACGGCGTCAACCCAAACGCGCCCCCACGGGGCCACACATTGTTGTCTTTTTTGCAGGAGAAAAGAAAGGAAAAGAACAAAAGCAGGCGAAGCACGTCCCGTGCCGGCCCTCTTGGAATACTCGAGCCGCCTCCGGAGCTCAGGCGGACTCCCTCTCGCGCTTCACCGGGGCGCGGCGGCGAGCAGATCCGCTGCCACCCTCCAAGCAGGCGCGGCGGCGTGGGGGCTGGCCGCGGCCGTTGCTAGAAGAGTCACCACCCGAAGAAGAGCTGGTGAAGCTTGAGGAGTCACGGGCGTCGCCAGCCGCCCGTGCGCTGCCTTGTCCGTCCACGCCGGGGCTGAGTCCCCAGCCGCGGTCGTCGTCTTCAGGGCAGCACCCCATGCGGCGACCATCTTCCCCAAACACCCTCACGTAGAGGGTGGCGTCGCCGTCGTACTTGAAGTGCAGGGAGCACCGTCGGCGGAGACCACGCGCTAGCAAGCGTCTGCCACCATGGGTCGAATAGGTTCCTGTGCGAGACCTCGGAGAAGCCCACGGCCCGGCTGCAGCAGCCATCCGCTTGGAGCCAGAGGCCACCCAGGGCGCCAGCTGGGAGCCCACCCAGGAGGAAGTGAGGGAGCTGAAGCCGGGCGCCGGACGGCTCTACCGCCCACACCATGAACTCCGGCAGCACCTCCGCAGCGTGGAGGCGCGGCCTTGGGGTCGCACGGCCGAGGCACGCCCGCCGACCATGGCCAGCCGCTCGTCGCCGCGCTGAGAGCCACCTCCGCAACCACGGGGGACCGCCGTGGAGGCCACAGGATGCTTGCGAGGGCGACCTCGACCGCGCTTGGGCGGGGGAGAGGAAGACTCGGCCTGGCAGGCCTTCCCTGTCTCTGCGGCCGAAAACTTCCTTGGTGGAGCCATGGGGAAGAAGGAGAAGCAAGAGGGGATAGGCTGGAAGGGCGCATGCTATTCCATACTTATAGCCGGCGAAGGCCAACCGTCGACCTCCATGATCACAGGTAATCATGACCCGCTTTCCATGCAGGGACTTGTCGAATCCGTACGGTTACCAATGCGTCATGGGGAAGCGGAGTCGCCCCCGACCAATCGACCGCCACGCTTGGCGCCAAAACCCACAGTTTGTTAGGGCCATAACGCTTCGCACTTGCCCTTTCGCCTCTCTGCTCGGCCAAGTTCGGGCGCGCCGTCGGCCTGGGGGCTACTGTCGGCGTTCTGGGAACGGGGGTCCCCAGATTTGCCTGCCTGCGGCCTGCAGCGTGGCTCAAAGGAGGCCCAGCGCAGCCCATCTTCATCAACACAGGCTCAAGACCCTCGCGAGGGGCCAAGCCTCGCGGGGCGGACGACAAGGAGCTTCCTCAGGCACGGCCTCGTCAGGCTGGCTCATGAGGAGGCGGAGAGTTCAAGGCAGGGTACCTCGCGAGGTGCCCATGACGCAAGCCATGACGACCAAGGGCGCCAGTCGGGCGCCAGCCCGCGCAGTGTCCTCCTTCCTCTTTGGTGCAAAGGGAGAAAGCGCAAGCGAGAGCATCAAGCAAAGGCGTCCATTTCGGTGCAACAAGACCAAGACCAGCCCAACGGCCGGAAGGAAGTCATTGTGGAGCCCAAGCCGGCGTCATTACAAGAGCCTTTGACAGGCGAGGAACAACTTTAGTCAGGATAAGTGTACCCGCTGTTCCCCTTCAAAATGGCCAATTGTTGGCGCCCTTCCCGCTCAATATTTGGGAAGAGGCCCAGGGTCTTTGCCTATAAATAGGACTAGCCACCCGCAAGGTAGAGGCATCGAGAGAACAAGGATAGAAAGACACAGAAAGAGAGAGATAGGCGACTGAACTCCCCCTAGCAGTTCATCGCGCCAGCCAAGAACAGACCCTCGCGAGGCGGTTCTCCCTTTGTATTGTTCATCATCAAGCCCAAGAGGCAATCCACCACACCACACATTGGAGCAGGGTATTACACCACAATGGTGGCCTGAACCAGTATAAATCTTGTGTCTCTTGTGCTGCTCCATTTGGTAGTTTAGATCTTAGTGAGTCGGCAAGGAGCGAGCCGGTAGAGGGTTGAATCTCCGTGCGCACCCCAGTGTTCGAACCTCAAGGGTCTGTCGGAACCCCAAATCTGACAACTGTACGTTCTCCCGAATTGGAAAATAGTTCATCACTGAAATTAGTTCCAGTGATTCCTACACCAATTAGTGAGGAAGCTAATGATGTTGATCATGAAACTTCAGATCAAGTTACTACAGAACCTCGTAGGTCTTCCAGAGTACGGTCCGCACCAGAGTGGTACGGTAATCCTGTTCTGAAAGTCATGTTACTAGACCATGATAAACCTACGAACTATGAGGAAGCGATGATGAGCCCAGATTCCGCGAAATGGCTGGAGGCCATGAAATCTGAGATAGGATCCATGTATGAGAACAAAGTGTGGACTTTGGTGGACTTTCCCGATGATCGGCAAGCCATAGAAAATAAATGGATCTTCAAGAGGAAGACGGATGTTGATAGTAGTGTTACTATCTACAAAGCTCGACTTGTCGCAAAAAGGTTTTTCGACAAGTTCAAGGTGTTGAATACAATGAGATTTTCTCACTCGTATCGATGCTTAAGTCTGTCCGAATCATGTTAGCAATTGCCACTTTGTAGGACCTTGAATTATGTCTAGAGGGGGGTGATTAGACTACTTGACCAATTAAAAACTTAACCTTTTCCCAATTTTAGAGTTTGGCAGATTTTAGCTATCTTAGGACAAGTCAAGCAATCATCACACAATTCAAGCAAGCATGCAAGGAGTATATAGGCAGCGGAAATTAAAGCATGCAACTTGCAAGAAAGTAAAGGGAAGGGTTTGGAGGATTCAAACGCAATTGGAGACATGGATGTTTTTGGCGTGGTTCCGATAGGTGGTGCTATCGTACATCCACGTTGATGGGGACTTCAACCCATGAAGGTTAACAGTTGCGCGAGTCCACGGAGGGCTCCACCCACGAAGGGTCCACGAAGAAGCAACCTTGTTTATCCCACCATGGACGTCGCCCACGAAGGACTTGCCTCACTAGCGGTAGATCTTCACGAAGTAGGCGATCTCCTTGCCCTTATAAACTCCTTGGTTCAACTCCACAATCTTGTCGGAGGCCCCCAAGTGACACCTAGCCAATCTAGGAGACACCACTCTCCAAGAAGTAACAAATGGTGCGTTGATGATGAACTCCTTGCTCTTGTGCTTAAATGATAGTCTCCCCAACACTTAACTCTCTCTCATAGGATTTGGATCTGGTGGAAAGAAGATTTGAGTGGAAAGCAACTTGGGGAAGGCTAGAGATCAAGATTCATATGGTAGGAATGGAATATCTTGGCCTCAACACATGAGTAGGTGGTTCTTTCTCAGAAATGGTAAGTTGGAAGTGTAGGTTTAGTTTGATGGCTCTCTCCACGAATGAAGAGGAGGTGGAGGGGTATATATAGCCTCCACACAAGTTCTAACCATTACACACAATTTACCAAACTCGGTGGGACCGATTCAACAGACTCGGTCGGACCGATTTAGTAAACCTAGTGACCGTTAGGATTTTTGGTGGGACTGACATGCAACTCGGTAGGACCGATTTGGTTAGGGTTAGGGCATAACGTAATCTCGGTAAGACCGATTACACAAACTCGGTGAGACCGATTTTGGTAATAAGCTTTCTAGAGAGTTGGTCAGGTAAACTCGGTGGGACCGATTTGCTCTTATCGGTGAGACCGAAATGTTACAAAAGGGAAACAGTGAGTTTACATTGCAATCTCGGTGGGACCGATCGCTCACTTCGGTTAGACCGAAACGTTACGAAGGGAAACAGAGAGATTACAATCCCATCTCGGTTAGACCGAGATCCCTATCGGTAGAACCGATTTGCTTAGGGTTTGTGGCAGTGGCTATGACATTTGAAATCGGTGGCGCTGGATAGAAAAAATCGGTGTGGCCGATTTTAGCTTTAGGTTTAGGTCATTTGTGGATGTGAGAAAGTAGCTGAGGGTTTTGGAGCATATCACTAAGCACATGAAGCAAGAGGCTCATTAAGCAACACGTCATCCCTCCTTGATAGTATTGGCTTTTCCTATAGACTCAATGTGATCTTGGATCACTAAAATATATAATGAAGAGTCTTGAGCTTTTGAGCTTGAGCCAATCCTTTGTCATTAGTATTTTGAGGGATCCACTTTCATCATCCATGCCATGCCATTCATTGAGCTTTCCTGAAATAATAGTCTTGGAATAGCATTAGCTCAATGAGCTATATGTTGTTATGAATTACCAAAACCACCTAGGGATAGTTGCACTTTCAATCTCCCCCTTTTTGGTAATTGATGACAACATATAGATCAAAGCTTCGACAAATGATAATAAGATTAAAACATCATCGCTTTGAGAAGTATGTGATAAGCAAGAGCTCCACCTAAATTTGTGCATAGTTTAAGATTTGCTTTGGACTGCAAATGCACAAGGAATTAGGCTCATGGGTTACTCTTCCATGTCACATACATCTTGGTGGAACGCTCAAAATGATAAAGATTGAATACATGCACTCATCACCAAGCAAAGTGAATGATCACATAGGATAGATAATATCATCAAACATGCATAAGTGTAGCTTATGATCAAACACATGATCATCAATGTCTCACAGCATAGTATCTCAAGAAATAAAAAGCAAACAAGTTTAACCAACAAATCAAGAGAGAATAAAAGCAACACTCTCTCTCTCTCGAAGCCTATGATCTATACATTTTTCTCCCCCTTTGCCAACAAGTTACTAAAAAGTTCATAGAAAATGCATAGTGCTAGATCGACTCTCAGGCTTGATCTTCAGGTGGTGGTGTCCGGATAACTCCAAGAACGAAGGCTTCAGTTGAAGTAGAGGGAGCTGGAGTTGATGCTGGAGCTGGTTGCACTGGAGCTGTGGGAGTTGTAGCTGGTGCAGATGATGTGGCTCTGGTGTCTGTCACAGGCACTGCAACTGACCTCTGGGCTCTAGGCACTCTAGCAAATACATTAGTGGTAGTCTTGCCCTGCCTCTCCTGCATGTCATCCTGTAGCTGCTCCACAACAGACTGAATCTCAGTTACTTTGACATCTAGATCATGGAATTTTAGTTCCATGATTCTTTCCAAGCTCTCCTGATTCTGAGTGAGGGTGGCCAATCCCTTCTCAATCCTCAGTGATGATGCTATCAAGTAACCAAGCTGCTCCTGCTTGTTCTTCAAGAAATACTCAGATGCCTCCTCTTGAGTTGGCATCTTGGCAGCCTTCTCCTTCCTTGCCTTCTCCTTCTTCTCTTGAGCTTGTACTGATGATGGATCATTCTCATTCATGACAATCTGATTGTCCTCAAAATCTGGATAGAGAGGAAAATGTTCCTTATCCAATTGATATTTGCATGTGCCCATCTTTGAGTTAATCAACTCCTGAATCTGAGGGGCATATCCACAACTCCTCTTTTGATCTGCTGCAATCCTCTTAATGGTCTCTACCATAAGGCTCATGACCTTGAATTTCTGTGGCACATCAAACAAATGGAACATGTTGATTGCATGCCCTCTGATCATGTTGTGGTCACCAGACTTAGGCAACAGAGTGTGCCTTAGGATCCAATTGATAGTTGGCAGCCCTGACAGAAGAAAGTGGACTGATCCAAACTTATTTGTCTCAACAGCTTTGTCTGGGATCTCCTTGTACATGTGTGCCATGGAATTGTGGTCCATCTTCTTCTTGGCATAAATATCCAGGTCATCTTCATTTTCCTTTGGGGCATTGATCAGTTTTGCCCATTCCTCAACAGTGGACTGGTACCTTGTACCTTCAGACATCCAAACTATCCTCCCATCTGGATAGAAGTGTGCTGTGGAGTAGAATTGCATAATGAGTTCATCATTCTAGTTGGTGAGCTTTTCCCCAACATAATTTGCAACTCCACAAGCAACAAAATTGTCTTGCACTCCAGGATAGTGTTCTTCATTGTCTTTCATGTAGGTCCAGTCGACCCACCTCATATCACACACTATGGGCTTCTTGTCCAACAAGATTGTCTCATAGAAGTCCTGCTGTTCCTTTGTATGGAACCTGTAATCAACAACAGTTCTTCTCCTTGAGGCATATGGATCTGTCATCCTCCATAGACTCAACCCTGAGTCCTTTCTGATCCTCATGTCCTCAGCCACAGGATGGGCATCATTGTGGTCTGGTATCTTGGGCTTGAGCTTCCTTAGGACCTGTCCTTCTTCATCTTCCTCATCGCAACATTAGGCCTTTGGGGCCTTGTTCTTCCCAGCAGCTGGAATAATCCTGGTATTCCTTTTTGGTGCAAGCTTGGCCTTGGGGGCAGCTTTGGGTGCTTCCTTGGGCTTAGATGTTGCAGCCCCTGATCTAATAGCATCACCCATAAGCTTTGGTGCCTTGGGTGCTGGTGCAGCAACCTCTTCTTCCTCTTCAGAGTCTCTTCTCATTGAGGGCTTTCCAAGAACCTGGGCAGTTGTGGTTCTTGCTCTCTTCTTCTTCTTATCCTGAGCAGCTTCATTCTTTGATTCAATGGTAAACTTCATAGTTTCTCCAGTAGGAACTTTCTTGGATTTGGAAGTTGTGACTTTCTTTGTAGGTGCCTCTTTGGGTTCTGATTGTTCTGGCACTTGAGTGGACCTTCTGACCTTGGGCATGGGTGTCCTCTTGGCAGGAACCTTCTTATTCAGTCCAGGCTTTGCGATATGTGCTGAGCCATACTCCTTTTTGAGCACTACCTTCTTGGAAGTAGCCTCATCCTCTTCAGCTCTATAATCCTCATCCTCAGAGTCTGAGGTTCTTTTCTTCCTTTGCCTGGTAGCAGCTTTAGGCAAATTACTTGGAGTGCTTCTGCTGCCTTCATCTGAAGTGCTAGAGGGACTAGTGCCCTCACTCATCTTAATATGCTCTTCTGACCTGTTCTGGATGTCACTCTGGTCTGACATGCTGCAAACACTGACTGCTGATCCTGTGAAGAGTTATAGATGAGATAGAATGGATGAGCATCACAAAATGCAGAGATTTTTGCGAAAGAATGATTCAAAAATTCAGTTTTAGTTTTCCACAGAAAGCATTTCGGATCAACCGATTTTCAAACTCGGTGATACCGAAGCAGTTTTGGAACCTAAACTGATGAACTCGGTTGGACCGAGTCACAGTTTGATGGCACCGAGACTGCTAGGGTTTCACAAAGTCCTAAAATCGGTCTCACCGATTAGCAATTCTCGGTCAGACTGAGAGTCACTAGTGCAATGGCATTAGCCAAATCGGTGGGACCGAGTTTTTCAACTCGGTGGGTCCGAGATGGTTTCGGCGGAAACCTAACCTAAAATTTCGAATCTCATCTAATCTACGGACTGCATTGACTGGATAGGAGTGTTTCAATCGTGGCAAGAATCAATAAGAACACAATGTGCTAGGAATCGGACGAGGATAGCACAGTGATCGAGTCCATACCCTAGCTTGGCGATGAACTCGCTATGGCGGCAACGGTGGGGTTGAAATCCGTTGACGGCGACGGAGACCAGCGACTGGAGGCGGCTGGCGACGAGGAGACGATCCGGAGACCTTGGAGGCAGAGCGAGCTATTGCGCGGGCGAAGGGGTTCGGAGGAATTTCCAAATTTTTGCCCGTGACTATATATAGCCCGACCCTGTCGGTGTGACCGAGTGGAATAACTCGGTGGCACCGAGATGCATAACTGTGTACAGTTACAGCAACTCGGTGTGACCGAAAAGTTCAAATCGGTTGCACCAAGATTGAAAACTTAGATCAACTTAATGATCTCGGTAGGACCGAAATGGAGGAATCGGTCAGACCGAGAATCACAAAGAAGTTTTGGAAGTTTAAGTCTATGACAAATCGGGGACCGAGTGCTCCTCACACAGAGTGGTTCGAATCTGACTTGATCAAATTTTGTGATGTAGCATGAATAGAGTTTGAGAAGAGAAAAGCATAGATAGCTAGAGAAGGTTCTTAGGCATCCTTGTCCATCCACTTGGCAAAAAGAAAAAAAAGCCAATCAATCAAAACAACAAGTGGATGTCCTTGAATGAGTAAAATATGCACCAACATGCTCACACAATAAGATGGCAAATGAAATATGTGCCAAAACATGCACAACCAATTCTAGCATCTATCAAACAATTGGCGATGACTAGGTCATCTATATATGAGTATATTGACTTAGGAGTCAAATGAAAAACATTTGATCATAGGTCATACTGATCGTTTAAGCTCAAGTGGGGTTACCAATTTTACATAATGCATTGATGTGTTCACACCATTAGAGTTTCTTTGACTCAATTCTTAGAGTTAAGCTCCCCCTAGATGTGAGATCCCCTTTTAGAGGGATGAACTAACCTTGGGTTTTGTCGATGATGACTTCATGTAGGTGTTGAAGATGTCGATGCTCAATGTTGATGTAGATCATTTGGAGCAATCCTTTGGAGTGAGTTGCACTTTCAACTTACCTACATGGGTTAGTCCCACAAGGAACAAACAAGAATATCCATAGACATAGAGTGAAGCACACACAAGATGAAGTCCATGAAATCATTAGGTTACCTTGTCTTACCAACATGAGGGTTTGTGACTCCTTGAACTAGTGCAAGATGTGGAAGTTGATTGCACTTGTTCTTGCCATAATGATATGAGTGAAGAATGTTGGCGGAGTCACCCTCAAGAACTTTTTGGTTCTTCTTCTTTGGGATCCACATCATCTTGATGGGAATCCTTGGAGTTGTAGTTGTACTTGATGAAGTAGACCTTGACGTAGTCTTGGGAACCCACTTGAACGAGGCCTTAGGTGCCTCTTCAAATGCATCAATCTCTTCTTGAAGCTTGTCCTTGACTTTGTTCTTGTGGTCTTGTGGTGGAAGATCATCTTGTGCTTGTGTTCCCTTGAAGGAAGTAGGATCATACTTCTATTGTTGAGGAACAAACTTCATCTTGGGGTATTGATCTTCTTCCCACTCAACTCCATTGGCATTGAACTTTCGTTCAAAACCAACACCTTGATTCTTCCGGTGCCTTCCTTGCTTGCGTACAATTTCCTCGAATTGCTTACTCCCGGCAAGGCTCTTGTAAACACCTTTCTCTATAATTCCCTTCAATAATCTATTTTCTTGCTCAAGTGTAACTTGGCCAAGAGAATCATTAGTGGAATCAAGAGAACTACTACAAGCAACAATATTGGATTTGACATTATTATTGTTACTACTAGAGGAAGTATATTTCTTGTACTTGTTACTAGACTTGACTTGAGGCATGTAAGTAGATAAGAGTAAACGCTTGGCAATGTAAGAAGAACTTTTCTTACGGAGATCATCAATGATTGCTTTTAAGAACTCATGCTCTTGCTCAAGATTGAGCTTTTCAAAGCGTAACTTCTCATGAGCCCTTAAAAGTTCTCGATGATCTTCGAAGATAGTTTCATGAGCCAACTTAAGAGTGTTTAGTTCTTTAGTTAGAAGCTCAATCTTCTCCTTATCATTGTCATTTGTTTTATCTTGATTAGCATGATTAATTGACATTTCATCATAGTATTCATCACTAGAGTTGTCAACAAGTAAATCATCATCCACAAGTAAGTCATCTTCATCACTATTGAAATCAACATACTCAGGATGTGTTACCTTTCGACCTTTGGCCATGAAGCATCTTCCAATTCCTTCATTTGGTGAATCAAATATGTCGTAGGAGTTGGTTGAAACAAGTGCTAGACCGGCAACACCTTCATCTTGAGTATATTCGGAGTCGGAGTGATAGCTTCTCTCGGAGTGATTGTCGGAGTCGGAGCCGGATACCCATTCACCAACATGAGCTTGATGTCTTCGTTTTGTGTAGCTCCTTGATGACTTGTCCTTCCTTTCCGAATCCTTGCTTCTCCGTGAGGGTCTTCGTTCATAGCGATCATCTCTACTCCTCCTCTCTCTTGGTGGTGATTCTTCTCTTTTGCTTCTTCTTCTTGGAGAATATTCTCTTCTTTTGTAGGATGCCGTACACTCATTGGAATAGTGTCCGGGTCTCCCACAATTGTAGCAATTTCACTCCCGACTAGAAGATCTTTTGTCATTGTAAGACCTTGACTTGGAGCTTCTTTCTTTGCTTCTACTCTTGTAGAATTTGTTGAAGTTCTTCACCATTAAGCTCAATTCTTCATTGAAGGTTTGTTTCTCACTTGATGATGTGGGGGCTTCACTTGAGGCTTTGTAAGCACCACTTGACTTGTTGTGAAGTTCCTCCTTATCCTTGAGTGACATCTCATGAGCAACAATTCTTCCAATGACTTCCGTTGGCTTGAGATCTTTGTAGTTTGGCATCATTTGGATCAATGTGCACACGGTATCATACTTTCCATCCAATGCTCTTAGGATATTCTTGATGATGAATCATGTCGGTCATCTCTTCACTCCCTAAGCCGCAATCTCATTTGTGATAAGAGCAAGCCTAGAGTACATTTCAGCGACACCTTCACCATCCTTCATTTTGAACTTGTCAAGCTGACTTTGGAGCACATCCAACTTGGATTCCTTGACGGATTCGGTACCTTCATGCATATCAATCAAAGTATCCCAAATTTCCTTTGCATTCTCAAGGCGGCTGATTTTGTTGAATTCTTCGGGGCACAATCCGTTGAAGATGATATCACAAGCTTGAGCGTTGTATTGCAGCATCTTTAGTTCTTCCGCATTTGCTTCACAGTTTGGCTCTCTCCCATCAAAGAATTCACCTTGCAAGCCAATACAAATAATTGCCCAAACAGCGGGGTTATGTCCGAGAATATGCATTTTCATCTTATGCTTCCAACTAGCAAAATTAGTACCATCAAAGTAAGGACCGTTACGGTGATAATTTCCCTCTCTAGACGCCATACTCTCCTAGGTTGTAAAACCAAGGCTATGACCACCAAAAGCTATGGAAATCAAAGCAAATGGAGACCAAAGCTCTGATACCACTTGTAGGACCTTGAAGTATGTCTAGAGGGGGGGTGATTAGACTACTTGACCAATTAAAAACTTAACCTTTTCCCAATTTTAGAGTTTGGCAGATTTTAGCTATCTTAGGACAAGTCAAGCAATCATCACACAATTCAAGCAAGCATGCAAAGAGTATATAGGCAGCGGAAATTAAAGCATGCAACTTGCAAGAAAGTAAAGGGAAGGGTTTGGAGGGTTCAAATGCAATTGGAGACACGGATGTTTTTGGCGTGGTTCCGATAGGTGGTGCTATCGTACATCCACGTTGATGGAGACTTCACCCCACGAAGGGTAACGGTTGTGCGAGTCCACGGAGGGCTCCACCCACGAAGGGTCCACGAAGAAGCAACCGTGTCTATCCCACCATGTCCGTCGCCCACGAAGGACTTGCCTCACTAGCGGTAGATCTTCATGAAGTAGGCGATCTCCTTGCCCTTACAAACTCCTTGGTTCAACTCCACAATCTTGTCGGAGGCTCCCAAGTGACACCTAGCCAATCTAGGAGACACCACTCTCCAAGAAGTAACAAATGGTGCATTGCTGATGAACTCCTTGCTCTTGTGCTTCAAATGATAGTCTCCCCAACACTCAACTCTCTCTCATAGGATTTGGATCTGGTGGAAAGAAGATTTGAGTGGAAAGCAACTTGGGGAAGGCTAGAGATCAAGATTCATATGGTAGGAATGGAATATCTTGGCCTCAACACATGAGTAGGTGGTTCTTTCTCAGAAATGGTAAGTTGGAAGTGTAGGTTTAGTCTGATGGCTCTCTCCACGAATGAAGAGGAGGTGGAGGGGTATATATAGCCTCCACATAAATTCGAACCGTTACACACATTTTACCAAACTCGGTGGGACCGATTCAACAGACTCGGTCGGACCGATTTAGTAAACCTAGTGACCGTTAGGATTTTCGATGGGACTGACATGCAACTCGGTAGGACCGATTTGCTTAGGGTTAGGGCATAACGTAATCTCGGTAAGACCGATTAAACAAACTCGGTGAGACCGATTTTGGTAATAAGCTTTCCAGAGAGTTGGTCAGGTAAACTCGGTGGGACCGATTTGCTCTTTTCGGTGAGACCGAAATGTTACAAAAGGGAAACAGTGAGTTTACATTGCAGTCTCGGTGGGACCGATCGCTCACTTTGGTTAGACCGAAACGTTACGAAGGGAAACAGAGTGATTACAATCCCATCTCGGTGAGACCGAGATCCCTATCGGTAGAACCGATTTGCCTAGGGTTTGTGGCAGTGGCTATGACATTTGAAATTGGTGGCGCCGGATAGAAAGAATCGGTGTGACCTATTTTGGCTTTAGGTTTAGGTCATTTGTGGATGTGAGAAGGTAGCTGAGGGTTTTGGAGCATATCACTAAGCACATGAAGCAAGAGGCTCATTAAGCAACACCTCATCCCTCCTTGATAGTATTGGCTTTTCCTATAGACTCAATGTGATCTTGGATCACTAAAATATAAAATGAAGAGTCTTGAGCTTTTGAGCTTGAGCCAATTCTTTGTCATTACTATTTTGAGGGATCCACTTTCATCATCCATGCCATGTCATTCATTGAGCTTTCCTGAAATAATAGTCTTGGAATAACATTAGCTCAATGAGCTATATGTTGTTATGAATTACCAAAACCACCTAGGGATAGTTGCACTTTCACACTTTTTATGAAATCTGGCAAATGGATGTCAAAACTACATTCCTTAATGGTTTTCTTAAAGAAGAATTGTATATGATGCAACCAGAAGATTTTGTCAATCCTAAAGGTGCTAACAAAATGTGCAAGCTCCAGCGATCCATCTATGGACTGGTGCAAGCATCTCAGAGTTGGAATATACGCTTTGATAAGTTGATCAAATCATATAGTTTTATACAGACTTGCGGTGAAGCCTATATTTACAATAAAGTGAGTGGGAGCACTACCGCCTTTCTGATAAATATATGTGAGTAACATATTGTTGATCAGAAATGATGTAGAATTTTTCTGGAAAGAATAAAGGAGTATTTGAAAGGAGTTCTTTAAAAGAAAGACGTCAGTAAAGCTACTTACATATTGAGCATCAAAATCTATTGAGACAGATCAAGACGCTTGATAAGTTTTTCAATAAGTACATACCTTGTTAAGATTTTGAAATAGTTCAAAATGGAACAGTCAAAGAAAGAGTTCTTGCCTGTGTTGCAAAGGTGTGAAATTGAGTAAGACTCAAATCCCGACCATGGCAGAAAATAAAAAGAGAATGAAAGTCATTCCCTATGCCTCAGTCATAGGTTCTATAAAGTATGATATACTATGTACCAGACCTATTGTATACCTTGCTCTGAATTTGGCAAGGGAGTACAATAGTGATCTAGGAGTAGATCACTGGACTTTGGTCCAAATTATCCTTGGTGGAATAAGGATATGTTTCTCGATTATGGAGGTGAAAAAAAAGGTTCGTCGTAAAAGGTTACGTTGATACAAGTTTTGGCACTGATCCAGATGACTCTAAGTCTTAATCTGGATACATATTGAAAGTGGGAGCAATTAGCTAGAGTAGCTCCATGCAGAGCATTGTAAACATAGAATATTTGCAAAATACATACGGCTCTGAATGTGACAGACCCATTGATTAAACTTCTCTCACGAGCAAAACATGATCATACCATAGTACTCTTTGGGTGTTAATCACATAGTGATGTGAACTAGATTATTGACTCTAGTAAACCCTTTGGGTGTTGATCACATGACGATGTGAACTATGGGTATTAATCACATACAGATGTGAATATTGGTGTTAAATCACATGGCGATGTGAACTAGATTATTGACTCTAGTGAAAGTGGGAGACTAAAGGAAATATGCCCTAGAGGCAATAATAAAGTTATTATTTATTTCCTTATATCATGATAAATGTTTATTATTCATGCTAGAATTGTATTAACCGGAAACATAATACATGTGTGAATACATAGACAAACATAGTGTCACTAGTATGCCTCTACTTGACTAGCTCGTTAATCAAAGATGGTTAAGTTTCCTAACCATAGACATGAGTTGTCATTTGATTAACGGGATCACATCATTAGGAGAATGATGTGATTGACTTGACCCATTCCGTTAACTTAGCACTTGATCGTTTAGTATGTTGCTATTGCTTTCTTCATGACTTATACATGTTCCTATTACTATGAGATTATGCAACTCACGTTTACCGGAGGAACACTTTGTGTGCTACCAAACATCACAACGCAACTGGGTGATTATAAAGGAGCTCTACAGGTGTCTCTGAAGGTACATGTTGAGTTGGCGTATTTTGAGATTAGGATTTGTCACTCCGATTGTCGGAGAGGTATCTCTGGGCCCACTCGGTAATGCACATCACTATAAGCCTTGCAAGCAATGTGACTAATGAGTTAGTTGCGGTATGATGCATTATGGAATGAGTAAAGAGACTTGCCGGTAACGAGATTGAACTAGGTATTGAGATACCGACGATCGAATCTCGGTCAAGTAACATGCCGATGACAAAGGGAACAACGTATGTTGTTATGCGGTTTGACCGATAAAGATCTTAGTAGAATATGTGGGAGCCAATATGAGCATCCAGGTTCGCTATTGGTTATTGACTAGAGACATGTCTCGGTCATGTCTACATAGTTCTCGAACCCGTAGGGTCCGCACGCTTAAGGTTTCGATGACAGCTTTATTATGAGTTTATGAGTTTTGATGTACCGAAGGAGTTCGGAGTCCCGTATGAGATCGGAGACATGACGAGGATTCTCTAAATGGTCGAGACTTAAAGATCAATATATTGGACGACTATATTCGGACTTCGGAAAGGTTCCGAGTGATTCGGGTATTTTTCGGAGTACCGGAAAGTTACGGGAATTCGCTGGGAGAAGTATTGGGCCTTATTGGGCCATACGGGAAAGAGAGAGGGGCTGTCTAGGGAAGGCCGCCCCCCCCCCAAGGCCTAGTCTAAATTGGACTAGGGGGAGGGGCTGCGCCCCCTCCTTCCTTCCTTTCTCTCTTCCCTTTCCTTCTCTCCTACTCCTACTACATGGAAGGGCTCCTAGTTCTACTAGGAAAGGGGGAATCCTACTCCCGGTGGGAGTAGGACTCCCCTAGGGCGCGCCATAGAGAGGGCCGGCCCTCCGCCTCCTCCACTTCTTTATATACGGGGGCAGGGGCACCCCATAGACACACAAGTTGATCTTCGTGATCGTTCCTTAGCCGTGTGCGGTGCCCCCTCCACCATATTCCACCTCGGTCATATCGTTGCGGTGCTTAGGAGAACCTACGTCGGTAGAACATCATCATCGTCACCATGCCGTCGTGCTGACGAAACTCATTCCCGACACCCTGCTGGATCGGAGTCCGGGGATCGTCATCGAGCTAAACGTGTGCTGAACTCGGAGGTGACGTACGTTCGGTACTTGGATCGGTCGAATCGTGAAGACGTACGACTACATCAACCGCGTTGTCATAACGCTTCCGCTTACTGTCTATGAGGGTACGTGGACAACACTCTCCCCTCTCATTGCTATGCATCACCATGATCTTGCGTGTGCGTAGGAATTTTTTTGAAATTACTACGTTCCCCAACACTACTTGCGTGGGGACGGGGTGTGGCTGGTCCTTAAGACGGTTTGAGCACTTCTTTCGCCGCAAGAAAGCTATTTTATGGAAAAATTCGTGTAATAAAATCAAACCGATCGGAGTTACGAATCTTCGGATATTAAAGAAACAATGGTAGGCCCTAGAAACATTATTGAAAACAGAGAGAAATAAAGAGCAAAGACATCCAATCTCGACAGGGCTATGGAGTATGCAGATTTATATGGTTGGGCATAAAACAAAACCTGTACTGCTTTTTTTGCACTATATTGTGTATATATAATCCTGAATTGTCTAGAGATGTTTTTGATATGTTAGGTCCCCAAAAGAATACATTGGGACATGAAGTTATGTTTGTCCAATGAAGAAGCTATATTTTCTCCCGAAATAAACAAATAATTGGAGCTTCCATAATATCTACTGAATTATAATACCAGCTTCAACTCCTCATTTGGAACACATAATACGTATACATGTATTCTATACGAAACCAATTGATTTGGTACAGTTTCATTGCCAAAACTATACAACAGTAATGAAAGCACAAGTGCTCCCTGGGTGATTTTGGTAACTATTGTCAACATATCTCTTGTTGGACTAATATTTTTATCAAGTACATTTCAGATGAGTTCAACAATGGAGTGGCAAGGACAAGAGGATGTGGAACCCCTTCAAAATGCTAAGGACAAAGATTGGCGAAGGCTCAAGACTCTTCATTTCCATTTCAGTGATCCAAGATCACATTGAGTCCATAGGAAGCCAATACTATTAAAAGGAGATGAGGTGTTGCTTAACGGTCTATTTGCTCAAAGTGCTTAGTGATATTGTTCCGAAACCCTCAACCACTTTCTCATTTCCACATTTGTCCAAAACCTAAAGTCAAACTCAGCCCCACTGATTTGATCTATCCGGCGCCACCGAGTTCACTTGACATGGGCACTGCCAGAAACCCTAATCAATTCGGTCACACTGATATGGATCTCGGTCTCACCGAGATGGCCTTGCAAACTCTCTTTTGCCTATTGCAATTATTTCAGTCTCATCAAAATGTGCAATCGGTCCCACCGAGTTTGCCTGACCAACTCTCTGTTTGATCAATTGCTGAAATCAGTCTTACCGAGTTCATGCGATCGGTCTCACCGAGATGAGGTTTTGCCCTAGCCTTAGCACATCGGTCCCACCGAGTTGATCTCGTCGGTCCCACCGAGATTCCTAACATTCACATTTTGAACTAAATCGGTATCACCGAGTTTCTCTATTCGGTCTCACCGAGTTGGGTAAAAAGTGTGTAACGATTAGATTTTGTGTGGAGGCTATATATACCCCTCCACCCCCTTCTCCATTTGTTGGAGAGCCATCAGAACGTGCCTACATTTCCACTACTCATTTTCTGAGAGAGAACCACCTACTCATGTGTTGAGACCAGGGCATTCCAATCCAACCACAAGAATCTTGATCTCTAGCCTTCCCCATGTTGCTTTCCACTCAAATCATCTTTCCACCAAAGTCAAATCTGCGAGAGAGAGTTGAGTATTGGGGAGACTATCATTTGAAGCACAAGAGCAAGGAGTTCATCATCAACACACCATCTATTACCTTTTGGAGAGTGGTGTCTCCTAGATTGGTTAGGTGTCACTTGGGAGCCTCCGTCAAGATTGTGGAGGTGAACCAAGGAGTTTGTAAGGGCAAGGAGATCGCCTAGTTCGTGAAGATCTACCCAAGTGAGGCAAGTCCTTTGTGGGCGATGGCCATGGTGGGATAGACAATGTTGCTTCGTCGTGGACCCTTTGTGGGTGGAGCCCTCCGTGGACTCGCGCAACCGTTACCCTTCGTAGGTTGAAGTCTCCATCAACGTGGATGTAAGATAGCACCACCTATCGGAACCATGCCAAAAATCTCTGTGTCTTCATTGTGTTTGTGAGGGAGTCCTGGGTTAGGGGGTCCTCGGACAGCCGGACTATATGCTTATGCCGTACTGTTGGACTATGAAGATACAAGATTGAAGACTTCGTCCCGTGTCTGGGTGGGACTCTTCTTTGCGTGGAAGGCAAGCTTGCCAATTCGGATATGTAGATTCCCTTCTCTATAACCGACTCTGTGTAACCCTAGCCCCCTCCATGTCTATATAAACTAGAGGGTTTAGTCCATAGGACAACAACAATCAGGATCATAGGCTAGCTTCTAGGGTTTAGCCTCTATGATCTCGTGGTAGATCAACTCTTGTAATACTCATATCATCAAGATCAATCAAGCAGGAAGTAGGGTATTACCTCCATAGAGAGGGCCCAAACCTGGGTAAACATCGTGTCCCCCGTCTCCTGTTACCATTAGCCTTAGACGCACAGTTCGGGACCCCCTACCCGAGATCCGCCGGTTTTGACACCGACATTGGTGCTTTCATTGAGAGTTCCACTGTGTCGTCACCATAAGGCTTGATGGCTCCTTCAATCATCTTAAACGACGCGATCTAGGGTGAGGTTTTCCTCCCCGGACAGATCTTTGTATTTGGCAGCTTCGCACTGTGGGCCAACTCGCTTGGCCATCTGGAGCAAATCGATAGCTACGCCCCTGGCCATCAGGTCAGGTTTGGAAGCCTAAACTACATAGCCGACATCCCCGGAGACTTGATCTTTGATGGATTCTAGCCCATGACAGGTGCGCCCTACAGCCACGATGAGCGTGACCTATATCTGCCATCGGACGGTGTTCAGGAGATCTCACCTGCAGCTGCCCTGGCTTTAGATCCAGTGCAGATCGTGCCATCCGAGGACGGGAGGATGGACCCCGCCACAGAAGTCGCACACTCAACGGCGATAGAGCCGATAACAGATTTCACTTCCGATGAGGTCTGCGTTATCGGACCCTTGGACTCATCTCCGGCCATAGGATCTGAACTGCGTGTATATGCGCCCATCGGATCTAACTGGGCGCCGATCTTGGAGTTCAGCTCCGCGGACATCTTTCAACACTCACCCTTGGGCGACCTGCTAAACTTGCTAAAATCTCTCTCCTTGTCAGGAGACTCTTGGCCGAACTATGTCCGACTTGAGTGGGAAGCGGACGACGAAGGAATTTGTAACCCACCCACCACCCACTTAATAGCCATTGTCGATGACTTAACCGACATGCTTGATTTCGACTCCGAAGACATCGACGGTATGGACGATGATGCTAGAGAAGAACAGGAGCCACCGCCCACAGGGCACTAGACAACCACCTCATCATACGATATATATATGGTGGACACACCCAAAGAAAAAAATGGCGAGGATCAAAAAAGGATGCAACGGAGGAAAATCCTCTTGAGAAGCAGCCGAAGCGCCGACGTCAGCGGGGCCGCTCTAAACCACACCAGGGCAGGAACAGTGATACCGGCACAAGAGATAATAGCACTCCGGATGATGCCGAAGATGAAAACAATCCCGCCCAGCCAAGCTTCGAACAGGCCGGACGGGAGGATGGGCAAGCTAGCCCTGATGAACAGGCCATGAATGAAGACTCGGAGGATGAAAATTACATGCCCCTCTCCGAAGACAAGGAGAACCTAGGCAACGAAGAATTTGCTGTGCCTGAGGATCCCCACGAGCAGGAGCGCTTCAAGCGCCGGCTTATAGCCACTGCAAAGTGCCTGAAGAAAAAACAGCAGCAGCTTCAAGCTGATCAAGATCTACTCACTGATAGATGGGCTGAGGTCCTGGCGGCCGAGGAATACGGACTCGAGCGCCCAACCAAAAGTTACCCGAGGTGCAGGTTGTTACCTCAATTCGAGGACGAGGCACTCGAGCCTATATTACCAGCACATAATGCGGCTGACCGACCACCTCGTGGCCGAGACAAAGCGGCGTATCAGTCTGAACACCAGCCTGCACCCCATCACCAAACAAATAGAAACACGAAGGCCCGGGGGTTACACGCGTGACCTGCGAGACGAATTGGAAAACAAAGCAGGACAATCAAGTTCGATCTACGAATCACGGGGGCGCGCCAACACGTGACGATGACCGCCACGCCGGATATACCAAGTACAAATCCGGTCGGGCCAAATACAGCAGACCAGCTTCATCCGAACTGCATTGCGATGTAGCTCGGCATAGAGGTGCCGCACACCTCCTATGCTTCACTGATGAAGTAATGGAGAATGAATTCCCAGAAGGATTCAAACCCTTGAACATCGAACCATATGGTGGGACAAGAGACCCCGCGGTATGGATTGAAGATTTCCTTCTCCACATTCACATGGCCCGCGGCGATGATCTCCATGCCATCAAATACCTCCCACTAAAACTCAAGGGACCAGCTCGGCACTGGTTGAATAGTCTGCCGGGAAACTCCATTGGCAGTTGGGAGAACCTGGAAGACGAATTCCTTGAAAACTTTCAGGGCACTTATGTGCGACCACAAGACGCTGATGACTTAAGTCACATAACCCAACAACACAGAGAGTCAGCCAGGAAATTCCAGACTCGGTTCTTAACTAAAAAGAACCAAATCGTCGACTGTCCGGATGCCGAAACCCTAGCGGCCTTTAAGCATAACATCTGTGACGAGTGGCTAGCCCGACACCTCGGTGAAGAGAAGCCGAAGTCCATGACAGCCCTTACGACACTTATGACCCGCTTTTGTGCGGGCGAGGATAGTTGGTTAGCTCGTAGCTACAGCGCCTCAAGCAAGCCTGGAACTTCTGTATCCAGAGATGACAACGGCAACCCATGATGCAACAGACACAAGCGCCACAATAATGGTGATAACGCCGAAGACACGACCACCAAAGCCGGATTCAGTGGCTCCAAGTCCGGTCAACGGAAAAAGCCACTTAAAAAACAATGCGGGCCCGTCTAGTCTGGACCGCATACTCGATCATTCATGTCAAATCCACGGCACCCCCGATAAACCAGCCAACCACACCAACAGAGAATGTTGGGTATTTAAACAGGCCGGCAAATTAAACGCTGGAAACAAGGGAAAAGGAGCGCATAGTGATGACGACGAGGAGCCCTGGCCACCAAACATAGGAGGACAGAAGAAATCCCCCCCCCCCCAAGTCAAAATGGTAAACATGATATACGCCACCCATATTCCCAAGCGGGAACGGAAGCGCGCACTAAGGGACGTCTACGCGATGGAGCCAGTCGCCCCAAAGTTCAACCCATGGTCCTCCTGTCCGATCACCTTTGATCGTATGGACCATCCAATCAGTATTCGTCATGGCGGCCCCACCGCACTGGTCCTTGACCCCATTATTGATGGATTCCACCTTACACGAGTCCTCATGGACGGTAGCAGCAGCCTGAACCTGCTTTATCAGGATACAGTGCGCAAAATGGATATCGATCCCTCAAGGATCAAACCCACCAAAACCACCTTCAAAGGTGTCATACCAGGTGTAGAGGCCTGTTGCACAGGCTCAATCACACTAGAAGTGGTCTTCGGATCCCCGGACAACTTCCGAAGCGAGGAGTTAATCTTCGATATCGTCCCTTTCCGCAGTGGTTATCACGCACTGCTTGGACGAACCGCATTCGCTTGATTCAACGCGGTGCCACACTATGCCTACCTCAACCTTAAGATGCCCGGACCTCGTGGTGTTATAATAGTCAATGGAAAGACAGAGTGCTCCCTCCGTATAGAGGAGCACAACGCGGCCCTTGTAGCAGAAGTACAGAGCAGCCTCCTTAGGCAGACCCTCAATTCGGCAATAAAGCCACCAGACACCATCAAGCGAGTCTGAACTGCTCTGCAACAGGATCGTCTGGCCCGTCTAGAGCTCGCCTAGCAATTCGGCCTCCGTCCTAGTCCCAGCCAAGCAGTGAAATTCATGCCGCGCGTACATAACTATGCACTTAAAATACCATGGACATTGACGAAGGCACAGCTAGACCACGGTCCACAATGCGGCTCGACCGCCCCGGGATCTGCATACCTTCACCTTTTTCTTTCTTTCAGGTTCTTCTCGTCTTGAGGCTCTTCTGATAACCTGATCATCAGACCCATCACAGGATGGATACACCAAGGAAGCACGGAGCTTTGGCGTACAAGGGAATCCCAGGTGGTCACTGCTAACGATCGCTATACCTGTTTTACATACCCACACGCAGCTCGCTCTTGGTTAGGGCATGTCAAATAGCCCTATTTTCTTATCGCACTACTTGTATACATACGCCTTGACGTATTACTCAAATAACAATGGAAAATAATTTGCAGCATCAGCTTATTACTTCTTTTTTTCCTTGACTATTTATTTATTACAAATCGCACCCGTACATTCTGATACGCTCAGTTCGCCAGGGGCTTCAATGTACCCCATAACACGGCAAGTAAGTCCGAACACTTTTGACAGTGCGGCACCCCAAACTTATAGCATTATATGCATCAGCTCCGAATCATGTCTTGGGTCAATAGTTGGGTTGACCTGCTCCTGTGCTTGCTACCCTACGTTCCGCTGTATCGGCTAGGGTAGTAAAGGAAGAACTACTGCGATTGTGTCTCGGTTCTTCCGGACGAGCACCTCAGTAGAGAAAGCCGAAAACTGACTGTCATGATACGACAAGAGCTGGTCGCTGTTTGAGAGGTTTCAAATCCTTAAATATTTTTTCCGCTTCATGCGAGGAGTCGGTCTTTGTCCGATTTAGGCGTGTATAGCGCCCCAAGTTCGGTCGTCCAAATACTAGGGGCTACACCAAAATTTAAAATTATAGAACTTCTATGGCTAAGTGAGGGCAATAAAGTTGTATAGTCCAATTGCCTTGTTCGTTGCACTAAACACCTCCTTAAAGGACCAAAAACTTGGATAAAGAGTGTTCAGATTCATCCTGAACACCCCTGTACTAGTTACATATGGGGGCAGAAGCCGACGACTGGCCAACTCTTAGATTTTGTAAACGGCCGCATAGGAGGTAAAATTTTAAATCAACAAGTATTATATTGCGCAAATGAACGGGATAAAATGAATGTATTCATTCAAAGATTACATCCATGGTACATTGCTCCGCCACAAGGCAGGAGCCCTTCAGGACACTGTCATAATAATTTTTGGGTCGGTGGTGCTCCTTGCCCTTTGGTGGCCCCTCGGTCATCAGCGCTGTGGCGTCCATCTTTGCCCAATGCATCTTTGCACGGGCAAAGGCCATCCGCGCACCTTCACAAACCGACCGCTTTATGACTTCAAGTCGAGGGCAGGCACTCACAAGCCGCTTCACGAGACCAAAGTAGCTGACGGGCATAGGCTCGGCAGGCCATAGCCGGACTATGAGGTCCTCCATGGCCAGTTCGGCTGCCTTGTGCAGCTTGACCAGTTGCTTTAGCTGGTCGCTCAAGGGTATCGGATGTTCTGTCCCAAGATATTGAGACCAGAACAACTTCTCTGTTGAGCTCCCTTCTTCGTCTCGGTAGAACTCTGTGGCATCTGATATGCTGCGCGGCGGATCCGCAAACGCTCCTAGAGAACTCCAAATTCAGGTAAGTAAAAGGAAAGTCACCTTCACATGCTTGCTTTGCATAACAAATGCCTTACCCGCCGCAATCTTCTTGGTCGCCTGGATCTCCTGGAGGGCCTTCTGGGCTTCAGCTCTGGCATCTGTGCACTCTGGAGGGCCTTGGAAAGCTCGAACTCTTGAGTCTTAGAGTCACGCTCCAAGGACTCGTACTTCTGGATGAAATCTTGGAGCTCTTGCTGGACCTCGCTGACCCGGGCCTCTTGCTTCTCGCATGCGGCGCGTTCCTTGGCCGCCTTGTCTTTGGCCTCGGCCAGCGCCTTCTTAAGGGCCGCCACTTTGGTCGTGGCCCCTATCAAAGTTCATGACGCTTTTATCAGCAGAAACCATTTATCATTCATAAGTATATAGGCAGGGTACTACGTACCTTGACTTTCCTCCAGTTGCCTCTTCACGAGGACGAGCTCTCCCTCGGTCCGCTCCAGGTCCTGCTTTAGTACGGAGACCTCCGCAGTATGAGCGGCAGCGGCCAGCAGCGACGCCTGCTTATTTACATAGACATCTTATGTTAGACTCCTGCGAATATTATTTGATCCTTTGTTCAACTTTTCTTTCCGAACACCAAACAGAGCATCAGCCACTACTGTCTACACTGTGATATTCTCTCACAATTTTATTACTTACCTTAAAGCCTGTTAGAAGGCTAGCGCAGGCTTCGGTCAATCCACTTTTGGCGGACCGGACCTTCTCAATCACCGTACCCATAAGAGTACGGTGTTCTTCATCAATGGAAGCGCCGCGAAGCATTTCCAGCAAACTGTTCGGTGCCTCTGGATGGACAGAGGTCATTAGTACAGGCGGCTCGCCCTCCTTAGGGAGAGGCTGCCTACCTGAATCCAAAACCACTTGGGTTTCCGGAGCCGTATTCGGCTGGGGGCCAAACTGACTGCGGCCCCCATTATTGGAGTCCGTGGGGGTATTTCCCCCCATGTGTCTAGCGACCGGAGTTTCACCTGGAGGTGTCTCCGGAACTGTCTCCCCTTGGCTTGGTATCCTTCGAGACAACACCTCGGTGTCGCCCGCGGCCCTGGGGGAGGAGGCTGTCGGAAGAGAATTATTGTTCATCGCCGACGGGTCCAGCGACCCCTCCGAAGAGGAGGATATCTCGATGCTAGATTTGGCCGGACTGCAGGTGCATGTCTGACATGTTAAGAGGCGATAAAGCAGAAATATCGGAAATACTATTGTGTCCGGATACTTACGACTTAGCCAGGGGCTTGACCCTGGGTTCCTACTCCTCGCCGCTGTTGGTGGCTGCGGTGGAGTGGTCCGGAAGGAAATTTTTTCCCTTCTTGGACACCTCGGCCTCCCCTTGCGTGGTGGCCTTCCGCTTCTTTCTCCCCCAGTATGGGGGGATGGATTTCCTCCTCCTCCTCGTCTTCGGTGGAGGAGTGTGTCTCGGTGTCTTCCGACGTCATGTCCGCTGCAACCTTGAGTCAGAGACCATCTCTGGTCCCCGCGGCCGTCTTCTTGGCCTTCTTCTCTAGCACCTCATAGGGTGCCGGAAACAGCATCTTCGTTAGAAGAGGCGATTCTGGACCTTCAGGTAGCGGAGCCGGTTAGTCAATTTGCTCCGCTGTCGCTACCCAGGCCTGTAAAATTGGCATGTAGGCTTAGATTCCTACTGCGGATGTGCTAGTAAAAGGCATATCCTGCAAATATGAAAACTTATCAGATTGGCTAGGCATTTTGCGTTGAGCCCGCGATCTTCGGTTATGGGCGGTGGTACCTTGTTGGCCTTGAAAAGCACCTTCTAGAAGTCTTCGTGCGTCGTGCCAAAGAGTTCTTGCAGCGTCTGGTGTTCGGTCGGGTCGAACTCCCACAGATTGCAGATCCGTCTCTGACACGGAAGTATCCGGCGAAAGAGCATAAGTTGGACCACGTTGACGAGCTTGATTTTCTTGCTTATCATATTTTGGACGCAGGTCTGAAGTCCGGTCAATTCTTCCGCTGAGCCCCAGGCTAAGCTCTTCTCTTTCCAGGAAGTGAGCCGCATGGGGACGCCGGATCGAAATTCGGGGGTCGCCGCCCAGTTGGCATCGCGCGGCTCGGTGATGTAGAACCACCCCGATTGCCACCCCTTCACAGTCTCCAGAAAGGAGCCTTCGGGCCAGGTGACATTGGGCATCTTGCCCACCATGGCGCCTCCGCACTCCGCTTGTTGGACGCTCACCACCTTTGGCTTCACGTTGAAGGTCTTCAACCACATTCCGAAGTGGGGCGTGATGCGGAAGAAGGCCTCGCATACGACGATAAATGCCGAGATGTTGAGGATGAAGTTGGGGACCAAATCATGGAAGTCCAGCCCATAGTAGAACATTAGTCCGCGGACGAACGGGTGAATCCCAGCCCGTGGACGAAGTGAGAGAGGAATACTACCCTTTCCTGGGGTTTTGGGGTACGGATGATCTGCCCTTCGGCCGGAAGTCGATGCACGATGTCTGTGGACAGGTATCCGGCCTCCCGAAGCTTCTTGATGTCCTCCTTCGTGACAGAGGAGGCCATCCACTTGCCTCCCGCTCCGGACATGTTCGGAATGTTTTTTGCGGAGAAGGTGAACGCTTGGGTGTTGGAGCTCAAGAATGGATGAGCAGAGGAAGAAGAAGGCGTGGGTGAAAAAGGGGAATCCTTGTCTCTTTATAAAGGCGGCAGTCTTGTGCCTCCCTTCTTTCCCTAGGAACTCGCTTATTCCCCAAGCGTCGTGCTAATGGCACGGTTGAGTTACCCACGCCCGTATTAATGAGAATCCTGTGATAAGGGGACACGATCTCTGCTTCGACGACACATGCCAATAAAACCGCCTTGCAAGATGTGCAGTAGCAGGTTGAGAAAACGGTTCGAATAATGACCGGGCCACGAAGTGACGTCACGCTATGGAAAAGTTGTCAGCAGATTAGACTCGTGGAATATTGTACTCTCTACGGTGGTATGTGGAATTTGTTTTGCAGAGCCGGACACAATTCTTGTGTTCAAGATCTACCTTGGAGTATTCAGGAGAAGGAACCCGCCTTGCAATGCGGAAGACAATCTGCGAGCCGGACTCATCGTCATGGAAGCCTGGTTCAGGGGCTACTGAGGGAGTCCTGGGTTAGGGGTTCCTCGGACAGCCGGACTATATGCTTATGCCGGACTGTTGGACTATGAAGATACAAGATTGAAGACTTCGTCCCGTGTCCGGGTGGGACTCTCTTTTGCGTGAAAGGCAAGCCTGGCAATTCGGATATGTAGATTCCCTTCTCTGTAACCAACTCTGTGTAACCCTAGCCCCCTCCGGTGTCTATATAAACCAGAGGGTTTAGTCCGTAGGACAACAATAATCAGGATCATAGGCTAGCTTCTAGGGTTTAGCCTCTACGATCTCGTGGTAGATCAACTCTTGTAATACCCATATCATCAAGATCAATCAAGCAGGAAGTAGGGTATTACCTCCATAGAGAGGCCCGAACCTTGGTAAACATTGTGTCCCCCGTCTCCTGTTACCATTAGCCTTGGATGCACAGTTCGGGACCCCCTACCCGAGATCCGCCGGTTTTGACACCGACAGTTTGCACACTCCAATCCCATCCCTTTACTTTCTTGCAACTAGCATGTTTTACTATTTCCGCTGCTTATACTCTTGCCATGCTTGCTTGAAGTGTGTTGGGAATGCTTAAAATTGTGCTAATTTACAACCCCAGCTTGAAGAACTTAAAAACTGCTACTTTTGCTTGTTGAGTGTCTAATCACCCCCCTCTAGACACCTCTTCTCGATCCTTTAAATTGGTATTAGAGATTTGGTTTCCATTGCTTTGGTTTAATCACCATTGGAGGAAGATGGATGAGTCTACAATTGTGAGTATTAGACGTAGAGTGCCTATGCTTGACAAAGAGTTCTTTATTGCTTGGAAAAATGAGATCCTTGAGATTTTCAATGAATATGATTTAAACAAGTACATTACTAGCCCTTGTGTGACTCCTATTAATCCCTCGCATCCTACCCCTGATGAATATCTTGACATGACCCACAATCTTAGAACTATCAATCTTATCATAAGAGGATTGCCTAGAAATTTGCTTGCATGCTTGCCTACCTTTTATTGTGCGTATACTATTTGGAGATATCTTGAGGAACGCTTTCCAAATTACTCTTTGAAAAAACTAGATGAGATTATTCAAAAGTCCATAGCTTTTCATAAGATGAAACCTAGTAATCCTAATTTTGATGATTGCCTATTTGAGCTTCGTGATCTCATGCGTGCCAAAGGAGATGTTGGAGTCATTAGTAGCATCATTTCTCAAGTTATTAGAATTCACAAAGATGCATGTTGTCATGAACATAAATCTAATGAATCACCTTCTCTAGGTGATGATCAATCCCAAGACGATGTTGAACATGGATATTATGATGAGGATGATGATAATGACTTTGATCTCAATGAATCTATGAGACACTTTGGTCTTATGGCTAACCTTCGCGTTTACATGGACGGAGGAAAGGAATGGGTTCTTGATAGTGGATGTACCAATCACATGACCGGTGACAAGGATATGTTTTGAAAGCTTGCTGAAAACAAGGGTTCCCAAAAAGTATGTCACTTTTGGTGATAACTCAAAGGGTAAGGTGGTTGGCCTTGGTAAGGTGGCCATCTCACATGATAGCTCATTCAAAATGTTATGCTCGTTGAATCTATTGGCTACAATTTGCTTTCCGTATCCAGACTAGCCGATTTTGGTTTCAATGTCTTGTTTACTGAAGTAGATTGCCAAGTGTTCCGAAGAGATAATCATAATATGGTCTTTACCGGTATATGTAGAGGTGATCTATACATTGTTGATTTCACTAAAAAGGCTCAACCTAGAACTTGCTTAATTGTTAAATCTTCTTAAGGCTGGTTGTGGCATAGAAGGTTAGGTCACATGGGCATGTGAAATCTTGATAAGCTTATTAAAGGTGATAATATCCTTGGAGTTAAAGATGTTGTATTTGGCAAGGATAGACTTTGCAGTGCCTGTCAAGTAGGAAAACAAGTTGGAGGAAGTCATCCCCTGAAGAACATCATGACCACGAGAAGACCACTCGAGCTGCTGTTGGGAAACATAGCATGCAATTTCAAAAAAAAATCCTACGCTCACACAAGATCTATCTAGGAGATGCATAGCAACGAGAGGGAGAGAGTGTGTCTATGTACCCTCATAGACAGAAAGCAGCAACATTTAACAATGCGGTTGATGTAGTCGAACTTCTTCTCGTTCCGACCGATCAAAGTATCGAACGTACGACACCTCCGAGTTCTGCACACGTTCAGCTCGATGACGTCCCTCGAACTCTTGATCTAGCAAAGTGTCGAGGAAGTAGATGAGTTCCGTCAGCACGACAGCGTGGTGACGCTGATGGTGAAGTTATCCGCGCAGGGCTTCGCCTAAGCACCACGAGAATATGATCGGGGTGTAAACTGTGGAGGGAGGCACCACACACGGCTAACAATTGATGTTGTGTCCTTGTGAGGCGCCCCCTCCCCACATATATATAGGTGGGAGGGGAGGAGAGGCATCCAGGGGCGTCCTAGAGTTGGCCGCCGCCCCCTAGGGGCCCTGCCTTGCCCTGCACCTCCCCTCTCCACGTATACATGAAGGGGAAGGAAAGACGGGGGTGAGGGAAGGAAGTGGGAATCCTAGTCCACACTTTCCTTGCCCTTCCCCTCTTTCCTTCTCCTCCTCCTCCTATAGCCTTATAGGGTGCACCAGCCCCTTGTGGGTTGGTGTGTTGCTTCACAAGGCCCGTAAGATTGCCGGGGGTACCCGAAACACCTTCCAATGAACCGATAAGTACCCGATACCCTCCGGAACACTTTCGGTGTCCGAATACTATTGTCCTATATATCAATCTTTACCTCTAGACCATTTTGAGACTCCTAGTAATGTCTGTGATCTCATCAGGGACTCCGAACAACATTCGGTAACCAAATCACATAACTCATATAATACAAAATCATCATGGAACATTAAGCGTCTGGACCCTATGGGTTCGAGAACTATGTAGACATGACCAAGACACCACTCCGGTCAATAACCAATAGCGGAACCTGGATGCTCATATTGGCTCCTACATATTCTACGAAGATCTTTTTGTCGGGGAATGTAGCTTGCAACTTCAAAAAAATTCCTGTGATCACGCAAGATCTATCTAGGAGATGCATAGCAACGAGAGGGGGAGAGTGCGTCCACGTACCCTTGTAGACCGAAAGCGGAAGCGTTAAGTTAACGCGGTTGATGTAGTCGAACGTCTTCACAATCCAACCAATCTACCTCCAAACGTATGACACCTCCGAGTTCACCAACGTTCAGCTCGATCACGTTCCTCAAACTCCTGATCCAGTAGAGGGTCGAGGGAGAGTTTCGTCAGCACGACGGCGTGATGACGGTGATGGTGATGTGATCCGCGCAGGACTTCGCCTAAGCACTGCGACGCTATGACCTGAGGTGTAAACTATAGAGGGGGGCACCGCACACGTCTAAGAGAACAATTGATGTGCCTTTGGGGTGCCCCCCGCCCCCGTATATAAAGGAGGGGAGGAGGAGGCCAGTGGCCAGGAGGGGCGTTCCATGGGGGGAGTCCTACTAGGACTCCACTCCAAGTAGGATTCGCCCCCCTCCTTTTTCCTTTCTTCAACCGGAGGGAAAAGGAAGGAGAGGGAGAGGGAGAGGGAAAGGGGGCGCCACCCCCTCCCCTAGTCCAATTCAGACTGCCATGGGGAGCGTGCGGCCACCCCTTGAGGCCCTCTTCTCTCTCCACTAAGGCCCATGTAGGCCCAATACTTCCCCGGGGGGTCCGGTAACCCTTCGGTACTCCGGTAAAATACCCGAACCACTCGAAACCATTTTGATGTCCGAATACTACCTTCCAATATATGAGTCTTTACCTCTCGACCATTTCGAGACTCCTTGTCATGTCTGTGATCTCATCCGAGATTCCAAACAAAACTACGGTCACCAAAATACATAACTCATAATACAAATCGTCATCGAACGCTAAGCGTGCGGACCCTACGGGTTCGAGAACTATGTAGACATGATCGAGTCACATCTCTGGTCTATAACCAATAGCGGAACATGGATGCTCATATTGGTTCCCACATATTCTATGAAGATCTTTATCGGTCGAACCACAATATCAATATAGTTATTCCCTTTGTCATCGGTATGTTACTTGCCCAAGATTCGATCGTCGGTATCTTCATACCTAGTTCAATCTCGTTATCGGCAAGTCTCTTTACTCGTTCCGTAGTGCATCATCCCGTAACTAACTCATTACTCACGTTGCTTGCAAGGCTTCATATGATGTGCATTACCAAGAGGGCCTGGAGATACCTCTCTGGTACTCAAGAGTGACAAATCCTAATCTTGATCTATGCCAACCCAACAAACACCTTCGGAGATACTAGTAGAGCATCTTTATAATCACCCAGTTACGTTGTGACGTTTGATAGCACCCAAGGCATTCCTCCGGTGTCCGGGAGTTGCATAATCTCATAGTCGGAGGAATATATATTTGACATGAAGAAAGCAGTAGCAATAAAACTGAACAATCATTATGCTAAGCTAACGGATGGGTCTTGTCCATCACATCATTCTCCTAATGATGTGATCCTGTTCATCAAATGTCAACACATGTCCATGGCTAGGAAACTTACCCATCTTTGATCAATGAGCTAGTCAAGTAGAGGCATACTAGGGACATAGTGATTTGTCTATGTACTCACACATGTATCAAGTTTTCGATTAATAAAATTCTAGCATGAATAATAAACATTTATTATTGCCTCTAGGGCATATTTCCTTCAATCTCCCACTTGCACTAGAGTCAATAATCTAGTTCACATCGCCATGTGATTTAACACCAATAGTTCACATCTGTATGTGATTAACACCCATAGTTCACATCGCCATATGGCCAACACCCAAAGGGTTTACTAGAGTCAATAATCTAGTTCACGTCGCTATGTGATTACCACCCAAAGAATACTAACGTGGACGAAGGGACCGAGTGCCTAGACGAAGCGGACAACGCAAGAAAGAAGACGTGAGCTCTTGGAGGAAGACGACTCGAAATTCAAATCGAGGGTAGGATGGTCTATTTTCCATTTGTCGGTTGTGTCTAAAAATTCTAAACGCTCTTATAATAGTTAACAGAGGGAGTACAAGCTATGAACCCCAAATTAACTAGTACATGAAAACAACACAAAAGTGAACAAAATAGACACTAACTATAGGAAAATTTTGATGGCATATCCAAGCAAGAGAGCTTAAACGATTGAAACATACAAGATTCATACGAGTCAAAGAAGAATCACAAGAGAAAATAATACCCCTTCAAAATAAGGAAAAGGGTTGGATGAACATTTTTTATTGGGAAAGCAAAAGGGCTGCACCTAAGTTCGGGTCACCCCATAAGGCTGGTTGTAATGAGGAGTATCATATACTATTATTATGCATATGATACTACCTCCGTAATGCATACTATCATATATTAGTATCATGTAGTACTTTATTTATTACCATGCATGACACATAGTGGCCTAGCATTTATTACGATACGTATCATTGATATGCTAATTTTTTTAAATAATATATTTTTTATTAATTTGCACAATTATTACGCAGAAAATTTATTTTCCAAAAATAATACACCGTCGGCCCGCAGCGGGCCGACTGAAATAGTCAGCCAGCAGACTAGCCGAGTGGGAGTAGTCGGCTAGTAGCAAGTCGACAACTAGCCCTTTGTGCGTCTCGGCCCCGGATTGGGTTAGCCCGTCACGAGGGGAGGAGGGAGCTATCGGCGCAGTGCGCCCTGTCGACTGCCGTGGGCGATTGGCCAGGCTGGCCGACAGGTCTTGACCCCACCTCATGGCTGGGCCAGCTCCTGCGGCCTTATCCTCCCTTTCCTCTACGCTCCACGCCCAGCTTCCGTTCTTCTTCTGTTTCTTGCTTTCTCCTCTCTCTGTACAAAAATACCACCAATTTGTACACCTAGATGAGCCAGTTTTTGCAGCTTTGGCACCGTGAATGGATTCAACTTAGTTAGGGAAGCCAAAAGAGGTATCGATCTACTGATGGGGTAGCTCGTGGTGGTTGTGGTGAGCATTTTGGTGGAGGTGGTGGTGGTGAAGTTGGGGCAGTGTAGTGGAGGTGAAGCTCGTCGTTCTTCGTTGGAGGCGGTGCACCGGCAGTTTGGTGGCCGCCGTTCGTCGTTCTTCGTTCGCACGCACGCTTCAAGGGTATATTTCAGCAAACATTTTATTTTTCGTAGGTGCTCCGTGAAGGAAATATGCCCTAAAGGCAATAATAAAGTTATTATTTCCTTATATCATGATAAATGTTTATTATTCATGCTAGAATTGTATTAACCGGAAACATAATACATGTGTGAATATATAGACAAACAGAGTGTCACTAGTATGCCTCTACTTGACTAGCTTGTTAATCAAAGATGGTTATGTTTCCTAACCATGGACAAAGAGTTGTTATTTGATTAACGGGATCACATCATTAGTTGAATGATCGATTGACATGACCCATTCCGTTAGCTTAGCACCCGATCGTTTAGTATGTTGCTATTGCTTTCTTCATGACTTATACATGTTCCTATGACTATGAGATTATGCAACTCCGTTTACGGAGGAACACTTTGTGTGCTACAAAGCGTCACAACGTAATGGGTGATTATAAAGGTGCTCTGGGTGTCTCCAAAGGTACTTGTTGGGTTGGCGTATTTCGAGATTAGGATTTGTCACTCCGAATGTCGGATAGGTATCTCTAGGCCCTCTCGGTAATGCACATCACTTAAGCCTTGCAAGCATTGCAACTAATGCGTTAGTTGCGAGATGATGTATTACGGAACGAGTAAAGAGACTTGCCGGTAACGAGATTGAACTAGGTATTGGATACCGACGGTCGAATCTCGGGCAAGTAACATACCGATGACAAAGGGAACAACGTATGTTGTTATGCGGTCTGACCGATAAAAATATTTGTAGAATATGTAGGAACCAATATGGGCATCCAGGTCCCGCTATTGGTTATTGACCGGAGACGTGTCTCGGTCATGTCTACATTGTTCTCGAACCGTAGGGTCCGCACGCTTAAAGTTACGATGACAGTTTCTTTATGAGTTTATGTATTTTGATGTACCGAAGGTTGTTCGGAGTTCCGGATGTGATCACGGACATGACGAGGAGTCTCGAAATGGTGGAGACGTAAATATCGATAGATTGGAAGCCTATATTTGGACATCGGAATCGTTCCGGGTGAAATCGGCATTTTACCGGAGTACCGGGGGGTTACCGGAACCCCCCGGGGGGTTATTGGGCCTACATGGACCTTGAGGGAGAAGAGATAAGGAGGCAGGAGGTGGCCGCGCGCCCTTCCCCTTCCTAGTCCAAATAGGACAAGGGAAGGGGGGCGGCGCCCCCCCCCCCTTTTCCTTCCCCACTTTCTCCTCTTTCCCCCCTTCTCCTTCTCCAACTAGGAAAGAAAGGGAGTCCTACTCCCGGTGGGAGTAGGACTCCCCCCTGGCGCGCCCCTCCTTGGCCGGCCGCCCCCTCCCCTTGGCTCCTTTATATCACAGGCAGGGGCACCCTAGAACACACAAGTTGATCTTCATGATCGTTCCTTAGCCGTGTCGGTGCCCCCTCCACGACATTACACCTCGGTCATATTGTAGCGGTGCTTAGGCGAAGCCCTGCGATGGTTGAACATCAAGATCGTCCTGCCACGCCGTCGTCTTGTGGAACTCCTCCCAAGCTTTGCTGGATCGGGCCCGGGTGCGTCATCGAGCTGTCTGCGTGTCAAGAACTTCGGAGGTGCGAATAACGGTGCTTGGATCGGTTGGACCGGGAAGACATCGACTACTTCCTCTATGTTGCGTCAGCGCTTCGCTTCGGTCTCGAGGGTACGTGAGACAACACTCTCCCTCTCGTTGCTATGCATCACCATGATCTTGCGTGTGCGTAGGAAATTTTTGAAATTACTCGTTCCCCAACAGTGGCATCCGAGCCTAGGTTTTATGGTTTGATGTTATATGCACGAGTAGAACACAAGTGAGTTGTGGGTGATATAAGTCATCTGCATACTAGCATGTCATACTTTGGTTGGCGGTATTGTTGGATGAAGCGGCCGGGCCGACATTACGCGTCGCTTACGCGAGACTGGTTCTACCGCCGTGCTTTGCACACAGTGGCTGGCGGTGTCGGTTTCTCAACTTTAGTTGAACCGATGTGCTCGCCGGTCCTTGCGAAGGTTAAAACAACACCAACTTGACAAACTATCGTTGTGGTTTTGATGCGTGGGTGAGATTGGTTCTTGCTTAAGCCCGTAGCAGCCACGTAAAACTTGCAACAACAAACTAGAGGACGTCTAACTTGTTTTTGCAGGGCATGTTGTGATGTGATATGGTCAAGACATGATGCTAAATTTTATTGTATGAGATGATCATGTTTTGTAGCCGAGTTATCGGCAATGGCGAGCCATATGGTTGTCGCTTTATTGTATGCAATGCAATCGCCCTGTAATGCTTTACTTTATCACTAAGCGGTAGCGATAGTCGTAGAAGCATAAGATTGGCGAGACGACAACGATGCTACGATGGAGATCAAGGTGTCACATCGGTGACGATGGTGATCATGACGGTGCTTCGGAGATGGAGATCACAAGCACAAGATGATGATGGCCATATCATATCACTTATATTGATTGCATGTGATGTTTATATTTTATGCATCTTATCTTGCTTTGATTGACGGTAGCATTTTAAGATGATCTCTCACTAAATTATCAAGAAGTGTTCTCCCTGAGTATGCATAGTTGCCAAAGTTCGTCGTGCCCAGACACCACGTGATGATCGGGTGTGATAAGCTCTACGTCCATGTACAATGGGTGCAAGCCAGTTTTGCACACGCAGAATACTCGAGTTAAACTTGACGAGCCTAGCATATGCAGATATGGCCTTGGAACACGGAGACCGAAAGGTTGAGCGTGAATCATATAGTAGATATGATCAACATGAGATGTTCACCATTGAAAACTAATCCATTTCACGTGATGATCGGTTATGGTTTAGTTGAATTTGGATCACGTGATCACTTAGAGGATTAGAGGGATGTCTATCTAAGTGGGAGTTCTTAAGTAATATGATTAATTGAACTTAAATTTATCATGAACTTAGTACTGATAGTATCTTGCTTGTCTATGTTGATTGTAGATAGATGGCCCGTCTTTGTTGTTCCGTTGAATTTTAATGTGTTCCTTGAGAAAGCAAAGTTGAAAGATGATGGTAGCAACTACGCGGATTGGGTCCGTAACGAGAGGATTATCCTCATTGCTGCCTGAAAAGTTATGTCTGGAAGCACCGCTGGGTGCGAACTGCTTCTTGATGCTGGCCGACGATGTTAAGAACGTCTGGCGAGCAAAGCGATGACTACTCGATAGTTCAATTTGCCATGCTTTACGGCTTAGAACCGGGACTTCAACGGCGTTTTGAGCGTCATGGAGCATATGAGATGTTCTAGGAGTTGAAGTTAATATTCGAAAGAATGCCCGGATTGAGAGATATGAAGTCTCCAATAAGTTCTATAGCTGCAAGATGGAGAGAATAGTTACATCGGTGAGCATATACTCAAGATGTCCGGGTATTGTAATCACTTGATTCAAGCTGGGAGTTACTCTTCCGGATGATAGCGTCATTGACGAATTCTCAATCACTTCCACCAAGCTACAAGAGCTTCGTGATGAACTATAATATGCAAGGGATGGATAAGACGGTTCCCGAGGTCTTACGCAATGCAAAAGGCTGCGGAGGTAGAAATCAGAAGGAGCATCAAGTGTTGATGGTCAACAAGACCACTAGTTTCAAGAAAAAGGGCAAAGGGAAGAAGAAGGAACTTCAAGAAGAACAGCAAGCAAGTTGCTGCTCAAGAGAAGAAACCCAAGTCTGGACCTAAGCCTGGCCCCGAGTGCTTCTCTCAAGCGCGACTAGTCCTTTGGAAGCGGAACTGCCGCAAGTATTTGGCGGATAAGAAGGACGGCAAGGTGAACAAAGGTATATGTGATATACATTTTATTGATGTGTACCTTACTAGAGCTCGCAGTAGCACCTGGATATTTTATACTGGTTCTGTTGCTAATATTTGCAACTCGAAACAGGGACTACGAATTAAGCGAACTCTAGCAAAGGACGAGGTGACGATGCGCATGGGAAATGGTTCCAAAGTCGATGTGATCGCGGTCGGCATGCTAACTCTACATCTACCTTCGGGATTAGTATTAGACCTAAATAATTGTTACTCTGTGCCAGCGTTGAGCATGAACATTATGTCTGGATCTTGTTTGATGCGAGACGGTTATTCATTTAAATCAGAGAATAATGGTTGTTCTATTTATATGAGTAATATCTTTTATGGTCATGCACCCTTGAAGAGTGGTCTATTTTTGATGAATCTCGATAGTAGTGATACACATATTCATAATGTTGAAGCCAAAAGATGCAGAGTTGATAATGATAGTGCAACTTATTTGTGGCACTGCCGTTTAGGTCATATCGGTATAAAGCGCATGAAGAAACTCCATACTGATGGACTTTTGGAACCACTTAATTATGAATCACTTGGTACTTGCGAACCGTGCCTCATGGGCAAGATGACTAAAACGCCGTTCTCCGGTACTATGGAGAGAGCAACAGATTTGTTGGAAATCATACATACAGATGTATGTGGTCCGATGAATGTGGAGGCTCGTGGCGGATATCGTTATTTTCTCACCTTCACAGATGATTTAAGCAGATATGGGTATATCTACTTAATGAAGCATAAGTCTGAAACATTTGAAAAGTTCAAAGAATTTCAGAGTGAAGTTGAAAATCATCGTAATAAGAAAATAAAGTTTCTACGATCTGATCGTGGAGGAGAATATTTGAGTTCTGAGTTTGGTCTACACTTGAAACAATGTGGAATAGTTTACAACTAACGCCGGAACACCACAGCGTAATGGTGTGTCCGAATGTCGTAATCGTACTTTACTTGATATGGTGCGATCTATGATGTCTCTTACAAATTTACCGCTATCGTTTTGGGGTTATACTTTAGAGACGGCCACATTCACATTAAATAGGGCACCGTCAAAATCCGTTGAGACGACACCTTATGAACTATGGTTTGGCAAGAAACCAAAGTTGTCGTTTCTTAAAGTTTGGGGCTGCGATGCTTATGTGAAAAAACTTCAACCTGATACGCTCGAACCCAAATCGGAGAAATGTGTCTTCATAGGATACCCAAAAGAGACAGTTGGGTACACCTTCTATCACATATCTGAAGGCAAGACATTCGTTGCTAAGAATGGATCCTTTATAGAGAAGGAGTTTCTCTTGAAAGAAGTGAGTGCGAGGAAAGTAGAACTTGATGAGGTAACTGCACCTGCTCCCTTGTTGGAAAATAGTACATCACAGGAACCAGTTTCTGTGACGTCGAAACCAACTAGTGAGGAAGGAGTTTCTCTTGAAAGAAGTGAGTGCGAGGAAAGTAGAACTTGATGAGGTAACTGCACCTGCTCCCTTGTTGGAAAATAGTACATCACGAAACCGGTTTACGTGACGTCAAAACCAACTAGTGAGGAAGTTGATGATGATGATCATAGAACTTGAGATCAAGTTACTCTGAACCTCGTGGGTCAAAGCAGTAAGATCCGCTTTTGAGTGGTATGGTAATCCTATTACGGAAGTCATGCTACTAGATCATGATGAACGTACGAACTATGAAGAAGCGATGGTGAGCCCAGATTCCGCAAAATGGCTTGAAGCCATGAAATCTGAGATGGGATCCATGTATGAGAACAAAGTATGGACTTTGGTTGACTTACCTGATGGTCGGCAAGCAATTGAGAATAAGTGGATCTTCAAGAAGAAGACTGACGCTGACGGCAATGTTACTATCTACCAAGCTCGACTTGTTGCAAAAGGTTTTCGACAAGTTCAAGGGATTGACTACGATGAGACCTTCTCACCCGTAGCGATGCTTAAGTCTTTCCAAATCATGTTAGCAATTGCCGCATTTTATGATTATGAAATTTGGCAAATGGATGTAAAAACTGCATTCTGAATGGGTTTACGGAGGAAGAGTTGTATATGATGCAACGGAAGGTTTTATCGACCCAAAGGAGCTAACAAAGTGTGCAAGCTCCAGCGATCCATTTATGGACTGGTGCAAGCCTCTCGGAGTTGGAATAAGCGCTTTGATAGTGTGATCAAAGCATTTGGGTTTATCTGAGACTTTTGGAGAAGCTTTGTATTTACAAGAAAGTGAGTGGGAGCTCTGTAGCATTTCTAATATTATATGTGGATGACATATTAGTGATTGGAAATGATATAGAATTTCTGGATAGCATAAAGGATACTTGAATAAAAGTTTTTCAATGAAAGACCTCGGTGAAGCTGCTTACATATTGGGCATTAAGATCTATAGAGATAGATCAAGGCGCTTAATTGGACTTTCACAAAGCACATACCTTGACAAAGTTTTGAAGAAGTTCAAAATGGATCAAGCAAAGAAAGGGTTCTTGCCTCTATTGCAAGGTGTGAAGTTGAGTAAGACTCAATGCCCGACCACTTTGAGAAGATAGAGAAAATGAAAGATGTTCCTATGCTTCAGCCATAGGCTCTATCATGTATGCAATGCTGTGTACCAGACCTGATGTGTGCCTTGCTATAAGTTTAGCAGGGAGGTACCAAAGTAATCCAGGAGTGGATCACGGGACAGCGGTCAAGAACATCCTGAAGTACCTGAAAAGGACTAAGGATATGTTTCTTGTATATGGAGGTGACAAAGAGCTCATCGTAAATGTTACATTGATGCAAGCTTTGACACTGATCCGGACGATTCTAAATCGCAAACCGGATACGTGTTTACATTAAACGGTGGAGCTGTCAGTGGGTGCAGTTCTAAACAAAGCATCGTGGCGGGATCTACGTGTGAAGCGGAATACATAGCTGCTTCGGAAGCAGCCAATGAAGGAGTCTGGATGAAGGAGTTCATATCCGATCTAGGTGTCATACCTAGTGCATCGGGTCCAATGAAAATCTTTTGTGACAATACTAGAGCGATTGCCTTAGCGAAGGAATCCAGATTTCACAAGAGAACCAAGCACATCAAGAGATGCTTCAATTCCATCCGGGATCTAGTCCAGGTGGGACACATAGAGATTCGCAAGATACATACGGATCTGAATGTTGCAGACCCGTTGACTAAGCCTCTTCCACGAGCAAAACATGATCAGCACCAAGACTCCATGGGTGTTAGAATCATTACTGTGTAATCTATATTATTGACTCTAGTGCAAGTGGGACACTCAAGGAAATATGCCCTAGAGGCAATAATAAAGTTACTATTTATTTCCTTATATCATGATAAATGTTTATTATTCATGCTAGAATTGTATTAACCGGAAACATAATACATGTGTGAATATATAGACAAGCAGTGTCGATAGTATGCCTCTACTCGACTAGCTTGTTAATCAAAGATGGTTATGTTTCCTAACCATGGACAAAGAGTTGTTATTTGATTAACGGGATCACATCATTAGTTGAATGATCTGATTGACATGACCCATTCCGTTAGCTTAGCACCCGATCGTTTAGTATGTTGCTATTGCTTTCTTCATGACTTATACATGTTCCTATGACTATGATATTATGCAACTCCGTTCTTTGGAGGAACACTTTGTGTGCTACCAAACGCGTCTGCGCATGGCTGGGTGATTATAAAGGTGCTCTCTGGTGTCTCCAAAGGTACTTGTTGGGTTGGCGTATTTGAGATGAGGATTTGTCCTCCGAATGTCGGAGAGGTATCTCTGGGCCCTCTCGGTAATGCACATCACTTAAGCCTTGCAAGCATTGCAACTAATGAGTTAGTTGCGAGATGATGTATTACGGAGCGAGTAAAGAGACTTCTTTGTAGCGAGATTGAACTGGGTATTGGATACCGATGATCGAATCTCGGGCAAGTAACATATCTTGATGACAAAGGAACAACGTATGTTGTTATGCGGTCGACCGATAAAGATCTTCGTAGAATATGTAGGAACCAATATATGCATCCAGGTCCGCTATTGGTTATTGACGGAGGCGTGTCTCGGTCATGTCTACATTGTTCTCGAACCATAGGGTCCGCACGCTTAAAGTTACGATGCGGTTTCTTTATGAGTTTATGTATTTTGATGTACCGAAGGTTGTTCGGAGTTTTGGATGTGATCACGGACATGACGAGGAGTCTCGAAATGGTCGAGACATAAAGATCGATATATTGGAAGCCTATATTTGGACATCGGAATCGTTCCGGGTGAAATCGGCATTTCTTAGATGTACCGGGTTCTGGAACCCCGGGGTTATTGGGCCTACATGGGCCTTGAGGGAGAAGAGAGGAGGCAGGAGGTGGCCACGCGCCCCTCCCCTTCCTAGTCCGAATAGGACAAGGGAATGGGGGCGGCGCCCCCCCATTTTCCTTCCCCTCTTCCTCCTCTGTCCCCCCTTCTCCTTCTCCAACTAGGAAAGAAAGGGAGTCCTACTCCCGGTGGGAGTAGGACTCCCCCTGGCGCGCCCCTCCTTGGCCGGCCGCCCCCTCCCCTTGGCTCCTTTATATACGGGGGCAGGGGGGCACCCTAGAACACACAAGTTGATCTTCGTGATCGTTCCTTAGCCGTGTGCTTAGGCGAAGCCTTGCGACGGTTGAACATCAAGATCGTCACCACGCCATCGTGCTGATGGAACTTCTCCCCGAAGCTTTGCTGGATCGGAGCCCGGGGTGCGTTATCGAGCTGTACGCGTGTCAAGAACTCAGAGGTGCCGGAGTGACGGTGCTTGGATCGGTTGGACCGGGAAGGCGTCGACTACTTCCTCTATGTTGCGTCAGCGCTTCGCTTGATCTCGAGGGTACGTAGACAACACTCTCCCCTCTCGTTGCTATGCATCACCATGATCTTGCGTGTGCGTAGGATTTTTTTTGAAATTACTACGTTCCCCAACACTCCGGTAGTATTTGTTAATATGTTTCAATGTGAAATAAATTAGGTGTGCGATTATTGTTATTTGCCCTGGTAGTATACGTAAATATATTTAGATGTCAACTAATTATTTGTGTAAAAATGTGTAGTTGTTCCGGCGATATTTAGGAGTGTTAGTATTTGGAGTAGCTCCAGTAAAATCCGTAATATAGGCAGTCAAATATTAAAATATGTAAATATTTGTAGTTGCTCCGGCAAATATTTGTAATATACTTGTAGGTGTGTGAATTGTATTAGTTGCTCCGTTAATATTCTGTAATATATATAGACATGTCTAATATTTGTTAGTGAATTGTATTTCGTTGTTGTAAAAAAAATAGGTGAGCCAAGATGTCTGATGTAGTGAAGTTAAGATTTTACTACGGTCCTGGTACTGTCCAAACAACTGAGATGGGAGTAGATCTGAGTGAATTTACTCACATAGAGGTGCCAATGAGCGCACCTCAAACATGGTCTGTCAGTCAGTTGAAAGAATGGATTGCGGCAAGTTTAGGTCTTGATACTGAAACACACACCGTCGATGTTCATGCATTATGGACACGGTCAAGTACAATAATTTACTTTTATTTGAGGCCGATAGAGCAAGACTCCGATTGGGTGCGGTGGTTACAAGGTTGTGAACGAAGGGGATGCAATCCCATTGCTTTAGTGCTTCCCGTCGTGAAGGAGGTCACCGCACATGAAGGCGAGGGTGGCTACGAACCTGGTCATAGCAGTGTAGGGTGGCAGTTATCTATGTCAAATGCTGGAGATGATGGTTACGAACAAGGACAGAGCAGTCAGGTAGAAGGAGGAAATGCTTATGGTTATGAACCAGGGTAGAGTAGTCAGGTAGAAGGAGGAAATGCCGATGGTGATTACAATGGCGAGGTGGACGGTGATGAGGTAGATGGGCACATGCAGGACCAGATGGAAGAAGAAGACACTGATGTTGAAAGGGGTCATGCCGATGATTCTGACGAGTCAGGTGAAGAAGAAAATGCAGAGGAGGTCCCGAATCTTGCATGGTGGAATCATGACTTCTCATCTGCAATGCCCGTTAATGATGGACATGATTCAGCCTGGCAATATCATCAGAACAATATTGCAACGGGTGCTATGTATCCGAACAAGCAAGCCTTGAAGGATGAAATAATTAATTGGGCAATGTCCACGCAAAGGGTTTTCACAGATCGGTGTCGATCGAAATTCGACAATGGTATGCAAGAACGCAGATTGTCCCGCTAGGGTGCACGGCTTTCTCCCTAAGTATGGCACAAGTTGGGTGATAAGTGACTTTGTTAATCACACTTGTCTTATTCCCTGCATCCCTCAAGATCATGCCAACCTTTCATCCACGCTTATTGCTCGGTTGTTTCACGATGAGATAGTGCAGGCAAAGCTATGGAAGTGAAGGCAGTCGGACAAAAGTCTTCGCCAGAGTTCAAGTACTGAAATTTCTTATGGAAAGGCTTGGAGGGCTAAGCATGCGGCGCTTGAGAGGAGATTTGGTTCTTATTTTGATGTATATGACTCTGTTGTACAGCTCCTCCACACCCTGCAGCAGCGGAATCCAGGCACCTATATCGATATCCAAGACATGTTCATGCCAGCGTTCCCAACTGTGAGGGTGCTGCATCGTCTCTTCTTCTCTTTTGGTGTATGCATCGAAGCTTTCAGGCATTGCCGACCGGTGATATGTGTTGACGGTACTTTTCTCACAGGCAAGTACAAGGGTCAGATCCTAACAGCCATAGGTCAAGACGGCCAAAATCAAGTCATCCCACTCGCATTTGCTTTTGCACACACAGGATCATGGTGATGGTATAGCAACGAGAGGGGAGAGTATTTGTCCATGTACCCTCGTAGACCGTAAGCGGAAGCGTTATGACAACGCGGTTGATGTAGTCGTACGTCTTCACGATCCGACCGATCCAAGCACCGAACGTACGGAGCCTCCGAGTTCAGCACACGTTCAGCTCGATGGCGATCTCCGGCCTCCGATCCAGCGAGCTCGGAGATGAGTTCGTCGATCTGACGGCGTGGTGACGATGATGATGTTCTACGGCGCAGGCTTCGCCTAAACTCATGACGATATGACCGAGGTGGAATATGGTGGAGGGGGGCACCGCACACGGCTGAGGAACGATCCGTAGATCAACTTGTGCGTCATGGGGTGCCCCCCTGCCCTCGTATATAAAGGAGGGAGGGGGGAGGTGCGGCCGGCCAAGGAGGCGTGCCAGGAGGAGTCCTACTCCCACCGGGAGTAGGATTCCCCCCTTCAAGTAGTAGGAGTAGGAGTCAAGGAAAGGGGAAGAGAAGAGAAGGAGGGGGGGCGCAGCCCTCCCCTAGTCAATTCGACTAGGCCTTGGGGCGCCCAACCTCTCCTCTCTCTTTCCCTAAAGCCCAATAAGGCCCATATACTCCCGGCGAATTCCGTAACTCTCCGGTACTCGAAAAATACCGAATCACTCGTAACCTTTCCGAACTCGAATATAGTCGTCAATATATCGATCTTTACGTCTTGACCATTTCGAGACTCCATCTCATCCGGGACTCCGAACTCCTTCGGTACATCAAAACTCATAAACTCATAATATAACTGTCATCGAAACCTTAAGCGTGCGGACCCTACAGGTTCGAGAACTATGTAGACATGACCTAGAACTATTCTCGGTCAATAACCAATAGCGGAACCTGGATGCCCATATTGGTTCCTACATATTCTACGAAGATCTTTATCGGTCAAACCGCATAACAACATATGTTGTTCCCTTTGTCATCGGTATGTTACTTGCCCGAGATTCGATCGTCGGTATCCAATACCTAGTTCAATCTCATTACCGGCAAGTCCCTTTACTCGTTACGTAATGCATCATTCCGTAACTAACTCATTAGTTACATTGCTTGCAAGGCTTATAGTGATGTGCATTACCGAGAGGGCCCAGAGATACCTCTCCGACAATCGGAGTGACAAAACCTAATCTCGAAATATGCCAACCCAACATCTACCTTTGGAGACACCTGTACTCCTTTATAATCACCCAGTTACGTTGTGACGTTTGGTAGCACCAAAGTGTTCCTCCGTAAACGGATTTGCATAATCTCATAGTTTCGTGAACATGTATAAGTCATGAAGAAAGCAATAGCAATATACTAAGCGATCAAGTGCTAGGCTAACGGAATGGGTCATGTCAATCACATCATTCTCCTAATGATGTGATCCCGTTAATCAAATGACAACTCTTTTGTCCATGGCTAGGAAACATAACCATCTTTGATAAACGAGCTAGTCAAGTAGAGGCATACTAGTGACACTATGTTTGTCTATGTATTCACACATGTATTATGTTTCCGGTTAATACAATTCTACCATGAATAATAAACATTTATCATGATATAAGGAAATAAATAATAACTTTATTATTGCCTCTAGGGCATATTTCCTTCAGTCTCCCACTTGCACTAGTGTCAATAATCTAGTTCACATCGCCATGTGATTTAACACCAATATTCACATCTCTATGTGATTAATACCCATAGTTCACATCGTCATGTGACCAACACCCAAAGGGTTTACTAGAGTCAATAATCTAGTTCACATCGCTATGTGATTAACACCCAAAGAGTACTAAGGTGTGATCATCTTTTGCTCGTGAGAGAAGCTTAGTCAACGGGTCTGTCACATTTAGAGCCGTATGTATTTTGCAAATATTCGATGTCCACAATGCTCTGCACGGAGCTACTCTAGCTAATTTCTCCCACTTTCAATATGTATCCAGATTGAGACTTAGAGTCATCTGGATTGGTGTAAAAGCTTGCATCGTTGTAACTTTTTTACGACAGGCTCTTTTATCACCTCCATAATCGAGAAACATCTCCTTAGTCCTCACTAAGGATATTCTTGACCGCTGTCCAGTGATCTACTCTTAGATCAAAACTGTATTCCTTTGTCAAACTCAGAGCAAGGTATACAATAGATCTGGTTCACAGTATAGCATACTTTATAGAACCTATGACTGAGGCATAGGGAATGACTTTTCATTCTCTTTCTTATTTCTGCCATGGTCGGGTCTTGAGTCTTACTCAACTTCACACCTTTGCATCACGAGCAAGAACTCCTTCTTTGATATTTCTATTTTGAACTATTTCAAAAATTTATCAAGGTATGTACTCATTGAAAAAATCTTATCAAGCGTCTTGATCTATCTATATAGATCTTGATGCTCAACGTGTAAGCAGCTTCACCGAGGCCTTTCACTGAAAACTTTTATTCAAGTATCCCTTTATGCTATCCAGAAATTCTATATCATTTCTGATCAACAGTACGTCATCTACATATAGTATCAGAAATGCTACAGAGCTCCCACTCACTTTCTTGTTAATACAGGCTTCACCGCAAGTCTGTATAATACTATATACTTTGATCGACTTATCAAAGCGTATATTCCAACTCTGAGATGCCTGCACCAGTCCATAGATGGATCGCTGGAGCTTGCACATTTTGTTAGCACCTTTAGGATTGACAAAACCTTCTAGTGGTATCATATACAACTCTTCTTTAATAAATCCATTAAGGAATGTAGTTTTGACATCCATTTGCCAAATTTCATAAAATGTGGCAATTGCTAACATGATTCTGACAGACTTAAGCATCGCTACTGTTGAGAAAATCTCATTGTGGTCAACACCTTGAACTTGTCAAAAACCTTTTACGACAAGTCGAGCTATGTAGATAGTAACACTACTATCAACGTCCGTCTTCCTCTTGAATATCCATTTATTTAACATGGCTTGCTGATCATCGAGCAAGTCAATCACAGTCCATACTTTGTTCTCATACATGGATCATATCTCAGATTTTATGGCCTCAAGCCATGTCGTGGAATCTGGGCTCATCGTCGCTTCCTCATAGTTCGTTGGTTCATCATGGTCTAGTAACATGATTTCCAGAATAGGATTACCGTACCACTCTGGTGCGGATCTTAATCTGGAAGATCTACAAAGTTCGGTAGTAACTTGATCTGAAGCTTCATAATCATTATCATTAGCCTCCTCACTAATTGGTGTAGGAATCACTAGAACTGATTTCTGTGATGAACTACTTTCCAATCCGGGAAAAGGTACAAATTACCTTATCAAGTTCTACTCTCCTCCCACTCACTTCTTTCGAGAGAAACTCCTTCTCTAGAAAGGATCCATTCTTAGCAATGAGTGTTTTTGCCTTCAGATCTGTGATAGAAGGTGTACCCAACAATTTCCTTTGGGTATTCTATGAGACGCACTTCTCCGATTTGGGTTTGAGCTTATCAGGATGAAACTTTTTCACATAAGCATCGCAGCCCCAAACTTTAAGAAACGACAACTTGGGTTTCTTGCTAAACCACAGTTCATATGGTGTTGTCTCAACGGATTTAGATGGTGCCCTCTTAAACGTGAATGCAGTTGTCTCTAATGCATAACCCCAAAACAATAATGGTAAATCAATAAGAGACATCATAGATCGCACCATATCCAATAAAGTGCAGTTACGACGTTCGGACACACCATAATGTTGTGGTGTTCCAGGTGGCGTGAGCTGTGAAACTATTTCACATTGTTTTAAGTGATGACCAAACTCGTAACTCAAATATTCGTCTCCGCGATCAGATTGCAGAAACTTTATTTTCTTGTTACGATGATTTTTCCACTTCACTCTGAAATTTTTTGAACCTTTGAACTATTTCAGACTTATGTTTCATCAAGTAGATATACCCATATCTGCTCAAATCATCTTGTGAAGGTCAGAAAATAACGATACTTGCCACGAGCATCAATACTCATTGGATCGCATACATCGGTATGTATTATTTCCAACAAGTTAGTAGCTCGTTCCATTGTTCCGGAGAACGGAGTTTTAGTCATCTTGCCCAAAAGGCACGGTTCGCAAGCATCAAATGATTCATAACCAAGTGATTCCAAAAATCCATCTTTATGGAGTTTCTTCATGCGCTTTACATCGATATGACCCAAATTGCAGTGCCACAAATAAGTTGCACTATCATTATTAACTTTGCATCTTTTGGCATCAATATTATGAATATGTGTATCATCACGATCGAGATCCAACAAACTATTTTCATTGGGTGTATGACCATTGAAGGTTTTATTCATGTAAACAGAACAACAATTATTCTCTGATTTTAAATGAATAACCGTATTGCAATAAACATGATCAAACCATAGTCATGCTCAGCATAAGCGCCAAATAACATTTATTTAGGTTTAACAAGAATCCCGAAAGTATAGGGAGTGTGTGATAATGATCATATCAATCTTGGAACTACTTCCAACACTCATCGTCACTTCCCTTCAACTAGTCTCTGTTTATTCGTAACTCTGTTTGAGTTACTAATCTTAACAACCGAACAAGTATCAAATACTCGGGGGCTACTATAAACACTAGTAAGGCACACATCAATAACTTGTATATCAAATATACCCTTGTTCACTTTGACATCCTTCTTATCCACCAAATGTTGAGGGCATTTCCGCTTCGATGACCATTTCCTTTGCGATTATAAGCACTTTCGGTTTGAGCTTTGGTCCAACTTTGGGCTTCTTCGTGGAAGTGACAACTTGCTTGTCATTCTACTTGAAGTTCCCTTTCTTTCCCTTTGCCCTTTTCTTGAAACTAGTGATCTTGTCAACCATCAACACTTGATGCTCTTTCTTGATTTCTACCTTCGTCGATTTCAACATCACGAAGAGCTCGGGAATCGTTTTCGTCATCCCTTGCATACTATAGTTCATCACAAGGTTCTACTAACTTGGTGATGGTGACTAGAGAACTCTGTCAATCACTATCTTATCTGGAAGATTAACTCCCACTTGATTCAAGCGATTGAAGTACCCAGACAATCTGAGCACATGCTCACTAGTTGAGCGATTCTCCTCCATCTTTTAGCTATAGAACTTGTTGGAGACTTTATATCTCTCAACTCGGGTATTTGCTGGAAATATTAACTTCAACTCCTGGAACATCTCATATGGTCCATGACGTTCAAAACGTCTTTGAAGTCCCGATTCTAAGCCGTTAAGCATGGTGCACTAAACTATCAAGTAGTCATCATATTGAGCTAATAAACGTTCATAACGTGCGCATCGCTCTCTGCAATAGGTTTGTCACCTAGCATTGCATCAAGGACATAATTCTTCTGTGCAGCAATGAGGATAAACCTCAGATCACGGATCGAATCCGCATCATTGCTACTAACATTTTTCAACACAATTTTCTCTAGGAACATATCTAAATAAACATATGAAAGAAACAACGCGAGCTATTGATCTACAACATAATTTGCAAAATACTATCAGGTACTAAGTTCATGATAAATTTAAGTTCAATTAATCATATTACTTAAGAACTCCCACTTAGACAGACATCTCTCTAGTCATCTAAGTGATCATGTGATCCAGATCAACTAAACCATGTCCGATCATCACGTGAGATGGAGTAGTTTTCAATGGTGAACATCACTATGTTGATCATATCTACTATATGATTCACGCTCGACCTTTCGGTCTCCATTTTCCGAGGCCATATCTGTATATGCTAGGCTCGTCAAGTTTAACTTTGAGTATTCGCGTGTGCAACTGTTTTGCACCGTTGTATTTGAGCGTAGAGCCTATCACACCCGATCATCACGTGGTGTCTCAAAGACGAAGAACTTTCATAGCAGTGCATACTCGGGAGAACACTTCTTGATAATTAGTGAGAGATCATCTTAAAATGCTACCGTCAATCAAAGCAAGATAAGATGCATAAAGGATAAACATCACATGCAATCAATATAAGTGATATGATATGGCCATCATCATCTTGTGCTTGTGATCTCCATCTTCAAAGCACCGTCGTGATCACCATCGTCACCGGTAGCGACACCTTGATCTCCATCATAGCATCGTTGTCGTTCGCCATCTATTGCTTCTCGACTATCGCTACAGCTTAGTGATAAAGTAAAGCAATTACAGGGGTTTGCATTTCATATAATAAGCGACAACCATATGGCTCCTGCCGATTGCCGATAACCGGTCACAAAACATGATCATCTCATACAATAAAATATAGCATCACGTCTTGACCATATCACATCACAACATGCCCTGCAAAAACAAGTTAGACGTCCTCTACTTTGTTGTTGCAAATTTTACGTGGCTGCTACGGGCTTAGCAAGAACCGTTCTTACCTACGCATTAAAAACCACAATGATAGTTCGTCAAGTTAGTGTTGTTTTAACCTTCGCAAGGACCGGGCGTAGACACACTCGATTCAGCTAAAGTGAGAGAGACAGACACCCGCCAGCCATCTTTAAGAACGAGTGCTCATAACGGTGAAACCAGTCTCGCGTAAGCGTACGCGTAATGTCGGCCCGGGCCGCTTCATCTCACAATACCGCCGAACCAAAGTATGACATGCTGGTAAGCAGTATGACTTGTATCGTCCACAACTCACTTGTGTTCTACTCGTGCAATTAACATCAACGCATAAAACCTAGGCTCGGATGCCACTGTTGGGTAATGTAGTAATTTGAAAAAAATTCTACGCACACGCAAGATCATGTGGCGTATTTCGAGATTAGGTTTTGTCACTCCGATTGTCGGAGAGGTATCTCTGGGCCCTCTCGGTAATGCACATCACTATAAGCCTTGCAAGCAATGTGACTAATGAGTTAGTTGCGGGATGATGCATTACGTAACGAGTAAAGAGACTTGCCGGTAACGAGATTGAACTAGGTATTGAGATACCGATGATCGAATCTCGGGCAAGTAACATACCATTGACAAAGGGAACAACGTATGTTGTTATGCGGTTTGACCGATAAATATCTTCGTAGAATATGTAGGAGCCAATATGAGCATCCAGGTTCCGCTATTGGTTATTGACCGAGAATAGTTCTAGGTCATGTCTACATAGTTCTCGAACCCGTAGGGTCCGCACGCTTAAGGTTTCGATGACAGTTATATTATGAGTTTATGAGTTTTGATGTACCGAAGGAGTTCGGAGTCCCGGGTGAAATCAGGGACATGATGAGGAGTCTCGAAATGGTCGAGACGTAAAGATCGATATATTGGACGACTATATTTGGAGTTCGGAAAGGTTCCGAGTGATTCGGGTATTTTTCGAATCTGGGAGAGTTACGGGAATTCACCGGGAGTATATGGGCCTTATTGTGCTTTAGGGAAAGAGAGGAGAGGTTGGGCGCCCCAAGGCCTAGTCGGGTGGACTAGGGGAGGGCTCGCCCCCTCCTTCCTTCTCTTCTCTTCCCCTTTCCTTGACTCCTACTCCTACTACTTGGAAGGGGAATCCTACTCCCGGTGGGAGTAGGACTACTCCTGGCGCGCCCTCCTTGGCGGCCGCACCTCCTCCTCCCTCCTTTATATCTGAGGCAGGGGAGCACCCCATGACACACAAGTTGATCTACAGATCATTCCTTAGCCGTGTGCGGTGCCCCCTCCACCATATTCCACCTCGGTCATATCGTCGCGGAGTTTAGGCGAAGCCCTGCGCCGGTAGAACACCATCATCGTCACCACGCCGCCGTGCTGATTGAACTCATCCCCGACGCTTTGCTGGATCGGAGCCCGGGGATCGTCATCGAGCTGAACGTGTGCTGAACTCGGAGGTGCCGTACGTTCGGTACTTGGATCGGTCGGATCGTGAAGACGTATGACTACATCAACCGCGTTGTCATAATGCTTCGCTTACGGTCTCACGAGTGCGTGGACAATACTCTCCCTCTCGTTGCTATGCCATCACCATGATCTTGCGTGTGCGTAGGAATTTTTGAAATTACTCGTTCCCCCAACGATGGTATCGAGCCTGGTTTTATGCGTAGATGTCATATGCACGAGTAGAACACAAGTGAGTTGTGGGCGATACAAGTCATCTTGCTTACCGGCATGTCATACTTTGGTTGGCGGTATTGTGAGATGAAGCGGCCGGACCAACATTACGCCGTCGCTTCTGCGCGAGACTGGTTTTACCGTTACGAGCACTCGTGCTTAAAGGTGGCTGGCGGGTGTCGGTCTCTCTCACTTTGCTGAATCGAGTGTGGCTCGCCGGTCCTGAAAACCAATGTTACCACTGTTGGGGAACGTAGTAATTTCAAAAAAAATTCTACGCACACGCAAGATCATGGTGATGATATAGCGAGAGGAGAGTGTTCATCCACGTACCCTCGTGAGACCGTAAGCGAGCGTTAACTGCGCGGTTGATGTAGTCGTACGTCTTCACGATCCGACCGATCCAAGCACCGAACGTATGGAGCCTCCGAGTTCAGCACACGTTCAGCTCGATGACGATCTCCGGCCTCCGATCCAGCCGAGCTCCGGAGATGAGTTCCGTCAGCACAACGGTGTGGTGACGATGATGATGTTCAGAAGCCCAATGTGTGCATCCTTCATGACAGGCATGCAGGTATACTGAGTGCGATAAGGACACTGACAAACCCAGGCCCTGAGGAACAAGTTCCACGGCTGGACTTGCAGAGCCATTGGTGCATGCGCCATTTGGGGGCTAATTTCTTCTCGCAGTTCAGAAATAAGAACCTGATGAATCTGTTCAAAAAACTCTGCAAGTAGAACCAGTTATGGAAGTACAATTTGATACGCGATAGACTTAATGTGTGCATGCAGAGACACGTGAGGGACAGGAAAGCTGCAAGAGATGCAGCGGTGAGGGCACATGTTGAAGCGATGAGCTGCCTGATTGGCAGCAGAACAATGTCCGTAGAGGAGGAGCTGTTGGGCTATGTGACTTGCCAGGCTTTGACCCACCTGGTACTAGGAGAAGGCTTGGGAGGTCAATTAAAACCTTCGAGCAGTGGATAGAGCATGAGCCTCTGGAGAGGTGGTCTTTGCTACATGACACACATGGAGCAAGGTATGGTGTCATGACAACGAACCTCGCGGAAACATACAATTTTGTCCTCAGAGGAAACCGAGCATTGCCACTTACAGCCATCGTTGAGGGTATTTTCTATGGCACCGTCAAGTATTTCAGAGATAAACGTCAGAAAGTAGAGCAGCATATCTTCAACAACCCGAATACACGGTATTGTGAAAGAGTCACAAAGTACATGGACAACAAGATGCAAAAAGCTTGGTCACACAGTGTAGTCGCCATCGGTAATCAAGAAAGAAAGGTTTGAGGTCCGTGTAGCCAACAACAAATTTGGATGTGCAAATGAGTTGAGGACGCATGAGGTGAAAATTGGTAATGAAGCTTGGCCAACGTGTGAGTGCACATGCAACAAACCAAAATTGCTTCACCTACCTTGCTCACATGTACTTGCTGCTTGCGGGCATCTTGGAATGGACGCAATATCGTTTGTGTCTCCATTTTTTCTGAAAGAGTCTGTCCTCAATACCTGGACCGGTCAGCTGATGGGTTTTCGATCAATGGGTAATTTCAACACCGTCAACCCCGCTGAAAGGCGTTACATTCCGAACCCAGAGCATATGCATACAAGTAGAGGCAGACGGCAGTGTCAGCACATCCGAAATGATATGGATGAATCTGAAGCAGGAGGTCCGACTAGGCAATGCATTCTATGCAATGAACTTGGCCATAGGGACACTAATTGTCCCACTTTCGTCATTGGGCATGGACGAGGCAACCGGGGACGAAGAGGAGGTAGAGGAAACAGAGGAGTAAGAGGGAGAGGAAGAACCTAAGCTAGCAGTACTGTGTTCTGAATTTGTATTAAGTGTGGCACTATGTTCTGAATTTCTATTAAGTGTGGCACTATGTTCTAAATTTGTATTAAGTGTGGCACTATGTTCTGAATTTGTATTAAGTGTGGCACTATGTTCTGAATTTGTATTAAGTGTGACACTATGTTCTGAATTTGTATTAAGTGTGACACTATGTTCTGAATTTGTATTAAGTGTGACACTATGTTCTGAATTTGTATTAAGTGTGGCACTATGTTCTGAGTTTGTATTAAGTGTGACACTATGTTCTGAATTTTTTATGTGCAGGAATGTCAGGACTGTGGTTGCTGAATGGGGACATTGATAGGGTTCATCGTGCTGCGATATGGTATGAGCGCAAGCTTGAGCCTCTGGTCGCTCGCCCTCCTAAGGAAAACTGGAGGATACACCCAGGATGGCTTCAACAGTACGTGCTTTATTAATTTGCACACTCACATGCATATTAATGGGAGACACTAACTGAAATGTTCTCTGATGAAGGATGAAATGGGTCGGCCTTTTACCTTTCGCGCGTCTGGTTGAGTCTATCCCGGGTGAGAAACGCCTCGCCATCGACGGGTCCTTGCTGAGCTGCTTAGTGGACCGTTGGAGGCCAGAGACCCACACGTTTCACTTCCGATGGGGAGAGATGGCTCCTACTCTGGAGGATATGTCACTTTTGCTCGGACTGCCGTTGGCAGGTCATGCCATAGGACCGTTGGACGCACCTGCTGGATGGGAGCAAGCTCTTACACAATGTTTTCATGGTGTTTTTCCGGATGCTCCGGATCCGGTATGGGAGCATCATGGACCTAAGTATGAGTGGTTGCTCAATTTCCGGGTAATTTGCCCTACCTCTCATCTTCAAGTTATCGTGCATACGATTTACAAAAAATAACTGTGGCTTATTAAAACTTTCTCTTTTCTTAATGCAGATCCAGAACTTCCGGGCGCCGTTGATTGCGAATGATCACTTTCGAGCACGGAGGCCTACTAATGTGGCTTTTCGGCAAGGTGATGTTCACAGAGAACCATGTCACTACTATTAGCGCGCTCTACATCCCTATGGCACTCGAGATAGCGAGCGCTTAGACGGCGGATCAGATCAGACAAAGGAGTTGGGGTTCGGCGGTCTTGGTGGCTACATACCGAGGTATGTGCAACGCTTGCTAGCTTACATCAAAAAAGCCAGCCCTTCTTGGATGCCTTCTATTTCTACAGCTGTGGTCATGGGAGAGGTTCTCTATAGGGCGACCAGATGTACGTGTTCATGAGCCTGTAGACGCCATGTTTGATGTTGACGGCATCGACATGCCTACTTTCGGACTGTGTTGGACACGTCGCGAGGTATGCACCGTGTTGTAGTTTCATGCAACTTTTTTCTGCACAAGAGATAGTTTGATGCTAGCGGATACTAACTTTTGTTTTCTGCAGACACGCTTTGCTTGTGATCAGACCAGGAAAGCATACACAGCATTGAACGAGCAGTTTGATGCATACACCGGGGTCATCTGGCAGCCCTATACGGAAGCAGCCATGCAAGCGAGATACCCTGGTGGTATGTCTGTGCTATGCACAAGGGACCGAGATTACTGGATGACAAAATCAAAGATCATCTTTGATGTCTTCGTTGAGAGATAGCTGTGAGAGGGTTATGAGGCAATTTGGTCTTCTGCAGTTGGAGCTGCCTCCCCCTATAGAGAACCCGGTGCCAGCACACATCCACAGGTATTAACCAGTTTTTCAATGTTGCATTATCTTTCATAGTACTCCATTCGAAGCTTTAGGTAATTGTTGAACACACACCACAATTTAGGACGACAAGGAAGGGCATGACTAGGACAACTGCTGAGTGGCTAGTAAGACTAGAGCCGTATGTTATAGAATGGGAAACAGCAAACACAAATCTATGGCACGAGAATCACAATTTTGAACTCAATGAATTCAATCTCTATTTGCGGCGCTACATGAGCGGAACACGGTTACGCATCGTTGAGCACTCTCACCCAGAGGAGATACCTGATCCTACTCCGCCGGATACGTACCCGAGCTATGATACTTGGGCTCTAGGCGACTGCGGTAAGATATATTTTCTTTAAGTAATGTTGTCACATACATTGGCGTGCATACTTAATAATCGTCCTGAAAATTTGCAGGCTACCTTGACACACGAACTCTACGACGACGTGACCACCTTTGGACGATCACTGTCGTCAAGACCTCTTCTTCATCACCGTCCTGTCATACAACCCTTCTTGGAATGGATGCAGAACAAAATATTGGCTGTCTACGAGGCTATCACATGCACCCGGAGAAGCGACATTGTTCAGCACCAGCCACAGCAGCCACGTCCCTCCATGCACCGACATCAACCACGTCCACGTCTAGCACATCAGCCGATGACCAGGCCACCCCCTCCTGAACAACCTGGCAGTTCATCGTGGCAGCGCCCACAGCACTATGGTCCCACATCGAGCTTCGTGTTTTCTCCACAGCCACAGCACCACGGTCCCTCGTCGAGCTTTGTGTTTGAGCCAGAGCAGCCGTCACATCCAGCAGGTGTGTGTCTTCATATTTATTGTTTTCAATATTAGTTGAGGCGGCATCAGTCTTCATGACTTAAAGTTCCGCCGTGCAGGAGCCTATGGATATCATGCGTCTATGTCGGCATCACATGATACGTGGGGGAGTGATCATCATCCCGAGAATAACATACAGGCTCCGATGTCGCAGCACACCCACTGGATGAACATGTTTTCGACTCCTCCACCAGGCCCCACATAGGATACACAGCATGACCAGGGAGAGTCTGAGATTCCTCCACGTCCCATTAGGGCACCTGACAGATGGGGATGGACGCCGATTCCAGATCCGCCTCCCCGCCAGGCCAGACGTTGTCACTGACGCTTCTATCTATCAGTACAGACATTGCCATCTATTTATGTGTGAGACTTATGTCTATTTTATGTATGAGACAAATGACTATGTACTTATGTATGAGACATATGCCTACTCTATTTTAGTACTATGTTATCCGAACTACAACATCATATTTAGATAGAACAGAATGCTCATACAACAAGACAGTACAAACAACTACATAGAACTACATCTAAATTAAATGGTACGTACGAGTGAACTTACAACATACAACATAAAACTACATGAAGTCATCATCGTCATCCTCCATCGATGCAGAACTCTTGCCCTTCGACGATGAAGAACTCTTGCCCTTCGACGATGAAGAAACCTTGCCCTTCGACGATGAAGAACTATTGCCCTTTGAAGATGTAGAACCCGGAAGTGGCGGCATGAAGATATCATCTTCGTCCTCGCTCTCCTCAATCCATAAAGATGGATTATTTGCTGAAATCCTTCTGAAAGTTTCACTCTTCGGCACCACCACCTTCTTCCACCTTTCATGCAACCTAAGAAGTTCTGTACGTACCTCCTCATAGGTCCTTTCAGGCCACCCAGACCTACATAATTGGTGAGCCAACTCATTCATTATGTTGTCATTACCGGTGAGTTCGTCCCATGAAACTATCCTATTGTCCATCCTGAAATCGGTAGCTAGGCTCAGAAGAGTCCTGCTCATCCCAGGGTGAAAACTACGATCGAAAGGATAATGGGACATCTCAACTACACTACACTGGAATGCTTATCCAACTCCGTCTGAAGGGGGTTTTATAGGTGGCGGGAAAGAGTTGGCGGGAGCATATGGCGGGAAACGGGTGGCGGGACAAAGTTGGCGGGAACATATGGCGGGAAACGCGTGGCGGGAACATATGGCGGGAAACGGGTGGCGGGAAAGAGTTGGCGGAACATATGGCGGAAAACGGGTGGCGGAAACATATGGCGGGAAAGCGTTGGCGGGCAAACATATGGCGGGGAAAGGGTTGCGCGAAAAAACATCATAGTTTTGAAAAAACAAATCTGTAATATTGTACGGGGCAAAAAAAATTGTAATATGGGACGGATGCACCAGTCGGCCCACAGCAGGCCGATGGACCACGCCGCCCACAGTTAACCGATCGGACTTGAGCTGGCGGCCGAGAGGCCACTCGGCCAGCAGCAAGCAGATAGGATGTCAGTCGGCCTGCTGCGGGCCGACTAAATCCAGTCGGCCTGCTGTGGGCCGACGGTGTATTATTTTTGAAAATCATTTTTTGGGCATAATATTTGTGAAAATTAATTAAAAAGTATTATTTAAAAAAAATTAGTCAATGATATGATACTCAACCCTCTTTTCTTCATTTAATTCTATGACAACTCATCAAAATTGTCTAGTTAGCATGCCTGATACTAACTATGATACTACCATTGCGATTAAAATCAAATTACACGGGAAGACAAAGAGCTGCGCATGAGGGCCTGCAGCTCTTTGGTAAACCAGTACTGCTGGTTATACATTACAAGGTATTTGAAGCTATCAGAACCTCTGCCCAGAACCTCTGCATTACGCAGCTGGGCACCAGCTAGCTTATACTACTACGTAAAAACTAACGCGGCCTGTGATCTGCCTCCACCGCACCTTCTCTTGAAGCTCTGATCCTCACAATCTGCGCGCATCCTCTTCCTGTCGTGGTAGCCATACGGTCCGCCGTTGTTCCGTGTTGGTGGTGGAACTGTCATGTTGCCGCCCATGGCGTTGACATGGTGCGGACCCATCGGGTAACCGCCGCCGTAAGCGTAGGGCATGCCGGCGTAGCCGTAGTACATGGAAGGATCAGCTGGCCACGGCATCCCACCACCAAGAAAAGGGTCGTAGCACGCCGGGGCAAAGGGAACGTTGTAGCCGTACTGATGATCGACATGGCTGGCCGCTGTGTCCGTTGTCTTGTGCGCCACTGGAGCCGACGTCGATGTGCTTCCGTCGCTGTGCTCCGGCTCCGAGATAGCACCCTTCTTGGAAGAAGCGTGGCTGCCGCTGCTGCTCTCCTGCGATGCTGCCGGACTTTGAGCCTGACGCGTGGGCGCCGCGACCTCGTTGCTTGCGGCGGAGCTGCTCTGCTTCTCTGTTCCACCCGAAGCGCTGCCGGCCCTGGCGGCGAGAATGTTGGAGATGGTGGTGCGCAGCGTCGGATATGGGATCAGCTCGTCGGCGCTCGCCTTGGCCCCGCACGCGCACTTGGAGTTGGCGACGATGTGCGCTCGGATGCACCGGGCGCAGAAGCTGTTGTAGCAGCACTTGCTCGCCACCACCGCGTCGGCCATCACCTCCTTGCAAATCTTGCAGTGGAGATCCGCCGGAAAGCCGTCGTCGTTGCTCTCGTCAGCCGGCCCAGGGGCAGGCACCGGAGCCCTTCCGAAGTCGAATCTGGAGTCGCCGTTTGTGGGGCAGTGCTGGATGAAGTGGCCCGGGACACGGCACCTGTGGCACACATACCCGGCCGGCGGCGCCCGCCCGTTGTGCGCTGCTCCACGGCCGTTGTCGATCACCGCGCTGGTAGCTTTGGCCTGGTCGTCCTGGGTACCGGCGGACCTCGGAGCCGAATTAGACGACGAACCACCGCTGTCTTGCCTCGATCTAGGGCATAGAGGGGGTATGTCGGACGGACACAGCACGATCCTATCGGCCGGAGGCCCGGCCACTCGGCGACGCACCACCACCGTCGAGTTGCGCAGGACCAACGCGCTGTCGTCCGCGTACTCCTCGCCCTGCTCGTTGGAGATCGTGATGCTCTCCCTGGGACCCCGGCCGCGACCATGGCGGCCTGTCCCCATGATAAGGCCCTTCAGCTCGCCGACGGTGATTGAAGGCGTCGCAACGGGCAGGGAGAACGTTTCCAGGCAGTCCTTGTACCGGTAGCACACTGCCATCCTTCCCTCGAAATTGACCACGACGATCGAGATGGACGCCCTGGTGAGTTGCGCCGAACTCGCTCGCAGGAGATCAGCCTAGGATGGCTATAGTGGCGAGGCTCACGGCAACAGGGTTGATGGCCTTATATACTTGAGCAATACAAAACCGAGAAGGTTTCGAGCCTCTTGTGAACCGCCTTTTGGTATCTTGTCCGAGTGCTAACCGTAATAATAATACGACGTGTTTTCGCTTTCTGTTGTTCCTCCGGCGACCAACCCCGCTGCGGGTGTGTCATACGGAGTAGAATTCTTTTCGGTTTCACTAATCACATCTATACATCCGAAAAAAAATCACATCTATAGATGAGAATTAAGTACCGAATTACTAATTCTCGGTCCCCTGAGTTTTTTTTTTGAGGCGATGTGAGATCCGTTCGTTTGATTGACTAGGAATTTGCCCGTATGTTGCTACGGGGTATAAATATTCTTGTATATTAGCCCACAAATTACCTGTCCATATTACATGATTTCGTAAATAAATGTAAATCCAGTCCGTGATTTTATATTGTAGTCACTTATTGACTTACCAAACAAAATGTGATTTATTTCGTAAGTCAATAAAGATGGGATAGTTAAGGCGATTCTCAAGGAATGATCATTAGGAAAAATAGTTAACTGGCCGTGCTTTCAACGCGGACACAAAATTCGACTGACAATTAATGTATGACTTTAGAATTTACAGCGGCTGCGCAGATAAGGGACGGAGCTGCTGTTTTTTTTTCTTTGAGGGGTAGACCAAACTTTATTCATCGAAATTCACAGAAAGTGGGATACAAGTTTGGTTATGGGGTTGGATGAGCCACAAGTGGCAACCCCTAGCAAGAGTAAGCGAAAATCTAGCTAAACTATGGGCTTCTAAGTTTGATGCCCGACCTTCAAAAACAAAGTTATGGATGATATTTTTAGTTCTTGACTGAATCTCATTTATAATCTGTCTGTACCGGCTTCTGTTGTTGCTCTTAATATCCAGAATCACCTGTTTGGCATCACATGCGATAATGTATTTCTGAAGGCCAAGATCTTCAGCGAGGGAGATCCCTTCACGGCAAGCTATAGCCTCCAGTGCTGATGGATCATGTAATCCTTCGATAGAGCTGCTGGTGCAAGGGCATGCCCTGTTTATGGGCTTGCTTTGTTGTTTAGGGGTCACATACGCTATTCTGACGGGCATTTATTCTGTTCATTGGGCCTATCTGCTCACTTTCTTTCTTTTTTCTTTCGTTGTGAACGTCTTTACATGCTTTTGCTTGTGTAGCTTAGCACTTTTGTGGTACTAACTTTTCCAGGGTAATTTAGAGTGCTGTGTGTCGGTGTACAAAAGTACGGGCTCTTCTGTACCCCTTACTTGTGCATGGGCAGTTGTAGCCACGCCTATGGCCGGGCCCGGCAGGGCAACAGAAGATAAAGACGCAAAGACTACCAAGACAGATACTCAAAGACCAAGGAGCAGAAGGCGAGCTGGACCTCCCCCAACAACACCCTTGCCGTGCCAACCTACGCAGCACCAGCAAGCCCATCACCCTTGAGGCTGTGAGTTCTGACACCATCAACAACGTTAAGACCAAGATTTGGGAACGCATGCGTGGTAGCATGCAGATCTTCATAGAGATTGATTACCTACGGGTCCACGTGGGACCAGAAGACGAAGACCCCCGGCAAGATCCTTGCCGGGGACGACTGCGAAGCCCTCCCGGCTAGCCTTGCCGGGGACGATCGCTGGACTGTGACCATGCCCGCGCCTGGCAAGGACTTGCCACCTCACCACCATTCCAGTGCGACGACCAGTGTGCCAACTAAGCAAGGCACATGTGTGGCGGCATGCAGATCTTCGTGGAGGCTCTATCATCACACCAACACAGCAGCTAGCTAGCCGGCGTGGCGCTTCATGCCTCGTCAGCCTGGACGCGTGTCGAAGCAAGGAGGAGCGGCGACGGACGAGATGGCTTCTGTTGCCGTCCCCGATAAAGTAAGAGGGCACGTAGGCAACACATTAAATGTGTTTGTCCTACGGTGCCGAGCAATAAACTCATACACTGTAGCTTGCTTTCCACCTCCTGTGTGCCACTGTGGCAACCCCTTTAAGTATAAAAGGAGGCCCAAGGCGTACAGAGAGAGGATTCCGACTTTTGGACCATGCACGCACCGTAGCTAGTTCAAAAGCTCAAGAACACATATATCCAGACAAGCAGGATTAGGGTATTACACATCTTAGCGGCCCGAACATGGGTAAGATAACCCCTTGTGCTGACTGCTAGACTGCTCTTCGTGCAGCTAATCCCCCGCCGAACGTAGAAGGGATCCTTGTGATCCCATAGGTGTTTGCTTCCCCGACATCTTTGGCGCGCCAGGTAGGGGGATTTAGTTGTGAGAATCTGGTCTATTAGTTAGCGTAGCACTTTCTTCGCCACAATGGCTCCGAAGAAGAAGACGACCGCATCGATCGGCCCGTCCGGTGCCACTCCACCCGTGCCCGCACGGACAAGCGATGTGGCAGACGCCAGTGGTGGAGGAGATCAAGACCGTCCACGCCACCCAGATACGAGAAGCCAGGCGAGCGGCGTCGTCCGCGGCGGCGACGATGGTCCGCACGCTGCCGCGCCCAAGGATGGAGCTGCGCTACTTGCGGGTGGCACGGGGACCTCCAAGGGCAGGAAGACAACCCCGCCAGCGCACGCACCGCGGTCCTCTCAGCTCATGCGCGACGAACAGCGCCGCGATGTTGAAGACCCCGAGCGCCGCCGCGGCAAAAGCCCTCAGCGTCATTCTCAAGACGCGCAGGGCTGACATGTCCGCCATGATGCTAGCGAAAAGGGTGTGCGGCCGTGGAATCATGATGGGACTCCTTCTAACGTAGTTAGAAGTCTGAGTTCCTCCCATTCCTCACGCCTGTCGCTGCCACCCACACGAGCAGAAGCATTGGCACGGGCGCAGATATTCCTCAACTTTCCTCCTGCCTTGGAGAAGCAAGAAGAGTGGAGGGCTGCCATCCAAAGCCTTGTTGTCCATGCCAACAGGGATGGCCAGCGGGAAGCAAGTCCCTCGTGGCGCCGGACCGACAAGCCAGCGCGTATGGGTAGTGGACGGGTTAGATGCACCGCAACCACGGTGCACTCCCCTCCACCGCGGCCAGCCCGTCGGGTTGACGCCCGTGACAATGTGTCCACGGCGTCGTCTGACCCACGGGCGCGTTGAGACCAACATCAAGTTCTCCGAGATCGCCTCAAGGAAGACGCCCGGACCACTATTGAGCGGCGACGAGAGGCATGTCATCAATCTGATAGGCGTGCTGGGCCTACTGCGTACAAGCCTGCGCCGGGGGACACTGACGATTTGCCTTATGCGATAACTTGTCCAACGTTCACCCATGAGCTACGGCAGTTCCAGTGGCCCAACACCCGTGTGTTCAAACCAGAGGTCCTGGAGAAGTACGACGGCAAGACCCATCCATCGGAGTTCCTGAGTGTTTACACCATAGCAAGCTGCCGGATCACAAGACAACAAGGTACTCGCCAACTATTTCCCGTTGGCGCTCAAGCCCAACGTCAGGTCATGGTTGATGCATTTGCCGATAGATTCCATCTCCTCCTGGTCCGATCTATGCCACGAGTTTGTTGGTGCCTTCACGGACGGCCATGTAGCTCCTGGCCAGGCAAGCGATTTGCATGTGATCCCTCAAAGGGACGGCGAATGCTTGTGCAAGTACATACAGAGATCCAGCCGTGTGCAGTACAACATCCCCGATGTTCATCCTGTTGTTGTCAACAGCGCATTCCATCAGAACATGCGCAATCGTAAGATGCGTGAAGAGCTGGCGATGAACAAGGTTGCAGATGTTGCCAAACTATATGTTCTAGCCGATAGGTGTGCCCGAGCTGAGGAAGGAAGAAAGTACCCCGACGAAGATGCCGACGCGGGAAGTGACTCGGATGACGAAGACGTTGTCGCCCCGACAAAGAATGGTCGACGCCGCCACAGGAAGCGCAAAGGCATGACCGTGCTTGCCGTCGAGGAATCCGGCGACCCTGGCACCGCCAAGAAGGCCAAGGTTGACGACCCCGGCAAGGAGATTGCCGAGTAAAACTCCTACCGGGCCTTGGCAGCTGCCGGAAAGTCAGAGGGCTCTGACAAGAAGTACTACAAGATTCACGGTACCAAGGGCCACGACCTCCAAAATTTCCGCCAAGTGGAGCTGCTAATGGAGAAGCAAAGGGCTGAGTACGAAAGACGAGACAAGTAGAAGGGCCTAGGTGGCGCCGAAGGATCCAGCAAGAAGCGCGGCGGACGAGAAGGTCGCGGTGACAAGGAGAAGCAACAAGACAGGCCTGCCCGAGGCCGTGACAAGAAGGAAGAAGATGACGATCATGATGATGATGACGAGTCCACCGAGCATGAGTTTCAAAAGGCGACATAGGTCATGTGTGTTGACCGAGGTGCCTTGTTGCATTCCTCCCACCGCCAACTAAAACAATGGACGCGTGAGATTAATGCGGTAGAACCAATGGTCGACGCACAAAGGCCACTAAGGTGGTCCCACACGCCTATCATTTTCGACGCCGAGGATCACCCTGATCGCACAACTGCGTTCAGGTGTTTGCCGTTGTTGGTATCACCAACAATACGCAACCTCAAGGTGACGAAGATGTTAGTTGACGATGGGGCCAGTCTGACCTTGATCTCGCCCAACGTGATCAAGAGGCTGCAAATCCCTGACAAAGATCTTGAGGAAACGGGTACAGTCCAAGGGATCAATCTGGGAGGAGCCAACCCAAAGGAAAGGTCACACTACCAATCACGTTTGGTGGCGACCTTAACTACAGGACAGAGAGAATTGTTTTGATGTTGCCGAGATCTCGTTGCCATATAATGGGATCCTTGGCCGCCCGACACTGGCCATGTTCATGGTGGCGTCACACTACGCATACAACAAGCTGAAGATGCCCGGCTCGATGAGCATCATCACCGTCAGCTGCGACAAGAGGGATGCGCTCATCTCTGCCGATCAGCTCTATCGAGAGGCGGTTGCAGCATCCGCCGCCAAGACACCTGCTCCCGCCACCGAGAAGAAGACGAGCAAGGCCTCGATCACCGGCAAGACTCCTGGCTCCGGCAAGGGTTCCTGCACTCACTCCGGCAAACGTGCCTCTTTGGAGCGCCGTGTTCCCGCTGAGGATGTCCCAGAGAGCTCTACCGGCAAGAGCAAGAAGTCTAAGGCGGCCCCACCAGAAACCAAGAAGGTGCCCATCAAGGAGGATGGCACGGGCAGAGCTTTTACCATAAGCTCCACCCTTGACAGCAAATAGGAAAGCGCACTTGTCGCCTTCCTGCGGGCGAATGTCGACGTGTTTGCATGGCAAGCATCTGACATCCCTGGCGTTCTGAGGGAGGTGATTGAGCACCATCTTGCTGTCTGCCCCCATGCACGGCCTGTCAAGTAGAAGGTCAGAAAGCAAGATTTGGAGCGACAAGAGTTCATCATCATGGAGATCCGGAAGTCGGAGGCGGCAGGATTGGTCAAGGGAGTACTCCACCTAACGTGGTTGGCCAATCCGGTGGTAGTACGTAAGGCAAATGAGAAGTGGAGGCTATGTATCGACTATACTGATGTCAATAAAGCCTGCCTAAAGGATCCTTTCCCATTGCCACGTATCGACCAGATAGTGGACTCCACTACCGGGTGCGACCTGTTATCGTTCCTTGACGCCTACTCAGGATATCATCAAATCTTCATGAAGAAGGAAGATGAAGAAAATACCACGTTCATCACCCCGTGTGGTACGTACTATTTTGTCCGATTGCCTTTCGGGTTGAAGAGCGCTGGTTCGGTGTTCGCCGGAGCAGTCCAGATTGGTTTTGAGCCCCAGCTCCATAGAAATATGGAAGCTTACATGGATGATATAGTAGTCAAAACCAAAGACAGGCCACGCTTGTGTAGGACATGGAAGAAACCTTTGCGAATTTGCGCAAGATCAACCTCAAGCTCAACCCAGAGAAGTGTGTATTCGGCGTCCCATCCGGCAAACTTCTTGGGTTCTTTGTGTCTCAACTCAGAATCAAAGCGAATCCCGACAAGATCAAAGCCATTGAGTAGATTGAGGCGCCCAAACGAGTCAAGGACGTCAGTAGGCTTGCCGGCTGCGTTGCCGCCCTGAGTATGTTTATCTCTAAGTCTACTGAGCGCGCCCTACCCTTTTTCAAAATTTTGAAAAAGGCAGGTCCAATGAAATGGACTCCGGAGGCAGAGGCAACGCTGCAAGATTTAAAGAGGCACCTCTCCTCTATGTCGATACTAGTTGCGCCCAAACCACAAGAGTTGTTGCTACTATATTTGGCGACAACGAATCAAGTGGTCAGTGCTGCGCTAATGGCGGAGAGAGAAGTTGAGGAAGAGGCGACGGCGGCGGCAAGGCCATCGGATGAGGAACCAGGGTCGGCAGAGCCCGATGCCGGCAAGGCAGAACCCTCGTCAGAGCCCGGTTCTGACAAGATAGAGTCTGCGCAAGTAAGAGAAGTAAGGCAGAAGAAGAAGGTGGTGCAACACCCAGTCTATTTTGTTAGCTCCCTCTTGCAGGGGGCTAGGTTAAGGTATTCTGGCATGCAGAAGTTGCTTTTCGGCCTTCTTATGGCCTCGAGAAAGCTGCACCACTATTTTCAAGCACACGAGATCACCATCGTCACTCGCCTCCTGTTGCAACGAATCTTGCACAACCCAGATGCAACTGGGAGAATTGTGGAGTGGGCGTTGGAGCTGTCGAGCTTTGGGCCCAGATTTGAAAGTACTTCGACAATCAAGAGCAGAGCCTTGGCAGAGTTCATAGAAGAATGGACATCCACGCCCGACAAAGAAGTTCAAGAAACCACCCTTCCTGGCAAAGAGGCAAGTATTCATTGGATTAAGTACTTTGATGGGGCTTTCTCGTTGCAAGGTGCTGGTGCCGGTGTGCTGCTTGTCGCACCCACCGGAGAGCGCCTCAAATACGTAGTCCAGATGCATTTTCCCCGGGAGAAGTCAACGAACAACACCGCAGAGTACGAGGGGCTGCTTGCGGGTCTCAGGATCGCAGCAGGCCTTGGAATCAGGAAGCTTATTGTCAGAGGAGATTCACAACTTGTCATCAAGCAAGTCAACAAGGATTATTAGAGCCCACTAATGGAGGCCTACGTGGATGAAGTGAGGAAGTTGGAAGGGTGCTTTGACGGTCTGCAAGCAGAGCATGTTCCTCAAGCAGAGAACAACATTGACGATGACTTGTCAAAGCGTGCTGCCCTCAAGTTACCTGTGGAACCAGGTACCTTTGTGCTTCAGTTAACTCAGCCACCCGTCGAACCATCAGTAGGGTAGAACAAGCGAAGGGAAGCGGGCCCCGGAAGTACTTTCCCACAGAGCTCCCAGGAGCCACCGGCAAGGAAGTTGCTGGGTATCACAAGTTTGACAGGGAGCAGTAGCCTCTGGCAGAGCCACCGGCCCTTGCCATAGAGACAGTTTCCCCCACGGCAGAAGACATGCCTTTAGTCCTTGCCGTCGAACCCCAGGCTCCAGCATGGGCGCAGCATATAGTTCGTTTCCTCCAAACAGGGGAGCTCCCTGAGGAGCAGGAAGAAGCAGAAAAAGTAGCCCGTCAGTCCAGCATGTACCAGTTTGTGGATGATGTCCTATACAGAAGGAGATCGAACGGCGTGAAATTGAAGTGTATTCCTCGGGAGGACGGACTGTAGCTGTTAGCAGAGATCCACGGAGGCATATGTGGCTCCCACATAGGGTCAAGAGCCCTTGCCGACAACGCATTCCGGCAAGGTTTCTTCTAGCCCACTGCCCTCCTGGATGCAACGACACTAGTAACCAAGTGTGAAGCGTGCCAGTTTCATTCAAAGAAGCTCCATCAACCAGCCCAGGCCCTTCAAACAATTCCTCTTTCCTGGCCATTTTCTGAAGGAAAAATATGCCCAAGAGGCAATAATAAAGTTATTATTTATTTCCTCATATCATGATAAATGTTTATTATTCATGCAAGAATTGTATTAACCGGAAACATGATACATGTGTGAATACATAGACAAACATATAGTCACTAGTATGCCTCTACTTGACTATCTCATTAATCAAAGATGGTTATGTTTCCTAACCATAGACATGTGTTGTCATTTGATTAATGGGATCACATCATTACAAGAATGATGTGATTGACATGACCCATTCCGTTAGCCTAGCACTTGATCGTTTAGTATATTGCTATTGCTTTCTTCATGATTTATACATGTTCCTGTAACTATGAGATTATGCAACTCCCGTTTACCGGAGGAACACTTTGGGTGCTACCAAACTTCACAACGTAACTGGGTGATTATAAAGGAGTACTACAGGTGTCTCCAAAGGTAAATGTTGGGTTGGCGTATTTCGAGATTAGGTTTTGTCACTCCGATTGTCGGAGAGGTATCTCTGGGCCCTCTCGGTAATGCACATCACTATAAGCCTTGCAAGCAATGTGACTAATGAGTTATTTGCAGAATGATGCATTACGTAATGAGTAAAGAGACTTGCCGGTAACGAGATTGAACTAGGTATTGAGATACCGACGATCGAATCTCGGGCAAGTAACATACTGATGACAAAGGGAACAACGTATGTTGTTATGCGGTTTGACCGATAAAGATCTTCGTAGAATATTTAGGAGCCAATATGAGCATCCAGGTTCCGCTATTGGTTATTGACCGAGAATAGTTCTAGGTCATGTCTACATAGTTCTCGAACCCGTAGGGTCCGCACGCTTAGCGTTACGATGTCAGTTTTATTATGAGTTTATAAGTTTTGATGTACCGAAGTTTGTTCGGAGTCCCGGATGTGATCACGGACATGACGAGGAGTCTCGAAATGGTCGAGACATAAAGATTGATATATTGGAAGCCTATGTTTGGACATCGGAAGTGTTCCGGGTGAAATCGGCATTTTACCGGAGTACCGGGAGGTTACCGGAACCCCCCGGTGACCTAATGGGCCTTATTGGGCGTAGTGGAGGAAGAGGAGAGGAGGCCTAGGGGCAGCCGCGCCCCCCCTCCCAAGTCCGAATTGGACAAGGAGGGGGGGCGGCGCCCCCCTTTCCTTTCCCCCTATCTTCCTTCCCCCCATGTCCTAATCCAACTAGGGAAAGGGGGAGTCCTACTCCCGGTAGGAGTAGGACTCCTCCGGTGCGCCTCCTCCTAGGGCCGGCCGCACCCCCTTGCTCCTTTATATACGAGGGTAAGGGGCACCCTAGAACACACAAGTTGATCTTCAAGATCGTTCCTTAGCCGTGTGCGGTGCCCCCCCTCCACCATATTCCACCTCGGTCATATCGTCGTGGAGTTTAGGCGAAGCCCTGTGCCGGTAGAACATCATCATCGTCACCACGCCGTCGTCGTCTTGTGGAACTCATCCCCGACACTTTGCTGGATCGGAGTCCGGGGATCGTCATCGAGCTGAACGTGTCCTGAACTCGGAGGTGCCATACGTTCGGTACTTGGATCAGTCGGATCGTGAAGACATACGACTACATCAACCGTGTTGTCATAATGCTTCCGCTTACGGTCTACGAGGGTACGTGGACAACACTCTCCCCTCTCGTTGCTATGCATCACCATGATCTTGCGTGTGCGTAGGAATTTTTTTGAAATTACTGCGTTCCCCAACAGTGGTATCAGAGCCAGGTTTTGTGCGTAGATGTCATATGCACGAGTAGAACACAAGTGAGTTGTGGGCGATACATGTCATAATGCTTACCAGCATGTCATACTTTGGTTCAGCGGTATTGTGAGATGAAGCGAGCCGGACCGACATTACGCGTACGCTTACGCGAGACTGGTTTCACCGTTACGAGCACTCATGCTTAAAGGTGGCTGGCGGGTGTCTGTCTCTCTCACTTTAGCTGAATTGAGTGTGGCTACGCCCGGTTCTTGCGAAGGTTAAAACAGCACTAACTTGACGAACTATCATTGTGGTTTTTGATGCGTAGGTAAGAACGGTTCTTGCTCAGCCCGTAGCAGCCACGTAAAATTTGCAACAACAAAGTAGAGGACATCTAACTTGTTTTTGCAGGGCATGTTGTGATGTGATATGGTCAAGACGTGATGCTATATTTTGTATGAGATGATCATGTTTTGTAACCGAAGTTGTCGGCAACTGGCAGGAGCCATATGGTTGTCGCTTTATTGTATGTAATGCAAACGCCCTGTAATTGATTTACTTTATCACTAAGCGGTAGCGATAGTCGTAGAAGCAATAGATGGCGTAACGACAACGATGCTACGATGGAGATCAAGGTGTCGCGCCGGTGACAATGGTGATCACGACGGTGCTTCGAAGATGGATATCACAAGCACAAGATGATGATGGCCATATCATATCACTTATATTGATTGCATGTGATGTTTATCCTTTATGCATCTTATCTTGCTTTGATTGACAGTAGCATTTTAAGATGATCTCTCACTAAATTATCAAGAAGTGTTCTCCCTGAGTATGCACCATTGCAAAAGTTCTTCGTGCTGAGACACCATGTGATGATCGGGTGTGATAGGCTCTACGTTCAAATACAACGGGTGCAAAACAGTTGCACACGCGGAATACTCAGGTTAAACTTGACGAGCCTAGCATATAACAGATATGGCCTCGGAACACGGAGACCGAAAGGTCGAGCGTGAATCATATAGTAGATATGATCAACATATTGATGTTCACCATTGAAACTACTCCATCTCACGTGACGATCGGACATGGTGTAGTTGATATGGATCACGTAATCACTTAGAGGATTAGAGGGATGTCTATCTAAGTGGGAGTTCTTAAGTAATATGATTAATTGAACTTAAATTTATCATGAACTTAGTACCTGATAGTATTTTGCGTGTCTATGTTTGTTGTAGATAGATGGCTCGTGATGTTGTTCCATTGAATTTTAATGCGTTCCTTGAGAAAGCAAAGTTGAAAGATGATGGTTGCAATTACACGGAATGGGTCCGTAACCTGAGGATTATCCTCATTGCTGCATAGAAGAATTACATCCTGGAAGCACCACTGGGTGCCAGGCCTGCTGCTGATGCAACTGACGACGTTAATTACGTCTGGCAGAGCAAAGCTGGTGACTACTCGATAGTTCAGTGTGCCATGCTTTACGGCTTAGAACCGGGTCTTCAACGACGTTTTCAACGTCATGGAGGTAGAAATCAAGAAGGAGCATCAAGTGTTGATGGTCAACAAGACCACCAGTTTCAAGAAAAAGGGCAAAGGGAAGAAGAAGGGGAACTTCAAGAAGAACGACAAACAAGTTGCTGCTCAAGAGAAGAAACCCAAGTCTGGACCTAAGCCTAAGACTGAGTGCTTCTACTGCAAGCAGACTAGACACTGGAAGCGGAACTGCCCCAAGTATTTGGCGGATAAGAAGTATGGCAAAGTGAACAAAGGTATATGTGATATACATGTTATTGATGTGTACCTTACTAATGCTCGTAGTAGTACTGGGTATTTGATCTGGTTACATTGCTAATATTTGCAACTCGAAGCAGGGACTACGGATTAGCGAAGATTGGCTAAGGGCGAGGTGGCGATGCACGTGGGAAATGGTTCCAAAGTCAATGTGATCGCGATCGTGGCGCTACCTCTACATCTACCATCGGGTTAGTTTTAGACCTAAATAATTGTTATTTGGTGCGGTGTTGAGCATGAACATTATATCTGGATCTTGTTTGATGCGAGGCGGTTATTCCTTTAAGTCGAGAATAATGGTTGTTCTATTTATATGAGTAATATCTTTTATGGTCATGCACCCTTGAAGAGTGGTCTATTTTATTGAATCTCGATAGTAGTGATACACATATTCATAGTGTTGAAGCCAAAAGATGCAGAGTTGATAATGATAGTGCAACTTATTTGTGGCACTGCCGTTTAGGTCATATCGGTATAAAGCGCATGAAGAAACTCCATACTGATGGGCTTTTGGAATCACTTGATTATGAATCACTTGGTACTTGCGAACCGTGCCTCATGGGCAAGATGACTAAAATGTCGTTCTCGGAACTATGGGCGAGCAACTGATTTATTGGAAATCATACATCTTGATGTTTGTGGTCAATGAATGTTGAGGCTCATGGCGGTATCGTTATTTTCTCACCTTCACGAGATGATTTGAGCAGATATGGGTATATCTACTTAATGAAACACAAGTCTGAAACATTTGAAAAGTTCAAAGAATTTCAGAGTGAAGTGGAAAATCATCGTAACAAGAAAATAAAATTTCTGCAATCTGATCGTGGAGGAGAATATTTGAGTTACGACTTTGGTCTACATTTGAAACAATGCGGAATAGTTTCGCAACTCACGCCACCCGGAACACCACAACGAAATGGTGTGTCCAAACATCGTAATCGTACTTTACTTGATATGGTGTGATCTATGATGTCTCTTACTGATTTACGGCTATCATTTTGGGGATATGCTTTAGAGACAGCCGCATTCACGTTAAATAGGGCACCATCAATATCCGTTGAGACGACACCTCATGAACTGTGGTTTGGCAAGAAACCAAAGTTGTCGTTTCTTAAAGTTTGGGGCTGCGATGCTTATGTGAAGAAACTTCAACCAGATAAGCTCGAACCCAAATCAGAGAAATGTGTCTTCATAGGATACCCAAAAGAGACTGTTTGGTACACCTTCTATCACAGATCTGAGGGCAAGATTTTCGTTGCTAAATTCAGATCCTTTCTAGAGAAGGAGTTTGTCTCGAAAGAAGTGAGTGGGAGGAAAGTAGAACTTGATGAGGTAACTGTACCTGCTCCCATATTGGAAAGTAGTTCATCACAAGAACCGGTTCCTGTGACAACTACACCAATTAGTGAGGAAGCTAATGATATTGATCATGAAACTTGGATCAAGTTTCTCTTGAACCTCGTGGGTCTACGAGTAAGATCCGCACAGTGAATGCGGTAATCCTATTCGGAAGTCATGTTACTTGACCATGACGAACCTACGAACTATGAGGCGATGATGAGCCCAGATTCCATAAAATGGCTAGAGGCCATGAAATCTGAGATTGGGATCCATGTATGAGAACAAAGTATGGACTTTGGTTGACTTGCCCGATGATCGGCAAGCCATTGAGAATAAATGGATCTTTAAGAAGAAGGCGGCGCGATGGTAATGTAGCTGTCTATAAAGCTCGACTTGTTGCGAAAGGTTTTCGACAAGTTCAAGGGGTTGACTACGATGAGACTTTCTCACCCGTAGCGATGCTTAAGTCTGTCCGAATCATGTTAGCAATTGTTGCATTTTATGATTATGAAATTTGGCAAATGGATGTCAAAACTGCATTCTTGAATGGATTTCTAGAAGAAGAGTTGTATATGATGCAACCAGAAGGTTTTGTTGATCCAAAAGGTGCTAACAAAGTATGCAAGCTCCAGCGATCCATTTATGGACTGGTGCAAGCATCTCAGAGTTGGAATAAACGCTTTGATAGTGTGATCAAAGCATATGGTTTTATCTGAGACTTTTGGAGAAGCTTTGTATTTACAAGAAAGTGAGTGGGAGCTCAGTAGCATTTACGATATTATATGTAGATGACATATTATTAATTGGAAATGATATAGAATTTCTGGATAGCATAAAGGGATACTTGAATAAAAGTTTTTCTATGAAAGACCTCAGTGAAGCTGCTTACATATTGGGCATCAAGATTTATAGAGATAGATCAAGACGCTTAATTGGACTTTCACAAAGCACATACCTTGATAAAGGTTTGAAAAAGTTCAAAATGGATCAGGCAAAGAAAGGGTTCTTGCCCGTGCTACAAGGTGTGAAGTTGAGTCAGACTCAATGCCCGACCATAGCAGAAGATAGAGAAAATGAAAGATGTTCCTATGCTTCAGCCATAGGCTCTATCATGTATGCAATGTTGTGTACCAGACACGGCGTGTGTAGCAATAAGCTTGGCAGAAGGTACCAAAGTAATCGAGTGCATCATCGACAGCGGTCAAGAACATCTGAAATACGAAAAGGACAAAGGATATGTTTCTCGTATATGGAGGTGACAAAGAGCTAGTCGTAAATGGTTACGTCGATGCAAGTTTTGACACTGATCCGGAAGATTCTAAATCGCAAACCAGATACATGTTTTTATTAAACGGTGGAGCTGTAAGTTGGTGCAGTTCTAAACAAAGCATCGTGACGGGATCTACATGTGAAGCAGAGTACATAGCTGCTTTGGAAGCAGCAAATGAAGGAGTCTGGATGAAGGAGTTCATTTCCGATCTAGGTGTCATACCTAGTGCATCGGGACCAATGAAGATCTTCTGTGACAATACTGGTGCAATTGCCTTGGGAAAGGAATCCAGATTTCACAAGAGGACCAAGCCCATCAAGAGACGCTTCAATTCCATCCGGGACCAAGTCCAAGTGGGAGACATAGAGATTTGCAAGATACATACGGATCTGAATGTTGCAGACCCGTTGACTAAGCCTCTTTCACGAGCAAGACATGATCAGCACCAAGACTCCATGGGTGTTAGAATCATTACTGTGTAATCAAGATTATTGACTCTAGTGCAAGTGGGAGACTGAAGGAAATATGCCCTAGAGGCAATAATAAAGTTATTATTTATTTCCTCATATCATGATAAATGTTTATTATTCATGCTAGAATTGTATTAACCGGAAACATGATACATGTGTGAATACATAGACAAACATATAGTCACTAGTATGCCTCTACTTGACTAGCTCATTAATCAAAGATGGTTATGTTTCCTAACCATAGACATGTGTTGTCATTTGATTAATGGGATCACATCATTAGAAGAATGATGTGATTGACATGACCCATTCCGTTAGCCTAGCACTTGATCGTTTAGTATATTGCTATTGCTTTCTTCATGACTTATACATGTTCCTGTAACTATGAGATTATGCAACTCCCGTTTACCGGAGGAACACTTTGGGTGATACCAAGCGTCTGGCGTAACTAGGTGATTATAAAGGAGTACTACAGGTGTCTCCAAAGGTAAATGTTGGGTTGGCGTATTTCGAGATTAGGTTTTGTCATTCCGATTGTCGGAGAGGTATCTCTGGGCCCTCTCGGTAATGCACATCACTATAAGCCTTGCAAGCAATGTGACTAATGAGTTAGTTGCAGAATGATTCATTACGTAACGAGTAAAGAGACTTGCCGGTAACAAGATTGAACTAGGTATTGAGATACCGACGATCGAATCTCGGGCAAGTAACATACCGATGACAAAGGGAACAACGTATGTTGTTATGCGGTTTAACCGATAAAGATCTTCGTAGAATGTGTAGGAGCCAATATGAGCATCCAGCTTCCGCTATTGGTTATTGACCAAGAATAGTTCTAGATCATGTCTACATAGTTCTCGAACCCGTAGGGTCCGCACGCTTAACGTTACGATGACAGTTTTATTATGAGTTTATAAGTTTTGATGTACGAAGTTTGTTGAGTCCGGATGTGATCACGGACATGACGAGGAGTCTCGAAATGGTCGAGACATAAAGATTGATATATTGGAAGCCTATGTTTGGACATCGGAAGTGTTCCGGTGAAATCGGCATTTCTGGAGAGTACCGGAGGTTACCGGAACCCCGGTGACCTAATGGGCCTTATTGGGCCTAGTGGAGGAAGAGGAGAGGAGGCCTAGGGCAGCCGCCCCCTCCCCCAAGTCCCAATTGGACAAGGAGGCGGCGCCCCCTTTCCTTCCCCTCTTCCTTCCCCCAAGTCCTAATCCAACTAGGAAAGGAGGAGTCCTACTCCCGGTGGGAGCAGGACTCTTCCGGCGCGCCTCCTCCTAGGGCCGGCCGCACCCCCCCCCCTTGCTCCTTTATATACGGGGGCAAGGGGGCACCCTAGAACACACAAGTTGATCTTCAAGATCGTTCATTAGCCGTGTGCGGTGCCCCCCTCCACCATATTCCACCTCGGTCATATCATCACAGAGTTTAGGCGAAGCCATGCGCCCGTAGAACATCATCATCGTCCTGCCACGCTGTCGTCTTGTGGAACTCATCCCGACACTTTGCTGGATCGGTCAGGGATCATCATCGAGCTGAACGTGTGCTGAACTCGGAGGTGCCGTATGTTCGGTACTTGGATCGGTCGGATCATGAAGACGTACGACTACATCAACCACGTTGTCATAACGCTTCCACTTACGGTCTACGAGGGTACGTGGACAACACTCTCCCCTCTCGTTGCTATGCATCACCATGATCTTGCGTGTGCGTAGGAAATTTTTTGAAATTACTACGTTCCCAAACATTTTCGGTCTGGGGGCTCGACATACTGGGCCCCTTTCCCCATGCTGTCGGGGGCTTTGAGTACTTGTACGTTGCGATTGACAAGTTCACAAAGTGGCCGGAAGCGGAGCCAATAAGAAAGGTGACAGAGTAGTCAGCCGTCAAGTTCTTCAAGGGACTCGTTCGCCGTTTTGGTGTGCCAAATAGAGTCATCACCGACAACGGCACACAGTTCACGAGCCGCACCTTCATGCAATATATCCAAGACCTTGGCAGTAAGGTTTTCTTTGCTTCTGTTGCTCATCCAAGAAGCAATGTCCAAGCAGAAAGAGAAAATGTTGAAGTATTGTCAGGCCTCAAAACAAGAACTTTCAACAGGCTACGCAAGTGTGGAAGGCGCTGGATTGATGAATTGCCAACGGTTCTTTGGTCAATCAGAACGACACCAAATTGAGCCACTGGCCAGACACCCTTTGCCTAGGTATACGGGGTAGAAGCAGTTCTCCCCATGAAACTCATATATGGGTCACCTAGAGTGCTCACTCATAATGAGCTTGAGCAAGAGAAGTTGCGCCAAGATGATGCAACGCTCCTTGAGGAAGATTGTCTTCGAGCTGTTGTGCGAGACGCTCGCTACCAGCAAGCCTTGCGCCGCTATCATAGCGTGCAAGGTTCACGCCTGAAGCCTTGAGGAAGGCAACCTTGTTCTTCGGCATGTTCAGTCCGCCAAGAATTGAAACAAGTTGACGCCAAAGTGGGAGGGCCCTTATCGGGTAATACGAGTCACCAGGCCTAGCGCAGTCTGCCTGGAGACGAAGATGACATCATATATATATATATATATATATATGCATGCATGCTTGTCCAGGATATTGTGCTATATTAGATTCTAGCAGGTACTGGGGAACCGCTAAGGTTCCGTGCCCCTGTCCTCCCCTCCTCTCAGCCACAATGACAACGCTCCGGGAAAAAATTGAGAAGACTGCCCGGCACGTCATCCCCGACAACCCAACCAGATAAAGTTCATCTCCTGCCCATCCATGTTCGTAACTCGTGACTTGTGCATTAGAAACCTTGCCACTCTGTTTAGACTTAGGTGCTCCCATCCCCGACTAGAACGCTGCTTCGGTCGGGGTGGTCGCAGTAACCTTTGGTAAAGAGGGATTGGCAGGGGGCTTAACCATGTGTCTATAACCCGGCAGATGTGACTCTCTGGCAGGCACAGGGGGCACTGGCAAGGTATGTTGGGGAACGTAGTAATTTCAAAAAAAATCTTACGCACACGCAAGATCATGGTGATGCATAGCAACGAGAGGGGAGAGTGTGTCCACGTACCCTCGTAGAACGAAAGCGGAAGCGTTATGACAACAGAGTTGATGTAGTCGTACGTCTTCACGATCCGACCGATCCAAGTACCGAACACACGGCACCTCCGAGTTCTGCACACGTTCAGCTCGATGACGTCCCGCGAACTCCGATCCAGCAGAGCTTTGCGGCAGAGTTCCATCAGCACGACGGCATGATGACGGTGTTGATGATGCTACCGACGCAGGGCTTCGCCTAAGCACCGCTACGGCATTACCGAGGTGGAATATGGTGGAGGGGGGCACGGCACACGGCTAAAAGATCAATGATCAATTTTTGTGTCTTGAGGTGCCCCTGCCCCCGTATATAAAGGAGCAAGGGGGGAGGCGGCCGGCCTAGGAGGAGGGCGCGCCAAGGGTGGGGAATCCTACTAGGACTCCCAAGTCCCAGTAGGATTCCCCTTTCCTTTCCGGAGTAGGAGAGAAGGAAAGAGGGGGAGAGGGAGAAGGAAAAGGGGGTTACACCCCTTGTCCAATTCGGACTAGAGGGGGGCGTGCGCCTCCTTCCTTTTGGCCTCTCTCCTCTATTCCCGTATGGCCCAATGAGGCCCATATACTCCCCAGCGAATTCCCGTAACTCTCCGGTACTCCGAAAAATACCCGAATCTCTCGGAACCTTTCCAAAGTCTGAATATAGTCGTCGAATATATCGATATTTACATCTCGACCATTTCGAGGCTCCTCGTCATGTCCCCGATCTCATGTGGGACTCCGAACTACCTTTAGTACATCAAAACACATAAACTCATAATACTGATCGTCACCGAACTTTAAGCGTGCGGACCCTACGGGTTCGAGAACTACGTAGACATGACCGAGACACGTCTCCGGTCAATAACCAATAGCGGAACCTGGATGCTCATATTGGCTCCCACATATTCTACGAAGATCTTTATCGGGCAAACCGCATAACAACATACGTTGTTCCCTTTGTCATCGGTATGTTACTTGCCCGAGATTCGATCGTCAGTATCATCATACCTAGTTCAATCTCGTTACCGGCAAGTCTCCTTACTCGTTATGTAATGCATCATCCCGTAACTAACTCATTAGCTACATTGCTTGCAAGGCTTACAGTGATGTGCATTACCGAGAGGGCCCAGAGATACCTCTCCGACAATCGGAGTGACAAATCCTAATCTCGAAATACGCCAACTCAACATGTACCTTCAGAGACACCTATAGAGCTCCTTTATAATCACCTAGTTACGTTGTGACATTTGGTAGCACACAAAGTGTTCCTCCGGTAAACGGTAGTTGCATAATCTCATAGTCATAGGAACATGTATAAGTCATGAAAAAAGCAATAGCAACATACTAAACGATCAAGTGCTAAGCTAACAGAATGGGTCAAGTCAATCACATGATTCTCCTAATGATGTGATCCCGTTAATCAAATGACAACTCATGTCTATGGTTAGGAAACTTAACCATCTTTGATTAACGAGCTAGTCAAGTAGAGGCATACTAGTGACACTATGTTTGTCTATGTATTCACACATGTATTATGTTTCCGGTTAATACAATTCTAGCATGAATAATAAACATTTATAATGAAGTAATGAAGTAAATAATAACTTTATTATTGCCTCTAGGGCATATTTCCTTCAGTCTCCCACTTGCACTAGAGTCAATAATCTAGTTCACATCGCCATGTGATTCAACACCAATATTCACATCTATATGTGATTAATACCCATAGTTCACATCATCATGTGATCAACACCCAAAAGGTTTACTAGAGTCAATAATCTAGTTCACATCGCTATGTGACTAACACCCAAAGAGTTCTAAGGTAGGATCATGTTTTGCTCATGAGAGATGTTTAGTCAATGGGTCTTGCACATTCAGAGCCGTATGTATTTTGCAAATAATCTATGTCTACAATACTCGGCATGGAGCTACTCTAGCTAATTGCTCCCACTTTAAATATGTATCCGGATTGAGACTTAGAGTCATCTGGATCGGTGTAAAAAGCTTGCATCGATGTAACTTTTACAACGAGCTCTTTTTTTCACCTCCATAATTGAGAAATATTTCCTTAGTCCTCACTAAGGATATTCTTGACCGGTGTATAGTGATCTACTCCTAGATCGAAATTGTACTCCCTTGCCAAACTCAGAGCAAGGTATACAATAGGTCTGGTACACAGCATAGCATACTTTATAGAACCTATGACTGAGGCATAGGGAATGACTTTTCATTCTCTTTCTATTTTCTGCCGTGGTCGGGCTTTGAGTCTTACTCAACTTCACACCTTTCAACACAGGCAAGAACTCCTTCTTTGACTGTTCTATTTTGAACTACTTCAAAATCTTATCAAGGTATGTACTCATTGAAAAATCTTATCAAGCCTCTTGATCTATCTCTATAGATCTTGATGGTCAATGTGTAAGCAGCTTCACCAAGGTCTTTCTTTGAAAAACTCTTATTCAAGTATCCTTTTATGCTATCCAAAATTTCTATATCATTTCCAATCAACAATATGTCATCTACATATAGTTTTAGAAATATACAGAGCTCCCACTCACTTTCTCGTAAATACTGGCTTCTCTAAAAGTCTGTATAGAACCATATGCTTTGATCAACTCATCAAAGCGTATGTTCCAACTCCGAGATGGATCGCAGGAGCTTGCACATTTTGTTAGTACCTTTAGGATTGACAAAACCTTCTGGTTGCATCATATACAACTCTTCTTTAATAAATCCATTAAGGAATGCAGATTTGACATCCATTTGCCGGATTTCATAAAATGTGACAATTGCTAACATGATTCGGACAGACTTTAAGCATCGATACGAGTGAGAAAAAACTCATCGTAGTCAACATCTTGAACTTTTTCAAAAAACCTTTTTCGACAAGTCTAGCTTTGTAGATAGTAACACTACTATCAACGTCCGTCTTCCTCTTGAAGATCCATTTATTTTCTATGGCTTGCCGATCATCGGGCAAGTCAATCAAAGTCCAGACTTTGTTCTCATACATGGATACCATATCAAATTTCATGGCCTTCAAGCCATTTCGTGGAATCTGGGCTCATCATCGCTTCCACATAGTTCGTAGGTTCATCATGGTCTAGTAACATGACTTCCAGAATAGGATTACCGTACCACTCTGGTGCGGATCTTAATCTGGAAGATCTACAAAGTTTGGTAGTAACTTGATCTGAAGCTTCATGATCATCATCATTAGCTTCCTCACTAATTGGTGTAGGAATCACTAGAACTGATTTATGTGATAAACTAATTTCCAATTCGGGAGAAGTTACAATTACCTCATCAAGTTCTACTTTCCTCCCACTCACTTCTTTCAAGAGAAACTCCTTCTCTAGAAAGGGTCCATTTTAGCAACGAATATCTTGCCTTCGGATCTGTGATAGAAGGTGTACCCAACAGATTCCTTTGGGTATTCTATGAAGACGCACTTCTCCGATTTGGGTTCGAGCTTATAAGGTGAAACTTTTTCACATAAGCATCGCAGCCCCAAACTTTAAGAAACGACATCTTTGGTTTCTTTCCAAACCACAGTTCATATGGCATCGTCTCAACGGATTTTGATGGTGCCCTTTTTAACGTGAATGCAGCTGTCTCTAATGCATAACCCCAAAATGATAGTGGTAAATTGGTAAGAGACATCATAGATCACACCATATCTAGTAAAGTACGATTACGGCGTTCGGACACACCATTACATTGTGGTGTTCCTCGTGGCGTGAGTTGCGAAACTATTTCACATTGTTTCAAATGAAGGCCAAACTCGTAACTCAAATATACTTCTCTATGATCAGATTGTAGAAACTTTATTTTCTTGTTACGATGATTCTCCACATCACTCTGAAATTCTTTGAAATTTTCAAATGTTTCAGACTTGTGCTTCATTAAGTAGATATACTTATATCTGCTCAAATCATCTGTGAAGGTCAGAAAATAATGATACCCGCCACGAGCATCAACACTCATTGGACCGCATACATCGGTATGTATTATTTCCAACAAGTCAGTAGCTCGTTCCATTGTTCCAGAGAACGGAGTTTTAGTCATCTTGCCCAAAAGGCACGGTTCGCAAGCATCAAACGATTCATAACTAAGTGATTACAAAAATCCATCTTGATGGAGTTTCTTCATGCGCTTTACACCGATATGACCCAAACGGCAGTGCCACAAATAAGTTGCACTATCATTATCAACTTTGCATCTTTTGGCATCAATATTATGAATATGTGTATCACTACGATCGAGATCCAACAAACCTTTTTCATTGGGTGTTTGACCATCGAAGGTTTTATTCATGTAAACAAAACAACAATTTTATTCTCTGACTTTAAATGAATAACTGTATAGCAATAAACATGATCAAATCATATTCATGCTCATGCAAACACCAAATAACATTTGTGTTTAACACTAATCCCGAAAGTATAGGGAGTGTGCGATGATGATCATATCAATCTTGGAACCACTTCCAACACACATCATCACTTGACCCTCAACTAGTCTCTGTTTGATACGTAACTCTGTTTGAGTTACTAATTTTTAGCAACCGAACAAGTATCAAATACCCAGGGGCTACTATAAACACTAGTAAGGTACACTTCAATAACCTATATATCAAATATACCCTTGTTCACTTTTCCATCTTTCTTATCCACCAAATATTCAGGGCATTTCCGCTTCCAGTGACCATTTCCTTTGAAGTGTAAGCACTCAGTTTCAGGCTTTGGTCCAGCTTTGAGCTTCTTTGCGCGCACCTTGCTTGTCATTCTACTTGAAGTTCCCATTCTTTCCCTTTACCCTTTTCTTGAAATTAGTGGTCTTGTCAATCATCAACACTTGGTGCTCTTTTCTTGATTTCTACCTTCATCGATATCAACACTACGAAGAGCTCGGGAATTGTTTTCATCATTCCTTGCATACTATAGTTCATCACGAAGTTCTAGTAACTTGGTGATGGTGACTAGAGAACTCTGTCAATCACTATCTTATCTGGAAGATTAACTCCCACTTGATTCAAGCGATTGTAGTACCCAGACAATCTGAGCGCATGCTCACTAGTTGAGAAATTCTCCTCCATCTTTTAGCTATAGAACTTGTTGGAGACTTCATATCTCTCAACTCGGGTATTTGCTTGAAATATTAACTTTAACTCCTGGAACATCTCATATGCTCCATGAAGTTCAAAACGTCGTTGAAGTCGCGATTCTAAGCCGTTAAACACGGTGCACTAAACTATCAAGTAGTCATCATATTAAGCTTGCCAAACGTTTATAACATCTGCATCTGCACCTGCAATAGGTCTGTCACCTAGCGGTAGATCAAGAACATAATTCTTCTGTGTAGCAATGAGGATAAACCTCAGATCACGGATCTAATCTGCATCATTGCTACTAATATCTTTCAACATAGTTTTTCTCTAGGAACATATCAAAAATAAATATGGGGAAGAAACAACGCGAGCTATTGATCTACAACATAATTTGTAAAGTACTATCAGGACAAAGTTCATGATAAATTAAAGTTCAATTAATCATATTACTTAAGAACTCCCACTTAGATAGACATTTCTCTAATCATCTAAGCGATCACGTGATCCAAAGCAACTAAACCATGTCCGATCATCACGTGAGATGGAGTAGTTTTCAATAGTGAACATCACTATGTTGATCATATCTACTATATGATTCATGCTCGACCTTTCGGTCTCAGTGCTCTGAGGCCATATCTGTATATGCTAGGCTCGTCAAGTTTAACCTTAGTATTCCGCGTGTGCAACTGTTTTGCACCCGTTGTATTTGAACGTAGAGCCTATCACACCCGATCATCACGTGGTGCCTCAGCACGAAGAACTTTCGCAACGGTGCATACTCGGGGATAACACTTATACCTTGAAATTTAGTGAGAGATCATCTTATAATGCTACCGTCAATCAAAGAAAAATAAGATGTATAAAGGATAAACATCACATGCAATCAATATAAGTGATATGATATGGCCATCATCACCTTGTGCTTGTGATCTCCATCTCCGAAGCACCGTCATGATCACCATCGTCACCGGCGCGACACCTTGATTTCCATCGTAGCATCATTGTCGTTTCACCACCTATTGCTTCTACGACTATCGCTACCGCTTAGTGATAAAGTAAAGCAATTACAGGGCGATTGCATTGCATACAATAAAGCGATAACCATATGGCTCCTGCCAGTTGCCGATAACTCGGTTACAAAACATGATCATCTCATACAATAAAATATAGCATCACGTCTTGACCATATCACATCACAACATGCCCTACAAAAAAAAGTTAGACGTCCTCTACATTGTTGTTGCAAGTTTTACGTGGCTGCTATGGGCTGAGCAAGAACCGTTCTTACCTATGCATCAAAACCTTAATGATAGTTCGTCAAGTTAGTGATGTTTCAACCTTCTCAAGGACCGGGCGTAGCCACACTCGGTTCAACTAAAGTTGGAGAAACTGACACCCGCCAGCCACCTATGTGCAAAGCACGTCGATAGAACCAGTCTCGCGTAAGCATACGCTTAATGTCGGTCCGGGCCGCTTCATCCAACAATACCGCCGAACCAAAGTATGACATGCTGGTAAGCAGTATGACTTGTATCGCCCACAACTCACTTGTGTTCTACTCGTGCATATAACATCTACGCATAAAACCTGGCTCTGATACCACTATTGGGGAACGTAGTAATTCCAAAAAAATCTTACGCACACACAAGATCATGGTGATGCATAGCAACGAGAGGGGAGAGTGTGTCCACATACCCTCGTAGACCGAAAGCGAAAGCGTTATGACAACGCGGTTGATGTAGTCGTACGTCTTCATGATCCGACCAATCCAAGTACCAAACGCACGACACCTCCGAATTCTGCACACGTTCAGCTCGATGACGTCCCACGAACTCCGATCCAGCAGAGCTTTGAGGGAGAGTTCCGTCAGCACAACGGCGTGATGACGGTGTTGATGATGCTACCTACGCAGGGCTTCGCCTAAGCACCGCTACGATATTACCGAGGTGGAATATGGTGGAGGGGGCACCACACACGGCTAAGAGGTCAATGATCAATTGTTGTGTCTAGAGGTGCCCCCCTGCCCCCGTATATAAAGGAGCAAGGGGGAAGCGGCCGGCCTAGCAGGAGGGCGCGCCAAGGGTGGGGAGTCCTACTAGGACTCCCAAGTCCTAGTAGGATTCCCCTTTCCTTTCCGGAGCAGGAGAGAAGGAAAGAGGGGGAGAGGGAGAAGGAAAAGGGGGTTGCACCCCTTGTCCAATTCGGACTAGAGGGGCGGTGCCTCCATCCTTTTGGCCTCTCTCCTCTATTCCCGTATGGCCCAATAAGGCCCATATACTCCCCGGCAAATTCCCGTAACTCTCCGGTACTCCGAAAAATACTCGAATCACTCGGAACCTTTCTGAAGTCCGAATATAGTCGTCCAATATATCGATCTTTACGTCTCGACCATTTCGAGACTCCTTCTCATTTCCCCGATCTCATCTGGGACTCCGAACTACCTTCGGTACATCAAAACATATAAACTCATAATACCGGTCGTCACCGAACTTTAAGTGTGCGGACCCTACGGGTTTGAGAACTATGTAGACATGACCGAGACACGTCTCCGGTCAATAACCAATAGCGGTGCCTGGATGCTCATATTGGCTCCCACATATTCTATGAAGATCTTTATCGGTCAAACCGCATAACAACATACGTTGTTCCCTTTGTCGTCGGTATGTTACTTGCCTGAGATTCGATCGTCAGTATCATCCTACCTAGTTCAATCTCGTTACCGGCAAGTCTCTTTACTCGTTACGTAATGCATCATCCCATAACTAACTCATTAGCTACATTGCTTGCAAGGCTTATAGTGATGTGCATTACCGAGAGGGCCCAGAGATACCTCTCCGGCAATCGGAGTGACAAATCCTAATCTCGAAATACGCCAACTCAACATGTACCTTCAGAGACACCTGTAGAGCTCCTTTATAATCACCCAGTTACGTTGTGATCTTTGGTAGCACACAAAGTGTTCCTCCGGTAAACGGGAGTTGCATAATCTCATAGTCATAGGAACATGTATAAGTCATGAAGAAAGTAATAGCGACATACTAAACGATCAAGTGCTACGCTAAAGGAATGGGTCAAGTCAATCACATCATTCTCCTAATGATGTGATCCCGTTAATCAAATGACAACTCATGTCTATGGTTAGGAAACTTAACCATCTTTGATTAACGAGCTAGTCAAGTAGAGGCATACTAGTGACACTATGTTTGTCTATGTATTCACACATGTATTATGTTTCCGGTTAATACAATTCTAGCATGAATAATAAACATTTATCATGAAATAAGGAAATAAATAATAACTTTATTATTGCCTCTAGGGCATATTTCCTTCAAGGTAGCTTACCAGGAAAACTCATTTACTTTTATTAAAGGGGCCTCTGCACAAACGTGTACGTGCATGAGTTCCCAGCAAAAGCTCATCTTTTTCATTGATATGCTGATGCAAGTACAAATGTTATAGAACATAAGCATGGCCCGGGAGATTAAATTTTCTAGAAAGTTAAGATATGACAAGTGCCTACAATTTGAGAAAAAGAAAAGTGCCCCGTAATCCCCGTTCTTGCCCCTTTCCTCCCAGTCACAGCAGGTGAAGACGAGGATGGGCATGGGGAACGCGTCGATGGACAGCCTGATGGGTAAGCCCGTCGACGATCGACGCCAGAGCCAGCAGGACGCAACCCCCGGCAAGGCGTACTGCCGAGGGAGGCGGCGGAGCAGATGATGGTGTTGTCGGTGTCAAAACCGGCGGATCTCGGGTAGGGGGTCCTAAACTGTGCGTCTAAGGCTAGTGGTAACAGGAGGCGGGGACACGATGTTTACCCAGGTTCGGGCCCTCTCTATGGAGGTAATACCCTACTTCCTGCTTGATTGATCTTGATGATATGAGTATTACAAGAGTTGATCTACCACGAGATCGTAGAGGCTAAACCCTAGAAGCTAGCCTATGATTATGATTGTTGTTGTCCTACGGACTAAACCCTCCGATTTATATAGACAACGGAGGGGGCTAGGGTTATACATAGTCGGTTACAGAGAAGGGAATCTACATATCCGAATTGCCAAGCTTGCCTTCCACGCAAAGGAGAGTCCCATCCGGACACGGAACGAAGTCTTCAATCTTGTATCTTCATAGTCCAACAGTCCGGCATAGGCATATAGTCCGGCTGTCCGAGGGGCCCCTAATCCAGGACTCCCTCAGTAGCCCCTGAACCAGGCTTCAATGACGATGAGTCCGGCGCGCAGATTGTCTTCGGCATTACAAGGCGGGTTCCTTCTCCAAATACTCCAAAGTAGATCTTGAACACAAGAATCGTGTCCGGCTCTGCAAAATAAATTCCACATACCACCGTAGAGAGTACAATATTCCACGAGTCTAATCTGCTGTCAACTTGTCCATAGCGTGACATCACGTCGTGGACCAGTTATTATTCAAACCGTTTTTCCAACCTGCCACTATGCGTTTCATGAGGCGGTTTCATTGGCATGTCTTGTCAAAGCAGATATCGTGTCACCTTATCATGGGATTCTCATCAATACGGGCATGGGTAACCCAGCCGCTCCATTAGTATGACTCCTTGGATTAGGCAAGTTCCAAACGGCTGCGCGGAGGACGCTTGACATTCATCCCCTCTATAAAGAGGTCAAGACCTGTCCTTTTCTTTCCATGCTTGACCCTTCCCTTCCCCCACCTCAAGTTTCAATACCCAAGGCTCAGTCCAAGCACTTCGGACCTCCAACCATGTCCGGATCCAGCCTTCAAGGCCGGTGGATGGCCCCTTCTGTCATAGAGGAGGACATCATGCAGCTTAGGGAGGCTAGGTACTTGACCGCCGAAATCCTTCACAGGCTTCCTGCTCAAGGGCAGGTTATCCCTACTCCCCAACCCAACGAGAGTGTCGTATTCATCTCTCACTTCCTCCGAGGGCTAGGCTTCAGTCTTCATCCCTTTGTTAGAGGGCTCATGTTCTATTACGGGCTAGATTTTCATGATCTAGCTCTAGATTCCTTCCTTCACATCTCATCGTTCATCGTTCTGTGTGAGGCCTTCCTCCGCATTACCTCACACTTCGGCTTATGGCTCAAGACCTTCAATGTAAAGCCGAAGATAATCGGCGGGCGACACGCAGGGTGCGGAGGCGCTATAATAAGCAAAGGTGCTGACGTTTTATGGCCAAAGGGTTCCTTCCCGGAAGTTTCTGACCTATGGCAACGAGAGTGGTTTTATATCACAGCACTCTGAGGTAGAAAGTGGGCGGCCGCCCCTGCCTTCCGCTCCGCTCCTCCGCCACAGCTTGCATCATGGGTCAACAAGGGGCTAGACTGGGGATCGGTTGATGACGTGCGGACATTGTAAAGCCGCATTCAGGATCTCATCAAGAAGGACATCAGTCTTGTCAAAGTAATCCAAGTAATGCTAGTTCGTCGGTTCGTCGGGTCCTGCCATGCCAACGTCGACCTCTCTGTATGTGGGAGTTCAACCCGGAAGGACCGCGAACTATTCAACACTTCTTCGGCACGACGCTCGAAGGGATGTATCAATTATTCTTCGGATCACGAATAAAGTGTCCGGACACAACAGAGGATGCAGGCCTCGATTGCAACCATCTAGATACCCAGGTAAGTAATTCCACAACCGAACATGTTATCATTATATTTGTCACAACATTATCCTCAAAAACCATCCTCAGCCAGGGCTAGATAAGAAAGGTGGAGAGGATCAGGTGTTTGGCCCCTCTTCCCGAAGATTCGGCGGATCCTGTATTAACTAGGATGCTGGCTCGTGCACCTTATCAAGTGCCATCAGGGAAGGACAAGGAGAGGAATGGGGAAGCCGAAAGCGGACTTCACGCTAGAGGTACGTTACGCATCGTAACTGGGGAAATTGGTACTCCCGTGTCGGAGGATGAACGGGGAGAAGAATCTAGTATCCCCTCCCCCCACGGGAAGAGAAGGGCCGCCCCCGAAGACTTGGAAGCAGAGGTCTCCAAACGAGGGAAGAAACCTTTATCAGGGGGCCGTGCCCCGGAGGGCAACATTGCTGCACAATGCCCATAGGGGGGCCAGCCGTTACCCGAGCCATAAGTGAACAAAGGTGCTTTGTAAGCATACCCTGTTCTTTTCCTGAGAATAACGACTTAGATGTATGTTTTGCAATTCGGCCTATAGCCTCCCTCAACAATCTTCGTCCTCGGGGGACCTTCTTCCAGAGATGATGGAGAGCGAAACGCCTCCTCCTACTTCTCCACCTTATAAGGCGGGCGACCCTGAGGTGTCGTCCCGGAGGATCTCTTCCGATCTGCAAAGGCCAGAAGGTAACTCTTCGGCCGCCTGAGGTCCGGGGTGTTCGGCTCCTAGAGAGACCAATAGAAAAAGCCCCGGACTGTCTGATATACAGCCAGACACATTGAAGGGTCTTCTGCGGCAAGCGCCTATCTCAGAGGCACATCATACCTTAATGGGTACGATGGTTGAGAGGATTTCATCCGCAAAAAGCGGGTTTAATGAAGCTTTTACGAGCCTGCTACGAGGCTTTGAGGTACACAATGTGATATATATATATATATATATTTGATTGTAATGTAAACGCAAGGTGCACTGAGTATAGATAGTAGCCCCTGTGACTCTGGTTGCCATCTGAGCGGGGCGATCAAAGGATCAAAAATATAAATAATCTCAGGTAATGATTTTGCCAATTTTGTACACAGACGGCTGCAGCCCCGGCAGCTGCCCGGGCTGCAGAATTTGCCGAACTGACACGGCAACTTGATGCGGCGGATGAATATATCACGCTTGTGAACAAGCGGCTTGACGAGGAACAAGGTATGTATATTTGGGCGGTCAGCGAATATTAATAAGAGCATGATGCTGGGATTTATAATATGTCGTGACTGCAGATGGTGCTGCCGCCGTGGAGACCCTTCGGGCTGAGCTTGCCCACGCCAAGGAGCAAGCTAGGATAAGTAATGCAGCTGCCAAGAAGGCAGCTGGTGAATTGAAAGCCGAACAGGCTGCTCATCGCCAAAGTGAGGATAGAATGGCCAACATGGCTCTTAAGCTACAGGATGCCGCTAGCCGATATGAGCTTCTCGAAAGGGAAAACCAAGCGAAAATGGTTGACCTAGAAAAGGCCTTACATGCAGCAAAGGAAGCTCGCTCTAAGATCAGAGCGGCTCGGGAGGAGCTCCGGCAAGCCGGTGAGATCGCGGTTGGGAAGCCCTTTTTATTGCGAACTAAATTCAGCGATCCGAAGTATGCCCCTCTTGATCAAATGTGGAGTTCTCCAGACGCATACTTGGACTTGTCAAAGAGTGCTGCTGATGCGACGCAGTTTTTCCAAGACCAAGAAGATCATGAAGCAGAAAAACTGTTCTGGTCGCAGTTCAGCATGCCTAGGCGTCCGCTGCTATTGAACGAGTAGATGGCCGAATGGGCCGAGCTCCATAGGTTATCCGGACTTGCCATGAAGGCTGTCGTGGACCGCCTGTGGCTGGGGGAAACAAGTCTGGGTAGTTATTTTGGTTTGGTGCAATGATTTATTCGTGTTGTGCCGCATATCGACGCTGTCAAGCGGTCCGCGTGCATAGAGGGTGCGCGGATGGCCCTTGCCCGTGCTAAGACATACTGGGCAAGGATGGAAGCCACCGATATTGCAACCGGGGGTCCACCCGAGGGCCAGGACTTGCCAGAGCACTATTTTGAAGAAGTCTTAGAAGGTGCCCGTTTAATAGAGGCTCAGTGCTCAAAGAATATCACGTTCGAATGACATGTATTTTGATTGTAAAAACAATGCTTTTGATAATAAAGGCTATATTTATACCTTTGCCCGTGAAGTATTGTTGTGCCTCTTGTGCGGCCATTTATGTATATATGTATATAACCTGAAAGTTTGCAGTCGTCGGCTTCAGCCCCCTTGCGTATAACGCGGGAGTGTTCGGCAAAGCACGTAATCACACTTGATCCAACGTCTTGGTCCGTTAAGGAGGTGGTGGCGCGTCGAACGAGGCAATCTGACTATATAGCTTTAACACTTTCACTTAGCCATAGGAGTTTGACGGTGGGGCTACTACATAGCCCCTGGTATGTCCGCGTTTATCCGAATACGATACTTTTGCATACGTGAACAAAAGAACCGGTCCTTCGTCAATGCGGAGGAATCGCGAAGATTCCGCTGAGTCCTCGAGTTGTTGACCAGTCTCTCGCTTTATCATGACAGTCAGTTTTCGACTTTCTCTACTGAGGTGCTCATCCAGATGAACCAGGGCACAATCGCAGTAGTTCTCCCTGTGCCACCTTAGCCGATAGAGCTGAACGTAAGGTAGGAAAACACGGGAGTCGGGCAGACCCAACTATTGACCAAAGACATGATTCGAAGCTAATGCATATAAGGCCAAACTCGCGATGCCGAACACTCCCGAAGGTATTCAGACTTTACAACATATACTGGGCTGAATACAGCCCTCGATAATGACCCCTGAATTTCAAGGTATGTGCGTCAATCCGGCGTGATGAAAGAGAGCCTGTGGTGAGAGCATAGATCTCAAAAAACACTCTGGTTGCTGCCTCTGTAACGTTGTTTAGTACGGCGAATCATAAGCTCGCCAATAATGCCGGTATCCCTCTTGGTCATTTTAAGTGCTAGGAGGGTGTGAGATAACAAGAGACAATAAAAAGGTTTACACAGGGTCTTAATCTAAGAAGAAACCTTTGAACGGGGCCCTGCTGCACGTTTGCGCCTTTATCTCCGTTGTGCCGTATCCTTGAAGGGTGTAGCACGATGGTCATCTGAAAAAAAAAACAAAACCCCACGTGAAAGAATCTGGTGTGACCGTGCATAAAGTTGGTTTATTTTAATGAACCGTGAAAACGCAATCTCTTGAGTGCAAATAGGGTCTAGCCAAACTATGGACCTTTTACATGCGGGCAGCCCCCCACGCCACACAGGGGATTTTGATTGCATATTTATATATATACAGGGAGACCCGCACAGTCTTCTTATTGGCTATTGTTATGGGGGCATAGCCTCTAATCAAGCTCAGGTTTATCTGAGCTGCTACACCTAGGTGTGCGCCGGACACGCCTAGTTGTGTCCGTGGTCTTGGATACCGATGAGTTGCTCGGGTTGGAAAGGCCATCCTGTGATTCGGCTGCTAGAGCCACCATGTATTCTTCCGTACGAAGAGAACGCTCCGTGTTTCTGCTGATTGTGATGATACCATGTGGACCGGGCATCTTGAGTTTGAGATAAGCGTAATGCGGGACTGCATTGAAATGAGCAAAGGCCATTCTTCCGAGTAGTGCATGATAGCCACTTTGGAACAGAGCAATATCGAAGATTAGTTCTTTGCTTCGAAAGTTATCGGGAGAACCGAATACAACCTCCAATGTTAAAGCACCCATGCAGTGGGCCTCTACGCCTGGTATTACTCCTTTAAAGGTAGTACTGCTTTGTTGATTCTCGATGGGTCTATCCCTGATACGTCTCCAACGTATCTATAATTTTTGATTGTTCCATGCTATTATATTACCCCTTTTGGATGTTTATGGGCTTTATTTTACACATTTATATCATTTTTGGGACTAACCTACTAACCGGAGGCCCAGCCCATATTGCTGTTTTTTTGCCTATTTCAGTATTTTGAAGAAAAGGAATATCAAATGGAGTCCAAACGGAATGAAACCTTCGGGAGCGTGATTTTTGGAACGAACATGATCCGGAGAGCTTGGAGTGCAAGTCAAGAAGCTTCCGAGGAAGCCACGATATAGGAGGCCGCCCCCCCCCTATAGGGCGCGCCCCCCTATCTCGTGGTCCCCTCGGGCGGCCACCGACGTACTTCTTCCCCCTATATATACATGCGTACCCCGAAAACATCTAGGAGCACCATGAAACACAATTTCCACTGCCGTAACCTTCTGTATCCGCGAGATCCCATCTTGGAGCCTACGCCGACACTCTGCCGGAGGGGGAATCAAGCACGGAGGGCTTCTACATCAACATCCTTGCCCCTCCGATGAGTTGTGAGTAGTTTACCACAGACCTACAGGTCCATAGTTATTAGCTAGATGGCTTCTTCTCTCTTTTTGGATCTCAATACAATGTTCTCCCCCTCTCTTGTGGAGATCTATTCGATGTAAACTCTTTTTGCGGTATGTTTGCCGAGATCCGATGAATTGTGGGTTTATGATCAAGTTTATCTATGAATAATATTTGAATCTTCTCTGAATTCTTTTATGTATGATTGAGTTATCTTTGCAAGTCTCTTCGAATTATCAGTTTGGTTTGGCCTACTAGATTGGTCTTTCTTGCCATGGGAGAAGTGCTTAGCTTTGGGTTCAATCTTGCGGTGTCCTTACCCAAAGTGTAAAGGGTTGCAAGGCATGTATTGTATTGTTGCCATCGAGGATAACAAGATGGGGTTTATATCATATTGCATGAGTTTATCCCTCTACATCATGTCTTCTTGTTAATCGTTACTCTGTTCTTATGAACTTAATACTCTCGATGCATCTTTGGATAGCGGTCGATGTGTGGAGTAATAGTAGTAGATGCGAGGCGGAGTCGGTCTACTTGTTATGGACGTGATGCCTATATACATGATCATGCCTAGATAATCTCATAACTATGCGCTTTTCTATCAATTGCTCGACAGTAATTTGTTCACCCACCGTAATACTTATGCTATCTTGAGAGAAGCCTCTAGTGAAACCTATGGGCCCCGGGTCTATCTCTTATCATATTTGCTTTCAATCTACTTTTATTTGCATCTTTACTTTTTGCATCTATATTATAAAATAATAAAATTATATTTATCTTATCATACTATCTTTATTAGATCTCACTTTTGCAAGTGGCCGTGAAGGGATTGACAACCCCTTTATTGCGTTGGTTGCAAGTTCTCAGTTTGTTTGTGTAGGTGCGTGGGACTTTTGAGGAGCCTCCTTTCTGGATTGATACCTTGGTTCTCAAAACTGAGGGAAATACTTACACTACACTTGCTGCATCACCCTCTCCTCTTCGAGGAAAACCAACGCAAGCTCAAGACGTAGCGAGAAGGATTTCTGGCGCCGTTGCCGGGGAGGTCTTCGCTCAAGTCAAGACATACCAACTACCCATCACAAACCCATCTCCCTCGCATTTACATTATTTCCCATTTGCTTCTCGTTTTCCTCTCCCCCACTTCACCCTTGCCATTTTATTCGCCCTCTCTTTCCCAATCTCCTCCTTTCTTGTCGCTTGCCTTTTTCTGTTTTCTCGTGCGTTAGTTCGTTTACCTTGTCGTCATGGCTAGTCCTCCTATCCTTATTCTCACTCCCGAACAAGAAATTCACAATTTTAAGCAAAGGGAGAGGGAAAGTTTAAAAGATGCTTGGCATAGAATTTGCAATGCCCAATATAAAGCTACTAGGAAGCTTGCTACTTCCGTTCTTCTCCGCAATTTTTATGTACGCATTACTCCTTGGAATAGATGTGTTCTCGATATTGCTATCGGAGGTGATTTTATGAGTAGCCATACTTTTGATGCTTATAATGTTATGTTAGATTTGTTTGGCCCACCACCTCTTTTGGTTAATGGAACGGTTTTAACTCTAGAACATGTGATGCAACAGCTTGATATTATTGAAAATAAAATTGCCACTGTTGAGTTGATTAAAAATTTGGATAAAAAGATTCATAATCACATTACCCAATTTGGATCTAGGGTTGGAGTTACTTTGAAAAATCTTAAAGAAAAAGAACCTACAGTCAATGAAAAGATAGATCTAGACTCTGCTAGAATCGGTAAACTTGAGGATATCATTACAAACTTAGGTTCCGCGTTTTCCCCCATGAAAAACACTCCAAAACCCCCTACTAAAACTGCCAAGTTTATTTATGTTCCTAAAAATAAGGGTGAATATTTCAAGGGAGACGCGGATCTCAAATCCATAAGTGTTCTCCCCAATTGTCTCTCTATCGTTAAGGAACCTTTTGCTACCAATGAATTTCTTGAATTTTTGCCTAAAGGTTTAGCCATTGCTAAAAAGGGAGAAATCCCTAGAGATCACAATCTCTCTACTTATGAATTTAGTGCCAAAGATGGCACTCGTTAGATCTATCCTTACTTTTATGCCTAGCTAGGGGCGTTAAACGATAGCGCTAGTTGGGAGGCAACCCAATTTTAATTTATGTTTTTTGTTTTTTCTCCAGTGTAGTAATAAATCTTGCATCTACCCTCTGGTTGGATGTGTTTTTATCTTTTAATTAGTGTTTGTTCCAAGTAGAACCTATAGGATAACCTAAGATGATAGTTGATTTGATTCTGCTGGAAAACAGAAACTTTGCACGCACGAATATAATTGTTTTAAATCACAGGAACGTGCTTTTGCATTGATTCTTTTTGCTGATGTTCAATAAACAAATTTTCCAGGACTTCCTATTTTGGTAGGATTTTTAGAGTTCCAAAAGTTTGCGTTAGTTACATATTACTACAGACTGTTCTGTTTTTGACAGATTCTGTTTTTCGTGTGTTGTTTGCTTATTTCAATGCATCTATGGCTAGTAAATTAGTTTATAAACTATAAGGAAGTTGGAATGCAGTAGGTTTAACACCAAAATAAATAAATAATGAGTTCATGGCAGTACCTTATGTGGTGGTTTTGTTTTCTTTCACTAACGGAGCTTATAAGATTTCCTGTTGAGTTTTGTGTTGTGAAGTTTTCAAGTTTAGGGTAAAGCTTTTATGGACTACGGAATAAAGGGTGGAAAGAGCCTAAGATTGGGGATGCCCATGGCATCCCAATATATTCAAGAATAGCCAAAAGCCTAAGCTTGGGGATGCCCCGGGAAGGCATCCCCTCTTTCGTCTTCGTTCATTGGTAACTTTACTTGGAGCTATATTTTTATTCGCCACATGATATGTGTTTTGCTTGGAGCGTCCTGTATTATATTAGTCTTTGCTTTTTAGTTTACCACAATCATCCTTGCTGTACACACCTTTTGGGAGAAGCCTATTTGATTAGAATTTGCTAGAATACTCTATGTGCTTCACTTATATCTTTTGAGCTTGGTAGTTTTTGCTCTAGTGCTTCACTTATACCCAAGCCTCTATTCCAGGGAGCTTTTTTGCTCCCAGGATTGGCCACTTGGGTGAAAGTGATGGATCGTGTATAATTTTTGTGACACGTGCTATTATTTTGGGATGTGGCGTGGTAGAAATGCAATGTGGATCCACTTATTTCGTACAAATTTTTTGAACGTGTGTGCTACTTCGTTTGGTTGATCTAGCGTTTTTTGGAGCTGTGTGTATGTGCTGTCCCTCTCGGGTGTTTGATCATGTTTTATTTCTTTTGTGCTGTCGCTTTCGGGTTTTTTAACGTCTTGTTTTTGCTAGCGTCTGCTGCTGCCCAAATATAGTTTTATATCGAGCTTCTAGCTAGATTTATGTTAGTCACAAGTACTAATGATATATACTTAGTAACACGACGTGATGGACTAGATCAGTTCAGACAATATAAAACAATTTGTAAGTATTAGTTACAGCTGGTTTAATAGTAAGAGGAAATTAGATAGTTAGTTCACTGCCCGGTTTTTTTTGCTTGCATGCAGATTAATTGGTTTGCATGCATGCAGACTAATTACAACGGGCCTCGTGGCAGTCGGTCGATCTTCTGTGACTGGTTGTGCGATTGGATTATAGTTGCAGCTTGCAGGCGACAAGAGATGACAGTTCAATCGTGCGACCAATCGGAGTTCGCCGTTTGATTGGCTCTTCATTTCAGGTGAGATACGATGAGATGTGTCAGGCGGTGCGATGCATCCGGCCGGTTGAATGTCGTTGTGTACTAGCGGGAAGTGCATGGGGAGGTTGTGCATGCTTCCAAATATAAAACGACGAGGTATGCGCGTGGATCTATGTAGTGACAGCAGCGACATGTCGGGCGAAGCTGGTTAGTCCACCCGTTGCGTTAGCGCCGCCCGGGAATTACGCACGGTGTTTCTCTATCGTTTTTAGCGCATAGTTTGCGCGGTGGTCTCTGCTATCTTGGTCGTAGAAAGTGACGTGCCGCTACTGCTTCGTGGTTTCTGGAGTTGTCTGCTGCAGGCCTTGGTATGTGCTATAAATAGGCTGCGTTTCTTCTTTTGGTCGTGTGTGTGGTTTGAGTCCGTTTCTTTCTTCCTGTTTGATGGTTGCTCCTTCCGGTAGTCGTAATGGGTTGCGTCGTTCTGGTCGTCCTCGTGGCTCTCGTGCTCTCTCGGTTGGTCGTCGTGGCAGTACAGGGCGTGGTGTTGGTTCTGCTTTACCTGATAGTTCTGCATCCGTTCATCGCCGTTCGTCAGGTCGGTCTGTTCGTCGTGCGCGTGGGTCGTCGTCGTCGTGTGCTTTGTCCCTGTCGCGAGCTGTTTCCATGGATGTTGATGTGTCATCTGGTTTGTATTTTTTTCGTTGCATTTGAATTATTTTTATTGGTTTTGTGGTCTAATTGTTGTTATTTGGTGTTGCAAGGTGGGTGTAGTCCTTCTTCTGCTGCTTCTCGCAGCGAGGAGATCCGTTTGGGCAAGCAGCCTGTTGATTGTAGTTTTGGTTTGTGTGTTACGATCGATGAAGACCTTTGTATTTGCTGTTGTTTGATTATAGCTGATCATTTGATGTGTACTGTATTTGCAGATGTATGTGCGTCCTGACGTGATGCTGGTGTTTCTGCTGCCCGTTTGCCCCACGCTATAGAATATGGTATACTCTTATTTTATTTTATTTTCTATAAGGTATGTGGATGGTTTTGATAGTTGAATATGGGTATTGTGGTGTGGATGAATCGTTTTATTGGGTTGGGATTTGTGATTAGTTGCGTAGGACATGCATGATTGATGATAGTTGACTGGGGGAATGGTGTTTGTGTTAACCCGGCGTCATGGTTTTTCTTCGATAAATGAAAAGAGAAAAAAGTGCCCAACTGGCGTTGCTCTGCCCATCGGTGGTGGAAAATAGTGTTTGTGGTAGTTTCACGTCATGGTTTTTTAAAAAAATGGAAAAAAAGTTTGCCCAACCGGTGCTGCTGGGCCCATAGCAGCTTACGGACTGCGTGCAAATCAAGCTCTGTGGCGACTCGGGTGGCTGATAGAGCCTGGCGATGGGCCCAGCAGCGAGGTGCAACGGGGCAGTGGGTAGTAGTAGCATAGGAGTTCAAAATCGGTGGTGGATGTGGCTATTTAAGCTGCTTCGTCCGCTCATCTATTTCCGAGGTGGGACTAAACGGTGTTGGTTTCCCGTGCCTGCGACTGGCTAGAATATGGGCTGGGTGAAGTGCGTTGGGCCGAGTTGGACTGATTGTTGGCTTCCTCGAGTGTGGCCTGTTGTGCATGGCGCATGCACGTTGCGTTTTGTTGGCTGGAGCGTGTAGTTTTCGTCGTTTTTTTGTGCTAGTTTTGGGTATAATACAGTATTGTATTTGCGTATAATTTTGTTTTTTTTGGTCAATTTTTTGAAGAGGTAATGTTGCGTCTGGTGTTTCATAATTCTATGATTAGTTCCGTGTCTCTCTCGCGGTCGCTCATCCATGTGTTGTTCACTTCAGTGTGTCGGCTCTTCTTTTCGATCTATTGTTTTATTGGGTCGGGATTGTGATTAATGGGCCGGGTGAAGTGTGTTGGGCCGAATTGGACTGGCTACTGGCTTTGCTGAGTGTGGCCTGTTGTGCATGGCGCATGCACGTTGCGTTCTATTGCTTGGAGCGTGTAGTTTTCGTCCTTTTTTTTATGCTGGGTTTGGGTGTACTATAATGTTGTATTTGCGTACAACTTTGTGTTTTTACTTTTGATGGATTTCAATATTTGCAGATAATTCTGTTCCCGTTGTTGAAGAGGCTAATGTTGTGTCCGGTGTTACATATTTCCATGATTGGTTGCGTGCCTCTCCCGCGGTCTCTCATCCACGTGTTGTTCCTCTTCAATGTGTCGGCTCTTCCTTTCGATCCATTCCGTCAGGTTGGTTGTCATTCATGTTTTCTTATGGTGCAATGTAAAATGTTTTGCTGGCCTCTGATTTCTCTCTCTCTCTCTTTTTTTTCTAAAGTTTTGCCCACGCCGGCTGTGCATGTAGTTGATAGTGGTCGTGCTCGATATGTAAAAGGAAGATGATTCGATCATATCGGACTGGGAGGAGTAAAGGTTTGTGCTTCTTAATATTTGATTCTTTTTATTCTCAATGTTGGTAATGTTATTTTCATTATTGATTTTATATTTTATTTGTGCAGTTCGTGTGTTGGGACTCCCTATTCCGAAGAATTTAGTTAATCTACTTAAGAGTATGGCGCTGTCTAAATATTTTTGCATTTTTAGTTGTATGTATTGTGTAATATTGGTGTACTAAATGTATTGGTGTTGGTGCAGCTATTCAGAGGGGCCGTTCGTATTATGGTGGTCCGGATCTTACATGTCGGTGGTGCGGGGCTTTTTATTGGTTCCGTGAGGGTTCAACTCATCACCCCGCTTCTACCATCCGAAGACCTGTTTATACGGGATGTTGTCGTGGTGGCAAGGTTTCTTTGCCGAAGTTTCGTCCTTGGCCTTCCCCATTGGATAAATTGATGCGGTTTGATGGAGACATGATTTCCAACAGGTTCATGCGGTTGATTAGGCAATATAATTCAATGTTTTGTTTTACTTCATTGGGTGCTTCTATTGACAACAGTATCAATGTTGGTGGTGCTCCATATGTGTTTAAGATGAATGGGGTGGTATATCACCGTATTGGGCCTCTTGTGCCTCCTCATGGTTTTCCGCTGAAATTTGCTCAGCTATATATGATTGATTCAGGTGATGAGGTGGACAGCAGGCTTAATGTGCTCGCAGGGGATGACGGTAGTTCTCTTCATCCAGATCCTGAAGTTGTTGCATCTCTTGTTAGGATGCTTGATATGTATAATCCTCTGGTTCATAAGTTCAGGCTTGCTCGCCATAATCTGTGCAATCACGATGCACCGAGGGTATGCATACGTCTTTTAGGTAATGACGGTGGGCCGCATGGTACGCGTTTTTCTGGTCCCACTGTTTCTGAGGTTGCTGCACTTATTGTTGGTGATTTGACACCTGAACGTAAGAGTTTTGATGTTATTGCTGAAAGTCATTCTGGTGTTTTGAAGCATATATCTGCTCTAAATTGTAATCTTATGGCTCTTCAGTATCCTCTTCTTTTTCCTTATGGAGATAAAAGCTACCATTTGGGCATTAATTATATTCAGCCTCATGGTTTTGAAATGGATGCTCGGCAATTCGGTGATGATGGTGGTGGAGAGGATGATGAATTTATTGATGTTGTGACCCAGCATGGCAGTGGTGGTCGTGTGAGTATGTTAGAATATTACGGTTATTATTTTCATTATCGTGAAGGCGAGGCCAATCCTTATACGAGCTGTGGTCAGTTGAGTCAGCAAGCAAGTGTGAATGCTTATTCTTGTGTTGAATCTGACCGATTGGAGTATCATTTTCGGAAACAAGATAAGCTTCGATGGAGGCGTGTCGGTGTGTCTGATGCAATGGGCGAGGGTAATTCTACGGGCAAGAATGTTGGGGTTCAATTCATATTGCATGGCAGTTTTACTGGTGGTCCTCGGTATATGTTCCTGATTTACTAAAAAAATATTGAGTGCGAAATGTTTATAGTCATTACAAAGAAAACAATGTTACAAACAGTTGTTCACCGTCCGTACTTACATACATTTCTAAAAAGATTCCATTGGTTTTAAAATTCTTGAATTAAAAAGTATCGTGTATATATATTTGTATTTCTCTTTTTCTTTTCATTTTTTGGTCTACATCGTCTAAATTCTTCTTTCTTAACAAAGGTGCAATTTTTTTATTAAATTTTACATGTTCGAGTAGCTCATCTGCCTGCCTCAAGCTTTTATTCATTCGTTAACTTACATTGTCTATCCTAACAATTGTCCATGCTTATCAACATGTAGTACAAACCTATGGACGGGCGCGGCGTGCCGCCGCGCAAGTTTCGCTAGTATCTTCTAGAGCACGGTGGTGTCTTAATTTTGAAGAAATTGCTAGTATCTCATGCTTCACTTATATTATTTTGAGAGTCTTTTAGAACAGCATGGTATTTGCTATGGTTTTAAAGTTGGTCCTAGAATGATGAGCATCCAAGTTGGGTCTAATAAAAACTATCATAGAAAGTGAATTGGATGCTATGATCAACTTGATGCTTGATAATTGTTTTGAGATATGAAGGTAGTGATATTAAAGTCATGCTATTTGGGTGATTATGAATTTAAAGAATGCTCGTGTTGAAGCTTGTGATTCCCGTAGCATGCACGTATGGTGAACCGCTTTGTGATGAAGTTGGAGCACAATTTTATTTATTGATTGTCTTCCTTATGAGTGGCGGTCGGGGATGAGCGATGGTCTTTTCCTACCAATCTATACCCCTAGGAGCATGCGCGTAGTACTTTGGTTTTTGATGACTTCTAAATTTTTGCAACAAGTGCATGAGTTCTTTTGATTAATGTTGAGTCCATGGATTATACACACCCTTTCACCCTTCCACCATTGCTAGCCTTTCTTCTGCCGCGCAACTTTCGCCGGTACCATATATATACCCACCATTTACCTTCCTCAAAACAGCCACCATACCTACCTATTATGGCATTTCCATAGCCATTCCGAGATATATTGCCATGCAACTTTCCACCGTTCCGTTCATATGACACACATTACTTTTGTCATATTGCTTTTTGCATGATCATGTAGTTGACATTGTATTTGTGGTAAGGCCACCTTCCTAATTTTCATACATGTCACTCTTGATTCATTGCATATCCCGGTACACCGCCGGAGGCATTCATATAGAGTCATATCTTGTACTAGCTTTGAGTTGTAAATCCATAAAAGTGTTATGATCTTCATTAGTAGAGCATTGTCCTAGTGAGGAAAGGATGATGAACACTATGATTCCCCCACAAGTCGGGATGAGACTTCGGACTTTACAAAAAGAAAAAAAGAAAAAAAAAAGAGAAGGCCAAAGAAGAAAAATAAATAAAAGAAAAAAATGAGAGAAAAAGAGAGAAGGGACAATGCTACTATCTCTTTTTCCACACTTGTGCTTCAAAATAGCACCATGATCTTCATGTTAGAGAGTCTCATATGTTGTCACTTTCATATACTAGTGGGAATTTTTCATTATAGAACTTGGCTTGTATATTCAAGTGATGGGCTTCCTCAAAAGTGCCCTAGGTCTTCGTGAGCAAGCAAGTTGGATGCACCCCACTTAGTTTCTTTTGTTGAGCTTTGATATATTTATAGCTCTAGTGCATCCGTTGCATGGCAATCCCTACTCACTCACATTGATATCTATTAATGGGCATCTCCATAGCCCGTTGATACGCCTAGTTGATGTGAGACTATCTTCTCCTTTTTGTCTTCTCCACAACCACCATTCTATTCCACATATAGTGCTATGTCCATGGCTCACGCTCATGTATTGCGTGAAAGTTGAAAAAGTTTGAGATTATTAAAGTATGAAACAATTGCTTGGCTTGTCATCGGGGTTGTGCATGATTAAATACTTTATGTGATGAAGATAGAGCAACAGCCAAACTATATGATTTTGTAGGGATAACTTTCTTTAGCCATGTTATTTTGAGAAGACATGATTACTTTGATTAGTATACTTGAAGTATTATTATTTCTTATGTCAATATGAACTTTTATTTTTTATCATTTGAATCTAAACATTCATGCCACAATAAAGAAAATTACATTATGAATTATGCGGTAGCATTCCACATCAAAATTTCTTTTTTATCATTTACCTACTCGAGGACGAGCAGGAATTAAGCTTGGGGATGCTTGATCGTCTCCAACGTATCTATAATTTTTATTGTTCCATGCTATTATATTACCCTTTTGGATGTTTATGGGCTTTATTTTACACATTTATATCATTTTGGGACTAACCTACAAACCGGAGGCCCAGCCCGTATTGCTGTTTTTTTGCCTATTTCAGTATTTCGAAGAAAAGGAATATCCAACAGAGTCCAGACGGAATGAAACCTTAGGGAGCGTGATTTTTGGAACGAACATGATCTGGAGAGCTTGGAGTGCAAGTAAAGAAGCTTCCGAGGAAGCCACGAGATAGGAGGCCGCCCCACCCCCTTGTAGGGCGTGCCCCCTGTCTCGTTGGCCCCTCGAGCGGCCACCGACGTACTTCTTCCTCCTATTTATACCTACGTGCCCCAAAAACATCCACGAGCACCACGAAACACAATTTCCACCACCGTAACCTTCTGTATCCGTGAGATCCCATCTTGGAGCCTTCGCCGATACTCTGCCAGAGGGGGAATCAAGCACGGAGGGCTTCTACATCAACATCCTTGCCCCTCCGATGAGTTGTGAGTAGTTTACCACAAACCTACGGGTCCATAGTTATTAGCTAGATGGATTCTACTCTATTTTTGGATCTCAATACAATGTTCTCCCCCTCTCTTGTGGGGATCTATTCGATGTAAACTCTTTTTGCGGTGTGTTTGTCGAAATCCGATGAATTGTGGGTTTATGATCATGTTTATCTATGAATAATATTTGAATCTTCTCTGAATTCTTTTATGTATGATTGAGATATCTTTGCAAGTCTCTTCGAATTATCAGTTTGGTTTGGTCTACTAGATTGGTCTTTCTTGCCATGGGAGAAGTGCTTAGCTTTGGGTTCAATCTTGCGGTGTCCTTACCCAGTGACAGAAAGGGTTGCAAGGTACATATTGTATTGTTGCCATCGATGATAAAAAGATGGGGTTTATATCGTATTGCATGAGTTTATCCCTCTACATCATGTCTTCTTGCTTAATGTGTTACTCTGTTCTTATGAACTTAATACTCTAGATGCATGCTGGATAGCGGTCGATGTGTGGAGTAATAGTAGTAGATGCAGGCAGGAGTCGGTCTACTTGTTATGGACGTGATGCCTATATACATGATCATGCCTAGATAATCTCATAACTATGCACTTTTCTATCAATTGCTCAACAGTAATTTGTTCACCCACCATAATACTTATGCTATCTTGAGAGAAGCCTCTAGTGAAACCTATGGCCCCCGGGTCTATCTCTTATCATATTTGCTTTCAATCTACTTTTATTTGCATCTTTACTTTTTGCATCTATATTATAAAATACCAAAAATATATTTATCTTATCATACTATCTTTATTAGATCTCACTTTCACAAGTGGCCGTGAAGGGATTGACAACCCCTTTATTGCGTTGGTTGCGAGTTCTCAGTTTGTTTGTGTAGGTGCGTGGGACTTTTGAGGAGCCTCCTACTGGATTGATACCTTGGTTCTCAAAACTGAGGGAAATACTTACGCTACACTTGCTGCATCACCCTCTCCTCTTCGAGGAAAACCAACGCAAGCTCAACACATAGCAATCCCCATCTTGCGGACTGTGTCCTGATATATTAGATTAAACTACTGCCGCCGTCCATGAGGACTCGGGTGAGATGGTATCCGTCGATTATTGGGTCGAGCACCAAGGCAGCCGAACCCCCACGACGGATACTAGTCGGATGATCCCTGCAATCGAAAGTGATCAGGCAGGCTGATCATGGGTTGAATTTGGGGGCGACGGGCTCTACAGTATATACGTCTCGGAGTGCGTGTTTGTGCTTCCTCTTTGGGATGTGGGTGACATAAATCATGTTCACTGTTTTGACCTCCGGTGGAAATTTTTTCTGTCCCCCAGTGTTCGGCTGGCGAGATTCGTCCTCATCTTCACTTAGTGGTTCGTTCCCTTTGTGTTCAGCGTTAAGCTTGCTGGCATGCTTGAAGACCCAACATTCTCTATTGGTGTGATTCGCAGGTTTCTCGGGGGTGCCATGAATCTAACAGGACCTGTCTAGAATTTTATTTAGGTTGGACGGACCATCTCTGCTGCCTTTAAATGGCTTTTTCTGTTGACCGGGTCTAGAGCCCCTGAATCCGTCATTTACCGTTGTATTGTCTGGGCTGTCTTCATTATTTCAACGTTTGTTTTTATTCCGTCGTGGTTTTCCATTGCCATCCCTGATTTCGGATGTGCCTGGATCGCTGGTGCTACTGCGGGCCAACCAACTGTCCTCGCCTATGCAAAGCGGGTCATAAGAGTTGTTAGGGGTGCCATTGTCCTTGGCTTTTCCTGGCCGAGGTGTCTGGCAAGCCATTCATCCCGGACATTGTGTTTGAAAGCTGCTAGGGCTTCGACATCCGGACAGTCGATGATTTGGTTCTTCTTGGTGAGAAATCTGTTCCAAAGCTTACGGGCTGACTCTCCGGGTTGTTGGGTTATGTGACTTAAATCATCTGCATCCGGAGGTCGGACATAGGTCCCTTGAAAATTAGCCCTGAAAGTGTCCTTGAGTTCCTCCCAGCTTCCCATGGAATTTTCGGGGAGGCTTTTCAACCAGTGTCGAGCTTGTCCTTTCAACTTGAGGGGCAGGTATTTGATGGCGTGGAGATCGTCTCCGCGAGCCATATGGATGTGAAGAATAAAGTCTTCAATCCAGACCGCAGGGTCTGTCGTTCCGTCGTATGCCTCGATGTTTATGTGTTTAAACCCCTCTAGAAATTCATGATCCAGCACCTCATCGGTGAAGCACAGGTGGTGTGCGGCACCTCTGTACTTGGCTGTGTCGTGGCATGGGTCCGAAGGCTATAGTGTTCGGTGTTGATTCCGAGCTGGTAGTTGATCAGTATAATCGGCTAGGTGGCCGTGATCCTACATAGGAACACGTTTCCTAGATCCGTAGATGGAACTGGTTATGCCAACTCTTTTGTCCAGGTGCTCACGTAGATCGTGTTTCTGGTACTTGGCTGCGACCTCCCTTCCTTTATGGGGTGCTGATTTGTGTGCGGTGTCATTAGCCGCTTTGTCTCGACCACGAGGTGGCCGGTCTGGCAGATCGGGCGTATTGTTTTTCGACGGAATGGGTGCGATAGCCTCATCGTTGAATTTGGGCAGCAGCTTACGTTTTGGGTAGCTCTTTGTCTGACGATCACCCCCGTATCTTTCCTTAGTGTCGAGCACTTCGTTCCATCTGTGGTTGAGCGTATCCTGCGCGGCTTGAAGTCGTTGCTTCTGCTTCTTCAAGCTCCTCGCGGTGGCAATAAGTCTCTTGTGGAGGTTCTCTTGTTCCAAGTGTTTTTCCGGGATGATGTATGCATAGTCATTCGGACTATTCTCCTCTCCGGAGCCAGGTTTATAAGTTTTGTCTTTGGCATCGCTATGATCGGACAGCGGCTTCGGACTGTGTTCGTCGTCTCCTTGCTCATCCTGCTCCATCGCTGGGTCTGCGGGGTCTTCGTTGTCTTCGGCATTGTCTGGGGTGTTATTCTTTCTTGTGCTGGTATCGCTGTTTTGGCTATGGTGGGGTTTAGAGCGGCGCCGCTAACGTCGGTGCTTTGGCTGCTTCTCAGGAGGGTTATCCTCCGTTGCATCCTTTTGATCCTTGCCATTGTTTTCTTTGGGTGTGTCCACCATATATATGTCATAAGATGAGGTGGCTGTCCGGCGCCCTATAGGTGGTGGTTCCTGTTCTTCTCCGGCATCGTTGTCCATACCGTCGATGTCTTCAGAGTCGAAATCAAGCATGTTGGTTAAGTCGTTGACAATGGCTATTAAGTGGGTGGTGGGTGGGTAATGAATTCCCTCATCGTCCGCTTCCCACTCAAGCCGGACATAGTTCGGCCAAGAGTCTCCTGACAAGGAGAGAGATTTTAATGAGTTTAGCACGTCGCCCAAGGGTGAGTGTTGAAAGATGTCCACGGAGCTAAACTCCAAGATCGGCGCCCAGTTAGATTCGATGGGCGCGGATACACGCGGTTCGGAGCCCATGACCAGAGACGAGTCCGTGGGTCCGATGACGCAGTCCTCACTGCAGGTTGAATCTGTGTTCGGCTCTAACGCTGTTGAGTGCGCGTCTTTCGTGGTGGGCTCAATCCTCTCGTCCTCGGATGGCACGATTTGCACTGGATCTAAGGCCAGGGCAACTGTCGGCAGATCTAGGTCATGCTCATCATGGCTGTAGGGTGCACCTGTCATGGGCTCGAATCCGTCGAAGATCAAGTCTCCGCGGATGTCGGATGTGTAGTTCGGGCTTCCGAACCTGACCTGATAGCCAGGGGCATAGCTATCGATCTGCTCCAGATGGCCAAGCGAGTTGGCTTGCAGTGCGAAGCCGCCGAATACGAAGATCTGTCCGGGGAGGAAAACCTCACCCTGGACCGCGTCGTTGTAGATGATTGAAGGAGCCATCAAGCCTTATGGTGACGACACAGTGGAACTCTCAATGAAAGCACCAATGGTGGTGTCAAAACTGGCGGATCTCGGGTAGGGGGTCCCGAATTGTGTGTCTAAGATGGTAACAGGAGGCATGTGACACGATGTTTACCCAGGTTCGGGCCCTCTCTATGGAGGTAATACCCTACTTCCTGCTTGATTGATCTTGATGATATGAGTATTACAAGAATTGATCTACCACGAGATCGTAGAGGCTAAACCCTAGAAGCTAGCCTATGATTATGATGGTTGTTGTCCTACAGACTAAACCCTCCAGTTTATGTAGACACTGGAGGGGGCTAGGGTTACACAGAGTCGGTTACAGAGAAGGGAATCTACATATCTGAATTGCCAAGCTTGCCTTCCACGCAAAGGAGAGTCCCACTCGGACACGGGATGAAGTCTTCAATCTTGTATCTTCATAGTCCAACAGTCCAACATAGGCATATAGTCCGGCTGTCCGAGGACCCCCTAATCCCGGACTCCCTCAGGTGTTGCCACTGATGGTTAGCTAGAGTCGGAGTCGGAGTCCTCCCGCCCATTTTCATCATCGTCGTTGGCGCTGTCCTCCTCGCCACTATCATTCAAGGAGGATCTTTCATCGTTGGTGGAACTCTCCACGTAGTACCCTAAGCGGATTCCTGAGCTCCCGAAGACCTTGATGGAGAGCAGGCCGTTCTCCATTAATTTAAAATGGAGAACATGCCCCTCCGACAAGCTGTGGGCGCATGCAAAAGTCTTCCACCCACGGCAAAGGTACATGACATGAGGGCGCGGGAAGCCGACATTGACCCACGTGCTGCCATTCCCGCAGCCCCTCATGTCTAGCCTGAAAGCCTGTGGCGGGGCCTGCTCCATCGCCCGAGCAAATGGGGTAGGGAGGCGGAGATGGCCACACACGCGCTTGTACAGCCGGATGAAGAACTCGTGAGGCTGATCTCCGACGTGGCCGTCCATTGGAGGATGGGCCGCCAGCGGAAGCGCAGCCGATGTGCCGCCCCGTCCTCCTCTTCCCCGAGCACGGCGGCGGCCTCGGCCTCATCCCCTTCCTCTCCCCCTCGCGGCGGTCTCTGCTGCCGGAAGCTCTGGGGGAGGAGGAGCGCGCTGTCAAGCAGAAGCCCTCGTCGCCGTTGTCAAAGCATCGAAGCGCCCTCTCGCCATAGCGAGTGGGAGAAAGATGTCAAGCAGAAGGAGGAGAAGAGGGCGAGTGCGGAAAAGCACCATCCCTCTCCCTTTTTATAGAAGACCAAGGCCAGAGCCTGGCCACCCAGCCCAAGGAGCGGCCACCCCGCACGACCAATACGGCCTCCTTAAGTACAGGGAATCAGGACCGCCCCATGATGTCGCTTGAAGCTACGTCGGTATTTCCTCAAAGAGGAAGGGATGATGCAACACAGCGGCGGTAGGTATTTCCCTCAGATATGAAAGCAAGGTTATCGAACCAGTAGGAGAACCAAGCAACACAACGTGAACAACCCTTGCACACACATAACAACACCTCGCAACCCGACGTGTTAAAGGGGTTGTCAATCCCTTTCGGGGTATGGCACCTCGAGATAGGCAAAGGAGAGGTAAATTTGTAGTAGATTGATAGACCGAACTCCAAATAAAATAAATAAGAATAAATTGCAGCAAGGTATTTTTGTATTTTTGGTTTAATATATATGAAAATAAACGCAAGGAAAAAGTAGATCGCAAGGCAAATATATGAAAAAGAAGACCCGGGGGCCGTAGGTTTCACTAGTGGCTTCTCTCGAGAAAGATAGCAAACGGTGGGTGAACAAATTACTGTTGGGGAATTGATAGAACTTCAAATAATTATGACGATATCTAGGCAATGATCATTATGTAGGCATCACGTCCAAGATTAGTAGACCGACTCCTGCCTGCATCTACTACTATTACTCCACACATCAACCGCTATCCAGCATGCATCTAGTGTGTTAAGTTCATGGAAAACGGAGTAATGCAATAAGAACGATGACATGATGTAGACAAGATCCGTTTATCTATTACTGCAGATATGGATCCCATCTTTTTATCCTTAGTAGCAACGATACATACGTGTCAGTTCCCTTTCTATCACTGGGATCAAGCACCGTATGATCGAACCCACTACCAGGCACCTCTTCCCATTGCAAGATAAATAGATCAAGTTGGCCAAACAAAACCCAAATATCAGAGAAGAAATACGAGGATATAAGAGATCACGCATATAAGATATCAAAGAAACTCAATAACTTTCATGGATATAAAAACATAGATCTGATCATAAACTCAAAGTTCATCGGATCCCAACAAACACATCGCCAAAAGACTTACATCATATGGATCTCCAAGAGACCATTGTATTGATAATCGAGAGAGAGAGACAGAGAGAGAGAGAGAGAGAGAGAGAGAGAGAGAGAGGAAGCCATCTAGCTACTAACTACGGACCCGAAGGTCTACAAAGAACTAGTCACGCATCATCGGAGAGGCACCAATGGAAGTGGTGAACCCCTCCGTGATGGTGTCTAGATTGGATCTAGTGGTTCTATAATCTGCAATGGCTGGATGAATATTTCGTCAACTCCCCTAGGATTTCTGGAATATTGGGGTATTTATAGAGCAAAGTGGCGGTCCGGGGGATACCCGAGGTGGGCACAACCCACCAGGGCGCGCGTGGGCCTCCTGGCGCGCCCTGGTGGGTTGTCCCCTCCTCGGGACTCCCCCCAGGTGCAACCAGGGCCCATCTTCTTCCTTTTGGTCCATAAAAAATCATCGTAAATTGGCGTGGCATTTGGACTCCGTCTGATATTGATTTCCTGCGATGTAAAAACATGCAGAAAACAGCAACTGGCACTTGTCACTATGTTAATAGGTTAGTACCAAAAAATGATATAAAAATGACTATAAAATGATTATAAAACATCCAAGATTGATAATAAAACTGCATGTAATAATAAAAAATTATAGATATGTTAGAGACGTATCAGCATCCCCAAGCTTAACTACTGCTCGTCCTCGAGTAGGTAAGTGATAAAAACAGAATTTTTGATGTGGGGTGTTGTTTATCATGTCATATCATATTCTTTTCTTTATAGCATGGACATTTGGACTTTTATGTGATTCAAAGCAATAGTCTAGTTTTGACATGATAATTTAGATACTCGAGCATATCAACAAGCAACCATGCCTTTCAAAATATCAATGCTAAAACAAGTTATCCCTAGACCATCATGCTCAAACATTGATCCATTCATGAAACACACTTGAATATTAGCTACACCCAATACTTAAGTACGATCATATTGCCTCCTAGTTGGTGCTTTTATAAGAGAGGACAGAGACTCAATTTCAAAAATAAAAATTGCATAAAGTAAAAGAAAGGCCCTTCGCAAAGTGAAGTAGGGATTTGTAGAGGTGCCGGAGCTCAAAGCGAAAAATTAGAGATAAAATTTTTTTTGGGAGGTGTATCCATCCCACCAACGAAAATGACTTTGAGCATCCCAACACTTTCCATGCTAGATATATCATAGGCTGTACGCAAATAGAAAATAAAGTTTATTCCTTTTTCCACCATACATTCACTTTTCATGGCTAGCCATATCCATGGGTGCCCTCCATACCAACACTTTCCAAGTAATTTATTATTTGACAACATAAAGTAAATTCATTTTTGCATTTCAGGACTGGGCCCCTAAAACCTTTGTCTTACTCTCGTGCAATGACAAGTGAATAAACACTCATCGTGAGAATAACACATCTAGCATGGAAAATATTAGCCACCCATTACGGTTCCGCGAGCGAAACAAACACACAAAAGAGAAGTTTATTTTGAAAATTAGAGATGGCACATGCAAATTTTCTTAGAACGGCAAATAATACAGCATATAGGTAGATATAGTGGACTCATGTGGCAAAACTGGTTTAAAAGATTTTGGATGCACAATTAGAGGTCATACTTGGTGCAAAATGAAGGCTAGCAAAAAGATTGAGAAGCGACCAACCAAGAAACGAATAATCTCATAAGTAAGCATTAAGCATAATTAACACCGAATAATGCACCACAAGTAGGATATAATTTTCATTGCATGATTATTGACTTTCGTGCATGCATAGGGAATCACAAACCTTAACACCAATATTCTTACTAGAGCACAATTACTCATCAACATAACTCACATATCACATCATCATATCTCAAAACTATTACTAAGAATCAAGTTTATTTTGTCCAATGATCTTCATGACATATATTTTTTCCTTTCTTTATCCTTCTTGGATATCTATCACTTTGGGACTAATTTTCATGTGTTACTTTTCATAAGCTCAAACAAATATAAGTGAAGATCATGAGCATAACATATTTTGTTTCTCTCAAAACATATTAAGTGAAGCAAGAGAGAATTTCTTCAAAATTTTACTAACTCTCAAATAATTCTAAGTGAAGCAAGAGAGCATTTCTTCAAAAATATTAAGCACATTTTGCTCAAAAAGATATAACTGAAGCCCTAGAGCAAGTCCATTGCTCATAAAAATTTAAGTGAAGAATAGAGAGCAATTCTAACAAGTCATGACATAATTTTGGCTCTCTCAAATAGGTGTGTCCAACAAGGATTAATGACTTAAAAAACAAAATAAAACAAGCAAAGACACATATCATACAAGACGATCCAAGCACAACACATATCATGTGACGAATAAAAATATAGCCTCGAGTAATGTTGGGGATATAACTACCGGGTATGAAGCGCCCAGGAGGGGCCGGGTCATACTGCTAGTGATAACCCATGTAGGGGGCGGGTCATAAGAAGCCCGCTGACGGCCCAAGACCCAGAGACGACTTAGGGCCCCAAAGGATGAACCGCCATGAGGATAAACTTGTATTGTAAGGCAGGCGTAGTTAGTCACCTAGCCGGACACGTTGTCTATGAGCCGGTCGGGACTCTGTAAGCCGTCGGGCGTTAACCTGTGTATATAAAGGGACGACCCGGCGGCGAGTTAGGGGAGGAAAGAAAAAGATCGAGAACTAGGTCAAGCGTATTCGTTCCCTGGTAATCAAAGCCCAAGCAATAACCACCCTACACTGGATTAGGATGTTACCTCCACCGTGAGGGGCCGAACCGGTAAAAACTCTCTGTGTCCCTAGTCCCATTTAACCCCTTCAAGATAACTACGTTGTGATGGCTCCACACCTAAGTCCTTATGCTAGGACATCTGATGTGATAATTCCACGACAGTTGGCGCCCACTGTGGGATCCACGCACAGTGGTTTCGAGTTCTTGAAGGGCAGCTTCGCAGGGCTCAAGGGGTACGCCATGGACCGGATGACCAAGAGTCATCGCGGCAAGCTCTACATCGATGACGAGGGCTGGGGCCCTGAGGCCGACTCAATCAATTATGGGTACCGGGTCTCCTTTGGCATAATTCATGTCTTCATCGGCAAGACCGGTGAGTCGGAAGCTGAGCCGGACATCGGCACCGACATCGTCGAGTCGGCTCGGCGCGCGCGACCCACCAAGGCTAAAGCCGCCCCAAAGCATGTTTTTGTCGGTTTCGTTCATGGAGTGGAACTAGAAGGAGGATATGAATCTAGTGGTGAGACGGTTATTTACTTAGGCGACGAGTCTTCTGCTGGTGAGACCAACTCCATCTACCAGGTTCAGGATGGCGGGCCTGGGGGCTGTTCTAATGGCGATAGTATTCCGGACCCATACGAGCCGCCACACCAGGTCACAGTCTTCATGGTCGGTACACAGCCAACAAGAGGTTCTCTCGACTCAGCGGCAATGATCTCCGGTCAAGAACAATGGCGGCTTCGAGCTGGACACTGCCGCGCTTGCCACTCAAGTTTTGCCTGATCTATTGGATGCTCTGACAACGTTGTTAACGGCAGAGGTTAACCCGGCGAATCAAGCTCAACATAACGCGGAGGTTACAAAATTGCGTGACAAGATAGCACAAGCCAAGGAGGAGTTAAATGCAGAAGACACCCGGATGGCAACGGAGCGGGCCGCCTTGCAGAGGGTAGCGGAAAACAAGGGAAAATAAAATAATAGTTTGAAGTACCTGTTTAAATTATGATTTTAAATATTTTTTTGAAACATGATAGGGATGCCTACCATGGGCATGCCACCTGGCATAAGTTGAGGTCATTTAATGAATGTCCAAAAAGACACCATGTTCAATGGAGGGTGTTCGGCTAGAAGGCTCCATCGGAGAGCATGTTGTTTCCCAACATCCTTGAAATGGCCTCATTTTTTCCATGACCTTGTATGACCAATTCAAGGCACCATGTCAATTTGTTTTGGTTTTTGATAAGTTTTGTATTTTCTGGAGATTTGTCGGTAAAACAAACGGATAAATTGCCAGGCATGTCGCAACTTGCGTACTGTCTAAACAATTGTTCAGATCTCACACAGATGCCTACACATGTCCACCTGTTTGCAAAATTTGATGTTATTTCAAGTGTCCAAAAATAGTTTGTATTCAACCAAGGGTGTTCAGGTAGGCCTAAAGCCCAGAAGGCTCCGTTGAGAGCACGTATCTTTTGACATCCTTGAAATGGCACAATTTGCTTTTTGTGGCCTTGTGCGACCAATTCAAGGCACAATGCCAAGCTTTTTTGGTCTTCAAATCTTTTTGCATTTTCTGGAGTTTTCTCGGTCAAAAAAGACCGATAAATGGCTGAATATGTCACAGCGTGCATACGGTATCAGGAATCATTCAAACCTGACATGGATGTTGATGTCTGCTAGAACTATGTTGGTATTTCCCCGAAGAGGAAGGGATGATGCAGCACAGCAACGGTAGGTATTTTCCTCAGTGATGAGACCAAGATTATGTTGGGGAACGTAGTAATTTCAAAAAAATTCCTACGCACACGCAAGATCATGGTGATGCATAGCAACGAGAGGGGAGAGTATTGTCCACGTACCCTCGTGAGACCGTGGCGAGCGTTATGACAACGCGGTTGATGTAGTCGTACATCTTCACGATCCGACCGATCCAAGTACCGAACGTACGGCACCTCCGAGTTCAGCACACATTCAGCTTGATGACGATCCCCGGACTCCAATCCAGCAAAGTGTCGGGGATGAGTTCCGTCAGCACGACGGCGTGGTGACGATGATGATGTTCTACCGGCGCAGGGCTTCGCCTAAACTCCGCAACGATATGACCGAGGTGGAATATGGTGGAGGGGGCACCGCACACGGCTAAGGAACGATCACGAAGATCAACTTGTGTGTTCTAGGGTGCCCCCTGCCCCCGTATATAAAGGAGCAAGGGAGGAGGAGGCCGGCCCTAGGAAGGGGCGCACCAAGTGTGGAGTCCTACTAGGACTCCCTAGTCCTAGTAGGATTACACCTTCCATATGGAATAGGAAAAGAGGAAGGGAAAAGGAGAAGGAAGGAAGGGGGCGTCCCCCTTCCCTAGTCCAATTCGGACCAGACCAAGGGGAGGGGTGCGGCCACCCTTGTGGCCCTTTTCCTTCTTTCCCGTATGGCCCAATAAGGCCCAATGCGTATTCCCGTAACTCTTTGGTACTCCGAAAAATACCCGAATCACTCGGAACCTTTCCGATGTCTGAATATAGTCGTCCAATATATTGATCTTTACGTCTCGACCATTTCGAGACTCCCCGATATCATCCGGGAACCCGAACTCCTTCGGTACATCAAAACTCATAAACTCATAATAAAACTGTCATCAAAACCTTAAGCATGCGGACCCTACGGGTTCGAGAACTATGTAGACATGACCTAGAACTATTCTCGGTCAATAACCAATAGCGGAACCTGGATGCTCATATTGGCTCCTACATATTCTATGAAGATCTTTATCGGTTAAACCGCATAACAACATACGTTGTTCCCTTTGTCATCGATATGTTACTTGCCCGAGATTCAATCGTCGGTATCCAATACCTAGTTCAATCTCGTTACCGGCAAGTCTCTTTACTCGTTACGTAATGCATCATTCCGTAACTAACTCATTAGCTACATTGCTTGCAAGGCTTATAGTGATGTGCATTACCAAGAGGGCCCAGAGATACCTCTCCGACAATCGGAGTGACAAAACCTAATCTCGAAATACGCCAACCCAACATGTACCTTCGGAGACACCTGTAGAGCTCCTTTATAATCACCCAGTTACATTGTGACGTTTGGTAGCACACAAAGTGTTCCTTCGGTAAATGGGAGTTGCATAATCTCATAGTTATAGGAACTTGTATAAGTCATGAAGAAAGCAATAGAAACATACTAAATGATCAAGTGCTAGGCTAACGGAATGGGTCATGTCAATCACATCATTCTCCTAATGATGTGATCCCATTAATCAAATGACAACACATGTCTATGGTTAGGAAACATAACCATCTTTGATTAATGAGCTAGTCAAGTAGAGGCATACTAGTGACACTATGTTTGTCTATGTATTCACACATGTATTATGTTTCCGGTTAATACAATTCTAGCATGAATAATAAACATTTATCATGAATAAGGAAATAAATAATAACTTTATTATTGCCTCTAGGGCATATTTCCTTCAGTCTCCCACTTGCACTAGAGTCAATTATCTAGTTCACATCGCCATGTGATTTAACACCAATATTCACATCTGTATGTGATTAATACCCATAGTTCACATCGTCATGTGATCAACACCCAAAGGGTTTGCTAGAGTCAATAATCTAGTTCACATCGCTATGTGATTAACACCCAAAGAGTACTAAGGTATGATCATGTTTTGCTCGTGAGAGAAGTTTAGTCTCCGGGTCTGTCACATTCAGAGCCGTATGTATTTTGCAAATATTCTATGTCTACAATGCTCTGCACGGAGCTACTCTAGCTAATTGCTCCCACTTTGAATATGTATCCAGATTAAGACTTAGAGTCATCTGGATCAGTGCCAAAACTTGTATCGACATAACACTTTACGATGAACCTTTTGTCACCTCCATAATTGAGAAACATATCCTTATTCCACTAAGGATAATTTTGACCAATGTCCAGTGATCTACTTCTAGATCACTATTATACTCCCTTGCCAAACCAGGGCAGAGTATACAACAGGTCTGGTCCATAGCATGGCATACTTTTATAGAACCTATGACTGATGCATAGGGAATGACTTTCATTCTCTTTCTATTTTCTGCTGTGGTCGGGATTTGAGTCTTACTCAATTTCATACCTTTGCAACACAGGCAAGAACTCTTTCTTTGACTATTCTGTTTTGAATTATTTCAAAATCTTGTCAAGGTATGTACTCATTGAAAATCTTATCAAGCGTCTTGATCTATCTCAATAGATCTTGATGCTCAATATGTAAGTAGCTTTACCGAGGTCTTTCTTTGAAAAAACTCCTTTCAAACACTCATTTATGCTTTGCAGAATAATTCTACATTATATCCGATCAACAATATGTCATTCACATATACTTATCAGAAATGTTGTAGTGCTCCCACTCACTTTCTTGTAAATACAGGCTTCACCGCAAGTCTATATAAAACTATATGCTTTGATCAACTTATCAAAGCGTATATTCCAACTCCGAGATGCTTGCACTAGTCCATAGATGGCTTGCTGGAGCTTGCACATTTTGTTAGCACCTTTAGGATTGACAAAACCTTCTGGTTGCATCATATACAACTCTTCTTTAAGAAAACCATTAAGGAATACAGTTTTGACATCCATTTGCCAGATTTCATAAAATGTGGCAATTGCTAACATGATTCGGACAGACTTAAGCTTCGCTACAGTTGAGAAAATCTCATTGTAGTCAACACCTTGAACTTGTCAAAAAACCTTTTTGCGACAAGTCAAGCTTTGTAGATAGTAACACTACTATCAGCATCTATCTTCCTCTTGAAGATCCATTTATACAATATGGCTTGCCGATCATCGGGCAAATCCACCAAAGTCCACACTTTGTTTTCATACATGGATCCCATCTCAGATTTCATGGCCTCAAGCCATTTCGCGGAATCTGGGCTCATCATCGCTTCCTCATAGTTCGTAGGTTTATCATGGTCTAGTAACATGACTTCTAGAACAGGATTACCGTACCACTCTGGTGCGGACTGTACTTTTGGAAGACCTACGAGGTTTTTGTAGTAACTTGATCTAAAGTTTCATGATCATCATCATTAGCTTCCTCACTAATTGGTGTAGGAATCACTGGAACTGATTTCTGTGATGAACTACTTTCCAATTCGGGAGAAGGTACAAATTACCTTATCAAGCTCTTACTTTCCTTCCACACACTTCATTCGAGAGAAACTCCTTCTCTAGAAAGGATCCATCTTAGCAACGAATAACTTGCCTTCGGATCTGTGATAGAAGGTGTACCCAATAGTTACCTTTGGGTATTCTATGAAGACGCACTTCTCCAATTTGGGTTTGAGCTTATCAGGTTGAAACTTTTTTACATAAGCTTCGCAGCCCCAAAATTTAAGAAACGACAATTTTTGGTTTCTTGCCAAACCACAGTTCATATGGTGTTGTCTCAACGGATTTAGATGGTGCCCTTTTGACGTGAATGCAGTTGTCTCTAATGCATAACCCCAAAACAACAATGGTAAATCAATAAGAGACATCATAGATCGCACCATATCTAATAAAGTGTGGTTACGACGTTCGGACACACCATAACGTTGTGGTGTTCCAGGTGGCGTGAGCTGTGAAACTATTCCACATTGTTTTAGTTGAACACCAAACTCGTAACTCAAATATTCGTCTCCGCGATCAGATCGCAGAAACTTTATTTTCTTGTTACGATGATTTTTTTCACTTCACTCTGAAATTCTTTGAACCTTTCAACTATTTCAGACTTATGTTTCATCAAGTAGATATACCCATATCTGCTCAAATCATCTTGTGAAGGTCAGAAAATAACGATACTTGCCACGAGCATCAACACTCATTGGATCGCATACATCGGTATGTATTATTTCCAATAAGTCAGTAGCTTGTTCCATTGTTCCGGAGAACGGAGTTTTAGTCATCTTGCCCAAAAGGCACGGTTCGCAAGCATCAAATGATTCATAACCAAGTGATTCCGAAAATCCATCTTTATGGAGTTTCTCCATGCGCTTTACACCGATATGACCCAAGCGGCGATTACCACAAATAAGTTGCACTATCATTATTAACTTTTCATCTTTTGGCATCAATATTATGAATTGTATCACTACGATCGAGATCCAACAAACTATGTTCATTGGGTGTATGACCATCGAAGGTCTTATTCATGTAAACAGAATAACAATTTATTCTCTAACTTTAAATGAATAACCGTATCGCAATAAACATGATCAAATCATATTCATGCTCAGCATAAGCGCCAAATAACAATTATATAGGTTTAACACTAATCTCGAAAGTATAGGAGTGTGCGATGATGATCATATCAATCTTGGAACTACTTCCAACACTCATCGTCACTTCACCCTCAACTAGTCTTTGTTTATTACAGTAACTCTGTTTGAGTTACTAATATTAGCAACCGAACAAGTATCAAATACTCAGGGCTACTATAAACACTAGTAAGGCATACATCAATAACCTGTATATCAAATATACCCTTGTTCACTTTGCCATCCTTATTATCCACCAAATATTCAGGGCATTTCCGCTTCCAGTGACCATTTCTTTTGCAGTGTAAGCACTCAGTTTCAAGATTTGGTCCAGCTTTGGTCTTCTTCACGGGAGTGACAACTTGTTTGCCATTCTACTTGAAGTTTCCCTTTCTTTCCCTTTGCCCTTTTCTTGAAACTAGTGGTCTTGTCAATCATCAACACTTGATGTTCTTTCTTGATTTCTACCTTCGTCGATTTCAACATCACGAAGAGCTCGGGAATCGTTTTCGTCATCCCTTGCATACTATAGTTCATCACAACGTTCTACTAACTTGGTGATGGTGACTAGAGAATTCTGTCAATCACTATCTTATCTGGAAGGTTAACTCCCACTTGATTCAAGCGATTGAAGTACCCAGACAATCTAAGCACATGCTCACTAGTTGAGCGATTCTCCTCCATCTTTTAGCTATAGAACTTGTTGGAGACTTCATATCTCTCAACTCGGGTATTTTCTTGAAATATTAACTTCAATACCTGGAACATCTTATATGGTCCATGACATTCAAAACGTCTTTGAAGTCTCGATTCTAAACCATTAAGCATGGTGCACTAAACTATCAAGTAGTCATCATATTGAGCTAGCCAAACGTTCATAACGTCTGCATCTGCTCCTGCAATAGGTCTGTCACCTAGTGGTGCATTAAGGACATAATTCTTCTGTGCAGCAATGAGGATAAACCTCAGATCACGAATCCAATCCGCATCATTGCTACTAACATCTTTCAACACAATTTTCTCTAGGAACATATCAAAATAAACATATGAAAGCAACAATGCAAGATATTGATCTACAACATAATTTGCAAAATACTACCAGGACTAAGTTCATGATAAATTTAAGTTCAGTTAATCATATTACTTAAGAACTCCCACTTAGACAGACATCTCTCTAGTCATCTAAGTGATCACGTGATCCAAATCAACTAAACCATGTCCGATCGTCACGTGAGATGGAGTAGTTTTCAATGGTGAACATCACTATGTTGATCATATCTACTATATGATTCACGTTCGACCTTTCGGTCTCCGTGTTCCGAGGCCATATCTGTTATATGCTAGGCTCGTCAAGTTTAACCCGAGTATTCGCGTGTGCAACTGTTTTGCACCAGTTGTATTTGAGCGTAGAGCCTATCACACCCGATCATCATGTGGTGTCTCAAAGACGAAGAACTTTCATAGCGGTGTATACTCGGGAGAACACTTCTTGATAATTTTTAGTGAGAGATCATCTTAAAATGCTACCGTCAATCAAAGCAAGATAAGATGCATAAAGGATAAACATCACATGCAATCAACATAAGTGATATGATATGGCCATCATCATCTTGTGCTTGTGGTCTCCATCTCCGAAGCACCATCGTGATCACCATTGTCACCGGCGCGACACCTTGATCTCCATCGTAGCATTGTTGTCGTTACGCCATCTATTACTTCTACGACTATCGCTACCGCTTAGTGATAAAGTAAAGCAATTACAGGGCGTTTGCATTTCATACAATAAAGCGACAAGCATATGGCTCTTGCCAGTTGCCGATAACTTCGGTTACAAAACATGATCATCTCATACAAGAAAATAAAGCATCACGTCTTGACCATATCACATCAAAACATGCCCTGCAAAAACAAGTTAGACGTCCTCTACTTTATTGTTGCACATTTTACATGGCTACTACGGGCTGAGCAAGAACCGCTCTTACCTACGCATCAAAACCACAACGATAGTTCGTCAAGTTAGTGTTGTTTTAACCTTCGCAAGGACCGGGCATAGCCACACTCGGTTCAACTAAAGTGAGAGAGACAGACACCCGCCAGTCACCTTTAAGCACGAGTGCTCGTAACGGTGAAACCAGTCTCGTGTAAGCATACGCGTAATGTCGGTCCGGGCCGCTTCATCTCACAATACCGCTGAGCCAAAGTATGACATGCTGGTAAGCAGTATGACTTGTATCGCCCACAACTCACTTGTGTTCTACTCGTGCATATGACATCTACGCATAAAACCAGGCTCTGATACCACTATTGGGGAACGTAGTAATTTCAAAAAAATTCCTACGCACACGCAAGATCATGGTGATGCATAGCAACGAGAGGGGAGAGTATTGTCCACGTACCCTCGTGAGCCGTGGCGGAAGCGTTATGATAACGCGGTTGATGTAGTCGTACGTCTTCACGATCCGACCGATCCAAGTATCGAACGTACGGCACCTCCGAGTTCAGCACACGTTCAGCTCGATGACGATCCCCGGACTCTGATCCAGCAGAGTGTCAGGGATGAGTTCCGTTAGCACGATGGCGTGGTGACGATGATGATGTTCTACCGGCGCAGGGCTTCGCCTAAACTCCGCGAGGATATGACCGAGGTGGAATATGGTGGATGGGGGCACCGCACACGGCTAAGGAACGATCACGAAGATCAACTTGTGTGTTCTAGGGTGCCCCCTTCCCCCGTATATAAAGGAGCAATGGAGGAGGAGGCCGGCCCTAGGAGGGAGCGCACCAAGTGTGGAGTCCTACAAGGACTCCCTAGTCCTAGTAGGATTCCACCTTCCATATGGAATAGGAAAAGAGGAAGGGAAAAGGAGAAGGAAGGAAGGGGGCGTCCCCCTTCCCTAGTCCAATTCGGACCAGACCAAGGGGAGGGGTGCGGCCACCCTTGAGGCCCTTTTCCTTCTTTCCCGTATGGCCCAATAAGGCCCAATACGTATTCCCGTAACTCTCCGGTACTCCGAAAAATACCCGAATCACTCGGAACCTTTCCGATGTCCGAATATAGTCGTCCAATATATCAATCTTTACGTCTCGACCATTTCGAGACTCCTCGTCATGTCCCCGATCTCATCCGGGACTCCAAACTCCTTTGGTACATCAGAACTCATAAACTCATAATAAAACTGTCATCAAAATCTTAAGCGTGCGGACCCTACGGGTTCGAGAACTATGTAGACATGACCTAGAACTATTCTCGGTCAATAACCAATAGCGGAACCTGGATGCTCATATTGGCTCCTACATATTCTACGAAGATCTTTATCGGTCAAACCGCATAACAACATACGTTGTTCCCTTTGTCATCGGTATGTTACTTGCCCGAGATTTGATCGTCGGTATCCAATACCTAGTTCAATCTCGTTACCGCAAGTCTCTTTACTCGTTACGTAATGCATCATTCCGTAACTAGCTCATTAGCTACATTGCTTGCAAGGCTTATAGTGATGTGCATTACCGAGAGGGCCGAGAGATACCTCTCCGACAATCGGAGTGACAAAACCTAATCTCAAATCGCCAACCCAACATGTACCTTCGGAGACACCTGTAGAGCTCCTTTATAATCACCCGATTCGTTGTGACGTTTGGTAGCACACAAAGTGTTCCTCCGGTAAACGGGAGTTGCATAATCTCATAGTTATAGGAACTTGTATAAGTCATGAAGAAAGCAATAGCAACATACTAAACGATCAAGTGCTAGGCTAACGGAATGGGTCATGTCAATCACATCATTCTCCTAATGATTTGATCCTGTTAATCAAATGACAACACATGTCTATGGTTAGGAAACATAACCATCTTTGATTAATGAGCTAGTCAAGTAGAGGCATACTAGTAACACTATGTTTGTCTATGTATTCACACATGTATTATGTTTCCGGTTAATACAATTCTAGCATGAATAATAAACACTTATCATGAAATAAGGAAATAAATAATAACTTTATTATTGCCTCTAGGGAATATTTCCTTCAGATTATCGAACCAGTAGGAAAACCAAGCAACACTGCATAAAAAGCACCTGCACAGAAATAACAAATACTCGCAACCCGACCTGTTAAAGGGGTTGTCAATTCCTTTCGGGTAATGGCGCCAGAAATTGGAAATGGACGTGAGAGAGCTGTAAATATTGATAGATCGAACGCCAAATAAAATAAAGTGCAGCAAAGTATTTTTGTATTTTTGGTTTAATAGATATGAAAATAAAAGGCAAATAAAATAGAGCAAAGGCAAATATATTAAAGAAGAGATCCAGGGGCCGTAGGTTTCATTAGTGGCTTCTCTCGAGAAAAATAGCAAAGGGTGGGTAAACAAATTACTGTTGGGAAATTGATAGAACTTCGAATAATCATGACGATATCCAGGCAATGATCATTATATAGGCATCACGTCCAAGATAAGTAGACCGACTCCTGCCTGCATCTATAACTATTACTCCACACATCGACCGTTATCCAGCATGCATCTAGTGTATTAAGTTCATATGGAAAAATGAGTAATGCAATAAGAACAATGACATGATGTAGACAAGATCTATTTATGTAGAAATAGACCCCATCGTTTTATCCTTAGTAGCAACATACATACATGTCGGTTCCCTTTCTGTCACTAGGATCAAGCACCATAGGATCGAACCCACTACAAAGCACCTCTTTCCATTGCAAGATAAATAGATCAAGTTGGCCAAACAAAACCCAAATATTGGAGAATAAATACGAGGCTATAAGCAATCGTGCATATAAGAGATCAAAGAAGACTCAAGTAACTTTCATGGATAAAAATATAGATCTGATCATAAACTCAAAGTTCATTGGATCCCAACAAACACATCGCAAAAAGAGTTACATCATATAGATCTCCAATAGACCATTGTATTGATAATCAAATGAGAGAGAGGAAGCCATCTAGCTACTAACTAAGGACCTATAGGTCTACAAAGAACTACTCACGCATCATCGGAGAGGCACCAATGGACATGATGCACCCCTTCATGATGGTGTCTAGATTGGATCTGGTGGTTCTCGACTCTGCGGCAGCTGGAATTGATTTTCGTCGACTCCCCCTAGGGTTGCTAGAATATTGGGGTATTTATAGAGCAAAAAGGCGGTGCGGGAGGCCACCGAGGTGGGCACAACCCACCAGGGCGCGCCTGGGCCTCCAGGCACGCCCAGGTGTCTTGTGCTCACCTCGGGCCCCTCCTTGTACTTCTTTGGCCCACTGGATGTCTTCTGGTCCAAAAAATCCACAAAAAGTTTTGCTGTGTGTGGACTCCGCTTGGTATTGATTTCCTGCGATGTAAAAAATATGCAGAAAACAGCAACTGGCACTTGGCACTATGTCAATAGGTTAGTACCAAAAAATGATATGAAATGACTATAAAATGATTATAAAACATCCAGGAATGATAATATAACAGCATGGAACAATCAAAAATTATAGATACGTTGGAGACGTATCAGATGCCTACCATAGACATGCCCACATGCTTACAATAGTTGGGGTGATTTGAAGGATGTTCAAACATAGACCATGATCAATGGAGGGTGTGGATAACTACCATGGTCATGCCCACCTCCTTGAAAAAGTTGGGGTCATTTCAAGGATATCGGCAAACATCATGCTCAGTCTTCTTGCCTATTCGAACCCCCTCTTCGAACATGGTCTATGTTTGGACGTCCATCAAATTACCCTAAATTTTGTGAACAGGGAAGCATGCCCATGGTAGGAATCCATGTCAGGTTCGAACGATTTTCAATACCACATGCACGTTTGACACGTCCGGCCATTTATTGCTATTTTTTGACTGAGAAAACTCCAGAAAATGCAAAATTTGTCAAAAATTAAAACAACTTGGCATGATACCTTTAGTTGGTCATATAAGCTCTGGAAATTTTTTGGTGTCATTTGATGAGGCCAAAAAATGTGCTCCCAAACAGAGACTTATGTCCTACCTTAATGTACTTCGTTGAACATGGTGTTTTTGGGACATTCATGAAATGACCTCAACTTTTTTCCAGCAGGTGGGCATGCCCAAGGTAGGCATCTGTGCTAGGTTTGAAGAAAAAAGTATTTAAAATCATAATTTATATAGATATGTAAAACCGTTATTTTAGTTTTCCCTATTTTCGCGAGCAATAATGGACTGGCCTAGTCGGCCAGCCTCCTGTGAAAAAGTATTTAATTCATGAACCTTTTTTTAATTCAATGAACTTTTCAATTTCACAAAAAAAATTATCAAATTCATGATTTTTTAAAATTGATTAACTAATTTCAATTTCACGAACTTTTCATCCTTGGAGCTAGGGCTAGGCATAAAAATCGACAAAGCAATGACCAAACTAAAAAAAATCAAATTTTTGGTCCTTTGTGTTGGTGTTGGAAAATTTCTGCCAGATGATGCAAAGAAAGAGCGAACGATGCAGAATAATAGTATACGAGCAAACCCAAAAAATTTAGATCTAGATAGATAAAAAATATCTAACCATAGTGGAAGCTAAATGTACAATTAGAGGGCCCAAATTTACTGTGATTGGAAACGAGAATATTCTGTTACATTGGACTCATGTATCTATCTCATGGAAGCAAATTCTCTAACTGAAATTTTATGGATACATTTTTCATTGAGTCAATGTTTAGTTCCTCGCAATAAAAAACGGAAGCATATTTTAGTTGCACCAGAAGCAAATCCCCGAATTGATTGAGACATGATTTCATTGTGTTGAAAACGCGTGCTGCATCAAAATAATATTTGGTGTGCATCGGAAGAAAGCAAATTCCCTGTTCGAGATCTGATGGGATAAATAATTTTATCCAACGCAACACAATTTTTGGTAAAGTCAGAACATTTGAGCGTGAGATTCGTAAACTTATACTTGACTTCTGTAAATGAATGGGTTTGTCTAAGTCTCATCCAGATGTGACATAATATATACTCCATTCGTTTCTCAATATTTTTTTTAGAGATTCTAATATGGACTACACACGGGCAAAATGAATGAATCTATACTCTAAAATACGTCTATATTCATCCGTATGTTGTCCATATTCAAATCTCTAAACCTACCTCTATTTGGGAACGGAGGGTGTATGTCACATATAAGTAATGTCCAAAATAATATTGTGGTCCCTTTTGCCTTAACTTTTTATTTTTTTAGACAATGTCGATATTTGTTCTGTTTTCAGGTGTTGTTATCCGTGCCGTCCACTTTCTCTGGCCCAACAGAGTCTAAACGATCTGGCTGATTACAGCATGTGCACGTCATTACTCGCTGCAACTAATCATCGCTGGTCATGGAACGCTTGATAGCTTGAACCTCACGGGGCACTAGCTATGGACAAGAGTTAGCTACAGGAGACGCGACTCAAACTAGAGTGTGCTCATGTAGCTACGTAAATAACACTATGGGCACGTAAAAATAGCATCTACATGGCCACAATTTTTTTCCTTTGCAAACAAATTCTAATCACAAAAAATTGTTCAATTAGTGTATTTGTGCAATTTAAAAGATATTCATGAATTTTAAAAATGTTCATGAATTTTAAAAATGTTTGTGATTTAAAAAATACATTTTCAAGATATGCGGAAAACATTTTACAAGATACATGATAAACCATTTTAAAATACATGGATAACATTTTTTAGGATAAGAATTTTTTTTTGAAAATACACGATGAACATTTTATAAATACATGGTGAACATTTTACAAATATGTGATGAATTACCTTTTAAACTGGGTGAACATTTTATAGGTCACTGGGTGGAGAGAAAATCGGTGTCGAGGCCAGTTTGCATCGATGGTTGACTTACAACTGGAGGAAAAAATGATGCATCGATGTATTCCATATAATTTCGTAAACTTGTATATAATTTAAGAAACTTGCATATAATTTCAGAAACTTGCACACCATTTCAAACAACACATACGGAGTACTCCATTTCAAACAACACAATATTATCCATTTCATACTTACAAATAATCCATATCCACAAACAATACAAGTCTTAAGGATGCATTTCCAAAAGCAAGTTCATCATAGCACTACAAGTCTCAACATACTCCACAGCTAGTTTTGCAAGCATTTCATCCTTCATACTGGCATTGCGAGTCTCAACATACTCCACTAGTCCATGACTTATTGTTCACTGGACATCTTGTTTTAGAATTTCTATGGCATTTTCATAAACTTCACGAGAAAAATGAATCCTAGGCGGTACGATTCCTTGCCTTTACAATCTTTCCTTGCGCAAATGGGGAATTTTATATGAATTTCCTCCTTCATAGTTCATCACTTCCACCATGATAGTCTGAAGTGTTAGAAATATTCCGTTGAGTTTCCCGGCATCATACACATCAAATTCTTCCTGCACACCTTGAATAAGCTCTTTGATATTCGTGGGAGCTCTGTAGTCGGTCAAAGACTCAAGGGATCTGAAATATCCAAGATCAAGTGTGTTCAGATCAGGAGAATTTGGAGGCTGAATTATTATCTAATGTCTAGAACTATTGTAGCCACAACTTCTGCAAACTCTGCATCACCGGAAAGAAATGTGTGTCCAAGCATTCTCTTGTTGGATCAACATCATGTGTGTCCTCGCGAGGCAAGGAGAACCTGCCTGGAGTGCTGCTGGAGTGTTGCGTGTGGCAAGGAGGACCAGGGCGCAACGAGGACTTGGCCCGGGCACGGCGAGGACCAGACACGTGTTGCGTGTGGCGGCGGTGACGAGCCAAGTGGGCGCAGGCCGGCGGCAACCAATCTGGAGCGGCGGCGACCAGGCACATGCTGCGTGCATAGCGACGACGATCCAGGTGGGTGCAGGCCGGCGGTGATCAATGTGGGGCGGAAGCGACCAAGCACGTACGACATGTGGCGGCGGTGATGAGCCAAGTGAGTGCAGGCCGGCGGCGACCAATTTGGGGTGGCTGCGACCATGCTGGGCGCCTGGACGCGGGGCCGAGCACGTGGACGAAGGGCCGAGTGCCTGGACGAAGCGGACAACGCGAGAAAGAAGACGCGGGCTCTTGGAGGAAGACGACTCGAAATTTAAATCAAGGATAGGATGGTCTATTTTTCATTTGTCGGTTGTGTCTGGAAATTCTAAACGCTCTTATAATAGCTAAGAGAGGGAGTACAAACCATGAACCCCAAATTAACTAGTATTCCCTTCGTCCGGAAATACTCGTCATCAAAATGAACAAAAGGGGATGTATCTAGACATATATTAGTTCTAGATACATCTCTTTTTATCCATTTTGATGACAAGTATTTTCGGACGGAGGGAGTACATGAAAACAACACAAAAGTGAACAAAATAGACACTAACTATAGAAATATTTTGATGGCATATCCAAGCAAGAGAGCTTGCACGATTGAAACATACAAGATTCATACGTCAAAGAAGAATCACAAGAGAAATAAATACCCCTTCAAAATAAGGAAAAGGGTTGGATGAACATTTTTTTATTGGGAAAGCAAAAGGGCTGCACTAAGAGGATCGCATGAGGGCTGCGCATGGGAAGACAAAGAGCTATCAGAACCAGTACTGCTATCAGATCCTTCAAATTACATGGGAAGACAAAGAGCTGCGCATGAGGGCCTGGAGCTCTTTGCTAAACCAGTACTGCTGGTTATACATTACAAGGCATTTGAAGCTATCAGAACCTCTGCCTGTGATCTTCCTATCAGAACCTCTGCATTGTGCAGTTGGGCACCAGCTAGCTTGTACTACTACGTTACAACAAACGCGGCCTGTGATCTGCCTCCACCGCACCTTCTCTTGAAGCTCTGATCCTCACAATCTGCGCGCGTCCTCTTCCTGCCGTGGTAGCCATACGGCCCGCCGTCGTTCCGTGTTGGTGGTGGAACTGTCATGTTGCCGCCCATGGCGTTGACAGGGTAACCGCCGCCGTGAGTGTAGGGCATGCCGGCGTAGCCGTAGTACATGGAAGGATCAGCTGGCCACGGCATCCCACCACCAAGAAAAGGGTCGTAGCACGCCGGGGCAAAGGGAATGCTGTAGCCGTACTGATGATCGACATGGTTGGCCGCTGTGTCCGTTGTCTCGTGCGCCGCTGGAGCCGATGTCGATTTACCGTCGCTGTGCTCCGGCTCCGAGGCAACGCCCTTCTTGGAAGAGGCGTGGCTGCTGCTGCTCTCCTGCGATGCCGCCGCCGCGACCTCGTTGCTTGCGGCGGAGCTGCTCTGCTTCTCTGTTCCACCCGAAGCGCTGCCGGCCCTGGCGGCGAGAATGTTGGAGATGGTGGTGCGCAGCGTCGGATTGGGGATCAGCTCGTCGGCGCTCGCCTTGGCCCCGCACGCGCACTTGGAGTTGGCGACGATGTGCGCTCGGATGCACCGGGCGCAGAAGCTGTTGAAGCAGCACTTGCTCGCCACCACCGCGTCGGCCATCACCTCCTTGCAAATCCTGCAGTGGAGATCCGCCGGGAAGCCGTCGTCGTTGCTCTCGTCGGCCGGCCCAGGGGCAGGCACCGGAGCCCTTCCGAAGTCGAATCTGGAGTCGCCGTTTGTGGGGCAGTGCTGGATGAAGTGGCCCGGGACACGGCACCTGTGGCACACGTACCCGGCCGGCGGCGCCCGCCAGTTGTGCGCTGCTCCACGGCCGTTGTCGATCACCGCGCTGGTAGCTTTGGCCTCGTGGTCCTGGGTTCCGGCGGACCTCGGGGCCGACCTCGACGACGAATCACCGGTGTCTTGCCTCGATCTAGGGCATAGAGGGGGTGTGCCGGATGGCCACAGCTCGATGCTATCTTCCGGAGGCACAGCCACTCGGCGCACCATCACCGTCGAGTTGGGCAGGGCCAAGGCGTCGTCGTCCGCGTACTCCTCGCGGGTCTGCTCGTTGGAGATGTGAGGCTCTCCCTGGGACCCCGGCCGCGTGTCCGGCCGCGACCATGGCGGCCTGTCTTCATGATAAGGCGCTTCAGCTCGCCGACGGTGATGGAAGGCGCCGCGACGGGCAGGGAGAACGTTTCCAGGCAGTCCTTGTATCGGTAGTACACTGCCATCGTTCGGCCACGACGATCGAGATGGACGCCCTGGTGAGTTGCGCCGAACTCGCTCGCCGGAGATCAGCCCTGATCGAGATGGCCTCAAGCGAACAGGGTTGATGGCCTTATATGCTACTCCATTTGGCCTGGCGCAATGCAAAACCGAGAAGGTCTCGAGCCTCTTGTGAACCGCCTTTGGGTATCTTGCCGAGTTCTAATCGTAATGATACGACGTACGTGTTTTCGCTTTCTCTTCTTCCTCCGGCGACCAACCGGAGTCGTCATAGAGTTCTTTTCGGATCACTAATTCACATATATTTCCTCCGTTTTAGAATAGATGACCCAACTTTGTATTAACTTTGTACTAAAATTAGTATAAAGTTGAGTCATCTATTTTGAAACGGAGGAAGTAGACGAGAATTAAGTTTTTTTAGACAAAGATGAGAATTAACTACGGAACTAATTTCAGTCTCTGAGTTTTTTTTTCTTTTTCTTGACGCGATGCCAGATCCGTTAGTTTTATCGATTGCGCTACAGCGGCTGAGAAGATTAGAGCATTTCTAGCAGACCCCGCATCCGACTAGCCTGCAAAATGCGTTTGTAGTTTACGGAAAAGGGCTTTTGCGGGCTGGCTCGGGCGCCGCAGATGTAGACCCCCCAAACAGACCCGTACAAAAGGATATTCGCGGAATATACTTTTTACGGGTCGACTTTTTGCGGGGTCTGCACGGGCACCGCCTAGTCGACCCACAAACCGAAGACGCCCATATTTCGAATTTGACATAGGTTCCCACAAATAAGTTCAAATTCAAACAACATAACGCAGTTTACGCGCAAATAAAAGCTTCACTTTAGTAATACAAACGCAAAAGAGGGTCTTGCAAAAGTGACGACCACGTCCGGCATCATCTTGGTCGATCTTCACTCCGCGGCATCGAGTCCATCTTGAAGTTCATCGCCACCACCGAATCCACCTCCGGCGCTTGTTCCAACTCCCGCAACCAAATCATCGACATTGCCACCATATGGAGCAGAGAAAACATCTCCGGCACTGTAACACACACTGGCCGACGCAACCATTCTCCTCTTCAAGATTTCTCTCCTTGCCATATCATGTCATTCTTTGGTGAGGTCGTCCATGTCATTGCGGTTCATTGTCATGATCTTGTTCTCTTCGGCGAGCAACTTAGACATGGCTTTGTTTTCAGCGGCACGTGCTCTTCTCTCCTCAATGGCCGCTTTGCGCAGCCCCTCTTCCTTGAGCAATTGCCACTTTTCTTGCTCCTCATTTGCCTTCTTCTCGGGCAACTCTTTCTTGATCTCCAACGACTTCAATAACATCAACTCATTTGATTGCATCATGGCATCAATCTTCTCCCTCAAGCTCGATGCTTCGTGCTCTCTCTTCATCTTCCCCTTAGTCTTTTTGTCGCCATCGGGCTTGTTCGAATTTCTTGGGCCATCATCATCCTCATCTTCATCCATGTTTGTAAGTGAACCTCTCTTCGGTGGGGATTCTTTGTCGATCAACTTCCACTTCTCGCACTTTTTGAGCAAATCCCAACAATGCTCTAGTTTGAAGAATTTGCCTTCCGAAGCTTCTATGTGTTTTGTATCTATGTTGGGCAATTTTGTCCTACACAATTTGAACAAAGTGAAATGATGCAATCATTTCATATGATCATTTCATATGATGCAATATGATGATGCATGACTTGAACAAAGGCAAAACAAACTCACATAGTCGGATTCCACGGTTCCACTTGGAGGTGCATTGCGTACTTGCTCCAAGCAAGCTGCCCAACGGCTGCACATAGGCTTGATCACATCCCAATGCCCTTGAAGCGACCGAAATGTGCGTGGAGTCCTATTAGGGTACTTTGCCATCATGCGGAAGTATTGATCTTCGATCCTTTGCCAATACCTCTTGGGGGTTTGATAAGTACATGTGCATGCATCAAGAGACACCGCACTCCATGCCCTGATCAGAATTTGATCCTCCAAGATCGTGTAGTTCTTCGATCTCTGGCTTTTCCTGGTTTTTGTTTGCGATTGCTCATACGATGCCTCATCGATCTCCTCCAATTCTTCCTCACCGCCATGATCATCCACGCCGCCCTCCGTTTCATTGTAGTCGAATGCGGCGAACGGGGCTTGATCGATGTCAACGGCGTTGGTGTCCAACAAGTTCACAAACTCGGCAGTTGCATTGTTCGAACCACCGCTATAGTGAATGACAACAAGTCACGAGCTATCGCAAATGGCGAAAAGCAAAGAAAATTGCCATGGCCGAAGACGCATACCTTCCGGCCATTTCCTCAAACACCTCGCTTGCGGTGGGAGCAGCACCGTTGAGCGGCATCGCCGAGGAACCTCTTTCCGGGGCGGAGGGAGTGGATGAAGGAGGCGGCTTCTTTGTAGCCGGAATCCTCTTCCACTTTACGTCGGTGGCCTTGGCGACCTTCTCCGCCGCCGACCGGGATCGCACATCGGCGTTGGCGGCCGGAGCGTGTGCCTTCGCGGCGGGGGCAGCCGGATTCCCGCCATGCACGACCACGTTGCCCTGCCGCTTGCGGGCAGGAGCGGCGGTAACTTGGGCGATGACGGGGCCAACATGGCCGGCGACGAGATCCGCCCAAGGGGATTGAGCATGCGCGACCTCGACGGTGACGGGGGACAGCAGGGAGTCATCCATGGCAGCGAAGGACGGCCGGGGAAGATGCACCGGAGCGTGAGGTGGTGGGGCAATGGTGGCGGAGGGTGGGGGAGCGGGAACGGCCGCGCGGAAATGTCCCTCCCGCCAAATCTCGCTGCGGATAGGGGCTGAGCTCGGGTCGTCCTCCCAGCACGTGAATCTAGAGGTCGGGGGAGATCTTTTGCCGCGTCCCGCAAAAAAAACTTCAGGTCGGCCGCGAATGCGGTGTCTAATCGGGCAGGTTTTCCAGCCCGGCCAACCCGCATTTTGGCAGTTATTTTGCGGGTCGGGGCGTGATGCGGGGTCTGCTAGAGTTGCTCAGGGATGGAGGTGCAAGGGCCTGCCCTGTTTACGGGCTTCTTTTGTTTTTTAGGGGGCACATAGGTTATTCTGACTGGCTTTTATTCTGTTCGTTGGGCCTATCTTTTTTTGAACCAGGCTTTACCCCTTTCCATTACTAGAGAACGGAAATACAAACCAGTTCAAAATGTCATGAGGAGGGAAAGAGGGTAGAGCGAGTTCAAGCACTATCAGGAAACCCACCACGCCCGCTCGTCAACGAAACGGATGTCATGGGGCGAAAACCTGGTAGCACCAACATCTAAAAGTCTATTACAAGCCAACATCAGGCCAAGGAACGGCCAAAGACAGCACAAAACAAAGCATCAGGCTAAAGAACAAGACACTGACGACTAAGCACAACTAAAGACGCTGAATTCTCCTTCTCTCTTTTCTGTGCGGGAGTGCATGGGTCTTGAAAGTTCGCACGAAGCCTTCCTGGGACTCACGAGCTCTCGATCGGTTGCTTGGCAGCGTCACACAGCCTCATTAGTTGCACTGTGCTGGTCCTGATCATTTCTGCGCCAGCTCGAAGCTCCCCAGCCGCTTCTCCCTTCTGCAGTCTTGTCCAGTATAACAGAAACGAACATAGAGAGAAAACAATCTCAAAAGGAGTCTTAATCTGTTTTTTCTCAAAGGTGGCCCGATTGCGTGCCAGCCAAATAGCCCAACAAGTAGCAGCTAATCCCACAGTATAGAAAGCTTCTTTACCAGGAAGAAATCTATTGCACCAAGCAAAATACTGCCAATAATTGTTCAGGCACTTGTCAGTGCCCAGAACCACCCCAATAGATCTCCAGACCACCCTAGCAACTGGGCAAGTAAAGAAAAGATGTTTAGAAGTTTCTATCTCCTTACAGAAGGAACAACAAGGATTCCCTGGCCATTTTTTCTTCCTCATCACTTGTCTCGTAAGCACCATCTTGAGATAGCTGCCACAAAAAGATTTTAATCTTAAGAGGGATCTTAGCTTTCCACACCCACTTATAGTTGCATCTAGCAAGGGGTTTTTCCAGCATTTTGTACACCGACTTGGTAGTGAATTTGCCACTCTGGTTAAGCCCCCAGAAAATTCTGTCATCACCACCTCCCTCAACAAGGGGGATTTTTCTGACTATATCTAATAGTTCTTCCCACTGCCTAAGCAGTTCAGGGGTAAGTCCTACGCCTAAAGAAAGAATTGGTGTCAGCATCAATCACTTTGTTCAAGGTGCAATCAGGGAAGTTACAGATGTCAAACAGTTGAGGGTATTGCTCCTTAAAAGAAGGTAACCAATTAATCGAGTCTTTCCACATCCTTGTGATGTTTCCCATTGTAGTCTCAATCTTTCTGCCCATCATATACACCTCTTTAGTTTTAAGCAGAGCTTTCAAACATGGTGAGTCAGAGAACCTGGCAGTAACATCTGCAACAGATTTGTTGCGGAGATATCTTGCACGAACAATGTCCTGCCAAAGTCCTTTTTGCATTTTGAGCTTCCACCACCATTTAACCATTAAACTGATCTTTTGCTTTCGAAGGTCTTTGATACCCAAACCACCTTTTTCTTTGGATCTACAAATTCTGCTCGATTTCACAAGGTGGTATCTCTTTTTTTTTGTTACATCCTTGCTAGAAATTTTTTCTCATATGCTTATCTAACCTCTCTATAAAGGTTTTATTCATAAGCCACATCGACATGTGGTACAAAGAGATCTGTGTGACCACAGAATCAAGCAGGGTATGCCTCCCTCCCATTGAGGCAGCATTGCCCACCCAGGCCTCGAACCTCTTCAAATACTTGCTCACAATGAATTCCAAATCAGATGTTTTAAGGTTCGTGTAGCTCACAGGCATTACTAAATATTTAATAGGGAAACTGCAATTCTCACAATTGAACAGCTCCGCATATTTCTTGACAATATTCTCGTCCCCACCCACTATAAGAATCTCACTTTTCTGGAAGTTAACTTTTAACCCAGACATCATTTCAAACAAGTAGAGCAATAACTTCAGGTTAACTGCTTTTTCAATATCATCTTCCAGGCATATGATGGTATCGTCTGCGTATTGCAGGACAGCTACCCCACCAGGAATAAGATAAGATGCTAATCCTGTGATTATTTGTTCTTCTGAGCATTCTTGATCATTTTGGTAAGACATTCAACAACTAGGTTGAATAGGAACGGGGAATGGGGGTCCCCTTGGTGAACCCCTTTTGCACTCTAAAAGTAGGGGCCTGTACAGTTATTCATCTTGATACTAACTGTCCCCTCGTACATGATTTGCTTAATCCAACCGCACCATGTTTCATTAAACCCCCGCATTTTGTGACACTCAAGGAGAAATTCCCAATTAACTTGGTCATAGGCTTTTTCAAAGTCCAGTTTAAGGGCAACCCCCACTCTTTTTTTGACATGAGTGTAGTTAAGGATCTCATGAAGTGAAAGCACTCCATCCATGATATTTCTCCCTTTCACAAAAGCATTCTGAGTGAGACTAATTAGCTTGTCAGCATACACAGCAACTCTACGGTCGAGCACCTTAGTCATTAGCTTGTATGGACATCTAAGGAGGCAAATAGGTCTAAATTGCTGGATTCTCTCAGCACTAGAGACTTTTGGAAGGAGGGTAATTGTCGGTGTCAAAACCGGCGGATCTCGGGTAGGGGGTCCCGAACTGTGCGTCAAGGCGGATGGTAACAGGAGACAAGGGACACGATGTTTTTACCCAGGTTCGGGCCCTCTCGATGGAGGTAAAACCCTACTCCTGCTTGATTGATATTGATGATATGGGTAGTACAAGAGTGGATCTACCACGAGATCAAGGAGGCTAAACCCTAGAAGCTAGCCTATGGTATGATTGTTGTAATGGTTGTTCGTCCTACGGACTAAAACCCTCCGGTTTATATAGACACCGGAGAGGGCTAGGGTTTTTTTTCGAAAAAGGCTTTCGCCCCGCTTTATACATGAAGCAAATCGCCACAAGACATACAGCCACAACAGGTTCACACACACACGCACCCAAGTACCACAACAAAGTCATAAGGTTCTGCTGAGGGCACAGCTCAACAAGCCCAAAGAAAGATAAAAAGAAACAAAGCGAGACCAACGCAGGTCTAGTCAGGCTCCGGTGGTGGCGGTGGCGGCAGGGGCGATAGGCGGACGGCCATCGAGCGAAGATCGGCGATGAAGGCGGAGATGGCGTCGCGCTCCACGGGACGGCTAAGCGGCCGCCAAAGCTGCAGGAAACCCAAGAATTTGTAGAGGCGTCGTGCTTGCACGACGAAGGGGCAGCTCGATCACAAGCTTATTACGAACAGTCCAAAGAGTCGAGCAGGACCCCAACCTCCAGCCACCTAATGTGGCGGGAGGGCGAGGGCAGCAGGAGTTCAACAAATAAGTTGGGGAAGTTGGGTGAGTCAACTTCCCGAGAATCTCGCAGCAGCTCGGAGGAACCGGCGGAAGGCAAGCGAAGAAGATGTGGTTGGAGTCCTCGGGTGCAGCCTGAGGGGCAGATACAGGTGCGGGCCATTACGCTGCGGACCTCCACCCGGATGGGATTCGTCCACAGATCCACTTCCACATGAAGATCACGGATCTTGATGGGAGATGGGCGGACCACACCATCGAGAGGGGGCGCAGGAGGAGGGGCAATGGCCAAGTAAAGCGATTTGGTAGAGAACGGCCCGGCGGCTCCAAGTGCCAAAGCACGGTCTTGGGCTCCATCCACCAACGGCTCATGCGAGCAATGCAATCAAGCAACTCACGCCCGGTGGCGTATTCCATGAGCCCAAATGGCCGACGGAAAGCGAGGCGCCCTAAGTCAATAAGGGCCCTATCAGCGGATATCATGGGGTCGACGGAGATAGAGAAGAGGATGGGAAGCGAGCATGAGGAGGGGAGTCGCCCGGCCCAGTGGTCAAACCAAGAGCGTCGAGAGGCGGACCCGGAGGTACCAATCACGAACCTGAGGAGGAGCTGGACAAGGACTGCGAACTAAGAACCACCCTACTTCTGGCAGAAGGCAAGGGGTTGGCCGCGCAGGTATTTATTCCGAATAATGTCCAGCCAGAGGCCACCATGACCCTGCGTGATGCGCCACAGCCACCGGGAAAGGAGGGCAATATTCATTTGCTTAGAGCACATGATTCCCAATCCACCCTGCTCCCTGGACATGCAGATGTCAGGCCAGCTGACCATGTGATACTTCTGCTTGCCGTGCTCGCCAGCCCAATAGAAGCGGGACTGAATTTTGGCGATCTCCTTATGGAGAGATTTGTGGAGGCTGTAGAAACTCATAAGAAATAAGAGGAGGCTGGAGAGGGAGGAGTTGATAAGAATAGTCTGGGCCGCCTTAGAAAGCCACCTCCCCTGCCAGGGCTCGCATCTAGTCTGGAGCTTGGTCACGGAGGGGCGAAGATCGGCGGCCAAGAGGCGCGAGTCGCTGATGGGCGTCCCAAGGTAGGTAGTGGGGAACGAGCCCAGGCGGCAATTAAGTCTATTGGCAATGGTCACCGACTCAGCGGGAGAGTATCCCATCACCATAACATCGCTCTTATCAAAGTTGATCTGGAGGCCCGACATCTGTTGGAAGCAAAGGAGGAGGAACTTGAGGTTGGTGATGTCCATCTCCGAGCCTTCGACCATGATGATCGTGTCGTCGGCATACTGGAGGATGGAGATTCCCGAGCCCCGAGAGAGATGGGGGGTAATACCTCGGAGGTGGCCAGCGGCTTTAGCCTTATCTAGAATGGAGGCCAAAGCGTCCATGACCATATTGAAGAGGAACGGGGAGAAGGGGTCGCCTTGGCACACCCCACAAAGGGTAGGGAAGAAGGGGCCGCTCGCCGTTAATGTTGACCGCCGTGCGACCGCAAGAGACCATTTGCATGACTCTTGTGATCCACTGGTCATCAAAGCCCTTTCGCAGAAGGACTTCCCTAAGGAAGGACCAGCTAACCGTGTCATAGGCCTTGTGAAAATCGATCTTGAAAAGCGCCTTGATTTGTTTGACCGGACTTCATGAAGGACCTCGTGCAGCACCAGGACACCATCCAGAATGTACCGACCCTTAATGAACGCAGATTGGTTAGGGTGGGTAATCCGGTCTGCAAACAGGGTCACCCTATTAGCGTACCCCTTGGCCAGGATCCGGAAGATCACGTTGATGACCGTAATCGGGCGGAACTGGCGGATGTCCGTCGCCCCAGGGACCTTGGGGATGAGGGAGATGGTCCCAAAATTGAGGCGGCCAAGGTCAATCGATCCCACGAAGAATTCCTCGAAGATGGCCATGATCTCAGGTTTAATCACATTCCAGAAGGTCTGGAAGAAGATGACCGGAAGACCATCTGGGCCCGGCGCCGAGGAGGAGTTCATACCCTTGATGGCCTCCCAGACCTCCTGTTCAGAGAAGGGGGCCGTCAGGGATGCGTTATCTGTGTCAGAAACCAGATGGGCGCCGGTCCAGCGATCAAGGCGAGAGAGCGGCTCCAAGGAGCGGGGGAGAAGAGGGAACGATAGAAACCATCAACATGGGAGCGGATGTCCCGGGGGTCCTGAAGGAGAGTGGCTCCATCCCAAAGGCAGGGGATAGTGTTGCGTCTACGGCGTCCGTTGGCTATCGCTTGGAAGTAAGCCGTATTCGCATCACCCTTCAAGACCCAACGCTGAGCGCCCCGAGTACGCCAATAGGCCGCCTCATCAGTGTAGATCACGGAGAGCTGGTCCTCTAGGTCATAGCGGGACAGCCACTCATCCGGGGATAGACCCACCGCGTCAGCCCGAAAGTCGAGGTCCTGGATCGCAGTCAGTAGCGCCTTCTTACGCTCCCTGGTGTCGCGGCCCAGGTTGGCCCCCCACCCATTCATAAATTGCCGAGCACGCTTTGCACAGAAGTGCCACGCATCGATGGCAGAGGGGGGACGGAGGTGGGGGTGGGCACGAGCCTCGATCCAACGCGCACAGACGGCGTCAGAAAACCCGGCCTGGGAGAGCCAGAATGTCTCAAAATGGAACCTAGGGGGAATCGGAGGACGCTCGTCCGCGGAGGAGAGAAGCAAGGGGACGTGATCCGACCCAATCCGAGTGATGGCACGAAGAGAGGCTAAGGGGCACCGGAGGTCCCACTCGGGGGAAACTAGGACCCTATCCAAGACGGAGAGGGTCGGAGAGGCTTGGCGGTTGGTCCAAGTAAAAGCGGGCTAACCCGATCAATCTCCGGAGGGCAAGGTCGACAATGAAGTCGTTAAACATGTCCATCCGGGCAAGACTAACATTGCCATTATTCTTGTCCTCCGCAAATCTCAGCAGGTTGAAGTCACCCCCGACAACTACGGGGAGGGAGGCGGCCGAGATTTTCCGGTGAAGCTCCTCCAGGAAGGAGGCCGACCTACTATGGTCGGCGGACCATAGACTATGATGATCTCCCACTTGAAGTTAGCGATCTCGAAGACCTCCATCTTGTGAAGAATTCGCCCCAATCCATGCTGCCCACCTCAAGGTGGCATCCTTCACACCTAAGAGGATGCCGCCCGAGTGACCAGCGCTCCCACTAGAAGGAGCGATTGCCACGCAAAGAGGTGAGAGATCAGCCGGTCAAGCTCGGGGAGGCGAAGTCCTGACGCATGGTCTCTTGCACCGCCACGATGTCTATGTGCTCATCTCGCATGTACTCCACTAGCGGCGCGCGGCCATCATGGCGAAGCATGGATGTTCTAGAAGAGGCCGCATCAAGGAACCATTGGGGGCTGCTTGACCCCAAGACACGAGAGCGCTAAGCCTTGGCTGTTGTCTTGAGGGCAGAGTGCGTCCCGGATCTCGGCACGGCCCCGAGGAGCCATCTGCCGCGTCCAAGGCAGGGGGAGAGCCCTCAGGCAATGCAGGGGCAAGGGGAGCCACGAGGGCTGCTCGGGCCTCCGCCAGTTTCCCGTCAAGAACCTCCCGGGCCCTGATGGCCGCAACCTGGGCGAGAGGGGGACCCACCTCCCCACGAAAGATGATCGCGGAATCGGAGGCTACTTTGGCGAGATGGCCCAGAGGAATAGATTCAGGAGCAGAGAAAGAGCAAGACGAAGTAGAGAGGGCGAGGCGTGCAGCTCCGGAGTTGCGGCGGCGGTCTGGCTCAGCCCGCTCGGGGATGGGAAGCGCCGGGCGGCCCTCGGGGTGGGCAGCGTCCAGCCGAGCACTCCGGCGGGAGGCCACCACCGGGGAGGAGGCCGACCGGCCGCGGCGGGAGTAGGCGGCAGACCGAGGTGGGAGGCTGGGCTGCCAGAGGGGTGATGATCCGGGCAGCCCCCTCCCCAGGAGACGACGAGGGAGAGGCCACCAGCCCCTGCCCAGCACAGCCAAGGGAGCTCAGGGTCGAGGGAAGAGGAGCGACCCGAGGGGGAGAGAGCGCACCCGAGGCCGAAGAGCATGCCCCAGATGGGACCCTAGGGGACGCCGGGGCCGGGGGCGCGTCGGCCTGTGAGGAGAGGACGGTGGCGGGGGGGAGGCGAAGTCGGAGGTGGGGGCCATCCACAGGAGGCGGTGCCCCACCCACCGGAACCTCCGCCGGCGGAGGCGGACCAGGTCAGGCCGTGGGGCCATCCCGGGCGGGAAGGAGAGCAGGGGCCTTGGGAGGGGAGGCGGACAGACCACCAGGCGACCTTGGAGATGTCGCTCCCCTCGGATGTGACCCGTCGAGGATCGTGAGTCATCCACCTCGGGGCTGGAGCAGCTGGCGGCCTTGCCCCCGTGGCCGGGAGGCGTGGGGGAGGCGGGAGTCCTCGGACGCCCCCTCCTCATCAGAGCGGTGGGAGCGAGAGTGGTGCCGGCCGTGGTAGTCTCTGCCGGCCCCCCGGTTGTCATCTGGGGGGCCGACGTCGAGGGAGCGGGGGCGCCCAACATGGTTGGGAGGGCTCGGGGCCGATCCTGAGGTCGAAGCCCTGGTCGTTGAAGAAGACCCGGACCGAGGTGTGCAGCCTGGTGGAGTCGAGACACTTGACCTTGACCCGCACCTCCTCCTCCTTACGCAGTGAGAGCTCGTCGACCACCACAACCTTGCCTAGGAGGCGAGACATCTCGCGGATGACAAGCTCTGACCGCGCAATGTCGGGGAGATCGGAGATGAGGATCCAGGCGGTGTCGAGGACGGCCCGCGGCTTTGAGCATCGAGAAGCGGCTCGAAATCTCGACAACCAGCTGGTTGAGTCACGAGTGATCCGGCCACTCTGGCGTGGCGTAACCGTGGCCCAGGTCGGGGAAGATGTGAGAGAAGATGTGACGGTGGTGGGGTGACCACCAGTCCAGCGGCGGTAGAGAGGTGGTTGAGCTCGGCCTCGATCATCTCCGGGGACGCCACCCCATCAACGACCATGACAATCGCCTGAAGGGATGGCGATGGAGGGGGCGTCCGGGACCTCAAGGTGGAAGAAGACCAGCCCCTCGATCCCTTGCCCATACATCATGAGCTCAGAGACCACCGGTCTGTCCGAGCACAGAATGGCGGGGTGGCCAGGGTCCTTGCGAGTAGCAGCTTGGGGTTGACACATGCAACTGAGTGACCCCTCACCCCACAGTTGAAGCATGGGGCGAGGAGACCGAAGCAGGGCCGGGCGGAGGGGACCCGGACCCACGGAGGGAGGCACGGCGGGAGTGGGGCGGGCACCCAGCGCTTCTTCTTCTTGGCGAGGCAGGCGGCCTTGGGAGGTGCCACCGCAAAGGTCGGCTGGGACCGTTGTCCCCATGAAGAAAGCGTCTTGAGGGGCGTGTGGCGGAGTGTCGGGGTGGGAGGATACCATCCAGCAGGCGGGCAGGCGAACCGGCCGAGGCGGGAGAGGGACCGGTCCTGGCGGGATGGTGAGGGGCGCCAGGCGGCGCCATTCACCCGGCAGCGCCCGTGGCGGGGGACGGGCAGTCGTCCCGGCGAGAGGGAGGCGGCTGTCCAGCTCCGGACCTCACGCCGGAGCTCCTCCTCCCGCCGGAGGGAGTCGAGGGAGGGGCGGGTCGAATCGCGGGGGGCCTCGCCCGCCTTGCCTGCTTGAGGCGGGTCCAGCCGGTCCCACGGCATGGCCGACCGTGGCGCGATGGGGCCGGAGGCGAGGCCAGGCAGGGCAGGCAGAGCCGCCCAGACGGCAGACCTTGAGAGGCGGCGAGGGCGGCGGAGGCGGATCGGGCGGAGGAGGCGGGGAGGCGGGGCGAGGAAAAGCAGAGGGAGTGGGAGTGGCGCCGAGAGGCCAGGCGAGAGGAGGCTGAGGGAGCAGGATCAGTGGCGCGTCCCAGCTGGGCCTAGAACACAGGGTGGCCCATCCGGGATGGGCCGACTGCGAGGAAGGGGAGGACGGTCCGAGATGGGCCCGCATGGGCCCCGGCGGGAAGGGGCAGGGGCCCGGCAGCCCAGCCAGGGCGTGAGGGAGGAGGGAACCCTACAGGCGAGGGCAGCAGCGCCGCCACCGACATCGCCGGCGCGAGCCAGTGGCGAGATAAAACAGCCAGGGCCGTCCGCACGAGGAGCTGAGGAACAAGTGGGCGATGAAAGGCAGGCAACCGGCCGAAGCGGAACCGGGAGGAGGCGGGAGAGGAGAAAGCGAGCGAGGAAGCGGCAGCCGGTCCCACGCCCGGCCGGCGCCCGGGAGAGGCAGCAGGGCCCCTATCGCACGCCAGCCATGCCCCATGCACTGCCATGTGGCGGAGGGACCTACCAGCCAAGGCCAGCCCTTGGCGGGCGGCACCGAGCAGACTCCGGGCGCCAGCGGCCGTCGCCGGCATCCGCCTACGGCCATGAGCCCCTCACGTGGGGGCTGAGCTCGCCCGGCCGTGAGTGCGAAGCAAGCCAGCGGGAAGAAAGGGGGTAGAGGTGCGGAGGAGAAGGGGGGAGGAAAGGCGCGTCGTCAGTATAATCAGCCCATCGGAAGAGGCGCCCGGCGGCAAGGGCCCGGCGTGGGCAGGAGCGGAGGGGCCTTGAGGAAGGCGGGGAGAGGCCCGTGGCGCCTTGGCCATGTGGGAGACGCCATGAGGGCCTTGGTGAGTCGCCAGGTCCTCCATTGTTGATTGCCAATCTTATATTGCAGGGCTAGGGTTACCTGAGTCGGTTACAATGGTAGGAGATCTACATATCCGTATTGCCAAGCTTGCCTTCCACATGAGGAAAGTCCCATCCGGACATGGGGCGAAGTCTTCAATCTTGTATCTTCATAGTCTTGGAGTCCGGCCGATGATGAGTGTCGGCTATCGGGACACCCCTAGTCGAGACTCCTCGGTAGCCCCGAACACGGCTTCAATGGCAGCGAGTCCAGTAGCGCATATATTGTCTTGGCGTTGCAAGCGGGTTCTCCTCCAAATTCCATGTGCTTGCGAATAGTGTCCGGCTTCCTTGCAAATGTTGTGCTCCTTGGCTTCCACGCCCAATAATGGCCCTCCTCCACGCGTCGCACGAATGCGAAAGGCTAGGGTATCTTTCATATTTTACCCCTTAGCTGCACAAATAACCTGCCTATAAGAGAGGCAAGAATCCAGATCCAAATCACACCATCTTCCTTCTGCGAGTACTCATCGGAGCGCTTCTGACCAAAAGATCCATTCCATCATGGACCGTCGGCGGATCCTCCTCTCGCTCCCAGCCCTCCATAAGGAGGTGGAGAGATGTTCGAGTGCCGCTGCAGAGCTGGCGATGCTCCAAGCGGAGGATACCTCCCTCCAGCCTTTATGGTCCCGGTTGAGCGGGCTGCGCCACCTACAAGGTGGAAAGCAGCGGAGGCCACCTAGTCCACCAAAGGAGGCGGGTGTGCCGTCCCTTATCTAATAAGGGGCTGGGTTTCCCATACACCCATTTCTCCGGGGGCTCACAGTTCTCTGGACTCGGCTTCATCACCTCCGCCCGCCTCTGTTACGCACATCGCGGGTTTCGTAGCTCTTCTGAGCTGTTCACTGAGCATCGAGCCCCATTTTCTTGTTGTGGAAGAGACTGTTTTGCCTCATACCCTTAATATATCAAGTGGGCGGGCGAAATATGGCGCATCGCGGGACGGATATCTATCCGGAACCCCAAAAGGTGTCCGTGGCCTTGAATGGTTTTATCTGGAAGGCGCTCCCTGCGGACCCGGTTGGATTGGCCTCCCGGAGTTCAACAAGGCTCCTCTGAAGAAGCGCCTAAGTTGGCGCCCACGGAGCCCTCAATAGGAGGAAGACAGGAGCGTCCATTACTTGATGGGCCGGATTAGGTTGCTGGCCCATTCCGGATTAACCATGATCGGAGTCATGGTCGTATGCATCATGCGAGGGGTGCAACCGCTCCAATATAGGGGCCACCCCATGTGGGATTTCAACGGGGAGAACAACGCCACCCATCATGGCCGTAAGGGGCCGGGATCGGCCGCGAATCTGGTAAAGATCCTGTCCGGCCTGTACAAGGGGGAGAAAGAGGACTTCCTCCAGACGAGCCCATCGAATGGGTTCTCCATGAATAACCCTCGGAGCTGGGTAAGCGGACGTTTATTTATCCGACCCGTGCTTTCAAAGGTAAGTACCTCACTTTATGGTTTTGACGTAGGAACTGCGCCGAAATGTGGAGAGCATACATAGTCCTGCTCCACAACCCGAGGATCCGGGAAGATCCCTTGATCCGGCCTCCGAAGAGGATCCGGACATAAAGGTGGAGCTAATTGACGGGGTGTTCCACCAACTCAGCATGGACAATGCTCTAGTCGCCATCACGGCTGACTACCCCGGCCTAACTCCGGCTTCCCAGGTAACTATGACCGGAGTCCTGACACTATTACTTCATCCTTGCGTATTTCTGACCACCGTATACAACGGTGTCTTGCAGGAGGTGCCTTCAAGGCGGGAAGCCGAACCCGCGGCGGCGGACCAACAAGGGTCAGCCCGGCCACGCGGCGGAAGAGAGTGCGGTCGCGAATCGAAGCGTCCTTTACAGCGGTATAGCTTCGCGACCGTTATTCAGAAAAAGATTCCCGGGAGGTGTATTGCGCTCATGATTTTCCGGGAGAAAGAGCACTTTCGCGGGCTGTGCGAAAGAGGTTGCCAACCAAGCCTCCACCGCCGAGGCTCCAACACCTGTCGGAGGGAGGCGGCGCAAGCGCGAGCGGATACTCCTCCATAGGATGCCGACAAGCTGTCGCCACCAGTGCGAGGTGGAAGTGCCATGAATCATAAGGCGTCGCCGGACAGTTCTGCGTGGCGTGTTTCTCCCAGGCGTTGAATGCCTTTAGCGGGAGGCAGCACCTCTGTGCCGCTCAAGATGGTTTAACGAGCCAGGGAGCGGTATGTAAAAGACATACGGGTAAGAGATTTTAATAGTTGTATATGTCGGTAGCCCCGAGACTTAAAGTAGTTAAAATAACTGATTTAAGGATCATTTGAAATATAGGATCTTCTGGAGAAGAATACCCAATTGTCCCGGGGCTACAAGAGTGCAAGGCCCAACTTGAGGCCGCACTAGGCTGTCGCGAGAAGGAGCCTGAGACCCCCTCTGGTAACACATTATTTCAAAAAGATAAGCGGTGTCTGCGGCGTGCGTGTCATCGACAAATGGTATTGCGAGATGTTGCGGACTTGATCCGGACAAGCAACGACTCTGCGCCATGGTGAAGGCGGCGAGAGGTGCTTCTGAAGGTGCGGCGGGAGAGGAACAAACTCTAGGATGCCCATGCCCAGCTTGAAGAAGAGCTGAAAGGTGTTGGGCGAGCTATGCAGCTCCGTGAAGGAGAATCAGCGGCTTCGTCACGGCATCTATAGTAAGTGCTTGGCGAACTCCTTTGAAAAGAAGAGTTGGCGAGGAAGTCAATTGACGAAATATGTTTGTAGGTGTGCTCACAGTGCGCCTGCGGAAGAAATGCCAGTTCAGCGGGTGACCAACTTCGAGCTGGTGCAACTACTCGAGCGTGTTCGGCGGCGATGGCGGCGTCGTCCGAGCCTTATGGGCGTCCCTCTCCCTACCGAGGGCCTTGGAGAGCTTGCGGAGAAGCTTGAGGGCGTGGCGGCGCTTCATTTATGGAAGATATCGGCTGCCATCAAGGTGCCGAGGAGGCACAGGCCATGGTGAAGGCAGCGGTATAAGAAGGCGGATCAAACCACATGGCGAGGTCGGACTGTGGAGCCCGATGGGAAGGAGATCCTGTGAGCTTAGTGTGCGGCCAAGTAGAGTTGGCGCTAAATATTCCCAGCGGGATGTAAATTAGACAGCTGTTAGGCGGGATTGAGGAGAATCTGATCGGTCGATTTGACAATGTATTTAAAATGACATGTAAAATGCCTTCTAGCTTGGATTGTAGATCGTTTGTCTTTGCCGACCTTTTAAGCTTCAACCTCGGGACCCTAGAGTCCGGAGTGTGTCCGAATACCTTCTCGGTTAAGAAAAAACCGGGGCATGCATGGAGACCAGGCGTAGGGGTCATTAGTGCTTTATCAGACAAGTGCCCAACTAGTTATGTTATATTACATGGTTAGTAAGAAACATCTTCCAGGGAGAATAGTTCCGTTAAGGGTTCCTTTCCTGGGAGGCATGCCCTAAAGTGCATGTCGGACTGCTAAAGCAGAGAAAAACATCTGAGGCAGATAAATAAATATGTAAAAATCATCTTTCAAGTCAACGATCGAATATTCCCTTAAAACGCTAGCTTTCGGCTTCACCCGAGTCTGAGGTACACATCCGGATGACCGGTAGTAACAATCGCGAGAGGTGCTCCTTTACCTCCTAGCCGAACAATCGGGAAGTAAGGGGTAAGCACGAGGCGAACAACCCAGCTTGGCCAAAACTTAAGTCATATCGATGCATATAATGGTGAATAAAAGGTACATGTGGAAGTTTGACACATGTGTTGGGCATAAAGCCCGTATAAGTAAGCTTACATTAAAAAGCCCCGAATATAATGAGTGCGGGTAGCACATCAAGTGTGTCTGAACAATGCATAAATAGGCCCTTAAGAGCTTTTATGAAAAGATGGGAAAAAGAGAAGCGAAAGACAGCTGAAGTGTAAAAATATGGGCGGAGGAAGGAGGCGAACTCTTAGTCGGCGCTAAGCGTAGAATCTTGAATGCGGGCTGCGTTCCATGGGTTCGGCTCGAGTCGGTTGTCCGATGCATTTCGCAGACGGTATGCTCCGCCGGTCAGGACTTGGTCGATGATGAAGGTACCTTCCCATTTGGGCTTGAGTTTGTCCTTTTTCTTGTCCGGCAGGCGTAGAACTAGTTCGTCAACATTGTAAGTTTTAGCCCGTACTTTTCTACTTTGATATCTTTGAGCCTGCTGCTGATAGAATGCGGAACGGGCCTTTGCCACATCGCGTTCCTCCTCCAATGCGTCCAAGTTGTCCTGCCGATCCAGCTTGGCTTCTCTTTCTTCGTACATGCGCACTCGAGGTGAGTCATGAATTATGTCGCAGGGTAAAACTGCCTCTGCGCCGTATACCATAAAGAATGGTGTGAATCCGGTAGTACGGTTTGGCATGGTCCGCAGCCCCCAGAGTACGGAGTCAATCTCCTCTACCCAGTGTGTGTTAGATTCCGTAAGGGACCGCACTAGTCTGGGCTTGATGCTGCTCATTATCAGACCATTTGCTCGCTCAACTTGACCGTTGGTTTGAGGATGATAGGCTGAAGCGTAATCGAGCTTAATGCCCATATTTTTGCACTAGAGTTTGACTTTGTCAGCCGTGAAGTTCGTGCCGTTATCGGTAATGATGCTATGGGGGACGCCATAACGTTGTACTACCCCGGATATAAAGTCTCTCACTGGTCTGGACTCTGCCGTTTTAACTGGCTTGGCCTCTATCCATTTGGTGAATTTGTCCACCATGACCAATAGGTACTTTTGCTTGTGGGTTCCCCCTTTAAGGGTCCAACCATGTCAAGCCCCAGACATGACGGCTAGGTAATGGGTATAGTTTTGAGGCGGTGGGTGGCATATGGCTCGATTAGCAAAGAGGCGACAACCGGCGCATCTTTGGACTAAGTCTGAGCATCTGCCGGGCGTCGGCCAATAAAATCATGTCTGGAAGGCCTTACCTACAAGGGCCGGGCTGCATTGTGGTGTCCGCCTAGTCGGCGTGAATTTCAGCGGAAGATTTCGCCCTTCCTCTTGGAGATGCACCTTTGAAGGACTCGGTTGTGCTTTTCTTATAAAGTTCTCCCTCATGGACCTTGTAGGCTTTAGATCGCCGAACTATGCGGCGAGGCCTCATTTTGGTCTTGGGAAGTTCTGCCTAATTAAGTAGGCTAGGAATGGTTACATCCGCAGGGCAATTACCGCCATTATTTAAGTGGGCTGAAGGTGTTATTTCATCGGCTGAACCGCGATTATGTCGATTGTTACGTGTTGGGTGGCGCGGTTGTTTCGGGTTGTTATTTCGGACTCCTCTTCCCATAATGCGGATGGCTTAAAAGCCGTTCGGGAAGATGTTTGGAGGGGACAGTGTCGCGTTTCGCGCCGATGCGTGCCAACCGTCGGCTGCTTGGTTATTATCCGGGCTACGTGGTGGAATTGAGTCCTTGAATCGGTGACATTTTAGGACAGCGTTACGATAGGCTGCCATTTTGGATCCTTGGCGTCAAAGTCTCCATTTACTTGGGATATTGCAAGGTTTGAATCGCGCACCTCTAGGCGTTGAATACCCATGGAATTGCCATCCGGAGACCATGTAGGAGGGCCTCGTATTCGGCTGCATTGTTGGAGTCCGTGTACATTATCTGAAATCGTATTGGATTTGTGTCTCCGGTTGGGGACGTCGATCGGCCTTGACCCCAAGCCGGCCAACATTTTGGAGCCGTCGAAATGCATAATCAATTGGAGTATCGCCGTACTCTTTAGGGAGTTGACGGTCCATTCAGCGATGAAGTCAGCCAAGACTTGCGACTTTATAGCTCGCCGAGGTTTATAAGTTATATCGAATGGTAAGAGCTCAATGGCCCATTTGCAATCACCCGTCGCGTCGCGGTTGTTTATAATGTCGTTGAGGGCACTTGGAGGCCATTGTGTCGAACACTCTTGAAAGTAGTGTCGGACTTTAGGGATGCCATAAACACGCGTCGCTATCTTTTGATAATCTGGTGTGCAGGACTTGCGAGGGAGTTAAGGCGGTGGATACATAGTACCTTTGGTTTTGAAGAGAATTTATGCCCTTACATTTCTCGTTCGACGGCGAGCACGCGCTTACAACTTGATGTGTTGCGCGATATATAACAACATTAGTTCACCGGGTTAGGTGCAGCCAGGACGGTTGTTGCCAATATGGCTTTTATTTCTTGAGTCCGGCGTGGCGGCATCCGTCCACTCGAAGTGTTGGTGCGCTGAGGAGGCGATAGAGGGCAATGCCTTTTCTCCCAAGCGGGAGATGAAGCGGCTTAGACCGCCACACATCGATCAATTTTGTATTTGTTTGAGGTCTTTTGGAATATCTAGCTGTGTGAGCTCGGATCTTGGCTGGGTTTGCCTCAATTCCTCTACGGATACAATGAAGCCAGGAGCTTTCCGGCTGATGCGCCCAGCGCATTTTCGGATTGACAATGTCATATGCTCGGAGGTTGTTGAATGTGAGCCTCAAATTGTCTACTAGAGTTTCGGCGTGTTTGGTTTTGCGACTACGTCGTCTCGTATCACCTCTCTTGTTTTGCCGATCTGGGTAGCGGACATATACGAATCATGCGCTGATATATTTGCGCGGCGTTTTTGAGTCGAAGGGCATCATGTTGAAGCGAGAATGGTCCGTATGGAGTAATGAATTCCGTTGCGGCTTGGTCCGCCTCCGCCATCTTGATTTGATGGTAGCCAGAGTATGCGTCAAGGAAGCACAATGAATCGTGCCCTGCAGTAGCATCGATTATTTGGTCGATGCGGGGAAGGGGGAAATGATCCTTTGGGCAGGCCTTGTTGAGGTCTTTAAAATCGACACATAGGCGCTAGGATTAGTCCTTCTTTGGTACCATTACCAGGTTTGCTAGCCAGTCCGGATGTTTGATGTCTCAGATGAATCCGGCTTCCAATAGTTTGGCTAGCTTCTCTCCGATTGCCTGTCTTTTGGGTCCGGAAAATCACCGAAGTGCCTGTTTGACTGGCTTGAATCCTTTTAGGATGTTTAGGCTGTGTTCTGCCAATCTGCGTGGGATTCTTGGCATATATGAAGGGTGCTAGGCAAAGATGTCCCAATTTTCCCGAAGGAATTCTCGTAGTGCAGCGTCTACATCAGGGTTCAACTGTGCCCCGATGGAGGCCGTCTTTGTTGGGTCCATTGGATGGACCTGGAATTTGACTATTTCGTCCGATAGTTTAAAGGAGGTGGACTTGGATCTCTTATCGAGTATCACATCATCCCTATTCACCGTAGGCGCTGCGCGATGAGTTCCTCCGCCGCTAGGGCTTTGGATAGTGCCTCGAGGGCTAATCGGTTGTCTTGTTTTGGTAGCGAGTCTTTGTGTCGGATCAGCGGCGAGTGATTATTCCACGGGCGGGCATCTTAAGCTTCATGTACCCGTAATGGGGTATGGCTTGAAAAATTGTGAATGCCTCTCGTCCTAATATAGCGTGATATCCGCTGCTGAGCAGGGCCACTTGGGCGTGACCTCCTCGGACATGTAATTGTCCGTGAGCGAACACCACATCAAGTGTGATTTTTCTGTGCAGCGTGCTTCCGGCTAGGGATTATTCCTCTAAAGGTTGTGCTGCTTCACTCAATGCGGCTCGGTCTATTTCCATTTTTGAAGAGTTTCCTCGTAGATGAGGTTTAATCGCTGCCGCCATCCATGAGTACCTTGGTAAGGCAAAAGCCGTCCACTATTGGACTGAGGACCAATCTGGTGGTGCTCGGGCTGTTGAATTTAGGTTCATTCTGGCATTGAAGGTGATGGCGTGTCGCTCCATGGATTTGTTGTTGCTACTTGGTAGACTTTGGCGAGGCTGCGGATTGTTCGTTTCCGCATATTATTTGATGCAAAAGTCTCGAAGACTGTTGACACCATCTTGGTCTTTGTTAGAGTGGTTCTCTGGGGTTAGAAGCTCTTCGCCACTTTTGGCCACCTGCCGCAGTATCCAACATGCTCGAAGGCTATGTGTTGGAGTGGCGCCTATACATCTTGTGAATTTTACGAGGTCATTGAGCCACCCCTCTAATCAGGTTCCATGCCCTTTATGGGGTCTTTGCTTTTGGTTTTGTGTACAGGTGCTGAGTATGATGCACCCTTTTGTTTCGGACTAGGGTTGTATTTGGAGCCGGATTGTCCCAAAACTTAGTTTCGGTTTTCCGGAAACTCTCCATCGCACAATACTTGCGTACTATGGATGCCAGGTCGGCGAATCGTGTAATTTCACGATGACTTACGGCGTTCAAGATTCCCTTGTCCGTGCAATTATTACAGAAAATTGAAATGCGTTTTCCTCACGGCGTCTTTTATCTGTCCATAACTAGGAGAATCGGCCCGATAGTGATGTCTTGTTTCAGCGGGCTCTTGCGGTTTGAGATAGATCGCATATGTTTGGGTGGGTGGGTGGAATTGAGTCGGAACCCTACCCATCTCGAGGCTCAAGGGCTGGAAAGTTTCGAATTTGGAAGCTTGGATTCTTGGGCGTTGTCCAGCGAGTGCAGTCGATGTCGACTTTAGGTTTAGTGCTTGATCGGCGTCCGTCCTCCACGAAATCCGGCATGGAGGGTTGAGTCCGGACATAACTAGTTTTCAATGTAGAGGAAGAATGCGCGTTGTTCCTCTACCACAGCAACGTGGTGGGTAACACAGGGAGAGTTAATCTCTCTCGGATCGGTTTAAGCCCAATCGATTGTAGTCATGGCGACTCCCGAGCGGCGATCACGATCCAAGAGCTCGTTCGGACAAGAGCTCTATTGGATCCACTACTCGGCGAATTCGAGTTAACGTGAAGATGCTTTTGATGACTGAGAGGTCATCGTTGAAGCGATGGCGAGCAGGCGGTCATGAAAACCACCTAGCGGATAGTTTGGCGGCGGCCGGGCTCCTTTAGCGATGATACCGTCTTTAAAAGGCGGGAAGAGGCATCCTTCGATCGCGGCGCGCGAAGGAACTCTCAATGAAAGCACCAATGTCGGTGTCAAAACCGGCGGATCTCGGTAGGGGTCCCGAACTGTGCGTCAAAGCGGATGGTAACGAGAGACAAGGTACAAGATGTTTTACCCGGTTCGGGCCCTCTCGATGGAGGTAAAACCCTACTCCTGCTTGATTGATATTGATGATATGGGTAGTACAAGAGTGGATCTACCACGAGATCAAGGAGGCTAAACCCTAGAACACTACTAGGGAAAAGCCTAGCAGCGCCTGGTTTTGAGCCTATCGATGGCCTTGGCGGGGCGCTGCGATAAGCGCTTCTGACTAATGCTTAGCAATAGCGCGTCTTGACCCACGCTTTGCTAAATTGACTTAGTAGCAGCGGTTCTTTAGAACATCGCTCTTTAATTAGTAGTAGCACTTCTCCTAGCGCTTCTACTATTATTTAGTATTTTATTTCTTTTCTTTTCATGTTGTATTCATACACCTTTACACAAGTTTTCATACAACAGGAATTTAGAGATTGTTTTACATCATAATGAGTTATTACATCATGGGGTGAAAGAACCGTGGACTAGTTTCAAGTGGATGTCCATCCACTTGAAACTAATCATGATTCTTTCACCCAATAATATAATAATATCATCATCATCATCATATCATTAACAACTTAGCATCATAATACATCATTGTCATATAACACCTCCTCAATATCATCGTTTTCATCATTGACATCACATAACACCTCCTCAAGATCATCATTATCAACTCTAACACATTACCACATAATAAACATATTGTACCTCATAGGACCTATTACATTCGATTAAGACCTACTACATTTCTAAGGTAAAATAACAAAAAACAAGATAGCCTGACTCTCCATTATGGAGAATGGAGATTAGCTTTGTCTCCCATTCTTGCCTTTATTGAATGTTACTTCCAAGAACCTCCTTGCGAATGTCCATACATTTCTTCCATTCTCGATGATCATGTGTTCACGGGTTTTAGAAATCCGATATGCAGGTGAGCTCCGTAGATTTACAGGCGGTATGTTCAGGCGAGAGGCGACCATGCGAGACATCGGATGAGGCACACAATCCATCGGGAGTTTACATTGAAAAACATAATAATAACCGTAGTTAGCAATGATGTACTAGTTTTAGAAGTATGCAAAAATGCACGAATGTCATAATAGTAAAAAATCTTACGAGGGTATCTCGGAGAAGTTATCGTTGTTCAACACATGCACTAGTGGCACGTATTCACCATAATTTGGAGGAGTTCGATAATAGGCATTGTAATCCTCAAGAAGAGTACAAAATGCGATCGGATGATTTTTCTCCTTATCGTTAATTGGGTGCCTTGATTGTAGTGGGTTTTATCTACCATCTTCCTACAGTCTTTGAAGAATCAAAATAAGCTGTCAATGGAAATAAGCTATCAACTATTTTGAAATAAACAATATAAATTAGTTAATAACTATGTTTGAGAAACTCACATAGTGGTACAATCGGAAGTGTATCAACAAGGACCCAAATGTCCATATTGTCTTCCTCATTTGTCGGGATCACCAAGATCCATGGTGACAATCATACCCTCATAAAAACCATACATTTTGCAAAGTGCTTCCCAATTTTGGCAACCAAAATGGGTTACGCTCTGAGTGTACAGATTTACTTCAAAATCCATATCATGATGGGTCCTTAGGTGTATTTTCTTTGTTTCGAAATTTTCATGGTCTTCAAAACCCATCCTCTCCAAGACATAGCGTCTTGCATGGCATGGGATAAGCTAGTCGAATTGTAAAATATGAAAATTAGACGTTGAAATAGTTGAAGTCATGCTTAATGGAGAAAAAAACTATTGTCGTCGTTAACGTCTTTGTATGAACATCGCAGAGTCTCCTCGAGCTTAATGCTTTGAAGCGCCGATCGTTGTCGGCCGAAACGAACCTGTCGCACATACCTCGTCGTTGTGGCACTAGCTACACTCCCGGGAGACCGTAAATCGTCCGAGTCGACATTTCCTACAATCATAATTCAAAGATTAAACTTGTACATATTCTAGCACAAGTCATGTCGAATTCACGACAAAATCCGGCATGACCTTTGCTAAAAAGGACATATCGGCGCTGAAATTTGCGGAGCGGAAATTAATCAACACTCTAGCAAAACATAGGCCACTCGGAGATGTAAACTGAACATGAGCGGCCACTTGGCAACCACATATCCTATTTGAGCAACAACACAAGATATACAAAGATATTTGGCTGGTCTCACCTCGATGTCGGAGAATGCGTCGGTGGCTGGGATGATGGCGGGGATGTCGGAGGGTCGGTGGCAGGGGACGACGGAGGTCACTGAAACCATATAAGTTATCACTAGCAACAAAACATGTTCAACTAGTTTTATTAATTCAACTAGCTCTTACTAAATATAAACTTACTATAAATAGAAAAAACTAGTTCTTTCTAAAAATAAAGTAGTTCAACTAGTTATATTAATTATCTTACTAAAAATAGATTAGTTACATTAATTCAACTAGTTCAACTAGTTTATTAATTTACTTACTAAACTAGTTCAACTACAACTAAAGTAGTTCAACTACCACTACTACTACTAAAAATCTAGTACTAACTAAGCTAAGTTAACATCTACTACTACTAAATTGACATCTAGTACTAGCTAACCTGAATTAACATCTACTACTACTAAATCTAGTACTAACTAGTGGCAGGGGGTGAGGCGACGGAGAGGTAGCTAGGGGCGGTCGAGGCGGTGGGAGGAGGCTGCCGGCGGAGGAGGGAGGAGGCGGCCGAGGAGGGAGGAGGCGGCGGAGGAGGAGGCGGCCAGGCGGAGGGAGGATGTGCGAGGAGGATGGAGGAGGGACGGAAGGAGGAGTACCTCGGCGAGACGACGAGAAGGCCCGGCGGCGGCGATGGGCAACTGACAGTTGTGTGGAGAGTGAGAGTGTGAGTGAGAGGGCCGGTCCTCCGTGGGGATAAGGTAGGGATAGTTGTAGCGCGTTTGCCAAAGCGCTACAGCTCTTTGAAATGTGATAGCGCTCTCTGATGAAAGTCTTCTGCTATAGCTAGTGGGGGCCAAGGTCATGGCAACTATAGCAATGGCCTGTAGGCTACACCACTCTTGCTACTTCAAAGTCGATGGCGTTTGGCGGACACTTTCTTTGCTAAAATGCGATAGCGTGGTATTTTGAAGAGCGTTGCAGGTAAGATTCTATGTATAGGCTTTTCCCTAGTAGTGGAAGCTAGCCTATGGTATGATTGTTGTAATGGTTGTTCTTCCTACAGACTAAAACCCTCCGGTTTATATAGACATCGGAGAGGGCTAGGGTTACACAGAGTCGGTTACAATGGTAGGGGATCTACATATCCGTATTGCCAAGCTTGCCTTCCGCCAAGGAAAGTCCCATCCAGGACGGGGCGAAGTCTTCAATCTTGTATCTTCATAGTCTTGGAGTCCGATCGATGATGATAGTCCGGCTATCGAGACACCCCTAGTCGAGGACTCCGTCGATAGCCCTGAACCAGGCTTCAATGACGATGAGTCCGGCCAGCGCATAATATTCGGCATTGCAAGGCGGGTTCCTCCTCGAATTAATTCATAAAGATTGTGAATACCGGGATAGTGTCGGCTCTACAAAATAAATTCCACATACCCTTTGTAGAGAATAATATGTACACAAGTTCAATCTGGCGGCGTATTTTGGGCGTGATGTCACACCACTACCAAGCCTTTACTTGAATCGTTTTTATTATACCACCTCGGTAGCGTTTAGCGGCGGTTTCCTTAGCGCGTCTTGTCGAAGCGAGATCGTGTTCCGTTATTCGAGATTCCCATCAATACGGACGTGGGTAACCCAACGCGCCATCGATTGCGGCGCCGGAGATGGCGAGTTTTACCGAGGCGGTGGGGCGCATATTTTTAAATCGCCCATATATAAGGGATAAGGATCCACCCTTTTTACCTCGCCTTCTTCCTCCTTTGCCTATCCATCTCCCTTTCGAGCTCCAGCGCCCAAGTCCGCACACCTCGCCTCAACCTTCTCCAGCCATGTCGGGCCGGAGGCAAGTGGATGGCCTCCTCCGTTATGGAGGCGCGTCAAAAAACTGTGACACGGATATCTGTCCCGCGACATCGTGCACGGCTGCAGACGAGGCGAGCTCATCCCCAGAGGCCCCATGAGAGGGTCGTATTTCTTCCCCACTTCCTCCATGGACTGGGCTTCCTCCATCCCTTCATCAAGGGGCTCATGTACTACTCGGCCTGACTTCCATGATCTGGTGCCAAACTTCATCCTCAACATCTTGGCATTTATAAATGGTGTGCGAGGCCTTCCTCTCACATCCAGCCCGCTTGACGTGGCTAAAGACCTTCAATGTCAAGCGAAGGTGGTGAAGAGGCGTTCAAGCGAGTCGCGGGCGCCATGGTGGGCAAAATGCCCAACATCATCTCAGCTTGAGGTGCATTCGTGGAGTCCATCAAAGGGTGTGTCGGGGTGGTTCTACATCAGCGAGCCGTGTGACCCTAAATGGGCAGCGCCCCGAGTTCAGATCTGGTACCCTATGCAGCTCACCTCCTAGAAAGAAAGGTCTTGCTATGGGGCAGTTCGGAGGAGCTGACGGACTCGATCTGTCTCCGAACACTGGTGAACAAGAAGCTTAAGCTTGTCAGCGTGATCGAGTCATGCTCGTCCGCCGATTCTCCCCTGCCAACGGGCTTTCAATTTGTGGGAGTTTGATCCGACCTGACACGGACCCTTAGCGGGCTCTTGACACAGCGTACAAAGCTGCACAGAGGGTGCTATTCAAGGGCGGAGAGGCCCCGCATCCATGGCGAAGATCGTGGATTCATTGCACGCGGCGCTTGGCCGGTCAGTAGCTATGTTATCCTTTATGGGACATTCATTTCTTTCATAGTTTGACTCTATGTCGGATCTAAAATCCCCATGCCTTTAACGGGACTGGCGGGAGGGCGTCGGACAGGTTAGCTGTCGGCTCCCTCCCAAAGACCAGCGGATACCGTTTAGCCAGGGCTGCTAGTCCCGGCACTTTATGTGGTGCGGAGAAGAAGGCCACAGGAACCCGAAGAAGTTCGGCGCCCGGTGGTGTCGGACTCGTCGTCGATGGCTCGGCGGACTCCTCCCGAAGCGAGGAGGAGAAAGAGGCCTCTCCCAAGAGGGAGAGAAGAAAGGAAGGCTTCCCCAGCAGAGGGGGCGAAGGTCAGAGAGAAGGACCCTTCCTCTGGACTTCCTCTCTACCAGCGTGGCCGGCGAGGAGTGGCCCTCAAGGGCCAAGCCTAGTAAGATTGTGAGTATCCGATTCTGAATTATTTATAATTTTTCTTTTTGTCTACAGTGTCTTTCTAATGCCGCATACAATCCTGCGATCCGGCGAGGGCGATCTTCCCTTCATCGGCGGGTCCTTGCTCCGTCGGGCGTGGATTCCCTTCCGAGCCGCCTCAACTCCTGTGGCGTAGATGGCCTTGAGGTGGGATCGGGAGGGGCCCATCGGAGGAGGAGGCTCGGAGGTGCCGCAAGGCAACCTCCGGAATTTCTTGCCGGACTCCTTGCCGGAACCAGCGATGGTTCGGGTCGGCAACCCCTTCATAAGAAGGGCAAGACCGTGACACCGCGGCCTCCGTCCAGCAGGGCGCCGAGACAACTGTTGGGCTCAGCAGCACTTACGCCGGGAAGAACACCGCACTATCATGAGTCGCGGGGATTGAAAGTTCATTTCGCCAAGAAGCGGGTGACCGAAACGCTGCCTGACCTTCTACGGGCTTTGAGGTAAGAAATTTAAAATATGTAATGTAATACCGCATAGGCGGTAGCCCACGATGCTCGGTTCGGTGTTGGAAAGAAAAAACCGGATTGAGGATCTAAAAAGATATCTGTGAGAGGTCTAAAAATTATGTCAATATGGGATTGCGGGCTTTATTTCTTGACCTCCGCCACCTTGGCCTGCCACTACTAGGGAAAAGGCTAGCAGCAGCGGGTTTAGGCCTATTAGCCGCGGGTACCAGCGCTACTAATAAGCGCTACTGACTAACTTATAGCGATTAGCAGGTGCTACCAGCGCTACTGACTAACGAATACGATGGCGGGTTTAAACCCGCGCTCTTGCTATCTATAATCTCGGATTTTTTTGAATTTTTGAAAAAAATTTTGATTTTGAAATTTTCAAATTTACGAATTATTTTAACTCAGATCTCTAATCACCCTAATCATTGCTCAATTTAATCTCTAATCACCCTCATCATTTCAAATCATCTAACTTCCGGACGGTCTTCCATCCTCTCACTACTCCGGCTGAGCACGCTTAACTTCGGGTTCTATTCTCCTCGCTTCAAATCGCACTTGTTGTTTTCGACAATAGTGAGATGTCGATCCTATTAACCTCGAAATTTAGCTTGAGCATGAAGTCACACATTTCCTTTGTTTGAGTTTGAAACTATTGTTCTAAAAATTAGTAACACTAATATTTCTTGAATAATTAGTTTGACCACAGATTTAACAGTTGACCACAGTTTGACCATAGTTTGACCAGTTTGACCCACAGTTTGACCATAGTTTGACAGTTGACCAAAATTTGAAAAAACTAAAATAATTATTTATTAACACTAATATTCTTGAATAATTAGTTTGACCATAGTTTGACCAGATTTAACAAAAATTAAAAAAACTAATTTTTTTTTTGAATTTTTTTGCCTCCAGATCTTAAAAGCCCCGTAACTTTTTTTCTGTTAGGCTTTTGAGGATTTTAAAAATGTTTAACGGGGTTCCCCCTATTAAATTCGGATGTAACTTTTCGAGTAGATGCTTTTTCATCCGAGTTCGTATGCAAAAGTTATGGCCATTTTACAAATTTCCATAGAGATTTTGAAAATAAAGTCGAAATTCATATTTGTAAATTTTCCCAACAACTAGACCACATATCACATGGGAAACTTATTTAATTTTATTTTTTTGACATTTTATCATTTTCTTTTATTTTTTAAAACTGAAAAAGCGGTCCACGGGGGTAGACTTTGCCAAATAGGCGGACCCAGCGCTACTACTATAATGAGACGATTAGCGATGGCGGGTTTTAACCAGCGCTACTACTAAGTTGATAGCGATGGCGGGTTAGTAATGTGAGGTTAAAACCCGCTCTTGCTATGAACTTACAGCGGCGAGGTTAAAACCCACGCTACTACTATGGCATATCCGGGGACGCAGTGCAGACCGCTTAGTAGTAGCGAGGTTACAAACCCATTTGCTGCTAACAATAATGGCGAGGTTTAAAACCTCTGCTGCTAGTAAGTAACAATAGCGAGGTTTTAGCCCTTCTTTGCTGCTAAGATTACGTGTATAGCCTTTTCCTAGTAGTGCGGAGGTCGGTGCTTTGAAGCGAGAACCTCGGCGGTCAGAGTGAGCTCGGCCGTGCCAAAAGCGACTCGAGGGCGGGGGAAGGTGAGTAACACCATGTTAAATTTGTACCTTCTGAGAAAAGGATTTTGGTTGCAAGAGAAATAACAAGGATAGCGTGGGTATTCCGGGGGCCATGAGCGAGGTGGCGATCCTTAAGGAGGCGTGTCCGTAAATGCAATCTTGACGTGAGCAGGCTAAGCGAGAAAGCGGGGCCTTGGTGGTGGAGGTGCGGCAAGAGCTCCGGGCTCGTGGAAAAGCATGAGAGCTTGGGCGCGACTCGAAGACTCGAGAGTCGAGCTTGCCTCGGCTCTTGAGAGTGCCAAAACCGCTAAGGCGAAGCCTACCAGGCCCTCCAGGAGATTGAGGCGATGAAAGAAAATAGCGGGTAAGGCATTTTTCATGCAAAGCAAGCATGTGAATGTGAATTACATTACTTACCCGAATTTGGAGCTCTCGAGAGTGTTTGTAGATCTGCCTCATGGCGTGTCGATGCCATCGCATTCTCTGAGCAGGAGGAGAGCTCGGCGGAGAAGGTATTCTGGTCTCGGTATCTTTGAGGCGGACATCAGTGCCTTAGCGACCAGCTAAAGCAGCTAGTCGAGCTCCACAAGGTAGCGAGCAGGCCATGAAGGGCCTCATAGTTGGTTGTGGCCGAGGGCCATGCACAGGAGCTACTTGGCCTAGTCACGGTGGCTGGTGGATCGTGTCCTGGGTGGAAGTCGTCAAGTGCTCCGCTTGCATTGAAAAGCACCATCGGGCCCTTGCCCGTGCAAAAGTGCTGCTGGGGCAGGCTGATCTTGAGAAGCTTCTAGCAGACGCCGCCCGGAGGGCAAGGAGTATCATACGCCCGAAATGTATTATAAGAGTGTCTGAAGGGTGCCACTTAAGATTGCGGATGAGTGCTCCAAAGATGTAATATTTGAGTAGACTGCAATGTGTTATCTGTCTTGCTGAAAACTTTGTTCATATCGCTAAGCAACGCTTATTAATTTAAAATATTACCTTACGTGCGGCCGTTTATCAAATCGAGAGATGGCAAGTCGTCGGCTTCAGCCCCCATGCCACGAAGTCTTTGGGGTGTTAGGGATAAACTTAGGCGCTCTTGTTCCCATTTTGGGTCCATCTAGGGAGGCGCTCAACACGACGAACAAAGCAACGGACTTATAATGCTTGAACACTCTCACTTAGCCATAGAATTCTATAATTTTAAATTTAAGTAAAGCCCCTAGTATTCGGAAGACCGAGTTGAGGCGCTATCCACGCTGGGCAGACAAAGCTGGTTCCTCGCTCTAAGCGGCATAAGTCTTTAGGGACTCGAAAAGACCTCTCGAAGCGGCAACCAGCTCTCACCTTATCATGACGGTCAGTTTTAGCTTTATCCTTTGAGGCTCGCCCAGCTCAACAGGCGCCAATCGCGGTGGTTCTCCAGTGCTACCTTAGCGATAAAGCGGGCGTGGGTACCAAAACATGGGGCAGGCGAAACCCAACTATTGACCCAAGACATGATTGAACCGATGCATATAATGTTATAAGTTGAGGTGCCGCACTTGGGAAAGTGTTGGACTTATCACACCATAATGCGAGGAACTTAAGCCCTGGTGTATTCGGCCGCACCAAAGTGTCTGGATGCGAGGATGTCGTAAATGAACATATATATATATATATATATATATATATAAAAAGAAATCTTGACTATAAGCAAAAAGCGATGCATTGTTTATTAGAAATACTGCCATGAATGGAGAGCGATACAAATGGTGCGGTAAGCAAGGGTTGGACTATTTAAATATGTCCCCTCGAGGGTAGGCTGCGGAATGGTGTATTAAACAAATTTAATGCTCGTAATGGAGACCACCTTGAGTGTTAAATGTAGCCTTTCTCCCTCCACGGCTGTTGCATCGTGAGTTCGGCGGAGTCTCTTGCGGACAAGGCCTCGGTGAACGAGTCTGTGGATAAGAAAAAAAAAAGACCGGCGTGCTTGGGGCCCTGGTGTGGTTAAACCGTACTCTGGGCTGTGGTGGTCGTGCCCCTCCCCTATGCCCATGGTATCTCGAGGCGTAATGATGTCTGCGAAGGGTGTCCTCCCAACACCCAATTGACTCTCCGGCAAGCTGTTAAGCCAATGCCGAGCTGGTCCTTTAAGCTTGAGTGGGAGATATTTGATGGCGTGGAGATCATCACCGCGGGCCATATGGATATGAAGGAGATAGTCTTCGATCCAAACCGCAGGGTCTGTTGTACCATCGTAGGATTCAATGTTCAAGGGTTTAAACCCTTCAGGGATTTGATGATCCATTACTTCATCTGTGAAGCATAGTGGGTGTGCGGCGCCTCTATACTGGGCAATATCACGACGTAGCTCAAGAGAGCTTTGTCTACTATGTTCGGCCCGACCGGCGTTGTTGTATCCGGTGCGACGGTAGTCATCGCACATCATGGGGCGCCCACGTGATCCGTAGATCAATCTTGATTGTCTTGCCTTGTCCTCCAATATGTCTTGCAAGTCCGGCACATTCCCCCGTGGCTTCGCACTTTTCGAGCGGTGCCGGGGTACGGTCTTGGTGGAGGGCCTAGATGCCTCTCTGTCGTGGCCACGAGGTGGTCGGTCTACCGTATTGTGTGCTGGTGATGAGGGTTTATACTCCTCCTCTAATTGGGGGAGCAACTTGCGTTTTGGGTAGCTTTTGGAGGGGCGTTCGAGTTCATGCTCTTCGGCCACGAGGACTTCAGTCCATCTGTCGGCCAGCAGGTCTTGATCAGCTCTGAGCTGTTGCTGCTTTTTCTTTAGGCTGTTTGTCGTGGCCATAAGCCTGCGTTTAAAACGCTCTTGTTCGACGGGATCCTCGAGCACGACAAATTCGCCGTCGTTGAGGCTTGCCTCGCCTCCTGAGGAGGCATGTAATTGTCATCCTCGACCTCTTCGCCCCGCCGCCTCTCGTGAGGGCTGGCCTGCGGCCCTCCCGCGCTGAATCTTGCCGAGGGGGTTGTCTTCGCACTCTCGGGGTGTTATTATCTCCGGTGCCGAATATCCATTCTTGCTGTGGCGGGATTTAGAGTGGCGCCGCTGACGTCGGCGCTTGGGCTGTTTCTTAGGGGAATCTGCCTCCGCTGCTTCTTCGCCATTCCCATCCTTTTGGGATGTCCACCATGTATATGTCGTATGACGAGGTGGTCTTCCAGTGCCCCGTAGGCGCTGGTTCTTGGTCGTCTTCGGCATCGTCGGCCATACCGTCGATGTCTTCGGAGTCGTAGTCTAGCATGTCGGTTAGATCGTTGACAGTGGCTACAAAGTGGGTGGTGGGTGGGTTTTGAATTTCTTCGTCATCCGCATCCCAACCGTCCTGACCGCAGTCTGGCCAAGGCTCTCCTGATAACGAGAGATACTTTAGTGAATTCAAGATGTCGCCAAAGGGTGAGTGCTGAAATATGTCCGCAGCGGTGAACTCCATGATCGGCGCCCAATAGGATTCGATTGGTAAGGGCGCAGGAGGTTCGAAGTCCGGCGAGGAGTCCGGCACCTCAGAGTCATGAGCTTTACGAGGGACAAGGTCAGTATTCGCCCATCGCCAGAGATTGCAGCTCCCGGGCGGTGTCCAGCCACACCCTCGTCGACCAGACGGCCGGCTCCGAACTAGGGTCGGAGCGGACTCATGTGCGGCTTCGAGGCACCGTCCGGCGGCAGAGCTAAATCATGCCCATCATGACAAAGGCGGCGCTGCTCGGCGTGGGCTCGAATCCATCAAGATCAAGTCTCGCGATGTCGGCCGTGAAGTTTAGGCTTCAAATCTGACTCGACGCCATGGGTGTAGCTTTCGATCTGCTCCAGATGGCTGCTTAATTGGCCCACAATGCAAAGCCGCCAACACGAAGATCTGTCCGGGAGAAAAGTCTCACCTCGACTGCGTGGTTGTTGATGATTGAAGGAGCCATCAAGCCTATCGGTGACGCGACGAGGAACTCTCAATGAAAGCACCAATGTCGGTGTCAAAACCGGCGGATCTCGGTAGGGGGTCCCGAACTGTGCGCCTAGGCGGATGGTAACAGGAGACAAGGGACACGATGTTTTTACCCAGGTTCGGGCCCTCTCGAAGGAGGTAAAACCCTACTCCTGCTTGATTGATATTGATGATATGGGTAGTACAAGAGTGGATCTACCACGAGATCAAGGAGGCTAAACCCTAGAAGCTAGCCTATGGTATGATTGTTGTAATGGTTGTTCGTCCTACGGACTAAAACCCTCCGGTTTATATAGACACCGGAGAGGGCTAGGGCTACACGGAGTCGGTTACAATGGTAGGAGATCTACATATCCGTATTGCCAAGCTTGCCTTCCATGCCAAGGAAAGTCCCATCCAGACACGGGACGAAGTCTTCAATCTTGTATCTTCATAGTCTTGGAGTCCGGCCGATGATGATAGTCCGGCTATCCGGACACCCCCTAGTCCAGGACTCCCTCAGTAGCCCCCGAACCTGGCTTCAATGACGACGAGTCCAGCGCGCATATATTGTCTTCGGCGTTGCAAGCGGGTTCTCCTTCAAACTCCATGTGCTTGCCGAATAGTGTCCGGCTTCCTTACAAATGTTGCGCTCCTTGGCTTCCACGCCCAATAAAGGCCCTCTTCCACGCATCGCACAAATGCGAAAGGCCAGGGTATCTTTTATATTTTACCCCTTAGCTGCGCAAATAACTTGCTTATAAGAGAGGCAAGAATCCAGATCCAAATCACACCATCTTCTTTCCGCGAGTACTCATCGGAGCTCTTCTGACCAAAAGATCCATTCCATCATGGACCGTCGACGCGGCTCCTCCTCTCGCGCTCCCAGCCCTCCGCCAGGAGATTGGAGGAGATGTTCAGTTCCGCACAACGAGCTGGCGATGCTCCAAGCGGAGGGATACCTCCCTCCAGCCTTTTTGGTCCCGGTTCGAGCCGGGCTCGCCACCTACAAAGGTGGAAAGCAAGCGGAGGCCACCCCTAGTCCATCCAAAGGAGAGTGGGTGTGCTTCGTCCCTTATCTAATAAGGGGGCTCGGGTTTCTCATACACCCGTTTCTCCGGGGGCTCCTGGAGTTCTACGGACTCCAGCTTCATCACCTCACGCCCGCCTCTATTCTGCACATCGCGGGTTTCGTAGCTCTTTGCGAGCTGTTCCTGGGCATCGAGCCCCATTTTGCGCTGTGGAAGAGACTGTTTGCCTCGCACTCGTTCTCACGAGGGGTCAATATATCAAGTGGGCGGAGCGAAATATGGCGATCGCCGGGACGGATATCTATCCGAACCCCAAAGAAGGCGTCCAAGACCGCCTTCGAATGGTTTTATGTGGAAGACGCCCACCGCCGACCCGAGCCGGATCGGCCTCCGGAGTTCAACAAGGCTCCTCTGAAGAAGCGCCTAAGTTGGCGCCCACGGAGCCCTCAACGGGAGGAAGACAGGAGCGTCCATTACTTGATGGGCCGGATTAGGTTGCTGGCCCATTCCGGATTAACCATGATCGGAGTCATGGCCGTATGCATCATGCGAGGGGTGCAGCCGCTCCAATATAGGGGCCACCCCATGTGGGATTTCAACGGGGAGAACGACGCCACCCATCATGGCCGTAAGGGGCCGGGATCTGCCGCGGATCTGGTAAAGATCCTGTCCGGCCTGTACAAGGGGGAGAAAGAGGACTTCCTCTAGACGAGCCCATCGAATGGGTTCTCCATGAATAACCCTCGGAGCTGGGTAAGCGGATGTTTATTTATCCGACCCGTGCTTTCAAAGTTAAGTACCTCACTTTATGGTTTTGATGCAGGAACTGCGCCGAAATGTGGAGAGCATACATAGTCCGACTCCACAACCCGAGGATCCGGGAAGATCCCTTGATCCGGCCTCCGAAGAGGATCCGGACATAAAGGTGGAGCTAATTGACGGGGTGTTCCACCAACTCAGCATGGACAATGCTCTAGTCGCCATCACGGCTGACTACCCCGGCCTAACTCCGGCTTCCCAGGTAACTATGACCGGAGTCCGGACACTATTACTTCATCCTTGCGTATTTCTGACCATCGTATACAATGGTGTCTCGCAGGAGGTGCCTTCAAGGCGGGAAGCCGAACCCGCGGCGGCTGACCAACAAGGGTCAGTCCGGCCCAGCAGGCGGAAGAGGGGTGCGGTGCGGATCGAAACGTCACCGCAACGGTATAGCCTGCGATCTTTATTCAGGGAAAAGACTCCTAGGAGGTGTATTAATGCTCATGATCTTTCCAGCAGGAAGGGCGCTCACCAGACTGTGTCCGGAGAGGTTGCCAACCAAGCCTCTGCCAGCCAGGCTCCACCACCTGGTCTGGAGGGGGAGGCGAGCGCAAGGCGCGAGCCGGGCACTCCACCAACGGAGGATGCCGACCGGCTGTCCGCCACCAGGTCTGAGGTGGAGAGCGCCATGAATCATAGGCGCCACGGACAAGATCAAGCGTGGCGTGTTTCTCCCAGGCGTTGAATGCCTTTAATGCGGGGGCGCGCACTCCGTGCCGCCAAGATGGTTTAACCAGAGCTATGGAGCAAGATGTAAAAGACATACGGTAAGAGATTTTAATAGTTGTATATGCCAAGAGTCTCCCGAGACTTAAAGTAGTTAAAGTAACTGATTTAAGGATCATTTGATATGCAGGATCTTACGGAGAAGAATACCCAATTTTCCCAGGAGCTACAAGAGTGCAAGGCCAACTTGAGGCCGCACTAGCTGCCGCAGAAGGAAGCACAGAGACCCCCTCCGGTAACACATTATTTCAAAAAGATAAGCGGTGTGCGGCGTACGTATAAATCAGACAAATGGTATTGCAGATGTTGCCGGACTTGATCCGGACAAGCAACAGCTACTGCGCCGGCTGAAGGCCGGCGAAAGGGTGCTTACGAAGGTGCAGCGGGAGAGGAACAAACTCCAGGATGCCCACGCCCAACTTGAAGAAGAGCTGAAAGGTGTTCGGGCCGAGCTGTCTGGCTCCGTGAAGGAGAATCAGCGGCTTCGTCGCGGCATCTATAGTAAGTGCTTGAGCGAACTCCTTTGAAAAGAAGAGTTCGGCGAGGAAGTCAATTGACAGAAATATGTCTGTAGGTGTGCTCACAGGTCGCCTTGCAGAAGAAATGCCTGGTTCAACGGGTGACCAACTTCCCGAGCTGGTGCAACTACTCGAACGTGTTCGGCAGGCGATGAGCGGCGTCGTCCAGGCCTTATGGCCGTCCCTCTCCCTACCCGAGGGCCTTGGAGAGCTTGCGGAGAAGCTTGAGGAGCGCGGCAGCGCCTGCTTATGGAAGATATCGGCTGTCGTCAAGGTGCCAGCGAGGCCTGGGCCATGGTGAAGACGCGGTACAAGAAGGCGGATCCAAACCACATGGCCGAGGTCGGACCTATGGGGCCCGATGGGAAGGAGATCCCTGTGAGCTTAGTGTACGGCCAAGTAGGGTTGGCCGCTAAGTATTCCTAATGGGATCAGAATTAGACAACTGTTAGACGGGATTGAGGAGGAGTATAGTCAATCGATTTGACGATGTATTTAAAATGACATGTAAAATGCCTTCTAGCCGGATTGTAGATCGTTTGTCTTTGCCGACCTTTTCGCTTCAACCTTGGGACCCTAGAGTCCGGAGTGTGTCCGAATACCTTCTCGGTTAAGAAAAAACCGGGGCATGCATGGAGACCAGGCGTAGGGGTCATTAGTGCTTTATCAGACAAGTGTCCAACTAGTTATGTTATATTACATGGTTAGTAAGAAACATCTTCCTGGGAGAATAGTTCCATTAAGGGTTCCTTTCCCTGGGAGGCATATGCCCTAAAGTGCATGTCCGGACTGCGAAAAGAGCAGGAAAACATCTGGGGGCAGATAAATAAATATGTAAAAAATCATCTTTCAAGTCACCGACCGAATATTCCCTTAAGAACGCTTAGCTTTGGCTTCACCCACCGAGGTACACATCCGTCACCCGGCAAGAATAATCGCAGAGGTGCTCCTTTACCTCCTAGCCGAACAATCGGGAACGAGGGGTAAGCACAGAGCCAGCAACCCAGCTTGGCCAAAACTTAAGTCATATCGATGCATATAATGGTGAATAAAAGGTACATGTGGAAGTTTGACACATGTGCCGGGCATGAAGCCCGTATAAGTAAGCTCATTAAAGAAGCCCTCGAGTATAATGAGTGCGGTAGCACATCAAGTGTGTCAGTAACAATGCTAAATAGGCCCTTAAGAGCTTTTATGAAAAGGTGGGAGAAAAGAGAGAAACGAAAGACAGCTGAAGTGTAAAAATATGGACGGAGGAAGGAGACGAACTTTAGTCCGGCGCTAGGCGAGAATCTTCGAGGCGGGCTGCGCTCCATGGGTTCGGCTCGAGTCGGTTGTCCGATGCATTTCAGAGACGGTATGCTCCGCCGGTCGACTTGGTCGATGATGAAGGTACCTTCCCATTTGGGCTTGAGTTTGTCCTTTTTCTTGTCCGGCAGCGAGAACTAGTTCGCCAACATTGTAAGTTTTAGCCTGCACTTTTCTACTTTGATATCTTTGAGCCTCTGCCGATAGAATGCGGAACGGGCCTTTGCCACATCGCTTCCTCCTCCAATGCGCCCAAGTTGTCCTGCCGATCCAGCTTGGCTTCTCTTTCTTCGCATATGCGCACTCGAGGTGAGTCATGAATTATGTCGCAGGTAAAACGCCTCTGCGTGCCGTATACCATAAAGAATGGTGTGAATCCGTAGTACGGTTTGGCATGGTCCGCAGCCCCCGCAGTATGGAGTCAAGATCCTCTACCCAAAGGCGTGTTAGATTCGTAAGGGACCGCACTAGTCCGGGCTTGATGCCGCCATTATCGCACCATTTGCTCGCTCAACTTGACCGCTGGTTTGAGGATGATAGATCAAGCGTAATCGAGCTTAATGCCCATATTTTTGCACGAGTTTGACCTCGCCGGCCGTGAAGTTCGTGCCGTTATCGGTAATGATGCTATGGGTACGCCATAACGTGTACTACCCCGGATATAAAGTCTATCACTAGTTCGACTCGCCGCTTTAACCGGCTTGGCCTCTATCCATTTGGTGAATTTGTCCACCATGACCAATAGGTACTTTTGCTTGTGGGTTCCCCTTTAAGGGGTCCAACCATGTCAAGCCCCTGACCGCAAACGGCCGTAATGGGTATAGTTTTGAGGGCGGTGGGTGGCATATGGCTCTGATTAGCAAAGAGCTGACAACCGACGCATCTTTGGACTAAGTCCTGAGCATCTGCTCGGGCCGTCGGCCAATAAAATCATGTACGGAAGGCCTTACCTACAAGGGCCCGGGCTGCATTGTGGTGTCCGCCTAGTCCGGCGTGAATTTCAGCCAGAAGATTTCACCCTTCCTCTTCGGAGATGCACCTTTGAAGGACTCCGGTTGTGCTTTTCTTATAAAGTTCTCCTTCATGGACCTTGTAGGCTTTAGATCGCCGAACTACGCAGCGGGCCTCATTTTGGTCTTCGGGAAGTTCCTGCCTAATTAAGTAGGCTAGGAATGGTTCTGTCCACGGGGCAATTACCGCCATTATTTCGTGGGCTGAAGGTGTTATTTCATCGGCTGAACCGCCGATTATGTCAGATTGTTCTGTGTTGGGTGGCGCGTTGTTTCCGGCTGTTATTTCCGGACTCTCTTCTCATAGTAACGGATGGCTTAAAGAGCCGCTCCAGAAGATGTTTGAGGGACAGCGTCGCTTTCACGCCGATGCGTGCAACACGCCGGCTGCTTGGTTATTATCCCTGCCACGTGGTGGAATTCGAGCCCTTCAACCGAAATGACATTTTTAGGACAGCGTTACGATAGGCTGCCATTTCGGATCCTTGGCGCCAAAGTCTCCATTTACTTGGGATATTGCTAGGTTTGAATCGCGCACCTCTAGGCGTTGAATACCCATGGAGATTGCCATCCGGAGACCATGTAGGAGGGCCTCAGATTCGCTGCATTGTTGGAGTCCGTACATTATCTCGGCACGTATTGGATCGTGTCTCCGGTTAGGGGACGCCAAGACGACGCCAGCCCCAAGCCGCCAACATTTTGGAGCCGTCGAAATGCATAATCCAATTGGAGTATGCGCCGCACTTTTAGGGAGTTCGGCCGTCCATTCAGCGATGAAGTCAGCCAAGACTTGCGATTTTATAGCTCGCCGAGGTTTATAAGTTATATCGAATGGTAAGTGCTCAATGGCCCATTTTGCAATCCTGCCCGTCGCGTCATGGTTGTTTATAATGTCGTTGAGGGCACTTCGAGGCCACCGTTATCGAACACTCTTGAAAGTAGTGTCGAGCTCCGGATGCTATGAACACCGCGACGCTCTCTTTTGATAATGCGGGTACCGGGACTTGCAGGGAGTTAAGATAGTGGATACATAGTACACTGGTTTTTGAAGAGGGAATTTATGCCCTTCTGTTTCTCGTTCGACGACGAGCACCGCGCTTACAACTTGATGTGTTGCCGCGATATATAACAACATTGGTTCGCCCAGGTTAGGCGCAGCCAGGACCGGATTTGTTGCCAATATGGCTTTTATTTCTTCGAGTCTGGCAGTGGCAGCATCCGTCCACTCGAAGTGTTCGGTGCGCCTGAGGAGGCGATAGAGTGGCAATGCCTTTTCTCCCAAACGGGCGATGAAGCGGCTTAGAGCCGCCACGCATCCAGTCAATTTTTGTGTTTGTTTGAGGTCTTTTGGAATATACAGCTGTGACAGAGCTCGGATCTTGGCTGGGTTTGCCTCAATTCCTCTACTGGATACAATGAAGCCCAGGAGCTTTCCGGTGGGTACGCCGAAAACGCATTTTTCCGGATTCAGCTTAATGTCATATGCTCAAGGTTGTCGAATGTGAGCCTCAAATCGCCTACTAGAGTTTCGACGTGTTTGGTTTTGACGACTACGTCGTCTACGTATGCCTCTACTGTTTTGCTGATCTTGGTAGCCAGACATGTCTGAATCATGCGCTGATATGTTGCGCCGGCGTTTTTTAGTCCGAAGGGCATCATGTTGAAGCAGAATAGTCCGTATGGAGTAACGAATGCCGTTGCGGCTTGGTCCGCCTCCGCCATCTTGATTTGATGGTAGGTGGAGTATGCCTCAAGGAAGCACAATGAATCGTGCCCTGCAGTAGCATCGATTATTTGGTCGATGCGGGAAAGGGGGAAAGGATCCTTTGGGCAGGCCTTGTTGAGGTCTTTAAAATCGACACATAGGCGCCAGGATTTGTCCTTCTTTGGTGCCATTACCAGGTTTGCTAGCCAGTCCGGATGTTTGATGTCTCGGATGAATCCGGCTTCCAATAGTTTGGCTAGCTCCTCTTCCATTGCCTGTCTTTTGGGTTCGGAAAATCGCCGAAGTGCCTGTTTGACTGGCTTGAATCCTTTTAGGATGTTTAGGCTGTGTTCTGCCAATCTGCGTGGGATTCCTGGCATATTAGAAGGGTGCCAGGCAAAGATGTCCCAATTTTCCCGCAGGAATTCTTGTAGTGCGGCGTCTACATCGTGGTTCAACTGTGCCCGATGGAGGCCGTTTTTGTTGGGTCCATTGGATGGACCTCGAATTTGACTATTTCGTCCGCTGGTTTAAAGGAGGTGGACTTGGATCTCTTATCGAGTATCACATCATCCCTATTCACCGTGAGAGCGCAGCAATGGAGTTCCTCCGCCGCTAGGGCTTCTGGATAGTGCCTGTGGGCTAATGCGGCTGTCTTGTTTTCAACGCGAGTGTTGTGTCCGGATCATCGACGAGAGTGATTATTCCACCGGCCCGCATCTTAAGCTTCATGTACCCGTAATGGGGTATGGCTTGAAAAATTGTGAATGCCTTCGCCCTAATATAGCGTGATATCCGCTGCTGAACGGGCCACTTGGAACGTGACCTCCTCGGACCTGTAATTGTCCGTGAAATAACACCACATCAAGCGTGATTTTTCTATGCAGCGTGCTTCCCGGCTAGGGATTATTCCACTAAAGGTTTGCTGCTTCGCTCAATGCGGCTCCAGTCTATTTCCATTTTTTGAAGAGTTTCCTCGTAGATGAGGTTTAATACGCTGCCGCCATCCATGAGTACCTTGGTAAGACAAAAGCCGTCCACTATTGGACTGAGGACCAATGCGGCTGGTGCTCAGGCTGTTTGGAATTTAGGTTCGTCACCGGCATTGAAGGTGATGGCCGTGTCGCCCATGGATTTATTGTTGCTACTTGGTAGACTTCGGCGAGGTCATGGATTGTTCGCTTCCGATATTATTTGATGCGAAAGTCTCAAGACTGCTGACACCGTGATCTTGGTAATCGATAGAGTGGTTCTCTCGGGGTTAGAAGCTCTTCGCCACTTTTGGCCACCGCCGCAGATCCAACATGCTCGAAGGTTATGTGTTGGAGTGGCGCCTTCTCATCGTGGAATTTTACAGGTCCGCCGAGCCACCCTCCAAAGACGGTTCCGTGCCCTTTATGGGGTCTTTGCTTTTTGGTTTTTGTACCTGGTGCCTGAGTATGATGCACCCTTTTGTTTCGGACTAGGATTGTATTCGGAGCCGGATTGTCCCAAAACTTATTTTCGGTTTTCCGGAAACTCTCCATCGCACAGTACTTGCGTACTATGGACGCCAGGTCAGCGAATCGTGTAATTTCACAATGACTTACAGCGTTCAAGATTCCCTTGTCCGTGCAATTATTACAGAAAATTGAAATTGCATTTTCCTCACGGCAGTCTTTTATCCTGTCCATAACCAGGAGGAATCGCCCGTAATGATGTACTGCTTTCAGCGGCTCTTGCCGGATTTGAGATAGATCGCATATGTTTGGGTGGGTGGGTGGGATTGAGTCCGAACCCTACCCATCTCGAGCGCAAGGGCCGGAAAGTTTCGAATTTGAAGCTTGGATTGTTGGACGTTGTCCAACGAGTCCGATCCGATGTCCGACTTTAGGTTCGAGGCTTGATCGACGCCCCGTCCTCCGCGAAATCGGCATGGAGGGTTCAGAGTCCGGACATAACTAGTTTTCAATGTAGAAGAAGAATCGCCGTTGTTCCTCTACCACAAAGAACGTGGGGGTAACCCGGGAGAGTTAATTTGTCTCAGATCGGTTTTAAGCCCAATCTGTTGTAGTCTGTAGGGACTCCTCAGGCGGCGATGCGATCCAAGAGCTCGCTCTGGACAAGAGCTCTATTGATCTAGCTGCTCGCGAATTCGAGTTGACGGAAGATTGTTTTTGATGACTCGAGAGGTCATCGTCGAAGCGGTGGCGAACAGCGGTCATGAGAAAACCACCTAGCGGATAGTTTGGCCGGTGGCCGTGGCTCTTTAGCGATGATACCGCCTTTAAAGACGGAAGAGGCATCCTTCCCGATCGCGACGGCACAGAGGAACTCTCAATGAAAGCACCAATGTCGGTGTCAAAACCGCGGATCTCGGCACGGATCCCGAACTGCAAGGCCAAGGCAGATGGTAACAGAGACAAGGGACACGATGTTTTTACCTGTGTTCGGCCCTCTCGATGGAGGTAAAACCCTACTCTTGCTTGATTGATATTGATGATATGGGTAGTACAAGAGTGGATCTACCACGAGATCAAGGAGGCTAAACCCTAGAAGCTAGCCTATGGTATGATTGTTGTAATGGTTGTTCGTCCTACGGACTAAAGCCCTCCGGTTTATTTAGAGAGGGCTAGGGTTACACAGAGTCGGTTACAATGGTAGGAGATCTACATATCCGTATTGCCAAGCTTGCCTTCCACGCCAAGGAAAGTCCCATCCAGACACGGGACGAAGTCTTCAATCTTGTATCTTCATAGTCTTGGAGTCCGGCCGATGATGATAGTCCGGCTATCCGGACACCCCCTAGTCCAGGACTCCATCAGTAATGATCCCATAATTGAGGCGTTTGACATCCAGTTTCCCTTGATGGAAATGATCGAACAGAGCCATAATGTCATCTTTGACAATATCCCAACAGACCTGATAAAATTCAACAGGAATATTATCAGGTCCATGGGCTCTATTAGGAGCCATGTCAAATAGAGCTTCCTTGACTTCTAACTCTGTAAATTCTCGGCAGAGATCAAGGTTATCATTCTCAGTGAGCTTCTCATCGTCAGTCCACATCTTAGGGTCTAAGTGAAATTGATTACCAGGAGCGGGGCCAAATAAGTTTTTATAAAAACTAGTGGCATGAGAGATCAGATTGTCCGTGCCCTCAATTGTCACCTCCTCACCCACCTTAAGTGAATGGATGGTATTTTTGCGTTTTCTCCCATTGGCAATCTTATGGTAGTAATCTATGTTTAAATCCCCTTTAAGGAGCCAATGCTCGTGGGATTGTTGTAACCAGAAGATTTCTTCATTAACAAGCAGGTCATGCAGTTCAAAGTTAGCATCCATCTTCCTACGGTAAACCTCAGGAGGAAGTGGCCCATCTTCTCAAGCTCTTCGAGCATAGAAAGTTCCAATCTAAGATCTTCTTTCTTTTTCTTATCATGACCATATCTATCGGACCCCCAGCCTTTGAAGTAGGTTTTAAATCTTTTGAGCTTAATATTTAGAACATCAATGGGGTCAGACGACTTGACTTTCTAGTCCAGATTTTTCTGACTAGTGGTAGGAATTTGTCATCTTTAATCCAGGAAAGATCAAAACGAAATTATCTCGGCTTAGGGGCATCTCTCCCTTCATCACCCGAAGAGAGCAACAAAGGATTGCGATCAGAAATCTCTCGGACTAGTTTTCGTACCGAGATCAAAGGATACATGTCTTCCCAATCTTCTGACATGAGGATACAGTCCAGTTTTTCTAGTGTGGGGTGAGCCTGGTTATTAGTCCAAGTATATTTTTCCCCATTGATATGAATCTCACGCAGAGCTAGAGTACTAATGATAGAATTAAACAGATCGGTAGATTTGTGACTGGACACTTTCTTGTTCTTCTCCCCAGAATGTCTCGGGATGTTGAAGTCACCCCCAACAATGTAGGGCACCTGCATACCATTGCAGATGGCAGCCAGCTCAATCAGAAAATCTCCTTTCAATTCTTCATGAGCTGGCACATAAACTACCAGCAAGCCCCACCTTAGATTCTTGTGTTTATATTGCAGCACTAGTTGCAGAATGTGATTGCCCTTATGGCAGGAAACTATTTCAAAATCATCTCTCCTAACACCACACAAAATGCCACCAGATTTTCCTACAAAGGGGATCCAATTCCAGTGAAAGATGCTAAAAGGATCAATTCTCCCCAAGCATTTAGGAGAGAAGTCTTTTTTCATAGTCTCTTCAAGACCCAGAAAATCAAGGAAATGGTCACTGATCATGTCTGAGAGGCACGTGGCCATCCCTTTCTTGCCTACCCCTCGACAGTTCCAAATGAGGCCTCTCATTTGAAACGCTTTTTGTGGAATTTGGAACGAGTAACCCTACCAGGAGGCAATGCAGGGTTACAGCTTTTGCAAGCATACAAAACATTTTTCAAAGTTTACCAAAAAAAACAATTCAGTTTTTGAATTTTTTTACCATTTTTTTATTTTACTATTTATCAGGGTCCATTTGATAGCTCGGGAGCAGATACTCCAAGTCCAACTGGTTTCATATTTATTATTTTTCTCCTCCTAATTTATTATTTTCAATTTTCAATATACAGTAGATGTACTCCTTTTCAAAAAGTGCAACTGGTTTTTACTATGTTCTTTTATCTCACGATTATGCTTCATTTCTTTGTTTTCTATAAACTTTTTGTATACCCCGCTATATATTGCCATCAGCAAAAGTTTTTGCTTTAGTAATTGAAGCATAGTAGAAGAAAGGAATACGACAAAAGCTCTTTCGTGGCACAAGGAAAACGGAAACACACATGCCTAGCCAAAATAATAACGGATAGAGAGCAACTAACTAAAAGAACCCCTTGCAGGAGCCCCGCAAAGATCACTTTTGTGGGCTGAGAGCATGCCAAGTGGTGTGTTTAGCCGCCGCCACATGTTGTGTGCTAGACGGTTCATTTGAATTTTTTATTTTATTTTTTGTACATGCTTTCGAATTTTATATGGGTTTTTTTATTTTCATTGTATGCCTGGTTTTCCCTAGGATTTGGAGAAAAGAAAATGCAAAAAAAATGAAAAAATAATTTGTGCTTCCACAATAAGCACATGTTTGCTTTTCGTGAAGGCATAGATTTGCTTCTCAACAAGTGTAAAACATTATTATTTTTGCATGTTTTTCTTTTTGCTTCTCTCAGAGGCTGATATGTTTCAAACATATTTATAATTTTGATTGTTTCATGTTATTATCATAGCACTTTACATACTTTTGACATCAATTTACATTATTTTTATTTGGACTAACTTATTAATCCAGCGACAAATGTCAGTTCATGTTTCTAATATTTTTTGTTTTTTTTTGGTGAAAATTTCACGAAGCGGAATGACCTGAAATTTTTTTGTGATTTTTTTATAGAATAGAGGACTCACGTAGCCAGGAGATGGAGGCCAGGGAGCTATGAGTGCTCCACAATGGCAGGAGGCATGGGTAGGCCCCTACCTGCTGGGGAGGGGGGCGTGACTAGTCCCTAAGACGGTTGGAGCACTTCTTTCACCGCAAGAAAGTTATTTTTATGGAAAGAATCATGTAATAAAATCAAACCGATCGGAGTTACAGATCTTCGGATATTAAAGAAATGATGGTCGGCCTCAGAAACATTATCAAAAACAGACAGAAACAAAAAGCAAAGACATCCAATCTCGGAGGGGCGATGGAGTATGCAGATTTATGTGGTTGGGCATAAAACTAAACTTGTACTGCCTTTTCTACACTATATTGTGTATATATAATCTTTGAACCGTCTAGCGATGTTTTTGACATGTTAGGTCCCAAAAAGAATACATTGGGACCACAAAGTTATGTTTGTCCAATGAAGAAGCTATATTTGCTCCCAAAATAAACAAATAGTTGGAGCTTCCATAATATCTACTGAATTATACTACCAGTTCCCAGCTTCAACTCCTCATCTGAAACACATAATACATTTACACGTATTCTATACGAAACCAATTGATTTAGTATAGTTTCACTGGCAAAACTGTACAACAGTAATCAGACCAAAATCAGAATACCTCTCACAGAAAAAAAGAATGTGATGAAATGCATGAAGCAATAAAAATGTTCAGACCCACATCTTTTATGCGACGTCCAGAGACAAGACAAAGTCTATCTATTGATACACGAGCAAGTAAGATAGTCGGCCATCTTTTATGCGACCCCGACCCAGTCAAAATATTTTTTCCTTCTTACTCACTATATGCATGATTGTGTGGGCAGTTTTTTCTAATCAATCCGCAAAAAATTGTTCCTACACATCAGCCCGCAAAAATAGTTCGTCCTGTCTTTATCCTATGAATCTTTCTAAGTTTCTTACTTGGCACAATTTCAAAAATATACCTACATGCAAGAAGTGAATATTACAAAGTTACCTGCAATTACACAATAATATACTAAGCCATCGGGAAGAAGATCTAGCTACCTTCAATGGTAAACAACAACAATAACTCACATTGTCTCTCTGCAATAAGTACATGCATATTGAGGTGAAATAAAAATTAGCACAGTATGAATAAAGCTATGAATATTTAGCACACTAGTCCCGTAGGAATTTCGTTGGGATGTAGGATTCTTATGTTTTAAATGGCACCAAAGAAAAGTTTCCTATAGGAATCCTACCCTTATGGCCTCTCTTTTTATTGACGAACCAGCAGTAGCCCTGCTTTGCATTAAGAAGAGAGAGAGGTCGTGTATTTAACACTGGAAAAACAAAGGAATTCTACTAAGAAGTTTGAGTGAAGACCTTCAAAATGGAGTAAAATGAATCCTATGGGAAAAAATCCTAAGGATTCCAATCTTGTAAATCAAACGATCACCATAGAACTTTTTTCTAAGAATTTAATTTCTCCAATAATTCTATGGAATTTCTTTGAATGAAAGGAGCCCTGCAATTTCTAGTTTTTCCTTTGTTCCAAACAGCCCTCCAATAATTGTCGTGCGTTCAATGAAGATCTGATGTACCTGAGATTGTTTCCTGCTAAGAACATCTCCAATAGAAGATATAAATTTGGAGATGTAAAAAAGGGGTGTTGTATAATTTACATCATAAAAAAAGTCCCAACTCCAACGGATGATGTATATTTGGTGATGTAAAACTAGTGCTCCAGCAGATGATGTAAATACATGATGTAAAATTCGTTCAACTACTACATCATTTCAAACATAATTTAAACATAGCAAGTTCGTTTGAAACAAACATAGTTCTTAAAAGTAATTAAACATAGTTCAAACTACTACTACTCCGAGTCTACTTCAACTTCATAAAATGCAGCGGAGCTCGAATCGAGCGGCGATCGAGTTTCAAATGCAGCGAGGCGGGCCGGTAGAGCTCGAATTGAGCGGCGGCCGAGGTTCAAATGCAGCAGGGCGGGCCAACGCAGCTCGAATCAGGCGGCGGCCAAGCTTCAAATGAGGCGAGGGGAGGCGGGGCTCGAATCGGGCGGCGGTGGAAAAGTGGGGTGGATGAGGCCAATTTGCAAGCGGGGCGGCCAAAATGCGGCGGAATCGACGCTGGCCACTTTACATATGGTTTTACATCTTCAGCGGTTGGTGATGTATATTTTATCTCCAAGTGTTGTATTTTATATCACTCAGTGCAGGTGATGTAAAATTCTATACAACTTCTTGGAGCAGCGTTCCGTGGTCTTGGATGTAAAATACTTTCTCCGTTCCTAAATATTTGTCTTTTAGAGATTTCAAATGGACTATCATATACTGATGTATATAGACATATTTTAGAGTGTAGATCCACTCATTTTGGTTCGTATGTAGTCACTTGTTGAAATCTGTAGAAAGACAAATGTTTAGGAACGGAGAGAGCAGTTATTTATAATCTACATATATGCTCTAAGAATTTGACCCTAGATGTATATTGGGTTTTTCCTTATATGGCTGCTCTAACGTCAGCTAGTTCGGCACGGTAAGCAAGATGAAGCAGTATCGGCCCCACGACCACCAGTCCACCACGCCAGAGAATACGCCCAGTGCTGAAGCGTAGCAGATGCCGAGAACACGCCACGGACGGCAGAGACATAACCCCAAGTCCCCAACAAACTCCGAAGGAGCGAAGCATGGGGACGCAAGCGGCGCCGGCGGCCAGCGAGATCGCGGCGGTGGGTGTGATCGGCGCGGGCCAGATGGGCTCGGGCATCGCCCAGCTCGCCGCCGCCGCCGGCTGCGGCGTCTTCCTCCTCGACTCCGACCCCGCGGCCCTCTCCCGCGCCGTCGCCTCCATCTCCTCCTCCCTCGGCCGCCTCGTCTCCAAGGGCCAGCTCTCCCAGGTGAGGACCCGATCCCCTCGCCTCCCCCGCCTCGCAAATTAGGGCTAAGGTGACGCCGTTCGTTGACATTTTAGTCTCGCCTGGTCACAGGCTGCGTGCGATGATTCCGTCAAGCGGGTAAAGTGCGTCTCCGATGTGGAAGAGCTGCGGGGCGTGGATCTGGTGATTGAGGCCATCGTCGAGTCCGAAGACGTCAAGAAGAAGCTGTTCGTGGAGCTGGACAGGATCACCAAACCTTCTGCCATTCTTGCCTCCAACACCAGCTCCATTTCTATAACCCGGCTCGCCTCTGCTACCAGCCGCCCCTCTCAGGTGACCACCAATCTGGCTTATCTCTCAGCAGTCGCTTTTAGCTACACCAGTTGCTTGCTTGTCCGGAATTTACATAGGACAGTGATGCAGACCTTATCAGTTGCAAGTGGGGCGGCAGTTTGTGAATTATAATGACCCCATTTGTTATGTTGGCGGCTAGATTTGCCTCTGTCGTGCATGCTATTACATAGGATTGCATACTCTACAACTTCCGAACATGTCTCAAGGCACTCCTGTAGTTTCTTAATTTTATCAATCCTCTGGTTTTCATGTCCTTATTGTTTTCGGAGCGTCTCTCCTTGATTATAAGAAGTTGAAGAGATTTCCATGTTACAGGTGATAGGCATGCACTTTTTTAACCCTCCTCCTATAATGAAGCTGGTTGAAATAATACGAGGAGCTGATACATCAGAAGAGGTTTTCTCTCAAGTTAAATCTTTCTCTGAAAGGTAAGTGAAAGCATCATATTGCCCTGCCTAAGCTCACTTTAACATAGCCTTAAATGTGATATTGTTTCTGCGTATTACTATAGCAACTCTGAAGTGGAACCTACTTATGTAACTGGTTGTTGTTTAGATATAAGTTCTAGCGAGAACAAGCATTCTGTAAACAAAAACGGACCACTTCCTATTGTTAATGTATTCGTTGAGAACACAACAAACTTGCTATACTCTGGAGCTCAGGTAAACTTTAGGTCCAAGTTGGTTTTTACCTGGTAACCTAGCATGTTCATTGGAAAGTAAATGTGTCTTGCCTTTGAAAGACCTCATTTGGCCTGTTTAGTTTTTGGTGTGAACAATATTTTTAGCCCCAAGGAGAACTACCAGCTACCTACTAAACCACATAAAATTTGTGCCACATACATGATGGATGCATTAGCAGTTTAGCACAGATCTGAGACTGATATAATTGGTTCGGCCAAGCTGGCTCAAGACTAATTTGCCTTTTAACCATGAAGCTGTCTAATGATTTTGATCTTTGCAGGATTGGGAAGACCGTTATATGCTCACAAGATTACCCCGGCTTCATTGTAAACCGCATCCTAATGCCGATGATTAATGAAGCATTTTGGGCACTTTACACGGGGGTAGCAACCAAAGAGGACATCGACACAGGGATGAAGCTCGGCACAAATCATCCAATGGGCCCTCTGCAGCTTGCTGACTTCATAGGGTTAGATGTTTGCCTTTCAGTACTTAGGGTGCTCCACAACGGACTAGGAGATAACAAGTACAGCCCTTGCCCTCTGCTGGTCCAATATGTCGATGCCGGACGACTTGGAAAGAAGCGCGGACTAGGTGTATACTCTTACAGGAGAAGCTCTTCATCCCTTAAACCCAAGTCATCTCTGTAAACATATGTGTGCGGCTGTTGAGCAAGGAAATGAAGTTGTGTATGTACTCTGTATATCACTGGAAGAAAACAAAAAAGACAAAAGGTGGTACTTGTGGTCACTAAGCATCGGAATAACAGGCTTACGCGGGCTTGGTTTTGTAGGATTATCAAATAAGCTTATCTAAGACATGTAATGCCATGTGAAACTTTTACATGTAAAAATCATGAAATTTACATACTTGGATACCTGAAAATCCATGCCTGGGCTGTTCCAGACTCTATGCTGACTGGCATACTATGCAGTTTCAAACGTTACAGTCTTACAAGTTACAATGAGCAGATTGGCAGCTCCAGAAATGACCCCTACGCTGTTGGAGCGTGCGCAGCAGCAGCCGTGCTGTTCAAGCACAACAGCAGATCAGCAAAATAAATGCACTTCTGTTGATCGTCACCAGAGAAAGACATCACGACCTTGAAACAAAAGAAGCTGCTGAACACGAACGATATCAAGTTCTTTTTACGCGCACATCATATTCCCCTCCATATTCAGCTCAATAAGGAACGGAATTTTTTCTGTGGTTCAAATAAAAGAATCCAATGAGTTCTCCAACCAACGCGTGTCAGTTGGTACAATGTATACATATCACTGTGCTATGCTCTAGGTGAGACTGGGCCGTCACACGGATCAAACTTCACAATCGTTCTCGCATCAGGGAGCAAAGGGTGCTTAATTGGTCTGTGTCCTTTCTTGTACCAATAATTGATAATGTACGCTTCCAGCTTTCTAACCTGAGGAAGCAACACAAGGTCAGAACCAACTTGAGACTGCAAAATATCTACGAAAAACTAGCACAAGCAAGCCACATACTTGAAGCTGTTAAGGGACAGGAGAGACATAAAAGATTACACGGGCTGTGCGTGACTATAGACAATTGGCCTATATAAGATGGGCATCATATCTATACTATCTATATGGTGTGCCAATTTCAAAAATTTGAATCCAAGCATCGGAATGCATTGTCAGTTGTTCATTGGGCTTCATCAGCTGCCTCGCTTTGATTTGTGGCTACAGTAGCGTTCGCAATTATCTAGGTCATTCCAGAAACATCCATGAATTAGAGCACCGAGTCACCGACCCCACCGTCACGCCGCCGCTTGCTCCCTGCCTGCCCCCTCACTACATAAACTCCCCTTCCTGATGGACCTAGAGGACCCACTATGCCTGTCATAGCTGGCCAGTACTGCTCTCCAAATCACGTCACTAGGCCACTAGTTGGTTGGAGTCGACCGAGTCGCCGCATCTGCTGGAGGCGCATAAATCACATCACAAAGCAGACGCCAGCAGCGATACATGGCCTGGTGTTGGACCATCATGCTACCGTTGGCTCCATAGATGTTGGAAGAGAAATGTGAAGAACATACTCCCTCCGTCCTTCAAAGAGTGTACTTTCAACTTTGTTGAGAAGTCAAACTTTTTTATGTTTGACCGTATTTATACAATAATACACCAATATTTTTGCCATCAAATTAGTAGCATTAGATTCATGATAAAATATATTTTCATCATATACCTATTTGGTTGCACAAACTCGGTCAAACTTTGAGATAGTTTGACCCTCCAACAATGTTGTAAGTACACTCTTTCAAGGACGGAGGGAGTAAGAGCTTTGAGAGGGTAAGAAAAGGAGAGCCAGGTGACAAAAACTAGCCGACGAAACAAGTGGGATGATGTCATAGTACTAAGTCCGACAGGCAGTCAAAAAATAAAGGGTAAACAAATCCAACCAGTGTATCCGCGCACACACGCATGGCGTCAAATGACTCAGTGGGCATTTCTAGGAGTCAAGGACGTCCTAAATGTACAGTAAAACATAGGATAGGACATCAATTTGGTGCACATGGTATGTTCCTTGTATGTGATAATTACTGAGTTTTAACATGCGAAAAATGTGAAGTTAACTAATACAGTTAACAGAAGCATGATCATCCAGATCAAGTTAGCAAGTCACTTTCACAAGAAAAGTATTAGCCAAAACTTAAACAATGGATGAACTATAGATTACAACGGTAGACCACCTTGGTCTAACATCCAGTGTGGGGTTTCCTTATAACTCGACTTACACAAACACCCTGGAGCCTCCTCTCTCCCCTCTAAACAGCCACAGGTAAACGAGGCGGCCAGCCTCATCCTCCTACCAGCCACGATTGCAACCTCCGCCCCTATCCTAAACCCTTCTTCTCACTTTTACGAACCATAACCGATGACAAGGGGCTAGTCCCTGGTTGGTCGAGTTTTTTCAAGTCTTTTAGGACACGACACAGACTTCGAGATGATCTTTTGACCATCAGTTCTGTGCAAACATGTGTCCTCACAAATAAATAATTATAAATTACGAAATTAAATTTAATGATAAATTTTATAATATCAGTTTGATAGTTGGGATGTTATTATTTCTTCTTTACAGTTGGTCAAACCCTCTAACTGTAAGCAGTATGAAGGCCTCAAAATTGGACTGGTAAAACTCAAAACGAAATTTCGTTTTGGATCAGAGGTAGTATCTCTTAAGATTATCACATCCCTTGATTGCAAACAAACTTTGATAGGTAAAATAGCTGAATGTGAGTAGCATAGTTGTGAAAAAAATCTCGGAGGACTATTCAATCTAGTAACTGACTGGCAAGAAATCACAATAATCGATCGGTTTTTCAAAGGTTTAATCGGTAGAAAAGAATAAATCGTACACAAGAAAACAACAGACTAGCAACAGATAAAAGCTCATGCTTGGTCTATGGTGTTATCTTTGTAACTGAACTGTTTATTTCCTTTATTTTCAAGGTTGTTGATGTTGTTAAATTTCATATGAGAAACATAGAGCATGGGTCTTACCTTTCTGACAATGTACGATTCACCGACAAAACTCAATGGTTCTGTGAAGACAGTAAGAAAACCATTCCTATTTCCATAGATAACATCAGTAAAGTATCTATCACCAACCTGGAAAAGGTGGGGAAAATATTTTAAAAAACCAATACATACTAATATTAAGTGAGAACAGTCTGATCTGATAATAGCCATTCCTACCAGCACAAGATCTGAAGCCGAGCAGTCAAAATAACTCTCTATTTCCTTAGCTGCTCCAGCAGGCTTCTTTGCATCTGCAAATTACAGAGGAAACATATAAACATATTATTCCTATTATTTTTCATGTGTACCAATAACGACAGAAAGCTTCTGCCTCACATAGTCAAATTACATTTCAGAAAGAAAGATGACATAGAAACAGACTCAATAAGCATCTAAGTGCAAGTTTGCAATACATAATTTGAGTGCTTTGGTATCATGAGAAGCAATTCTTACTTAACAAAATGGAATTTCTGAAATAAACCATTATAAATATATCTGGTGACAGATTAATTACCTTATTTTCATATAGATGGCATTAGACTCTCATATTTTGCAAACTCCCATTTCCCTAAGCAGGTTGATTTACATGGCTGCCCTCACCAATGAGGACCAGGCTACACCATTCAAAAACGAATAATTCTAGAGCTATGAGGTGTCTGAGCACTTACCATGCCTAATCACATGAACCCCGTCGATAGTCGCCTCAATAGTACTGGCATCTGATCCATCTGGATCATACTGCTTCAACCCTGCACCCGCCCAAACACATCAAATTCCGTCACCGGGCAAACATTTCGCCCAATTTAACGTTTTCTAAGAGCAGCGCGACCAAGCCAGACCTGCGGAGTTGCTGTAGACAGCGATGGCGCCGGGGAAGGCCGCGCGGCACTGGTCAAACGAGGTGGTCAGCAGCGGCCAGAGCTCGGGAGCGTAGGGCGCGGTGAGGGTGTTGTCCTTGTCGAAAACCACGCCGCGGAACCCGGCGCGGCGGAGCTCCGCCCAGTCCAGCCACCGGATGTCCTGCACCGACACGTGCGGCAGCGCTAGACGCGGCTCGGACACCGCGACGGCCACCACCGCGGCCACGCCTCCCGGGTTGAAGCGCTGACCCAGCGCGCGCGGCCAGGACGCGGCCACGCCCATGGGTGTGGCCCTGGCGGTCGTGGAGGTCGCGGGAGTGGGTTCGGCGTTGGGGTTTGCGGCTTTGTGGGGAGGAAGGAGGGCAGCGCGGGAAGCTGGAGGGAGCAGTGGCGCCGGCGGCGGCCTTAGCATCAGAGCGGTGACGAGATGGTTGCTGTCGCCGGGTGTGCCCGAGTGGGGGAGAAGATCGGATGGATGCTCTTGCAGATGGACATCTGCCAATCTGGCCCCAGTGGAAAGACGGGCCCTACTTACATGGACTAACTAGAAAAAGTCTCTTCCTATGTAACCAAACAGGAATGACTTTTTTTAAGGGACTAAAAAAGACTCTACCGAAGGGTTTTTTTTTAGTCCCTGAGACTAAAAGAAAGTCTAGTCTTTGCAATCAAACACCCCGAAGGCGCAATTTTCATCCTCAACTTATTTTGAAAACCCTAAAACTTGCGTATGTTTAACCACTGTCTTTCAATCAACTCCTAAAATCGGAGTAGACATTTTTCTCACGGCGGTATTCCTCGGTTAAACCTGGTTTTCACTCTTTTTTTAGGCCTCCTTTGGTTCATAGGATAGGAATGTTATAGAAATAGAAAAATCATAGGAATTGAGATGCATTTCATCTCGCTTCCAATAGAGAAAGAGATGTCATTTGATGCATATGATAGGAATTTTTTTCATTGAGTCTAAGTTAATGTTTTTTTCCTTCAAAATGTGAAGGAAATTTTCCTTTGAAATCCTATCGTATATAATTCCTATAAATTTCCTACAAATCAAAGGAGGCCTTAACCTTCGTCCTTCAATGCTTAATACCAAGTAGTTTTAGTATTCCTCTCATGAGCTACATAAGTTTGTCCAATCGGTGTTTTGAGCAAATCATCCCGCTCCTCTCTCTCGTTAATTTTTGCCCCTTCGCTTGTGAGAGCCATCATCATTACGATGAAGGCATGTAGCTAGCAGCGAGGTGTTTCACGAGCTCAACGACACGACACATGAAGGAAGCAAGTTATGCTCCGTGGAGTTTAGGGGCAAGTGGGAGGGCTTGGTCATTGGTCAGTAGTGGAGGGGTGAAACTGGTGTGGCCAATGTTGGAGATTGTTGTCGCTGACGGAAGGCGGAGAGAAAGAGGCGAGTTGCTCCCATCACCGGCCTCCTAGAACGGCACCGCCACCTCGATCCATGTTCCCTGGTGCACATCTAAAGTGGGAGGACCTACTCCCATCACCGACCTCCGAGAGCAACACTACTACCTTGATGTTTGCGGCCTCGATGCACATCTAAAGCGGGAGGAGCTACTCCATGATACTTCTCTCACGTATCTATATTTTTATTATAATATTTTTTGTTTATGTACAACATACATGTGATATACATATCATTTATACATAGTTATGTCACATGTTCTTATTATTTCTATTGTACTACATATTAATCCGGTGTCAACTGTCAGTTGTTATTATTTTTGTGTTTTTATGTAACAGAAGAATATATTTCTAGGTACACAAAAATATGACTTAACTTTTTTTGTTTCGAAAAGGGACGCTTTATTACATAAAAGATTTAAACTTCACACCCAGCCTCTGCATAATTAAGATGCACATAGCCAAACATGGTCCTCTCACATCAACGAAAAATTAAAAGGTGAAATACAAGGAAACATGTATAGTCTGTAGAACGCCTAAAGCAAAGGGAGGTCAATCCTAAGATCATGTTGCCACTCGTGTTGAATAAAAGTATCCCTCGCCGTAGCCTCCAATCGTGTACACACCTCCGTAAACAGGTCTTGATTCTCCACACGTTGTAGAGATGACCATAAACGAAAAGTCCCGGTACATCTGTAGATAACATGCATAAGAGAAGTAATTTTATCGTTAAAAACCTTATCATTTCTACATAGCCAAAGCGTCCAGATAACGGCAAACGCTCTCATCCTGAGAAGAGTTCTAAACCCGTGATCAATCCCATGTAACTAGTTGCCAAAGACATTCCAGAAGCTATTTGGATGATTGACCATATAGATTGATCCATTTTACATTGGAAGAATAAATGTTTTATTGTCTCATCATGGTGACAAAAGACACATCACGAACTTTCATGCCAATTCCTCTTAATAAGGTTATCTTTAGTAAGAATAACTTTGCGGCGAAGATATCATGCAAAGATTTTATATGTACTAGAGAAAACCTTGCTCTAGCAGCCCAGCTGGAGGGAACCTGTTGGGGAACGTAGTAATTTCAAAAAATTTCCTACGCACACACAAGATCATGATGATGGTATAGCAACGAGAGGGGGAGTGTATCTTCATACCCTTGAAGATCGCTAAGCGGAAGCGTTTATCAACGCGGTTGATGTAGTCGTACGTCTTCACGATCCGACCGATCCAAGTACCGAACGCACGGCACCTCCGAAGTTCGCACACGCTCACTCGATGACGCCCTCGCCTTCTCGATCCAAAGAAGACGGGCGAAGTAGTAGATGAGTTCCGCAGCAACGACGGCGTGGTGACGGTGTTGGTGAAGAACAATCTCCGCAGGGCTTCGCCTAAGCACTACCGAAACTATGACGGAGGATAAACTAGAGGGGACGGGGTTGCGGCACACGGCTTGGTGTTTCTTGATGTGTCTTTGGTGCTAGCCCTGCCTCTATTTATATGTTGAGCCACAGGGTCGAAACTTGGAGTAAAAGCCTCCTCAAAGTCGGTTTTGCCGAAAGGCAAGAGTCCTACGGACTCAGGCTAGACGCCGGGTTCGGCGTCTACCCCTAGACGCCAGGGTTCTGGCGTCTAGCCTCTGTCTCCGCAAAACTTCCTTTTGCACTTTCCATAAGCCTCGTGGGCTTTCCCTTTAGCCCAAATAACGTGTTCTCGCACCCAAACATTTCGAAACATCCGAACCCCTTCCGTGAATTCGAACCCTTCCGGAGATCAAACACTATTATTCCATATATCAAACTTTATCTCCGGACCATTCCGGAGTTCCTCGTCATGTCCATGATCTCATCCGGACTCAACAACATTCGTTACCAACATGCATAACTCATATAATACTATATCGTCAATCTAAACGTTAAGCGTGCACGGACCCTACGGGTTCGAGAACTATGTAGACATGACCGAGACATGTTTCCGTCAATAACCAATAGCGGGACCTGGATGCCCATATTGGCTCCTACATATTCTACGAAGATCTTTATCACCAAACCGCATAACAACATACTTTGTTCCCTTTGTCATCGGTATGTTACTTGCCCGAGATTTGATCGTCGGTATCCAATACCTAGTTCAATCTCGCATCGCAAGTCTTTACTCGCTCAGAATACGTCATCTCATAACTAACTCATTAGTTATAATGCTTGCAAGGCTTAAGTGATGAGTATTACCGAGAGGGCCAGAGATACCTCTCCGACAATCGGAGTGAGAAAACCTAATCTCAAATACGCCAACTCAACATGTACCTTTGGAGACACCTGTAGTACTCCTTTATAATCACCCGATTCGCTGTGACGCTTGGTAGTACCAAAGTGTTCCTCCGTAAACGGAGTTGCATAATTCTCATAGTTACAGAACATGTATAAGTCATGAAGAAAGCAATAGCGAATACTAAACGATCAAGTGCTAAGCTAACGGATGGGTCATGTCAATCACATCATTCTCCTAATGATGTGATCCCATTAATCAAATGACAACACATGTCTATGGTTAGGAAACATAACCATCTTTGATTAATGAGCTAGTCAAGTAGAGGCATACTAGTGACTATATGTTTGTCTATGTATTCACACATGTATCACGCTTCCGGTTAATACAATTGTAGCATGAATAATAAACATTTATCATGATATGAGGAAATAAATAATAACTTTATTATTGCCTCTAGGGCATATTTCCTTCAGCCTCCCACTTGCACTAGAGTCAACAATCTAGATTACATAGTAATGATTCTAACACCCATGGAGTCTTGGTGCTGATCATGTTTTGCTCGTGAGAGAGGCTTAGTCAACGGTTCGCAACATTCAGATCCGTATGTATCTTGCAAATCTCTATGTCTCCCACTTGGACTTGGTCCCGAATGGAATTGAAGCGCCTTTTGATGTGCTTGGTCCTCTTGTGAAATCTGGATTCCTTTGCCAAGGCAATTGCACCAAGATTGTCACGAAGATCTTCATTGGTCCCGATGCACTAGGTATGACACCTAGATCGGAAATGAACTCCTTCATCCGACTCCTTCATTTGTCGCTTGTAAGCAGCTATGTACTCCGCTTCACATGTAGATCCCGCCACGACGCTTTGTTTAGAACTCGCACCAACTCACAGCTCCACCGCTTAATATAAACACGATCCGGTTTGCGATTTAGAATCGTCCGGATCGGTGTCAAAGCTTGCATCGACGTAACCATTTACGACTAGCTCTTTGTCACCTCCATATATGAGAAACATATCCTTAGTCCTTTTCGTATTTCAGATGTTCTTGACCGCTGTCCAAAGGATCTACTCTGGATTACTTTGGTACCTACCGCTGCTTATTGCTAAGCATACGCCAGTCCGGTACACAAGATTGCATACATGATAGAGCCTATGGTCAAGCATAGGAACACCTTTCATTTTCTCTCTATCTTCTGCTGTGGTCGGGCATTGAGTTTGACTCAACTTCACACCTTGTAGCACAGGCAAGAATCCTTTCTTTGCCTGATCCATTTTGAACTTTTTCAAAAAAAATTCAAGGTATGTGCTTTGTGAAAGTCCTATTAAGCGTCTTGATCTATCTCTATAGATCTTGATGCCCAATATGTAAGCAGCTTCACCGAGGTCTTTCATTGAAAAACTTTTATTCAAGTATCCCTTTATGCTATCTAGAAATTCTATATCATTTCCAATTAATAATATGTCATCAACATATAAAACTAGAAATGCTACAGAGCTCCCACTCACTTTCTTGTAAATACAGACTTCTCCAAAAGTCTCAGATAAAACCATATGCTTTGATCACACTGTCAAAGCGCTTATTCCAACTCCGAGATGCTTGCACCAGTCCATAAATGGAACGCTGGAGCTTGCACACTTTGTTAGCACCTTTTGGATCAACAAAACCTTCAGTTGCATCATATACAACTCTTCTTCTAGAAATCCATTCAAGTATGCGCCTTGACATCCATTTGCCAAATTTCATAATCATGAAATGCAGCAATAGCTAACATGATTCGGACAGACTTAAGCATCGCTACGGGTGAGAAAGTCTCATCGTAGTCAACCCTTGAACTTGTCGAAAACCTTTCGCAACAAGTCGAGCTTTGTAGACAATAATATTACCATCGGCGCCGGTCTTCTTCTTAAAGATCCATTTATTCTCAATGGCTTGTCGATCATCGGGCAAGTCAACCAAAGTCCATACTTTGTTTTCATACATGGATCCCATCTCGATTTCATGGCCTCTAACCATTTTATGGAATCTGGGCTCATCATCGCTTCCTCATAGTTCGTAGGTTCATCATGGTCAAGTAACATGACTTCCGAATAGGATTATCGCACCACTCGTGCGGATCTTACTCGTAGACCTACGAGGTTCAAGAGAAACTTGATCCAAGTTTCATGATCAATATCATTAGCTTCCTCACTAATTGGTGTAGTTGTCACAGGAACCGGTTCTTGTGATGAACTACCTTCCAATAAGGGAGTAGATACAGTTATCTCAGCAAGTTCTACTTTCCTCCCACTCACTTCTTTCGAGAGAAACTCCTTCTCTAGAAAGGATCCGAATTTAGCAACGAAAATCTTGCCATTAGATCTGTGATAGAAGGTGTACCCAATAGTCTCCTTTGGGTATCCTATGAAGACACATTTCTCCGATTTGGGTTCGAGCTTATCTGGTTGAAGTTTCTTCACATAAGCTTCGCAGCCCCAAACTTTAAGAAACGACAACTTTGGTTTCTTGCCAAACCATAGTTCATAAGGCGCCGCCTCAACGGATTTTGATGGTGCCCTATTTAACGTGAATGCGCCGCCTCTAAAGCATAACCCCAAAACGATAGCAAGAAATTGGTAAGAGACATCATAGATCGTACCATATCAAGTAAAGTACGACACGACGCTCGACACACCATTTCGCTGTGGTGTTCCAGTGGCGTGAGTTGCTAAACTATTCCGCATTGTTTCAAATGTAATCCAAACTCGTAACTCAAATATTCTCCTCCACGATCGATCGTAGAAACTTTATTTTCTTGTTACGATGATTTTCTACTTCACTCTGGAATTCTTTGAACTTTTCAAATGTTTCGGACTTGTGCTTCATCAAGTAGATATACCCATATCTGCTCAAATCATCTGTGAAGGTGAGAAAATAACGATATCCGCCACGAGGCTCAACATTCATCGGGCCACATACATCTCAGATGTATGATTTCCAACAAATCTGTTGCTCTCTCCATAGTTCCGAGAACGGTGTTTTGGTCATCTTGCCCATGAGGCACGGTTCGCAAGTACCAAGTGATTCATAATCAAGTGATTCCGTAAGTCCATCAAGATGGAGTTTCTTCATGCTTTTACATCGATATGACCTAAACGACAAGGCCACAAATATGTTGCACTATCATTATCAACTCTGCATCTTTTGGCTTCAACATTATGAATATGTGTATCACTACTATCGAGATTCAATAAAATAGACCACTCTTCAAGGGTGCATGACCATAAAAGATATTACTCATATAAATAGAACAACCATTATTCTCTCGATTTAAATGAATAACCGCTCTTGCATCAAACAAGATCCAGATATAATGTTCATGCTCAACACAGCACCAAATAACAATTATTCAGTTCTAAAACTAATCCCGATGGTAGATGTAGAGGTAGCGTGTCGACCGCGATCACATCGACTTTGGAACCATTTCCCACGCCAAGATTGTCACCTCGCCCTTAGCTAATCTTCGCTTAATCCGTAGTCCCTGCTTTTGAGTTGCAAATGTTAGCAATGTAACCAAGATCAAATACCGTGTGCTATGCGAGCATTAGTAAGGTACACATCAATAACATGTATATGTTCACTTTGCCATCCTTCTTATCCGCCAAATACTTGGGGCAGTTCCGCTTCCGAAGGTCCATCGCTTGCGGTAGAAGCACTCGGCCAGTGCTTAGGTCCGACTTGGGTTTCTTCTCTTGAGCAGCAACTTGTTTGCTGTTCTTTTGAAGTTCCTTCTTCTTCCCTTTGCCCTTCTTCTTGAAACTAGTGGTCTTGTTGACCATCAACACTTGATGCTCCTTCTTGATTTCTACCTCCGCTGCTTTCAAGATTGCGAAGAGCTCGGGAATAGTCTTGTTCATCCCTTGCATATTATAGTTCATCACAAAGCTCTTGTAGCTTGGTGGCGTGATTGGAGAATTCATCAATGACGCTATCATCCGGAAGATTAACTCCCAGCTTGAATCAAGTGATTATTATATCCGCACATTTTGAGTATATGCTCACCGACAGAATCGTTCTCCTCCATCTTGCAGTAGTAGAACTTATTGGAGACTTCATATCTCTCAATCCGGGCATTTGCTTGAAATATTAACTTCAACTCTGAACATCTCATATGCTCCATGACGCTCAAAACGCCGTTGAAGACCCGGTTCTAAGCCGTAAAGCATGGCACATCGAACTATAGAGTAGTCATCGCTTTGCTCGCCAGACGTTTAACGCCGTCGGTTATCATCAGCAAGCAGTTCGCACCCAGCGGTGCTTCCAGACGTAACTCTTCTCAGGCAGAATGAGGATAATCCTCGAGTTACGGACCCGATCCGTGTAATTGCTACCATCGTCTTTCAACTTTGCTTTCTCAAGGAACGCATTAAAATTCAACGGAACAACAACACGAGCCATCTATCTACAAACAAACATAGACAAGCAAAATACTATCAGTACTAAGTTCATGATAAATTTAAGTTCAATTAATCATATTACTAAAGAACTCCCACTTAGATGTACATCTCTAGTCATCTAAGTGATCACGTGATCCAAATCAACTAAACCATGTCCGATCATCACGTGAGATGGAGTAGTTTTAATGGTGAACATCTCTATGTTGATCATATCTACTATATGATTCACGCCGACCTTTCGGTCTCCGTGTTCCGAGGCCATATCTGTATATGCTAGGCTCGTCAAGTATAACTGAGTATTCGGCGTGTGCAACTGTTTTGCACCCGCTGTATTTGAACGTAGAGCCTATCACACGCGATCATCACGTGGTGTCTCAAAGACGAAGAACTTTCGCAACGGTGCATACTCGTGGAGAACACTTCTTGATAATTAGTGAGAGATCATCTTAAAATGCTACCGTCAATCAAAGCAAGATAAGATGCATAAAGGATAAACATCACATGCAATCAATATAAGTGATATGATATGGCCATCATCATCTTGTGCTTGTGATCTCCATCTCCGAAGCACCGTCGTGATCACCATCGTCACCGGCGCGACACCTTGATCTCCATTGTAGCATCGTTGTCGTTTTTTTTCTATTGCTTCTACGACTATCGCTACCGCTTAGTGATAAAGTAAAGCAATTACAGGGCGTTTGCATTTCATACAATAAAGCGACAACCATATGGCTCCAGCCAGTTGCCGATAACTTCGGTTACAAAACATGATCATCTCATACAATAAAATATAGCATCACGTCTTGACCATATCACATCACAACATGCCCTGCAAAAACAAGTTAGACGTCCTCTACTTTGTTGTTGCAAATTTTACGTGGCTGCTACGGGCTTAGCAAGAACCGTTTTACCTACGCATCAAAACCACAACGATAGTTTGTCAAATAGACTCGCTTTAACCTTCACAAGGACCGGGCGAGCCACACTTGGTTCAACTAAAGTTGGAGAAACCGACACCGCTAGTCACCGTGTGCAAAGCACGGCGGTAAAACCAGTCTCGCGTAAGCGCACGCGTAATGTCGGTCCGGCCGCTTCATCCAACAATACCGCTGAACCAAAGTATGACATGCTGGTAGGCGTATAACTTATATCGTCCACAACTCATTTGTGTTCTACTCGTGCATATAACATCAACGCATAAAACCTAGGCTCGGATGCCATCATTGGGGAACGAGTAATTTCAAAAATTTCCTACGCACACACAAGATCATGATGATGGTATAGCAACGAGAGGGGAGTGTATCTTCATACCCTTGAAGATCGCTAAGCGAAGCGCGATCAACGCGTTGATGTAGTCGACGTCTTCACAATCCGACCGATCCAAGTACCGAACGCACGGCACCTCCGAGTTCGCACACGCTCAGCTCGATGACGCCCTCGCCTTCTCGATCCAAAGAAGACGGGCGAAGTAGTAGATGAGTTCCGCAGCACGACGGCGTGGTGACGGTGTTGGTGAAGAACAATCTCCGCAGGCTTCGCCTAAGCACTACCAAACTATGACGGAGGATAAACTAGAGGGGACGGGTTGCGCACACGGCTTGGTGTTTCTTGATGTGTCTTTGGTGCTAGCCATGCCCTCTATTTATATGTTGAGCCCAGGGTCGAAACTTGGAGTAAAAGCCTCCTCAAAGTCGGTTTTGCTCGAAAGGCAAGAGTCCTACACGGACTCGGGGCTAGACGCCAGGTTCCCGGCGTTTACCCCTAGACGCCAGGTTCCCGGCGTCTAGCCTCGTCTCCGCAAAACTTCCTTTGCACTTTCCATAAGCCTCGTGGGCTTTCCCTTTGGCCCAAATAACGTGTTCTCGCACCCAAACATTTCGGAAACATCCGAACCCCTTCCGTGAATTCGAACCCTTCCGGAGATCAAACACTATTATTCCATATATCAAACTTTATCTCCGGACCATTCCGGAGTTCCTCGTCATGTCCATGATCTCATCCGGACTCAACAACATTCGTTACCAACATGCATAACTCATATAATACTATATCGTCAACTAAACGTTAAGCGTCACGGACCCTACGGGTTCGAGAACTATGTAGACATGACCGAGACATGTTTCCGGTCAATAACCAATAGCGGGACCTGGATGCCCATATTGGCTCCTACATATTCTACGAAGATCTTTATCGGTCAAACCGCATAACAACATACTTTGTTCCCTTTGTCATTGGTATGTTACTTGCCCGAGATTTGATCGTCGGTATCCAATACCTAGTTCAATCTCATTCTCGCAAGTCTCTTTACTCGCTCAGAATACGTCATCTCATAACTAACTCATTAGTTATAATGCTTGCAAGGCTTAAGTGATGAGTATTACCGAGAGGGCCCAGAGATACCTCTCCGACAATCGGAGTGAGAAAACCTAATCTCGAAATACGCCAACTCAACATGTACCTTTGGAGACACCTGTAGTACTCCTTTATAATCACCCGATTACGCTGTGACGCTTGGTAGTACCAAAGTGTTCCTCCGTAAACGGAGTTGCATAATTCTCATAGTTACAGAACATGTATAAGTCATGAAGAAAGCAATAGCGTAATACTAAACGATCAAGTGCTAAGCTAACGGATGGGTCATGTCAATCACATCATTCTCCTAATGATGTGATCCCATTAATCAAATGACAACACATGTCTATGGTTAGGAAACATAACCATCTTTGACTAATGAGCTAGTCAAGTAGAGGCATACTAGTGACTATATGTTTGTCTATGTATTCACACATGTATCATGTTTCCGGTTAATACAATTCTAGCATGAATAATAAACATTTATCGTGATATGAGGAAATAAATAATAACTTTATTATTGCCTCTAGGGCATATTTCCTTCAGAACCCATTAGGGCTCCACATGTACTGTCATGCGGCCATGACCTAGGTTGCATGGGCCCATCGCGTGGAGCCCATGGACCTCCTTTCCACTGCCTCTCAGTGCCCATTTTTCTATATATACACCAAACACTAGTCATATTTTTTCTGAAATTTGTACACTACCACCTCGGGCGACTTCGAAGCGAAGAAAAGAAACCTTTTGTCGCACTCTGTCAGAAAGAGTTAAATCCAATGTCGGAGGAGACTCTCAACCTCCCAGGGGCACGGACACCAAGGACTAGAGGGGAGACCCTTCTCCCATCTAGGGGGAGGCCAAGGAAGAAGATGAAAGTGGGGGACCCCCCCTCTTCTGGTAGGCGTCGGAACACCGTGTTTTTATGTGATGAATTTCTATCCAAAGATTTGTTGCAATACAGTTATGTCTGAGTAGTTTTGTTTTGTCCTTTGGCATTGGTGATCTATTATGATTGATATGAATTGTATGTTGTGATACGGTGTTGTCCTCTTGTGCAATTATATGAGTGTGTGTGCATATGTTGGATCACACTTGAAAGTTAGTAATGTGTTGCGATGAGTATACATAGGATGGCCTGGAGGGCACATATTAACGTACCTGAATATCAGAGTCAAAGCGTATGGGATAAAGAGGACCCATATAACTTAATGTTATGGTTGAGTTTACCCTAATAAATCCTTAGTAATTGTGCACTACATTAGCATAGGACTCCGCCACAGATAAAACTGCAAAGCATGATTATCGGTTGTTTTATCATAGCCAATGGCCTAGGGAGAATTCCGTAATACCTACAACCATTATTTCCACACTCGACATCTTTTATTTTATTGCGAATTTAAATTTTAGTACCTAACCTTTATTCACTTGCACCTTATACCCTTGCACATTACCTCTTTTATACTTGCAATTATCTTTTATTAGAGAGTCTAGGTAAAGCAAACGCCTGGTGTACCAAAGCTTGTATCGGTGATAGATAGAGCCCAAGAGAATAAGATTCCTACCTTTATCTCCTTTGGGATATCGACCCATCATACTTTCATCTCCACATTGTAAGTGCTACAACAATTCCCTGCACTTGGGGATTATCACTCCCGTCGCTGAAGCAACGTCATTGACTTAGTGACATGAGGGCGAAGGTAGTGTCGGTTCATTAGACTCGAGTTAGCCGGAGGCTCCAGGGCTACTGACGGCGCCAATGAAGACCACCCACCCTACTCTCTGAACCCTCAGTGGCAACTGACGATGCCAAAGAAAATCAAGAAGTCAATGAAGACCTCCACCCAACTCCTCGAGCTAGTCAGAAGCTCTAGGGCTATTAACGATGCCATGCCCCGAGTTATACCACAGAGGGAAGACTCGGACCAACCGCCACGAGCCGGTCCAAGCCCCCAACTCGGAGTCCACCACATATACTAGGGTGCATCATCTACTTGGCCTACAAGCTATGTATATTTAGTAGATCCATGTAAACCGACTTGGTCCCATGTAACCCTACCCTTCATTCACATATATAAGGGGAGGTAGGGGCCTCCCGATCGGCAGGATGAATACTCATCCTCATACACCATACGTGCTTAGTGCTCATGCACAAACCCTAGCTCTCATACGAGACAACCATCAATAATCAAACAATCAAGCATGATTAGGGGTTTATTCTCCCCCGTGAGGGTTTGAACCTGGGTAAATCCTATCTCGTGTGCACCCATCTGGATTCTCTATGCGTACACTGTCCCATGATTATTATTGCCGAAAATTACACCGAGAGAGAGAGAGAGAGAGAGAGAGAGAGAGATTCTCTCGGTGACATGTGAGCTTTACTATGAGGGCCAAAGCCACCCTTTGCATAAGTTGAGGAACTAAAAATGCCATTTATTTTAGTACAAAAGAGTAAAAATGTGTTAAGACTACGGTGGAACGCACGTAAGTGCGGAAAGTAGAAGGAAGACACAAAATAGAGATGCAGAGTGTCGCTCTCGTATTTATTATTCAGTATCTACATACAGAATAGGTGTGTGCAATCGTAAACCTGTCCCTTTTATATATTGACTTGATAAAGGGAAAGGCCGCTTATGGGATCGGTTTTCTAACACCCCCGGCCCCTTGGGCTGTTACTCGTACTATGTCTAAGCCTCAGTAAAATCTCAAAACCCTTCCATGAAAATAAAAAGAGAAAGAGCATTGCACCAATTGCCTCGTTAAAAACCTTCATTTATAAATTTCAGGTAACTCAAACAAGGCAAAAAGTACAATCTGATCCTTCATATGAAGTTTCTCTCTCTGAGTACCACAACTCTTTAAGTCTTCTCATTCAAATTCCTTGAGCACATCTTCGAGTGTGACAATAGGAGTGACTTATTGAATAGTTCACTTAGTGTATAGATGTGTAGATTATTACATCACTTAGTATGTACTCCCTCCGTCTGGAGAAGCTTGTCCCTCAAATGGATGTATCTAGCACCAAGTTAGTGCTAGATACAACCATTTGATGGACAAGCTTTTTCGGATGGAGGGAGTAGTACTTTTCAATCGTTCATCCATTTGCAATTCATGATCATTGTAGAACTCTGGATCAACATGCTTCTTGAATCTATTTCGCATACCCTATTCTAGACTTGTGTAACGTATACTCTATTACCTACCTAGATAATTTTCGGTGCCTTCCGGACATTCAAGCGACCCCATTCTCACATGTGGCATGTCATTCTCATGAGCTATCCATATTCTGGTGATGCTCTCTCTACACTGTGATTTTCCCTTTGTGGATACTAAATTATGTTTTAGTATTTTTAAGGGAATATGCAGTTCCTCCCTATATATGTACTTTTCAAGTGCCTGGTCTCGATGTAAACAAGTCATGCATGTGACTGCACATCCCACTAATTTTTATTCGTGCAATACAGTGGTTAATAATTCCTGTATGCCTAAAGATATTGAAGGAACATTCTTCATGCCTTCCTAATGCTATTTAGTAAGATCTACACGGTAACTCACTCAGCATGTTCACTACAAATGTGAAGAGGTCATTCATGCTGCTGCAAATGTGAGCACTTCTAGGCACTCAAGTATGATGCCGCAGACTGTCGTAGGGTTTTCCTTCCCCACCTCTAGGCTTCTATGGACTTTTGCCATAAGGTTTAAAAACCCTTTGGGATTGGAAGTGGGTATTATTCATTATGACCAAATCTTTTCAACACTTTTGATTTGTGTTCATAGATTATCACACCGATATTTCTTCGAGAATGCTTGATATCCAAGCCAATGTAATATTCAGTTCTGCCGGGACATTCCATTCTAAGAGCATTACTAGTAGAACCCTCAAACCCTCAAACCCTTGTAGCAGTTTTAAGGGTTGAGAAGTGCCAGTTTTTGACACTTTTAAGGGTTGAAAAACAGGGGCAAAGACTAGAACCCTCAAACCCAACCCAGAACTGCTTTAAGGGTTGGATTTGAGGGTTCTAGTCTTTGCCTCAACCCCAACCTTTAAAACTGTCATTTCATATATCACACATTTCATCACATTTCATCATATGACATATCACAAATTCCATCACAATTGACATAAAACAATAATCATTCTAGTTATTATTACAACACCGAATAAAACAATAATCATTCAAATTATTACAACAATGTTTGAGCAAATAACACTAATTGTTTGAATCAAATAGGACATAGAAAAGGAAAAAAAAATATACATCATGGGCCAATGCGCCGCCCATCCAACTGCCAGTGGTGCTCTATTAGATCATCCCGGAGCTGACCATGAGTGGTTGCATCCTCAATCTGACAATGTGCTTGAAGAAAAGCGTGTATGCGAGAAGGGTTTCTTTCCGGTTGCACACGGGTACCAACATTGTCATAGAAACAAGGGAGGTTTAACCCTCTCTCATCCTCTAGGATCATGTTGTGTAGAATCACACAACATTTCATGATGTTCATCAAGGTTTTTTTGTCCCAAAACCGAGCTGGACCACGAACTATGGCAAACCTTGCTTGCAAAACACCGAAAGCTCTCTCAATATCTTTGCGGGCTGCCTCTTGTGCCTTGGTGAAATGAGCCTATTTTCTTGTTAAGGGCACCCCATTTTTCTCCTTGATGGACTTCATAAGAGTTGCCCATTCGGGATAGATGCCATCGGTGAGATAGTATCCCATTGAGTACTCATTGTCCATGATTTTGTAGTTGCAAGTCGAGCATCCCCGAAATTAATCTTTTGAACAAAGGAGATCTATTGAGGATATTGATATCATTGAGTGTTCCCGCAACCCAAAGAATGCATGCCAAATCCATGTGTCCCGAGATGCTACGGCCTCAAGCACAATGGTAGCATCACGGCTTTTACCGCAATACATTCCGTGCCATGCCTTTGGGCAATTTTTCCACCTCCAATGCATGCAATCAAGACTACCTAGCATCCCCGCCATCCCTTTTTTCATTCATTTCCATTAATCTTTTGTATCTTCCTCGCTTGGTGCCCAAGATACCGCTCACCGCACAACTTGATGACCAACTTGGCAAACCTACGGATGACTCGTGGTTGTATCTTGCTCAATGCGAAGATACTCGTCGGTATAATCCGCGGGTATGCCATAAGCGAGCACCGCATTGTCGCCGATATCTTTTGATATGCACTAAACCCCATGATACCGGCGGCGGATCTACGACGTTTAAAGTAATATGAGGCGGCCTCACAATCGGTGACAATCTTCACAAACAAACTACGCCGCATTAGGTACCTTCTGCGGAAGAGACGAGGAGGGTATGTAGGTACCTCGGAGAAGTAGTCTTCCATCAAATGTTCGTGTCCGAGAGCGCTGTTCCGGTAGATGGTGACTCGGCCCATCTTCGACCCTCTCCTCTGATCCATCAGCTTCACGCGGTTTTCAAACAATTGCACGTCGATGAGGAGGCTCATCATCTCGACGTCATCATCTTGCAACAACTCCTCAATGTCGGAATCGTCAGATGTCGATCAATCCGACGAATCGGACATGACAATCTCCTCATTGTTCATCTCCATCTGCAAAGGACATTCACTCATTAGTGCTAAAAAATGAAACAAAAAGAAAATGAAACAAAATAAAAAAAATGAAAAAACCTCACCTCTCGGACGAGGCGGCGCCGACGGCCGGGCAGGCGGAGGGCGGCCGGGCGCGCTTGACGGCGGGAGGGCGGCCGGGCAGGCGGGAGCCGCGGCCACGGGAGGGCGGCAGGGGGGCAGGGCGGCGGCGGCGGCGGAGGGCGGGCGGGGCGGCCGGAGGCGGGCGGGAGGGGAGGCGGGAGGAGGCGGAGGGCGGCCAAGGGCGCAAGGCAGGAGGAGGAGGCGAGGCCGGACGGGAGGAGGAGGCGCGGCCGGGCGAGGCGGCGCGGCAAGGACGGGCGGGAGGCGGCCGGGCAGGCGGGAAGGCGGAGGGCGGCCGGGCGGTGCGACAGGGTGGCCGAGGCGGGGCAGGCGGCTGAGCGCGCCGAGGCGGTAGGGCAGCATGGCGGATCTGGGGAGGGAGCTGAAAACTCCCTCCCGCGCGAACGCGAAGAGAAAACCGGGTCGAGGCTGCCAACCCCTGTTTCTACAGGCTGGGAAGGAGTATAGGGGTTGAGCCTCTAAAAAAATTTAAGGGTTTAAGGGTTAAGGGGTTCTATTCTTTGCGATTTTTTCGTCTCAGCCCGTAAAAAAACGGTTATTTTTTAGGGTTTGAGGGTTTAGGGGTACTACTAGTAATGCTCTAAACTCATTTCTCAGTATGAGTCTGCTTCTTCTAGCGTATTCGTGTGGACAACTTCTTTTTGGTCATGTCTTCTTACTTTGATGGATTTCAGTCATCTTCTTACACTGTGTAGCACTGATACACTTTTAATCCACACAGGAATACGTCCAAGTTCAAGCTGTTCAATACTCCATTTGAACGCTGTTGTTATTTCTCTATTCCCGTCATCTTCTTAGATAATGAAACTTAAATCTTACCATACCTTCGCAATGTCGCTTTCTTCGATTTTGTCATGTTTCTTCACTGTCAGTGGAAATCTACTCCCTCCGTTCCGAATTACTTGTCTCACGTATGGATGTATCTAGATGTATTTTAGTTCTAGATACATCCATTTCAGCGACGAGTAATTTGAAACGGAGGGAGTACAATTTATGCACCACTTTATCTTTTGCATCTATCAATCGATTCCTCTTGTTATTGTTGCCAAACTTCTGCATTTTGTGGCCGATGATAGAATCGACAACTACAATAGTGGGCTGCTTGTGGGGCGGGGGGGCGTTGAGCATGGGGCAGAACTTGACGATGGTGTGGCTGGCTACCTAGTAGGGTATAAGAATGCCGAATGCTCGGTCAGTGAGGGAGCTCTGTTGGAGAAGAGTGGGACACTAGAAAGAGAGAATACCCATGTCAGGCCATGTAAGGGCAATAGTTGAGGTACCTACCCCCATAACACACAGTAATGAAAAATCATCAATAATGAGCCTCTCACAACTTTACATTGTGCATGTTTTTTAGCGCTGCATGGTCTTTTTATTTGACCAGTCACAATTGTAATCGCGTGTAGAAGCGAAGTGTCAAACAGAGGATATATGATCAGAAATAAGAGCATGAACCCCGCAAAAAAAAGAAGCATGAACATGAAAACAACGAATAATTTCTTGACCATTGTTAGCTCCCAATTTTCCATGATCCCACCAACTGGTATATAAATGAACTAATAGGAGACATCTTACTTTACCAATTTAAAACTAACACTTTCAATTCAATTCACTAGTATTAACACCATAAACATCTATATATGTTACAAAGACAGTCGATCAGTCTAAACAAGAACTCATGAGAAAACACAATTTCGCCATTTTGCACATGGAATGCTTTATACACACAACCGGTATCCAGATGCAGACCCGATATGCACCATAAAACCAGCTGTGATCCACAAACTGATAACGGTGATAGAAGGCCGCCACATAATAGATATCTAGCCTTGGCGTTTCAAAGCATATAACAATTCCTGTCAAGCGGCAATTAAAGGGAAAAAAATGCAAGGTTACAAGATGGCACAACAATGAGCAAATAAATGACAGCTAAACTCATTTCAAGGTTGGTTCTTACCAGATCACCGTGACCAGAGGTAAATGAAGGGTGAAGGTCCAACAGAAGCATGTCTTCCGTCAATCTTTCCAAGCCATCAAAGAGACACAGTTTTGTCTCAGCAGAACCAGAGTCCTTCAGTGCAACACTTCTATTGTGGAGGTCCACCCTTGTATATATCTCAAGTTCTTCAACTTGCCGAGACAACTGAAGAGCAATGAACTGAAAACACGAAACGCTTTTGGTTATTTGATTTTAACTACATGGACCAAAGCTGCCCAAAAGTTTAAAACTGAGAGAGGCTTGCAAACAATCACCTGTAGAAGATGTCGAATGGACACCCTTGGTCGACAACTTAGATAGGGCTTTTCCAAGTTAGGCGTTGTTTGTCCATCAAGAGGAAGAAGAGCAAGATACAAGTTGAACTGCAAGAATATTTTATTTTTTATAAAACAAGAAAAATAATGTGAAACAGTTTAATGCAGATCTACATGAGCGGAACTACTAGAACAAGAGAAATAGGAGAGGAATGCATTGCAGAGGAATGGTCATACTATGCAGAAAAGGCCAGCATCACTATTTATGCATGACCACATGGGGCATGCTCAGGAAAGTTTTACTTTTGTCCCTCTTTCAAGTGTCCCTTTTGCAACAGCTTCCAGTTTTTCAGTAATTTCTTGATTATAAATGCCAAAATTTATGCCCAGGAAAAATAATGTGGAATTTATATAATTGCGCATGCGGTTCTATTGTACCTCCTTGTTTTCATCAGTTGCACGGAGGTGGTCCACCAACTTCGCGAAACGCCCACCCTTCCCCAGCCTGCCGTTTGTTCCACCAACATTGTTGTACCGAGTTTGGCTTCTTGTGCCATTTTTTCCCCATGCGAGCATCTCACCCCGCAATGGAGAGGTGGTGAAACCTTCTTTTAGAGATACTACTTCGTCATTCTCCTCAGATCCGTGGTCACTACTGGCAATTGTTCTAGCAGGAGAAGGTGTTGGTGCAGGCCTTTTTCTACCTCTTTTCTGCCTTAAATCTGGAGACTGGTTATCAGGAGAAGGCGACTCTTTGCTCTCAACATTAGCATTTTCTTCTTCTCTATCCTCATCATCAGAGCCAGTAGGGGCAATATCACGAGCAACCGTTCTACCTCTCCCACGGGTACGCACATTTCTCCTGTACTTCCTTGCAAAAGCACTGGCAGTAGCTTTTGCCGTAGGACGCTTCTTACCGAGGGCCTCCGACTGCTTTCGAATCATCTCCTCGATGGTTGCTTGAATCTTCCATCAAAAAAGTGATATAGATGATAAAATAAAAATGAGAAGGAAGATAAATACTGCATGAGAAGATGTGAAACACAGTGCTGTAGCTATTACTTATTACCCAGCAGATAGACTTACCTTCTTATTCCGAGTCCTCTCCTCTTCACCGAAAGCAAGTTCCTGAAGCCTCAAGTATATGAGAACACCACAAGAAGAGCTAAATGGGGCTAAATAAGAAGAAAAAAAATGTTGACGATGTAATATAGACAGCACCTCTTCCTCATACTTATCAATATCTGGATACAAGGTTGCAATAAGTGCATCATAATTAGGATCATCCCTCAAAGAACGTCGACTTGCACAATGAGTACGGCATGCTGGACACTCATTATTTCTGAAAAATAAGTTTGTACTGTCAAACGAGGAATGGTTTATTTTATGATTTTTAAAACAAAATTGGACTGTGAATTTCAGTGTCAATATTGATAACATGACAAGCTTGTAGACAAATGATGTTTGGCAGCATACCCTAGCCTCATAGATTTATCAATGCAATCCCTGCAGAATCGGTGCAAACATTCCATAACCGTTCTTGTCTTCCGGATAATGCCTGCAAATTAAAGAATCAGACTTTTCATCTGTCATATCTTCATGTGACAGAAAGTGACACATGTAGAGAAAAATGGAATCCATCCGCTAATCAAAATGACAACAGGTATATATACCTAAACAGATTGGGCACTGGACTTCTTTTCGGATTTCTGCTAATTTCACGAGCACAAACCTGAGTAGAAAAAAGTAGTTCATGTAAGGTTCAAGCTGTGTGAAACATCAAGTCTTTTATAGCATCTATCAACCAAAATGATCCTGATTTTTTTAAAATAGTTCAACATAAAGCAGTAGCAACAAATCTAGTAACGTACGATATCTGACATAAAGAATAATAGATATGGTCTTGAGACCAATTCTGATCTACAACGCTGCTCCATATAAATTTCCATAGCATGTGTATTTTCAATAGGACTGCTGGTTGAAGAGCATGATATGCATTTGTAACAAAGTGCTACGTGCATGGAACTAATAGGGAAAATCATAAGGAAAAGAGGAGTCTGTACACAGGAAACAAAAATTAGAACTTAGAACACACACCTAAGCTGCTATAGAAAGATAATGTTAGAACAGCTAACAAGATAGTAAGGTGACATCAACGAGAATCGTCTAGGACAGCTAACGGACAATTTCAACTAGAAGTTGACAAGCTATGCCAAATTATCAACATATAGCCGCAAGATAAGAGCAACGAAGCTGCGGACCTTTGTAACGTACAAAAAAAACCACGAGACAAACAGAACAGTTCAGATGCAAGTGGTTAGCCGGTGACTCCAGTCCAGGCATAACAATGCAGCACTGGTAGCTTAGACAAGTGGGACTGAGACCGAATACTATTCCAAGGAATCTCCGTCACGGGCTCACGGGCATGGCGTGGCGCGCAATATGATCGAAGCATGCATACCATCGAAGAGGTCGGATGCATAGCTCGCAGAAACAGGAAGGAAGACTGTTAGTTGGCAAACATATGCTTGCATAGATAGGGTAGCGATACACGATGGCCTGATCACCGAACGAAGAAGCAACGATATTCGCCGCTCTGAGAGTCTAACAGACCATCTGAGACCACCAGTTCCGGCAGAAACGTCGCGGATTGACCGGCGTGGGTGGGTGGGAACAGGATACGATGAGGGGGCTAGGACTAGAGCATCAAGCATCATGGCAGCGCGAGCACGCCAAAAGATAAATCGCGTAGACAGCCACACGGGATCCACGAGACCGGAAGGCCGGGATAGGACCGGCCGGAGAGACCCCGGGGGAGGAAGGAAGACTCACTCGTCCATGTCGCCGTCGCTCTCCGACGACTCGGTGTCGCTGTACGCGCCGCCGCCGCCGCCGCTCATCGCGCCCGAATCTGCCAGACCCATACGAAACAGAACACGAACGCTTCTTAGCCATATTCACACGGGGGCATGCAGCAGAACAGAACGCGGCAGCCCGCCTGCCTGCCAGCCAGATACGATACCAGGGGCCCGGATGCGGTTAAGCTCACCGCCTGCGCGCTGCGGGTGCGGGTGCGGGTCGGTCGCCCGATTGGCGGCGCCTCCGCCCGGGACCGGATGGAGCCCTCCTCCTCCCCCGCCGGCGGCGCCGGCCGAGGGCGCGTCCGCCCCGTTGGCCTCGACGTGGTCGCGGGGTTTGGAGGAGGACGATGGCGAGGGGAGCTGGCGCTTCTGCGCAGGCATTCCGGCGTAGGATCCCAGCCGGCGGATCCCGGCGGCGCGGCGGGGGCCGCCCTCGCGAGGCGTCTGGGGGAGGGGCGGGGGATGTGGCGGTCGACGGGGAGGACGGGACGACTGGAAGGGAGGAGGGAGGTGGCCAGGCCAGGCCAGGTGGGTGCGGGACGGGAGGGCGGAGAAAGAGAGAGGAGGACCGGAAAATAAATAAGGAACCGGATGGATGGATGGATGCGTGTTGGCGTTGTGCTCGGTCGTGGAGGGGGAGGGAGCCCGGCGTCCTGCGTGTGGCGTGTGGGTGTGGGGCCTGCTGCTCGGGTCGCCTCCCTCCACCGCGGTCTGACTGTTTGGCCTGGGGAAGCGCGCGGGAGACCAGGGGCGAGGCCGGCAGCGAGCGACGCCAAGGACATGCACGCCGCCTCGCCTGCCGTGCTTCTGCTGGGCTCCGACTGTAGCAGCACCTGCGTGGGGACAAAGCGGAGCGCAGCCGTACTTCCATTCCATGCCGCTCGATTTGGTGGAAGGGTGTTCCTGACATAGCTACAAGACTCGTCGGCAATCAGCTTCCCGAGCTACTACTACCCGTCGTAGCCATATTACCGTCGTCGATTTTGCGCAGCCGGCTCTGCCGCCGGCGCATACGGCATAGCCCTTGGAGGCTCTGCCGCCGAGGCCGGCCGCCGCACCCTTCCCGCGCCTGGTGCCGTACTGCCTCATCGCCTGCCGGCGCTCGGCCAACCAACCTCTTTGCCGATCGGCGGGAATCAAACAAACAAGCTGAACTTAGATCATACGCCGGGAAACTCATCTCTCTCCTTCAGTTCGTAGAGCAAAGGAGAAAAAAAAGGCATCCAACAGGGGGGCAAAAGCAATACTTTGAAGCAGAGTGCTGTCGAACTTTGATCGATAATGCAGAGGAAACAAGTCGCCGCAATTAGCTACAGGAGACAGCTAGAGCGAGCACTAGTCAGTGGATAAATCTGCGTGGTGAAATAACAAGATGCAGTGTGCTTCTAGTTAGGCACTTCATGCAGTACAGGAGTAGAACCTAATTTTACGCAGATGGAAGCAAGCAACTTCTATCGAAAAATCCTAACCAAATTTACATAGATGGAAGCAAGAAACTTGTATAGAAAAAAAATCCTACTTACAGAAATATAACATTGGAGACACAAAACGTTTCCTCCTCGCTAATTCCGAAATGAAAAAGGATCCATCAGCATGGGATGCAAGAACAGTTTGTCTAATTCACATCTAGATGTTTTCTAAGGATGTCACATCTAAGCTCCCACAAATACGCAGTAGCAAGGAACAAAAAAAAAGCTGGGACAAAAAATAAATAAACCACAAACAATAGTGAACATCAGATATAAACCACAAACCGCATTAGATGTGTCCTAGACAGACCTATGGAAGAAACACGTCTAATCTAGGTATAAGAGGACGATGAAAGACAGCTAGCGGGTCATCCTACACTGCAAGGCATTGCGATTGACTCTACTCCGCACGGCATTGAAACTCACAAGTTTTATCTATCCTGTGGTGAACTATCGTGATAGTGAGGTCAGAGATTTTCTGGGCTCAAGAAGACTGCAACCCGTCAGGCCATTAAGCTGGTGTCAAAATGCGCGACAAGTGAAGTGACAACGATATGCATTGGTTCTTCTAGTTGCGAATTGTCACCACCTGATTGGTACCTTACAGTCTTGATTTCTTAAAATAAGAACTCGAAACCACATATATAATTCATGGTGGATAGAGCTGCAGAGGGAAAGGAGTAGCTAGCTAACTGGCTATTCGATCGTAAGAAAAGAGAATAAGTTAGGGATTCTCAGAAAGAAAGAAACTATTCCTAGCAGAAGTCATGAACTGGGAGCTCAAAATAATACTAGTAGCAATAACATCGTAATCAACAAATCAGTGACTTGGAGTAACGAGAACTGGTCTTGCATTCAGGAACGGCAACGACAAGCAGGAGATCGATGTGCAATCAGCGGCTACGCCATGACAGCATGACAGCGGTGGTCAAGGAGCAATGCTGTCCCTGGCATTCGCGGCCGCCGCTACGGTGTCCTCGTGGCCAAAGCATGCACACCATCATGATGCCCGAGGCCTCACTGTTTATGCAAGGATCGACTATCTCGTGGCGATAGTCAGCTAGCCCAAAGACAACAGAGCAATTGGAGCGATGCAATCGTCGAGCATCGCGGATGTATAAAATGCCACCGCTTTCGCTGAGCTGACCAGCTAGACGGGCCGTGTCTATCTCCTCGCCGGAGGACAGCGTCGCAGCAGCAGCGGGAGGAGATAGCTAGCGCCTGGCGGACGGCTGCACGAGAGATGAAGCGGCGAGGAGTCCGGATCGCCTTGACGGGCACGCCTAGATGGCCCAGCAGAGGAGAAGAGAGCAGGGGTCAGGGGCAGGGAAGGCTTACTCGGCGTCGCCGTCGTCATCGTCGTCGGCGCTGAGAGACGAGTCGCTATCGTCGCCGCTCCCGTGTCCTCCGCCGCGCCCGCCCTCCGCGTCGGGATCTGCGGAACCAATCAACCACGGACGAGACCCCTTAGAGATACGCACAGCCCGCGGCGCCGAACGCGATGCGCGTGGGCGTCGAGCGACAGAGATACCGGCGGTGCCGTTCGTCTCACCGCCGTAGTAGTGCGGCTCCCCCGGCGGCGCCCTCGCCTGACGCGCGGCGGGCCCGCCTTCCGACGGCCCATGCGAGGCCCCGCCCCGGCCGCGGCTGGCGGCGGCGTGGCGGGCCGCGGCGTGCCCGTGGGAGGCGTCGTCGCCAGAGGCGGGCGGCGGGAGCGGGCGCTTGTCGGCGGGCATTCCGGCCCCCGCCCCGGGGTTCTCGCCGCGGCTTTTCCCTCGCGGCCCGCGGGGCGTCGGGTCGGGGAGCGGGTGGTGGTTTCGTGGAGAGGGAGGACAGGGAGCGCAAAGAGGTGGGTGGAACTGCGGCAGGGAGAGGAAGGAAGGAAGGAAGGAAAGGCGAGGAGGGTCAGGGGGCTCTCGTCTGTCAACCAGGCCGGGGGCGCATTTTTGTGCTGTGTTTAGTGTGCGTGTGGCGTCTCTCTGCCTGGCCAGATTTGACGATCAGCGAGCGAGGAAGGGGCCAAGGAAGAAGCGGGCGGCGCACTGCACGGACGTGGTGGCCCGGCGGCACACGGCGGCGTGCCCTGCCGTCTTTGCGGAGATCCGGCTAGTCCTCGGCCATCACCTCGTGATTCAGGAGTTCTGTACTTCGACGCACGGTTGATAACTTGTGTAGTGTAGTTCTCAACGGCAGGACCTGCTTACGAATTCTTCTAGGGTTAGCCGAGCCAATAATTTGTGTAGGGTCTTAAATACTCATTCCGTCCGAAAATACTTGTCGGAGAAAATGCATAATAATGAATGTATCTAAAACTAAAATACATCTAGATACATCCATTCCTCCGACGAGTATTTTCGGATAGAGGGAGTACATATATACAACTTTTTTTACAAGATAAAGCCTCCCCATTTATGAGTCCTAAGACCATGAACTCCTTCCGCTAAGAGCGTTTAGATTAATACTTTAATCATCTAAATGTTTTTATATTTCTTTACAGAATGAATATAATGTTAGGTGCTTACATAATTTATAAGCACCCACACTCGACAAATAAGCACAATGCTTCAAAAAATCTGGTTTAGTTTTTTTCTTTGTAAGCACTCTACAATGAGATAGGCCATTGGTTTTCTTATTTCTCTTCAAGATTGGCGAGGATATCGTCTTTCTTAACAGACCCCTTACTTTGAAGAAAAATTGAAAAATAAGTCATTTTCATGGAGATTAATTAGACTATTGTCCTTCTGACTTATCTATCTAATTTCTACCAACACCACTAAAATTAGGGATGAAAGCGGAGCTAAATTCTCCGCCCGTTTCCAGAAAATACGAGCGAAAATATGGAAACGGAAACAAATACTTATCACCAAAGCAACATGTGTCCTCATCGTCACCCTGTTCTTCCCAAGCATTGTACCTTATTAATTATGTTCCTAGATGAGAATTTTATGCATAGTAGTACATCTTATTTGTATATTCATGGTATATCATAATATTTATGCTCATATTAGCATTTTGATTTGTTCATTCAATTGTATTTTCTTTATCGTTCAAGAGGTTTTCAGTTCTGACGAGATTTCGCTATGTATCATGGGTCCATGCGGTATTCAGTATATTTGCTCCTGTTGCCATCTACATTTGTATTTATTTTGAGATTTTGTATTTATTTCCGCTTCCACTAAAAATATGGAAATAAATGTGCCAACATTCGGCTTTGTTTTTGCTCAATTTTTGTCTCTCGTTGCAACAAGATAAATAATGAGATCTTAGAAGCTTTGAGGATTTCTATGAGGAGATTGGTGATGTGCATAGACAACACTATGCCATCATCACTCTTCTTAAAGTGTCTGGTGTTGATAAGGTTCACCAATTCAGACATGCACGTTTACTTAACTGAATATACATCAAGATATCCAAGGTTTTGACTATCAGGCTTGAGCCTTCTGGTAACAAGCTTAACCTAAGTGCTCATGGTATAAACTTGCATAAGATTCTTTTCGGCCTGGTTGATAGTAACTCATTTCTATGTCTCTTGAAGATTGGTGAGAATATTGTTTCTCTTATCAGATACCTTACTTCGAAGGAAATTTAAAAAATAATTAATTTTCCATTTGTTTCTGCTCAATTTTCATCTCTCATTACAACAAGATAAATGATGATGGCTTAGAAGCTTTTAGAGATATATGAGAAGATTGCCAATGTGCATATCGAGAACTATGTCATCATCACTCTTCTTAAAGTGTCTGGTGTTGATAAGATTCACCAATTCAGACATTCTTTTTTCCTTAAATGCATATACATCTAGATACAACCTTGCATAAGATTCGTTTTGGCCTAGTTGATGGTAACTTGTTTTTATGTCTCTTGAAGATTATTGAGGATATTGTTGTTCTTATCAGATCCTTTACTTTGAAAGAAATTTAAAAATATTTTATATTCCCATGGAGATTAATTAATAGAACTCTTATCCTTACGAGTTATCTATCTAATTTCTATCAACACCACTAAAATTAGGAATGAAAGTGGAGCTGGAACTCTCCACCCGTTTCCGGAAAATACGAGATAGAGGGAAAATACGGAAATGGATACTTATCTACAGAATAACACGTGTCCTCCTCATCATCCCGTTCCTTCTAAACATTGTACATTATTAATTGTGTTCCCAAAATGAGAATTTTATGCATTATAGCGTATATTATTGCATATCCATGATATATCATAATATTTATACTCAATTAACATTTGGATTTGTTCATTCCATTGTTATCGTTCAAGATGTTTTCAGTTCTGATGAGCTTTTCGCTATGTATCATGTGTATGTGCAGTATCAGTTAATCTTCTTCTCACATTGTTAAGTTTGTCTTTATTTTTGAGATTTTTCTATTTATTTCCGCTTGCACTAAAAAAAGGAACAAATGTGCCAATGCTCGGCTCCATTTGTTTCTGCTTGATTTTCAGGTTTTGTTGCAACAAGATAAACGATGTTGTCTTAGAAGCTTTTAGGAGTTCTATGAGGAGATCGGCGATGTCCATAAACCGAACTATGCCATCATCACTCTTCTTAAAGTTTCTGGTGTTGATAATATTCAACAATTCAAACATGCATGTGTTCCTTAACTACACATACATCTAGATATCCAAGACTATGACTATCTGTATGGAGAAGAATGTCTCTATTAAGTCTAAAAATATCATGGTTATGATTATTTTACATCCTGAGGTGATGCATGACACTCATAGAAAAAAACCAGGTAGGTTTTATCCTCAAGTTAGGCTCTAGAAAAGCTTGTGATGAAGCAAACGAGAATCTAATTTCCTATTGAACTGCCAAATAGCAGTGGTTTTCAGTGACCCGTGGTGCGTCTTTATTAATAGATTCTATTAAACAACATTCCTTGTGTAAAACTTAATAATGAAAACTGCCCATGTTTCTAGAACCATAAGGGTGTCAGACAAGGTGACCCCATGTCACCATCCTAATTTAATTTGGTTGTGAAATATGTGTATAAGATGGTGTTAGAGGCACAAAAGAATGACTTTTTGAAAGGCTAGCTCACCATCTTGTTGACAGTGGGGCGGACATATGAATCCATTTGGGTGCCTCATGATCCTGATATAGCACTTATTTTGAATTGTTGCTCTATATTGAATATATGTTCAACCCGGGGGGCTAATTTTTGTAAGAGTGAACATTTCTTTCAAAGGGTGATAACAACATTGTTGAAATGCCAAAATAACACTTGGAGGTTCCTCTAGGCTGCCAAACTTATGAAAAAAGGATAACTGAAAGGGCTATCACTTGTATAGAAACTAGCAATGCAGGCGTCACTCGAAGGCAATTTTGGCACAAAGCATTTAAGCTTATCATAATACCTCCTTGGAGGCGTTTATTTCTTATCAAAAGTTTTGGAGGTGGTTAATATAACAAAACCGCTTGTAGGAAAATTTTGAGATGGTTGATATTCTGAAACAACCTCTAACTTCTGACGATCGCAGATGGTTCACAGTCTAAACCGCCTTTGGTTTGCTATTACATTGGGTTGCAACAATTTTCCTTTTCTTTCTTCTGAATTCTCCTTCGCCCTCTTCATTTTCCTTCCCTTCACTTTCGTTCCTATTCCACGGTGAAACCTTAGCATCACCACCACCATATTCACCTCCCCAAGCATGCTAGATCTTGAGGCGTCTTCACCGGGACCACCATCAATCGAGGCATTGAATGAAATAGGCCGACGCCGTGGCAGAACCGTCAGGCTCCGTCATCGACCCAAGCCTTCGACCAACCGAGCTGACATCATGGCAGATCCGGCGGGCCACACCATCCACAGAGGAGTATGTCGCCGACCTCCATCAAGGCCTTCATCGGAGTTCATCTCCAACATAGTGAGCTTCCGGGTGTTACCAGCCTTCGCACTAAAGTATTTTTTAGGGTTAGATTATGACGGTGTTATAGCCTAGGGATGCATCACCTTGTTGGTTGCTAGCCGATGGGCCATCATGCCAGTCCATGGGCCTTGAAGAAGGAAGCCTCTGGAAGCCTTGTCATTCAAGTCAAGGAATACGCATCCAAGGAGGACTCCCCTCCATCGATGTAGCCGACTAGGTTGTGTAACCCTAGGTTGGCTATCTACTAGTAGCAACTTCATTGCTATCAAGCGTGTGAAGTCAAAGGCCGAGCCTTCAACGTCGCCGACTTCATTCATTGTTTGATACAGGACAGGAAGGGGTTGCACAAGTTTTTGATGCTATAGGACGGACCCTTCATCATCGACAAAGTGTTGCACAAGAGAGCATATTGGATCTGGAATGCGAAGACCAACGTCCTTGAGCCAAACTCCTGGAATATTGTGCTTCACTGCTTTTACACTTAAGCTCTTTTGTTTTTAGTTTAAATTATTGTTTATTTTGATCAGACATTAGATATGTATTGAATATAGTTATATTGCCCCAAGTTGGGCCCTCTTACAAGCTTTTGTGCCTTTGTTGAATTTTGATCATTGCTACGGTGTGCGGTAGAGCAGCGGGCAGTGGAGAACAGAGTGCATCGTAAAAGGAGCAGCAGCGTGAGGAAGAAGAAGCAGAGGAGGCGCGTAAAAGCTCTCTTTCTTTCTCTCTCTCTAACATTAGATATATATTGAATATATATATATATATAATATCTCCGTCCATCCCCTCTTAATGGACAAATGACGGGAGGAAGGACATCAGGTAATACTCACCACGTGTCAGACAATCTCTCGGTATCCCATAACGGTGCTTAATATGCACAGGAATCAAGGAGCCTGCCGTTACTGCTCACGAGAATCAAGGCACACACCTCCGTGAAATGGGATGTGGTTGTAGCAAAACACAACAAAAAACAAACAAATTCCAAACTACGGACACGCCTAGGACCACTATGAAGATGCAAACAAGGCTTGATCTGATTATTACCAACTCGTAGTGCAGCGAAGGAGAGTTTGTGAAGATCGTCGGTGCATATCCCCGCAGCTAGGACTTTACAACCTCCCAACCACGAGGATTTTCTCCCTCGAACAACACCTTAGACGGTCCCTCATATAACTCTTCTAGACGTCCTCACACTGAAGCCCAGACGGAACCTCGGACAGAACCTCAAACTAAGATTGAAACAACCTCCCTACGCACACATCTAGTGTCAACTATCCAGCTCGGCCGGCCTCACCTTGTCAGTTGCCGGCCCATGTAGGCCGGCCCAAGGCCCCCAAGGTCGGTTATGTGGCCATCATGCTAGCTTATGGGCCTTGAAGAAGGAAGACTCTGAAAGTCTTGCCGTTCAAGACAAGGAAGCTGGATCCATGGAGGAATTCCCTCCACAAACATGACCAATTAGGTTGTGTAACCCTAGGGCGCTGGTATGCTATATAAATCAGGGACGAGCTAGTCAACAGAACATATCAGAATCTCTCGGTTATACCTGTACTTTGTACACCCAAAATGCTATATACACGAGCGGGTAGGGTTTTAATTACCTCGTAAGGAGGGCCTGAACCTAGGTAAACTGCAATCGTCATGCCGAAATACGCTACCAAGGGATCTGTCGGAATTAGCTCCGACACGGTATGTATGTTTAGGGCATGCTACTGTTTATGGTTCTATTATTCTATGTAATGTCGCTTGCCAGTGACAAAAAAATATAATAGTGGTAGGGTTTAGCATCGATAGGGTTTAGCTAGGCCTTAGAATTTGGTTCTAATCCCGTCTGATGCCGGAAGGCGCTTGACTCTACTGATCACGATAGTGAAACTCCCGAACTGTCTATCCTGTGGTGAACTATGGTGATGGTGAGGTCAGAGATTTTCTAGGCTCATGCAGTAGTTTCACACCACAACCCGTCAGGTCATTAAATAAGCTCATGAAAAAATGTGCGACAAGTGAATTAACAATGATATGCATTAGCTTTTGTATGGGCTACATGCAGATGTACATTGGCGTAGTTTAGAGTGTAGATTCGATCATTTTGCTCCGTATGTAGTTCACATTGAAATCTCTAAAAAAGTTTATATTTAGGAACAAAGGGAGTAGTTGCTAATTTATATTGCCTGATTGGTATCTTAGAGTCTTCTTTTCTTAAAATAAGAACTTGAAGCTAAAAAAATACCACAAAAAAGCTTCAAAAAGAATTTGAAACTACATATATAATTCATGATAGATATAGCTGCATGGGGATAAGTGGCTATTCATAAGAAAAGAAAATAAGTTATGGATCCTTAGGAAGAAACTATTGACTATCGGCAGGAGCATGTGATTCTGTGAGACATTTGCCATCACTCTCTCACTCTCATCCATAACGGACCAAATGACGCCCACGGAAACCGAGTCAGTGTCACGCCCACGCGATTAGCGGTGGGTGGTGCACCTGGTCTCCGACCTCTGGGCTCCATCTCTTCTCGTTTCCCAGCGAGGGACCCTAGTCCAGCGAGCCAGAGCACGGTGGCTGGTGCTCCTCGACAATCGACGCATGTGTGTCGACGATCGAGCGATGGGAGAGGGTGAGAGGTGATTGGAGAAGGTACACAATTTCCCTGCCATGTACCACTGGTTGGGCAGCTGCAGGGGCAATACGACTCGTCGCGAGGTTCAAGGAGTGCGGGGATGCGGATCACCATGGAGGGCGTGCTATTAATGCTGAGCAAGGGATTAAGGCTCCATTTTCCATCCCCTCGCCGCTCGACGACCCCAATTCCCCCTCCCCTCCTTCAACAAATCAAACTCACGACTAGGGTTCAATGGTGAACTAGAAGCTGAAGCTAGAGTCCAGGATGATGGAGATTGCCAGTGAGGACGCCCTGAAGATGGAGTGGATGCGAGAGATCCTCTTCGGTTCGTGGACATGGAGGATATGCAAGTAGCGGGGACAAGGGCATTCTGCATGCTTACCGAGGAGGAGGACCTTCGCCTGTCTCCCGATGGGTGAGCGGTGGGATCTCTGAGTATGTTGTTGTGGGCGATGGAGGAAGGTGCCTACGATGATCCCAAACAGGTAAGGAATTGGAGATTGTTCAGATCTCGTCGCGACGCTCCAGCGGGGCCATCGAAGACGGTGGTGGGGGAGGTCATGGCACTGCCCATCCCTCCACTAGGGACAAATGTGGGACCTGTCATGATCGAGCCAGATTCAGAAATTGAGGGGTGAGATGGAGCAGAGGATCAGGAGGTGATGTTGCCACCCAAGAGGAAGAAGAAGGCCAGCGTAGTGGAATCCCTCCCTAGGAGGTATCCCAGGTTCCCTCAATGCTCTGCATGCCTGCTCAACCTCGCTCGCTCCATGTCAATGGAGTAGGGGCATCTCCGGCTGGTAGTTGATTTTGGCTACTGGCCGGGGATGAATCCAATGAGGAGGCTGGGCTCTCATATGAGATTTCAGGTACAAATATTGACTCTGGTAAATAGTTTCCCTCTGCAATGAGAGCAAAAAATTAAAGGGCATAAGGGATTTACTCTTACTAATGAATCAAAGAATATTCATGCTCCCTTTGATGAAAGGTTGTATCGAAAAATATTCTCTGAAAAATTTGTCATTGGTGAATTGATTTGTGAGAAAATGAAGGAATTTTTTTTCTAAAATCCTAGATGTATGGTGTGGTTTTGATGTAGCTCTAGAGAAAATGGTGTTTGATAGTTGTTATGTTAACAACACCAAAAGAAAGTTTGTCTCCGGAGACAGAAAGAGATATAGGAAAAGCAGTTCTAGTTCGTGTTGGTTGGTCCCCTCTAATGTTGATAAGTTAGATATTACTATGATGGGGAAGGGGGGAAATAGGATATACTCAGAGACGTATTCTTGGAATACGCCTTCTAGGGCCTTTAATGAGATAAATACCTCCCCTCTCCCTCTACCGGGAGGGGAGTGTGACCCTTTTGTAGAACTAGCTAGGGTTTCCCTGCCCGCCGCCAGCCATAGAAGAGAGAGAGGTGGAGATGTATAGGGGCAATGGTGGAGGCCGTGGTACAGGGAGATTTAACAGAGGGGGGATAAACAATTTTCGGTAGCGTAAAAAAGAGGAGGAGGTTCATCGCTTCAGCAATTCGTGGAAGTTTGATGCAAGAAGAGAGGAGAGATTTGGACTAAGAGAGAGCTATGTAGAGAGAAATTTGTAGGGGGAAGGGAGCAACAATAGTTAGAGGGCCGCAGGTGCTGACGGATTGGGAGGACCAGCTTCTGTGTAAGAGAAGGATGATTGATTGGGAAGCAAAATGGGGTGGGAGTGGGGGGAAATCTTATTTCCCCCTCACCCGGCCTAGATCTGATTCAACAACAACAATTTGGGGCACCGCTAGCCCAGATCGCTCAAAACAATCAGGGAGCAGGTATTACTATTGGGGGAAACCAGAATTACAAGCAAGCGAATGAGAGGGCCGAGGAGATCAACAAGAGCAAGATGGTGATGCAAGGGGCAAATGGTTCACGTATGGGAAATGGCTCAAGTACTCGAAGTGAGAATAGGATTATGCAGAATAGTGGAGGCCAAACTGACATAAACTTGCCAAGAGATGGATCAAATGTTGGTAAAACGGGGAACAATCAGACCTAGCTGCAATAAATGCAAAGACCCCATACATATCACTAGAGACTGCAATCTGGGAAACTGCATTATATGTGGGAAGAACTCTCACATTACTGAAGAATGTGCATGGTTGAGGCAAATGAATCTTGTGCCCAAAATTGTTGGGTATGCTACCAGAGGGCTTGGAATGTTGCTAGTTTAAAACTCTAAGGAGTGTTAAACATTGAGCAGGCAAACCCAATTGTAATCATTAGAATTGTTTCTGGTGACATCAATGAAACTCAGTTTTTGGAGGGCTTTAACTATATGTTTAGCTCAAACTGGCAATGGAGATGTAAGAAGCAAGGAAAAAGTGTCTATCTGATGAGATTTCCCAATAAAGGTAGGTTGATTTAGTTGCAAAAGTTTGGTGATGTTAATTTTCTAGGAACCAAAGCTATCATAAATGCGGAAAATTGGACTTATGGCACTTAGGCAGTGGGCAAACCACATAATGTATTGGTTAGATTTGAAAAACTGCCTGAGTGCTTCAGACATTTTTTTGGGATGTGTGAAGTTGCTGCTACTCTTGGGCCAGTGGTGGAGATTGATATGAGCACTATTTACCAGGAAATATTAGAGCCAAAGTGGGTGTGAAGGAGTTTGAGAAGATACATGTTTATACTGAAGTAACTGATAAAGATTTAATGATCTACAAAATCTATCCTGAACTTGAGGAAGTTGTTGAGCATGGGTGGTATGATGAGAATAGGAAACACACTTTGATGGAGGAGAAAAATGATGTAGGTGATGATATGAGGAAAAAACTTAGAACCAATGAAAGTGATGCTAAAAGTAACAAGGAAAACATTACTCTAGGGAGTCTGGGTCTGAAACAATTTGAGGAATTAAAGAAAAGGGGCGAGGAGTTGCTGGAAGTTCTGAATAATTATGTGAGTGAGATGAAAGAAGGAAAAAGGGGTAAGCTAGTTTGGAAAGAGTCATATTGAAACTTCAGGAGATGGAAGAGGGGAAGACCATACAGGAGGCATGGAGATATATGGAAGAGGAAAAGAACATAGTCTGGGATAAGGAGAAAAGAAAGCTGACTGAGATGACTTCCAAGCAGCAAGAAATGATTGATAGATGTATGGAAAATTTAGATCAAACAGAAGAAAGGGGCTTGGAGATAGAGGACTATAGTGAGAAAAATACTCTCAATGAGATCCATCCAAACACAACTGGGGTCAATGATGCTTATGTAGAGCCTGTGGATTACAATGCAAGTCAGGATTCAGTGGCATCTTTTGGGACCAAGTCGGGAATCACTCAGAAAGAAGAGGTGGACAAGGAAAAGGAAAATGAAGGGCCTACTAGAAGAAGTGATGGAAACTTAGACAAGATGGATGCCAAGATTGAAGACCTGTCTAAAGTAAGGGCTATTAGAAAGGACAACTATGGTAAGAATGAAACACTTTCTTCTCAGAAAATTTCTTTGCTTGAAATGGCTAATAGGCCTGGGGTTGATCTTAGTTGTTCTATTGAGATGATAAATCAAAATCTAGACGTGATTGCCAATATGGAACAAGCTAGAAAAGATATATACTCTCTACAAAACTTGGCCAATAATAAGGAGAAGATAATAGCTCTCCAGGTCCTTTGACACTGGAGATACTGTATTAGAGGAATTATGTTTTGACTATGACCACACTGATACAGAGATGGAAATGGATTATTATGATCATTTAAAGAAAAAAATTATAGCAAAAAAAATGAGAGGTGGCTCACCATCTAATAGTGGTATCAAGCAAACTATCTCCATTGGGGGAGCTAAGAAATTAAAAAAAAACATGATAGGTATGTTTTGGAATGTTAGGGAGATTGGGCAGGATGTTAAGAAAAGATTTGTTAGGGAAAGCATTATAGATAAGAAGTTCAATTTATTGGTCTCCAGGAAACAATTAAAATTGATTTCTCTCCTAATGAGCTTCACTTTATCTGCTAGGAAAAACCTCATTTGGGAATGGATTGCTCCGAGAGGCAAATATTGTGGTATTTTGGTTGGTGTTAATAATGACTCTTGGACATTGTTCATGTAGAAAAGGGAGTTTATTGTGTTGGGTTGCTTTTGTTTGACAAAATTGCTAAATTTCACTGGAATATAGTGACAATGTATGGTGATGCTCAGACGGATGGTAAAGCTTCCTTCCTAGCTGAACCATCCAGTATTTACCAGGATAACCCCCTGCCATGTGTGATTGGAGGGGATTTTAACATCATTAGGAATAGTTTGAGAAAAATAAACATGGAGACACAAATCATTGGAGCTTCATTTTTAATGCAATCATCGAGCATGTTGGGCTTATAGAGCTCCCTTTAAATGGTAGAAAATTTACTTGGGCTAATAATTTGCCTGTGCTTACCTTTGAGAAATTAGATAGAGTATTAGTCTGCCCAGCTGATTGGGAAGATAAATACCCTCTTGCATTGGTTTATGCATTAGAAAGGGAAATTTATGATCATACCCCACTAATCGTTGATACTGGTACTCACCTGGATGCTGATGGAGGGGTTTAAAGAATTTGTTGAGAAACATTGGAAGATAACCTGTGTGGGGTCTAGTTTGGATATTTTGCAAAAAAAAGAGATTGTTAAGACAAAAAAAAGCAAAGGATGGGCGCTGAATGCTAATGCTACCTATATAAAAAAGAAAAGGGAGTTATTAGATCAACTGAATGAGATAGACAAGTGTGATGAGAACATTGGGTTGAGTGCCCATGACAGATAAAAACAAGAAGATTTGAGAAGACAATTAAATGAACTTCTTAAACAAGAAGAAGTAAAATGGCTCAAGAGATACATGGACCAAGAAGTTAAAGAGGGTGATTCTAATACTAGATACTACCATGTTAAGGTCAATCGTAGGAGGAGAAAAAAAATGATTTTATCTCTGGAACAAGAGGAGGGAGTGGTTGGGGAGAGTAAAACCTTCTGAAATATATCGCTGATTTTTTATAAAAGACTGTTTGGAAATGCTGACTCCTCTTCCATTGATCTTAACATTCAGAATGTTGAAACCATTTCCTCCCAGGAAGCCACCTACCGAGACCTTTTTCCATAGAATAATTGCATTCAGTAATTTTCTCTATGGAAAAAAAAAGCCTGGCTTGGATGGGTTTCCAGTGGATTTCTATCAACAGTTTTGGCATATAATAAAATGGGATCTCAAGGCTTTGCTTGATAATTTCCATGCTGGCAGAGTGGATCTTGCTAGAATTAATTATTGGATTACTAGTTTGGTCCCAAAAAACAAAATATGTTAAGCAAATTCAAAAATTCAGACCCATATGTTTACTGAATGTTAGTTTCAAAATAATTACCAAGGTCCTAATGAATAGGCTTAGTAAAGTGGTCAATCCAATTATATCTCCTATCCAAACTGCCTTTGTGTAAGGTAGATATATTTTGGAAGGTGTGGTGATTCTACATGAAGCTCTAAACACTAACATGTGAAAAAACAAAATGTAATGTTGTTTAAGGTAGATTTTGAAAAAGCCTATGATGAAATCAAACGACCTTTTGTACACAAAATGCTCAAACTTAAAAACTCCCTGATAAGTGGTGTGACTGGGTGATGCACACCACGAGAGGAGGACAAGTGGGGATCAAAGTTAATGATGAAATTGGCCTTTTTTGAAAACATACAAGGGGTTGAGGCAGGGGGATTCCCTATCTCCTCTATTATTTGATCTTGATGTTAATGCTCTGGCAATTATTTTAGATAAAGCTAGAACAGAAGGATTTATTAAAGGTGTGTTAACTAACTATCATGAAAATGGGGTTAACATGCTCCAATATGCCAATGATACCATTTTCTTGCTGCAAGATGATGAGGATAGTGCCAGGAATCTTAAGTTTATCTTAACATCCTTCGAGCAAATGTCTGGCCTTAGTATTAATTTCCATAAGAGTGAGATTTTCCTATTTGGGGGGCTACCAAGAAAGCTACATTGTATGAGGAAATCTTTACTTGTGAATTGGGTCCAGTCCCTTTGAAATATTTGGGACATCCTGTTTCTGATGTTAGAATTAGAAATAAATGGTGGAAAATTATGACTGAGAAAATTGAAAAGAGGTGTGCTTATTGGCAGGGGAGACTGCTCAACATAGCTGGGAGAGCCAGATTTGTTCAATCATGTCTGGCTAACATTCCAATTTTCATGATGCCCTTTTACCCTCTCTTAGTTAGAGTTAGGAAAAAAGTGGACTTTTATAGAGCTAGATTGGTTTGGCAAGCCGATGGAGATAAGAAGTATCATCTAGTGAACTAGAAAACTTGTTGTATGCCAAAACAGCAAGGGTGCTTGGGGATTTTGAATCTAGAAGCCTTTAACAAAGCCCTACTTGCTAAATGGCTATGGATATTGGAAAGCGAGGAAGGTATGTGGCACAAAATTCTTACTGATAAATATGCAAAAAATAAATGTATTTCTTGGATTGTACATAAAGCTGGGGTCTCTCAATTTTGGTCCAATCTTCTTAAAGAGAAGGATATATTTTACCAACATGTCATTAAAAAAACATTTAGGGGATGGCAAAAACACTAGGTTTTGGGAGGGCTGGTGGGTAGGTAAAACCTTTGAAAGATGCTTATCCTTCTCTCTATTTCATTAATAATGATCATGACATCTTTGTTGATGATGCTATTAACAAAGGATGGAGTAAATTTTTCTTCGAAAAATCCTTGTATGGTGAATCAATAGATCTTTGGGTTAGTATTAAAAGCAGATGTGAGGAATTTCTGATGCATGGGGGCAAGGATAAATCTATGTGGATGCTCACTGCAGACATAAAAATTTCTGTTAAATCCTTATATCTTCATTTGATCAAAATTAATTGTGATTTTCCTCAGAATGTTTTGTGGAAGTCCAAAGGCCTAGCGAAAATCAAAATTTTCTTGTGGCTACTGAACAGAAAAAGTATATTGACCAGAGATAATCTTTTAAAGAGGGGATGGAAAGGGGACAAAAACTGTGTATTTTGTGGAAAAGATGAGACCATTGATCATCTTTTCTTCTCTTGCTCTATTCCTAAACTCGTTTGGAACTTAATTAGGTGTTCTTTTGATATGAGACCGATTCCTGCTGATCTTAATGATTGTTTTGGGAGATGGATAAATAGCTTCCCTAAAAATGATTTAAAAAATTGGTTCTGGTAGGCACTTCAGCTTTGCTTTGGGCAGTTTGGAGATGTCATGATGGTATCAGTTTGATAGGAAAAAAATGAATGATCCTTTAGGTTTGATTAAACTGATGTGCAACTGGATTTTGGACTGGGTTGTGTTGCAGATGAAGGACCCAGGGGAAAACTTGTGATGCTGGGGGCAAGGTTAATAGAACAAGTAGCAAGTGAAATCTATCGGGCTTCTCAAGGGTGGAGGTTTGGCGTTCCAAGACTGGAAGTCTAGTTGGTCGATCTGTGTGGAAGCTCTCTCTGCTGTGTTGGGAGTTCTTCTTTTCCGCCTGGTCTGAATAGTAGTAGTACCTGGTTATTTTTTGTCTGCATTTCGTTTGTGAGGTCTAGTCTCACTCCTGTGTGAGCTTGGAGCCTGGGTAGTGTGCTATGTAATCATGTTAGTACTCCCTCCGTCCCACAATGTAAGACGTTTTTGCAAGCTATATTAGCTTGAAAAAACGTCTTACATTATGAGACGGAGGGAGTATGAGATTTGTGTAGTGGTGTTGGACTTGGCGAGGCTTCCGTGGGCTGAGGGCCTGAACTTTGTTGTTTCTTCTACTTGGTTTCTATAGGAGAAGTCAACCGAGAGCTCTTCAAAAGGGAGATGATTTGTGGCACGGGAGGCACACATGTCCCTGGTGTCCGCTTTTTTTTGGACTTTTGATTTTCAAAGATTTATATCTATTAAAGAAAAATTCAAATTAATTTTTGTTTTTATATTCGTGTTTCTCGTGACTAACAATTTAAAAGAAGATCCATTTTGAATATACTTTAACGACTTTTAGAAAATATCTTAAGTTTTATTGTTGATCCTTAGTACGTGCGACCGATAAAAATCAACTATTTTGTGTCTACAACCGACAGAAAAAATTGCTTGAAAATATATATCCGAAACTCGTTGAAACTTGGCAGTTTTAGATGCAAAAAAAACCGTAAATTCGTTGAAACTTAATCTTTTGAGAGATTTTTTTTTTATTGTGCCCTCATGCCGGATTAAACCACCGCATGAATCGCGAGGCAAAACGAGCGGGCGACAGAACTTGGCAGGTGAGTGCCCCTCAAAGCAATGGTAGTAACCTTGTAATCAACAAACCAATGGCTCGAGGTAATGAGAGCTGGTTTTGCATTCAACAGTGCTCACTCCCTCTTAGCGATCCTGCAGGAACGCCATAGAAAGTAGGAGATGTGAAATCAGGCGGCTACGCCATGACAGCATGGCAACAGTGGTAGGGGTGATCCTGCTCCTGGCATTCACCACAGCCGGCGAAACACACATGATGGCGAGACCATGCAGACACCTCACTGGTTATGTCAGAATCGTTTCTCTCATGGGGATAGTCAGCTCGCCCAAAGACCACAGATCAAAAATTCAAAACACGAACGATTGGAGCGCGCGATGCAATCGTCGAGCATCGCTATACAACCACTTTCCCCGAGCTCACCAGCTAGACGGCCATGTCTCATGTAGTATCTCCTCGCCGGAGGCCAGCGTCACAGCAGCAGCAGAAAATAGCTAGCTAGCGACGGCTGAACGAGACATGAAGTGGCGAGGAGTTCGGATCGCCTTGCGCGGCAAGCCTACATGTTCCAGCAGAGGAGAAGAGAGCAGGGGTCAGGGGCAGGGGCAGGGAAGGCTTACTCGTCCTCGTCGCCGGCGCTGAGAGACGACTCGCTATCGTCGCCGCTTCCGCCTCCTCCGCCGCGCCCATCCTCCGCGTCGGGATCTGCGTAACCAATCAACCACGGACGAGACCCCTTTAGAGATGCCCACAGCCCATGGCACCGAACGCGATGCGCACGACAGAGATATCGGTGGTGTCGTTCGTCTCACCGCCGTAGTGCGGCCTCCCCGGCGGCGCCCTCGCCCGACGCGCGGCGGGTCTGCCTTCCGACGACCCATGCGAGGCCCCGCCTCCGCCGCGGCTGGCGGCGGCGTTCCCCTGGGAGCCGTCGCCAGATGCGGGTGGCTGGAGCGGGCGCTTGTCGGCGGCCATTCAGCGCTGCCCTCCGGCCCGGGCCCCGCGGTTCCCGCGGCGGCTTTCCCTTGCGACCTGCGGCGCGTTGGGGAGCGGGTGGTGGTTTCGTCTGAGCTGTCTCTCAGGGACGCATTTTGTGCTGGAGTCTTTACTGTTTAGCGTGCGGGTGGCGTCTGTGCCTGACCAGATTTGACGATCGCGCCAGAGACGAGCAGCCAGCGAAGAAGGAAGAAGCGGGCGGCGCACGGGACGTGGTGGTAGCCCGGCGGCACACGGCCGCATGACCTGCCGTCTGCGGAGATGCTAGCCGCGCGTAACCCTCAACTCGTGATTGGTTGCAAGTGAGAAGTAGTTTTTTTTAAAAGATCCAGCAATTGCTGGCCTTTTGATTGATTACTTGTAACATCCCAATTTTCAATTTGGATGATATACATAGATTATCATATGCATATCATATTTATTCCCACATTTTATTGTGATCCTGGAAATCTTAAGCACCTCAAGGACCAAAGGAGAAAGTTGAAGGTTTCACAAAAATTCATATTTGAATTTGTTTCAAATTTGAAGAAAGGATCAATTTGATTTTATTATTTTTCTCTCCAATTATATCCAATATTAAAAAATAAATGAGAAAAGATAATATGACTTCTTCAAATTAAGAGAAATATTGGAGAAAGAATTTTAAAATCAAATTATGATTTTATTTGTGTTTTAATTTCTATTTTATTTGAATTAGAAAAATATGCATATTGAAAAATTGCATTTTAGGCCAGAAAAATGTTCACTTTGTTCTAAATATTTAATTTAGACGGTGAAAATGGTTTTTGGCATTTTTAGAATTTATTTTATATTTATTAGGATTTTTTTCTCTTTTGGGCGAAATTATTTTAAAAAATAGTTTCGCCCCCAGACTGGGCCAAAGGCTCAGCCGAGCCGGGCCGCAGCCCACGTCGCCACGCCGCCTTCCTCCCGAGCGGGAGGAGTCCCGCCGCCGCACGGGCGCCAAGGGAGTCTTTACTGTTTCGAAGTTTGAAAACCCGCAGTCGTCGCCGCCAAGTTCGCAGCCACTGCCGCCCACGCGTCGCCGCCTTGCTGCCGCCGCCGCCTGTCGCCGCCCTCGCCTCGCCCCACGCCGCCGACGCTGCCGTCGTTGACCCGTCGCTGCCGTTGACCGGTAAAAGACCAATTTTTTTTTCTTTTTTTCGTTCGTTTTTTTTTCAGATCGGTTAGTTTCGGTTTATTTACTTAACAAACGTTCGTTCGTTCGTTCGTTTTAACGAACACTTTTCGTCGGTTAAGTTCACTTAGTGAATGTTCGCGTTGTAGGATTTTTCTTTTTAGTTTATTTTCGGCAAGGGACCTATCCATGAATAGTTTTATCGCGATTTAGCCCCTGATCTTTAAACTAGCATAACCTTTTGCTCGCTTATCCAAATCCAGTGAAACCAGCGCCTAAATCTTCGTTTCGTTCCGTTCTTTCCAGTTAACCAACTTGAACATGATTTTGGTACTGTAAAACTTGAGTTTAGTCCAAATTAGTAAACGATTTTGTTTTGTTCGTATTTTGAGTTTCGTTGCTCCGTTTGAGTTGAATCTTTTTGCAAAGCGTAGCTAATCACTTGTACCTACTATTAAGATCTAATTCACATGTTAATGTTGCTTTTAGGTTTGACTCTTGTTAGTTTAAGCCGTTTTCTTGTTTCGTATTCGATTTGGATCTTTCTCGGTTTTTCTCGTGTTTCGATTGAGTGATTGCTTATGTATGCTATTGTTTGTCTACGCTAGATTACCCGGAGTGCGAAGCTTGTTACTACGAATCTCTAGAGTTTGCAGATCGTCAGCAAGGCAAGTTACACTTTGATCATACTATTTTATACCCAGTTTTACTATGCATTAGTCTGCCCCTCAAATATTTGCATTAGTAGGATTGGGAACATGTGATTTGGTTGTAGTGCTTGAGGTAGGAACCTAATACCTTTTGATCACCCCGGGAATATACGTTATGCTTATTTATTGCTTAGCCATGCTCGTAGACGGGGATTGGACCGTGATTCACACATGGAAGTTTGAGAGTTATTTAATCATGGATAACATTAAGGTGGCAACTTTAATATACATCTGGGTGGATTGGTTGAGGCACCTAGGGAACCCAGTGTTGCCTGTTTTTGGAAATCCCGGAGTACCCATGTGATTATCCTATGGAATGCCACCCAGGCTCAAAGGGATCATAAGATTATTCATGCTAGAAATTTCCGTGTGCAGCCACAAGCCATTATGGGCCCTGTCATAGTTGAGTAAGTTGCGTGAGCTCTTGAAGAGGTAGACTAGCAGATGTAGGGGATGTAGGTGGTACTGTCTACCCGGAGTAGAGAGTTAATGCTTCAGAAAGGCTATGCATCGATCATCCGATCATGAATGCGGTCGAGTCTTGTGGGGAAAACTGCGCAAACCTCTGCAGAGTGTATAAACTAATCATGGTTAGTCGTGTCCCCGGTTATGGACATCTTGAGTATCTAGTACTTGAATCTATTGATGTGATCTCATCACGTTACTTTAATTAATTTGAATTGGGTTAATGATGATACTTTTAATTGGGATTTGAGTTGGGGTTACCTTCTCAAATAATGGCCAACTTGGGAGTAGTTAAATAAATTTATTCCTTTGTTGTAGGGAAAAACTGGCTTTATGTAAAATCATAAACTTACAGCCTTCACCAGCCAAATATTGCATGTAGATATAGTTTTTGCATTTTATTGTTTTACAGTGTAACTCTGCTAGCATATTCAATGTGCTGACCTACACGGCTGCAATGTCTCATGTTGCAGACTACTCATACGACGAATAAGGTGCAATAGGTCGTTGTTTTGCACTCAGCTATGCCGTTGGAGTTGATGGACTCATTTACCTTCGAAGCTTCCGCAATTATCTAGTTTAGATGGCCTTCAGCCATGATATTTTTGTGTAATCATACTCTTTATGAGGACTCAATGTAATAAGTGTGTGATTGAAACTCTGTTATAATTCCTCGAGTATTGTGCGTGTCAGCATTACCGATCCAGGGATGACACTGATGCACAGAGACTTGACCATTTGAGGTCTGGTCGCTACATCACTAGTAAACAATGCCCGTGCGTTGTAATTGGAGACAAAAATATTACACCCTAGCCAAATAAGTATGGCTCAATACCCCGACATATGAGCGTCCTCTATTTTTATCTGATGGCCCACCATGTTGCCACTTATTTTCTTCCCACACTCGTTGATGATAGCTGCAATGTCAACGTCATCACAATGCATTCGACGCGGCAAATACCAAAGCTATGAGCTTGCGACTGCACGCCACACTAGCCATTGTGTCAAACAAGGGAATGTTTAAAAGTATAAAAACTAATCTCGTCATGAACTACTCCCAACGGCAGATATATGAAGACTTTCAAAAAACTAATTAAATCCTAGACATAAAAGACTTAGCCTCTCAAATTCTAGAGATATTTAGATCAATCTTATAGAGAACTACTAAAATAGACCACATGATATTTTTAAATATTTCTATGAGCATAATTTCAAATAATATGGAAACCAGCATTAAGCCACTGGTTTATATAAACATCGTATCAGCGGTTTACTGTGCACCGGTTTTGGAAAATGAACCATTTTTTGCCTGGTTTATATTTTTATTATTTTCGGTTTTCCTTTTTCCTTTCAATTTTCTTTTTTTCCATTCAAGTTTTTTTCATTTTCATGTTTTTTCTTTTCCTTTTATTATTATTTATTATTTTCATTTTGTGAACATCACTCAAATTCGTGAATATTTTTTATAAACTTGAGCATTTTTCTAATTCATATTTTTTTAAATCATGAACATTTTTTGAAATCGTAGACTTTTTTAAATTCATGAACATTTTTTGAATTTGTCGACATTGTTATGGAAACTTTTGAATCAGTGAATTCTTGAATTGACAAACATATTTTGAAATTTGTGAACAAATTTGGAAATTCAAGAAGTTTGTTTTGTTTAGAAGAACAGTTTGTGGAGTGCATGAACAATTCTCGAATTCATGAAGAATTTTTGACTTTGCGAATATTTTGAATCGGTGAACTTTTTCCAAATTGGGGAACAAAATTTGAAATTCACATTATTAAATTTTTGTGAAAATTTTCCAAAATTTGATGGACATTTTTTTAAATGCATGAATATTTTTAGAATACATGATATTTTTTAAATCATGACCTTTTTTATTTTTGGAATATATTTTTCAAATTGTGAATTATTTTATAATATGCGAACATTTTCTAAAATCACCAACATTTTTTAATCTGCGGATATTTCATGATTTCCCGAACATTTTTTGAATTCAAGAATATTTTATGTTTTCTTGAAAAAAAACTCAAAACTTTTTGAAATTTGGAGTTTTGGAAACCCTGAATTAAGTTAAGGAAGGAAAAACAAAAATAGAAATGAGAAAAGAAAAGGCAAAAAATATATGAAAAAAAAATGGGTCGTGAGGCCCCACAAATGGGGCGGCTCATTGATACGTCTCCAATGTATCTATATTTTTTTATTGTTCTATACAATTATATTATCTGTTTTGGATGTTTAATGTGCATTAATATGCTATTTTATATTATTTTTGGGACTAACCTATTAACCGAGGGCCCAGTGCCAGTTTCTGTTTTTTTTTGCCTATTTTAGAGTTTTGCAGAAAAGGAATACCAAATGGAGTCCAAACGGAATGAAATCTTCGCGATGATCTTTCTTGGACCGAAAACAAATCAGAAGACTTAGAGATAAAGTCAGAGACGTAACGAGAAAGCCACGAGGCAGGAGGGCGCGTCCAGGGGGTAGGGCGCGCCCCCACCCTCGTGGGCCCCTCGTGGCTCCCCTGACCTAGTTCCTTCACCCATATATACTCTTATAACCTAAAAACATCAGGGGAGCCACCAAACCACTTTTCCACTGCTGCAACCTTCTGTACCCGTGAGATCCCATCTAGGGACCTTTTCCGATGTCCTGCAGGAGGGGGATTCAATCATGGAGGGCTTCTACATCAACACCATTACCTCTCCGATGAAGCGTGAGTAGTTTACCACAGACCTTTGGGTCCATAGTTATTAGCTAGATGGCTTCTTCCCTCTCTTTGGTTCTCAATACCATGGTCTCCTCGATGTTCTTGGAGATATATTCGATGTAATATTCTTTTGCGGTGTGTTTGCCGAGATCCGATGAATTGTGGATTTATGATCAAGATTATCTATGAATATTATTTGGTTCTTCTCCGAATTCTTATATGCATGATTTGATATCTTTGCAGGTCTCTTCGAATTATCGGTTTAGTTTAGCCTACTAGATCGATGTTTCTTGCAATGGGAGAAGTGCTTAGTGAGGGAGTCCTGGATTATGGGGTATCCGGACAGCCGGACTATATACTTTGTCGGACTATTGGAGCGTGAAGATACAAGACTCAAGACTCCGTCCCGTGTCCAGATGGGACACTCCTTTGCGTGGAAGAAAGGCTTGGTGATCCGGATATTATATTTCCTTCTTTGTAACCGACTCCATGTAAACCCTAGCCCTCTTCGGTGTCTATATAAACCGGAGAGTTTAGTCCTTAGAGACACGATCAGAATCATAATCATCATAGGCTAGCTTCTAGGGTTTAGCCTCTATGATCTCGTGGTAGATCAACTCTTGTAACACCCATATCATCAATATCAATCAAGCAGGAAGTAGGGTTTTACCTCCATCGAGAGGGCCCAAACCTGGGTAAACATTGTGTCCCTTGCCTCCTGTTACCATTAGCCTAAGACGCACAGATCGGGACCCCCTACCCGAGATCCGCCGGTTTTGACACCGACATTGGTGCTTTCATTGAGAGTTCCTCTGTGTCGTCGCTACAAGGCTTGGTGTCTCCAGGGTGAGACTTTTCTCCACGGACAGATCTTCTTGTTCGGCGGCTTCACACTGCGGGCCAATTCGCTTGGCCATCTGGAGCAGATCGACAACTATGCCCCTGGCCACCTGGTCAGGTCCGGATACTTGAACCACACGGCCGGTATCCGTGGAGACTCGATCTTCAATGGTTTCGGGCCTGCGCCAGGAGCGCCGAACAGCCACGATGAGCACGGCTTAGACCTGCTGTCGAACAATGATCGGGATATCGCCCCTGCAGGAGCCCCGGACCTAAATCCGGAGTAGATTGCGTCACCCGAGGACGGGTGGATGGACCCCGCCCCAGAGGCCGCACACTCATCGGCGGTAGAGCCGAACACAGGCCTCACCCCCAAGGAGGCCTGTGACACCGGACCCCGGACTCGTATCCGGCCGTAGGTTCCAGTCCGCGCACTCCCGAGCCCGCCGAATCTAGTTGGGCTCCGGTAATGGAGTTCACCACTGCGGATATCTTCCAGCACGCGCCCTTTGGCGACGTGCTGAACTCATTAAAGTCTCTCTCTTTGTCAGGAGACTCTTGGCCGAACTATGTCCAGCTCGAGTGGGAAGCAGGCGACGAAGGAATTCGTTGCCCACCCACCTCCCACTTCATAGCCACTATCGATGATGTATCAGACATGCTTGACTTCGGCTCTGATAATACTGACGGTATGGACGTCGGCGCAAGAGACGATTCAGAACCGACGGAGCGCTGGACTACCATCTCTTCATATGATATATACATGGTGGATACACCTAAAGAAGACAACGGCGACAAACCGGAGGACAAAACCCCCGGGCAAAAGCCAAAATGACGGCGCAGACGACGCTCCAAGTCCAGCAACAGTAAAAATAGCGATAAAAGCGCTAGAAAGATCGACACCCCAGTCAACTCTGAAGGCGACAATGACCACATGGACCCAGCCATGGAGCAGGATGAGCCAGGTCACGCCAAACACAGTTAGGAACAGACGCCCGATCACAATGATCCCGAGGGACGAAGTCATCAAACCTCCCCCAGACAAGAGCACAATCCGGATGACGATGCATTCATCATCCCGAAAACACGCTTGGAACGAGATAACCTCCACTGAAGGCTTATGGCCACTGCGAGAAGTCTAAAGAAGCAGAAGCAAAGGCTTAAGGCCGCATAGGAAACGCTCAATCGCAGATGGAATAAAGTCCTAGACACTAAAGAAAAGTACGGCGACGATCGCCACACAAAGAGCTACCCAAAACGCAAGCTGCTGCCAGATTTCGACGATGAAGCCGTTCTGCCAAAAAACAATACGGCCAGGAGGCCGGACAAACCACTTCGCAACCGCAATAGAGCAGCTGCTGACGCCGCACACGATTTGCGTGGGCTCCTGGATAAAAAGGCCGGCGCGGCCAGGTCCATCTACGGATCTAAAGGACACGCCCCGGCGCAGGATTATGGTCACAAAAATGATCAGACCGACGGCATACCAGTTCGGAATCAGTACCGGACGCAACAACAGCCGACGGCATGCCACATCACGTCCAGATACAGAGGGGTTGCTCACCCCCTGTGCTTCACCGAAGAGGTGCTGGACCATGAATTCCCACAGGGTTTTAAACCTATGAACATAGAGGCATACGACGGTACAACAGACCCTAGGGTCTAGATTGAGGATTTTATCCTGCATATCCACATGGCTCACGGGGACGACCTCCACGCCATCAAATACCTTCCCCTCAAGTTGAAGGGACCAGCTCGACACTGATTGAAAAGCCTCCCCCAAAATTCAATTGGAAGTTGGGAGGAACTCGAGGATGCTTTCAGGGCCAATTTTCAAGGGACCTATGTCCGGCCTCCGGATGCGGACGATTTAAGTCACATAATTCAACAGCCCGGAGAGTCCGCCCGCAAGCTTTGGAACAGATTCCTCACTAAGAAGAATCAAATCGTCGATTGTCCGGATGCCAAAGCCCTAGCGGCCTTCAAACATAGCATCCGGGACAAGTGGCTCGCCAGACACCTCGGCCAAGAAAAGCCGAGTACAATGGCAGCCTTAACAAGCCTTATGACCCACTTTTGCGCAGGTGAAGATAGCTGGTTGGCCCGTAAAGGCACCAGCGACCCAAGTACATCCGAAATCAGGGATGGCAACGGGAAGCCACGGTGCAATAAAAACAAACATCAAAACAAGGAAGAGAGTCCGGACAACACAACGGTCAACGTCGGATTCAGGGGCTCTCGACCTGGTCAACAAAAGAAGCCATTTAAAGGCAGCAAAGAGGGACCGCCCGGCCTGAACAAAGTCCTGGACAGACTGTGCCAAATTCATGGCACCCCCGACAAACCTGCGAGCCACACTCACAGAGAATGCTGGGTCTTCAAGCAGGTCGGCAAATTAAATGCCAAACACAAGGGAAGAGAAACACCAAGTGAAGACGAGGATGAGCCTCGCCAGCCGAACATTGGAGGACAGAAAAAATCCCCACCAGAGGTAAAAATAGTAAACATGATCCACGCGACTCACACACCCACGAGAAGGCGCGAACGCGCGTTCAGAGACGCATACGTTGTAGAGCCCGTCGCCCCCAAACTCAACCACTGGTCGGCCTGCCCGATCACCTTCAATCACAGGGACTACCTAACTAGTATGCGGCACGGAGGATCAGCTGCCTTGGTGCTCGACCCAATAATCAACGGATACCATCTTACTCGCGTACTCATGGACGACGACAGTAGTCTTAATTTAATATACCAGGACACTGTCCGTAGGATGGGGATAGACCCATCCAGAATCAGCCAAAGTAACACCACCTTCGAAGGGGTGATACCAGGCGTTGAAGCCTCCGACAGGGGCTCCGTTGTACTGGAGGTAACATTCGGTTCCCCAGGCAACTCCAGAAGCAAAGAACTACTCTTCACCATCGCCCCCTTCCAAAGCGGCTATCACACATTTCTTGGGAGAACGGCCTTCGCCCGCTTCAACGCAGTACCGCATTACGCCTACCTTACACTTAAGATGCCTGGTCCACGTGGCGTCATCACCGTTAACGGAAACACAGAGCGCTCCTCACGCGCGGAGGAATACGCGATGTCTCCAACAGCCAGACTCTAAGCGGCCTCCAATATCAGAAAGCATGACCGGTCGTTAAGACCACGGACATGGCTAGACGAGTCCGGTAGCCCGGATAAACCCGAGCTAGGGTAACATGCATGTAATCCCATAGAGGACACCAGGGGCTACAGATATTTAATAAATCCCCACCGTTGGCTTGACCTTATTAACAGGCCAATGTCTCACACTTTTACTATCCATCGCACGCTCACGTTATGCTCTTCTACATGAGTTTTTCTTTTTACAGACACCATTCCTGCGATACCCTTCCAGGACACAGCACAACGGAAACAAAGGCGCAGACATGCAGCAGGGCCCTGCTCAAAGGTTTCTCTTTAGATTAAGCCCCTGTGTAAACCTTTTTTATTGCCTCTCATTGTTTATACATCCCATGGGTACTACACCCATAGAGGATACTGCCGTTATTGGCATTTCGGCACGACAGACTAATGCACGTACCTGGAAATACAGGTTCATAATGAAGGGCGTTACTCAGCCCAGTATATGTTACAAAGTCCGAATACCTTCAGGAGTGTTCGGCGTAGCGAGTTTGGCCTTATATGCATCAGCTCCGAATATGTCTTTGGTCAAATGTTGGGGTTGCCCGGCTCCTGGGTTTGTCGCCTTACGTTCCGCTCTTATCGGCTAAGGCAGCCAAAGGAGAACTACTGCGATTGTGCCCTGGTTATTCCGGATGAGCACCTCAGTAGAGAAAGCCAAAATCGATCATTATGATACAAACGAGAGATTGTTCAACCACTCGAAGACCTATCAGAATCTTTAGGATTCCTCCGCATTAACGAAGGACCGTTTTCCGGTCATGTACACATGCACCCGTATTCGGATGTACGCGAAGGTACCAGGGGCTACATAGTAGCCCCACCGTCAAACTCCCATGGCTAAGTGAAAGTGTTACAGCTATATAGTCCGGTTGCCTAGTTCGACGTGCAATCACCTCCTTAATGGACCAAGACATTGGATCAAGTGTGATTACGCATATTTTTCGCGAAAACCCCCGCATTGTATGCGTGGGGGCTGAAGCCAACGACTGCTAACTTTTAGATTACACATATACATAAAAACGGCCGCACAGGAGGCACAATAATACTTTCGGGCAAAAAGTATAAATATAGCCTCATAATCAAAATAACATTGTTTTTACAATAAACACGATTTGTCACTCGAACATGATATTCTTCGAGCACTGAGCATCTATTAAACGAGCACCTTCTGTTACCTGCTCCAAGTAGTGCTCGGGCGGATCCTGGCCTCCCGCCGGATTCTGGGTCGCAACGATGGTGGCCTCCATATCTGTCCAATATGCTTTAACGCGGGCAAGAGCCATCCGTGCACCCTCTATACACGCCGACCTCCTCATGGCATCGATCCGTGATACGACACCAAGGAATTGTTGCACTAAACCAAAATAACTATCCGGCTTAGGCTCCTTCAGCCAAAGATGGTCTATTACAGACCGCATTGCAAGATCGGACAGCCTATGAAGCTCAGCCATAGCAGCCATCTTCTCACTCAACGGCAATGGGCGCATGGGAGCATTGAATTGCGACCAGAACAGCTTCTCCACTTCTTTATCACCTTGATCCTCGAAAAACTTGGCCGCATCAGCCGTACTCTTCGCCAAGTCCGCATACGCGTCTGCAGGACTCCAGCGTCGACCAGGGGAGCATACTTCAGATCTAAAAACTTCATCCGCAACAAGTAAGGGTTTCTAGCCGCAATTTCTCCGGCCTGACGAAGCTCCTCTTGTGCATCCCTGCTTTCAGACCGCGTCTCCTTGGCCGCATCAAGTGCCTTCTTCAGGTCAGCCAAGTTCACCTGATTCTCCTTTTCAAGGAGCTCATACCGGTTGGCAGCATTTTTCAGCTCCACAGCCATCTCGGCTATTTTGTCTTCGCTTCGGCGATGAGCAGCCTGTTCGGCTCTCAACTCTTCAGCCGCTGGCCTGGGCAAGTTGCGCCCTTAGGGCTTCCACGGTAGCAGCACCATCTGTAGTCCAAACATATCACATCAATATTACACTCCTTTCAATTTTTCCTATAAATAATAAGGAAAGCAGAGCACATACCTTGTGACTCATTAAGCCGCTCGTTCACAAGAGTGATGTCGGCATCAATAACTCCAATCTGCCTCCTTAGTTTGGAAACTTCAACGGACTGGTCAGCTGCCAGATCCTTAGACACCTGCGCATAAGCACAGCGCGATCATTACTCAAAAATGTGATCCTTTGTTTGCCGCCTAGGGAAGGCAACCAGAGTCTCATGGGCTACTATCCATATGGAGCACACCTAGCGCGTGTGTCACAGCCAAAAATTATGTATTTTTCATTACATACTTCAATGCCTCTGAGGAGGCTCGTAAAATCTTCATTCAACCCGCTGGTGACGGATGAAATCTTCTCAAGCACCATGTTCATTAATGAAAGGTGCCCCTCCGAGAGAGCAGCTCGCTCCAGAAGGCCTGCCAGTGTGTCCGGCCGGATATCAAACTGTGCCGGACCCTTCTTATCGCCCCCCGTGGGAGCCGAACGCTCCGGGCTCAGGGCGGTCGAAGTATTAGCTTCTGGCTTCGGCAAATCGGGACTCCTCCGTGACGACACCTCGTGGTCGCCCGCCTCACGAGGTGGAGAGGTTGGTGGGGTCTCACTCTCCATCATCTCCGGAAGAAGATCCCCCGACGACGAACTTTGTCAAGAGGAGCTGCTAGCCGGACTACAAAGAATGGATTTGGATTACTATTCTTGGAAAAGGAAGCAGTACCTTCGTATGTACGATTAACTTACAGCTCGGTTGAGGGATGGCCCGTTGGCGGGCATGGCGCAGTGAGGACGCCCTTCGGGGCAGGGCCCCCTGGTGAAGCTTTCTTCCCTTGTCTGGGCACCTCCGCCTCCAAGTCTCCGGAGGCGACCCTCTTCTTCCCGCGAGGGGAGGAGGCCTTAGATTCCCCTCCCCGATTATCCACCTTCGGGGAGGTAGCAATTCCCCCAATTTGGATGCGCAATGTATGAAGTTCTGCTTCTCTGTTCTTCCCTTCGTCTTTCCCTGAGGGCATTTTAATAAGCACCCGGCCAAGCATCTTGGCTATGGTGAGACTAGGCGAGCCTTCGGGAAGTGGCGCCGACACTGATTCTCTCGCTTTGCTTGAGCCATTCTCGCATGGAGGATTTTCAAAATAATGATTATGATAAATATAAATGAAGTGTTCGGTTTCGGGGTTACTTACTTGGGTATGTGGGCGATTGCAGCTCAGGCCCGCATCCTCGGTGGTATCCGGACACTTTACTTATGGTCCGACGAATAATTTACACATCCCTTCGAGCGTCAGGCCGAAGAAGTGCAGAATAGTCCGCGGACCCTCCGGATTGAACTCCCACATCCGAAGAGGCCGGCGTTTGCACGACAACATCCGTCGGATTAGCATTACTTGAATTACGCTGACAAGGCTAATGTCCCTCTCAAGAAGCTCCCGGATACGGCTCTGCAATGTTGGCACATCACTAGCAGACCCCCAATCCCGTCCTACATTGGTCCATGACCCCAGCTGTGACGGAGGGCCCGAACGGAAGTCGGGGGCAGCCACCCACTTTGTGCCTCTAAAAGCCGTGACGTAAAACCACCTCCGCTGCCATATATCGGACACCTCCGGGAAGGAACCCTCTGGCCATGGAGCATCGGCGTTCCTGCTTATCATAGCGCCTCCGCACTCCGCGTGTCGCCCCTCGATCATCTTCGGCTTCACATTGAAGGTCTTGAGCCATAAGCCGAAGTGTGGGGTGACGTGGAGAAAAGCTTCGCACACAACGATGAACGAAGAGATATGGAGGATGGCGTCCGGGGCTAGATCGTGAAAATCTAACCCATAATAGAACATGAGCCCTCTCACAAAGGGATCAAGGGTGAGGCCCAAGCTGCAGAGGAAGTGAGAAACAAATATGACGCTCTCGTTGGGTTCGGGAGTAGGGATTACCTGCCCTGGAGCAGGAAGCCTGTGCTGGATGTCGGCGGTCAGATACCCGACCTCCCTAAGCTTCACAATGTCCTCCTCTGTGACCGAGGAGGCCACCCACCGGCCTTGAGGATTGGATCCAGACATAGTGGAGGATCTGGGGTGTTTGAGCTTGGGTCTCGGGTGTTAGAACTCGAGATGCGAAAAGGCGCAAGGGTGGTGGAAAAGAGGTATAGGCCTCGGCCCCTTTATAAAGGGGGTGAATATCAAGCATCCTCAGTGTGACCGCTTGGGACTTATCTAAAAACGCGGAGTCATACCAACAGTCGTCGTGGGGTTGCGCACGCCCATATCGATGGAAGATCCCGCGATAAGGGGAACACGGTCTCTGCTTTGGCAGGGCATGCCAATAAAACTGCCTTGCAATGCGTATCAAAGTGGGCTAAGAAAAACCAGTTCGTGTTGGGTCGGGCCACGATGCAGGGGCACGACGTACAAAAATTGCCAGCAGATCAGATTTATGAAGTGTTTTGCTCTCTACGGTGGTATGTGATGATCATCTTGCAGATCCGGACACGGTTTAAGTGTTCGATAATTACTTTGGAGTATTCGGAGATGGAACCCGCCTTGCAATGCCGAAGACAAGACTACGCGCCGGACTCATCGTCATTGAAGCCTGGTCCAGGGCCTACTGAGGGAGTCCTGGATTAGGGGGTATCCGGACAGCCGGACTATATACTTTGTCCGGACTATTGGAGCGTGAAGATACAAGACTCAAGACTCCGTCTCGTGTCCGGATGGGACTCTCCTTTGCGTGGAAGACAAGCTTGGCGATCCGGATATTATATTTCCTTCTTTGTAACCGACTCCATGTAAACCCTAGCCCTCTCCGGTGTCTATATAAACCGGAGAGTTTAGTCCTTAGAGACACGATCAGAATCATAATCATCATAGGCTAGCTTCTAGGGTTTAGCCTCTACGATCTCGTGGTAGATCAACTCTTGTAACACCCATATCATCAATATCAATCAAGCAGGAAGTAGGGTTTTACCTCCATCGAGAGGGCCCGAACCTGGGTAAACATTGTGTCACTTGCCTCCTGTTACCATTAGCCTAAGACGCACAAATCGGGACCCCCTACCCGATATCCGCCGGTTTTGACACCGACACTTAGCTTTGGGTTCAATCTTGCGGTGTCCTTTCCCAATGACAATAGGGGCAACAAGGCACGTATTGTATTGTTGCCATCGAGGATAACTAGATGGGGTTTTCATCATATTGCTTGAGTTAATTCACCTACATCATGTCATCTTGCTTAATGCATTACTCTGTTCTTTATGAACGTAATACTCTAGATGCATGCTGGATAGCGGTCGATGTGTGGAGTAATAGTAGTAGATGCAGGCAGGAGTCGGTCTACTTGACACAGACGTGATGCATATGTTCATGATCATTGCCTTAGATATTATCATAACTATGCACTTTTCTATCAATTGCTCGGCAATAATTTGTTCACCCACCGTAATATTTGCTATCTTGAGAGAAGCCACTAGTGAAACCTATGGCCCCTGGGTCTCTTTTCTATTATATTGAATCTCGTTTACATCTTGCTAGCTTCCGATATACTATTTTGCAATCTTTACTTTCCAATCTATAAACCAAAAATATTTACTTTACTGTTTATCTATCTCTATCAGATCTCACTCTTGCAAGTGACCGTGAAGGGATTGACTGTTGGGGAACGCGGTAATTGAAAAACAATCCTACGATCACGCAATATCTATCTCGGAGATGCATAGCAACGAGAGAGGAGAGTCTTGTCTACGTATCCTCGTATAACAAAAGTGGAAGCGTTATGACAACGCGGTTGATGTAGTCGTACGTCTTCACAATCCGATCGATCGTAGCACCGAAGGTACGACACCTCCGCGATCTGCACACATTCAGCTCGGTGACGTCCCACGAACTCTAGATCCAGGTGAGGTCGAGGGAGAGTTTTGTCAGCACGACGGCGTGGTGACGGTGATGATGAAGTTACCAACGCAGGGCTTCGCTTAAGCACTACGACGATATGACCGAGGTGGAAATCTGTGGAGGGGGGCACCGCACATGGCTAAAACAATTGTCAACTTGTGTGTCTTTGGGGTGCCCCCTCCCACGTATATAAAGACGGAGGGAGAGAGGCCGCCCCCCTAGGGGTGCGCCTAGAGTATGGAGTCCTACTAGGACTTCCTAGTCCTAGTTGGAATCCCTTTCCTTTTTTGAGTAGGAGAGAAGGAAAGAGGGAAAGAGAGAGGGAGTAGGAAAGGGCAAGGGAGGCGCCGCCTTCCCTAGTCCACCTGGACCCATGGGGCACCTCCCCCTTGGCCTGCCTCCTCCTTTCCCGTATGGCCCAATAAGGCCCATTACTTCTCTCATGAATTCCCGTAACTCCCTGGTACTCCAAAAAATACCCGAATCACTCGGAACCTTTTCGATGTCCGAATATAGCCTTCCAATATATCGATCTATACGTACCAACCATTTCGAGACTCCTCGCCACGTCCGTGATCTCATCCGGGACTCCGAACAAACTTTGCTCATCAAATCACATAACTCATAATACAAATTGTCATCGAACGTTAAGCGTGCGGACCCTACGGGTTCGAGAACTATGTAGACATGACTGAGACACATCTCCAGTCAATAACCAATAGCAGAACCTGGATGCTCATATTGGCTCCTACATATTCTACGAAGATCTTTATCGGCCAAACCGCATAACAACATACGTTGTTTCCTTTGTCATCGGTATGTTACTTGCCCGAGATTCGATCGTCGGTATCATCATACCTAGTTCAATCTCATTATCGGCAAGTCTCTTTACTCGTTCTGCAATACTTCATCCCGCTACTAACTCATTAGTCACAATGCTTGCAAGGCTTATAGTGATGAGTATTACCGAGAAGGCCCAGAGATACCTCTCCGAAACACGGATTGCCAAATCCTAATCTCGATCTATGCCAACCTAACAAACACCTTTGCAGACACCTGTAGAGCACCTTTATAATCACCCTTTTACATTGTGACATTTTGTAGCACACAAAGTGTTCCTCCGATATCCGGGAGTTGCATAATCTCATAGTCTGAGGAACTTGTATAAGTCATGAAGAAAGCAGTAGCAATGAGACTGACATGATCATAATGCTAAGCTAACGGATGGGTCATGTCCATCACATCATTCTCCTAATGATGTGATCCCTTTCATCAAATGACAACACATGTCTATGGTTAGGAAACATAACCATCTTTGATTAACGAGCTAGTCAAGTAGAGGCATACTAGGGACACTATGTTTTGTCTATATATTCACACATGTACTAAGTTTCCGGTTAATACAATTCTAGCATGAATAATAAACATTTATCATGAAATAAGGAAATAAATAATAGCTATATTATTGCCTCTAGGGCATATTTCCTTCAGTCTCCCACTTGCACTAGAGTCAATAATCTAGTCACATCACCATGTGATTTAACACCAATAGTTCACATCTGTATGTGTTTAACACGCATAGTTCACATCGCTATGTGACCAATAACCAAAGGGTTTACTAGAGTCAATAATCTAGTTCACATTGCTATGTGATTAACACCCAAAGATTACTAAGGTGTGATCATGTTTTGCGTATGAGAGAAGTTTAGTCAACGGGTCTGTCACATTCAGAGTCGTATGCATTTTGCAAATATTCTATGTCTACAATGCTCTGCATAGAGCTACTCTAGCTAATTGCTCCCACTTTCAATATGTATCCAGATTGAGACTTTAGAGTCATCTGGATCGGTGTACAAGCTTGCATCGACGTAACTCTTTACGACGAACTCTTTATCACCCCCATCACCGAGAAACATTTCCTTAGTCCTCACTAAGGATAATTTTGACTGTTGTCCAGTGATCTACTCTTAGATCACTATTGTACCCCCTTGCCAAACTCATGGCAAGGTACACAATAGGTTTGGTACACAACACAACATACTTTATAGAACCTATGGATGTGGCGTAGGGAATGACTCTCATTCTCTTTCTATCTTCTGCCAGGGTCGGGCTTTGAGTCTTACTCAACTTTACACCTTGTAATACACATAAGAACTCCTTCTTTGACTGATCCATTTTGAACTCTTTCAAAAACTTGTCAAGGTATTTACTCATTGAAAGTCTTATCAAGCGTCTTGATCTATCTCTATAGATCTTGATGCCCAATATGTAAGCAGCTTCACCGAGGTCTTTGTTTGAAAAAATCCTTTCGAACTATCCTTTATGCTTTCCAGAAAATTCTACATCATTTCCGATCAACAATATGTCATTCACATATACTTATCAGAAAGGCTGTAGTGCTCCCACTCACTTTCTTGTAAATACAGGCTTCACCGCAAGTCTGTATAAAACTATATGCTTTGATCAATTCATCAAAGCATATATTCCAACTCTGAGATGCTTGCACCAGTCCATAGATGGATCGCTGGAGCTTGCACACCTTGTTAGCACCTTTAGGATTGACAAAACCTTCTGATTGCATCATATACAACTCTTCTTTAAGAAATCCATTAAGGAATGCTGTTTTGACATCCATTTGCCAGATTTCATCAAATGTGGCAATTGCTAACATGATTCGGACAGGCTTAAGCATCGCTACGAGTGAGAAAATCTCATCGTAGTCAACACCTTGAACTTGTCAAAACTTTTTGCGACAATTCAAGCTTTGTAGATAATACCACTACCATTAGTGTCCATCTTCCTCTTGAAGATCCATTTATTTTCTATGGCTTGCCGATCATCGAGCAAGTTCACCAAAGTCCGCACTTTGTTCTCATACATGAATCCCATCTCAGATTTCATGGCATCAAGCCATTTCGCGGAATATGGGCTCATCATCGCTTCATCATTGTTTGTAGGTTCATCATGGTCTAGTAACATAATTTCCAGAATAGGATTACCATACCACTCTGGTCTGGACCCTACTCTGGAAGACCTACATGGTTCTATAGTAACTTGATCTAAAGTTTGATGATCATCATCATTAGCTTCCTCACTAATTGGTGTAGGAATCACTGGAACTGATTTCTGTGATGAACTACTTTCCAATAAGGGAGAAGGTACAATTACCTCATCAAGTTCTACTTTCCTCCCACTCACTTCTTTTGAGAGAAACTCCTTCTCTAGAAAGGATCCATTCTTAGCAACAAAGATTTTGCCTTCGGATTTGTGATAGAAGGTGTACCCAACAGTTTCCTTTGGGTACCCGATGAAGACGCACTTCTCCGATTTGGGTTCAAGCTTACCAGGTTGAAGCTTTTTCACATAAGCATCGCAGCCCCAAACTTTAAGAAACGACAACTTTTATTTCTTGCCAAACCACAGTTCATAAGGCATCGTCTCAATGGATTATGATGGTGCCCTGTTTAACGTGAATGTAGCTGTATCTAATGCATAATCCCAAAATGATAGTGGTAAATTGGTAAGAGCCATCATAGATCGCACCATATCTAATAAAGTGCGGTTACGATGTTCGGACACACCAGTACGCTGTGGTGTTCCAGGTGGCGTGAGCTGTGAAACTATTCCAGATTGTTTTAAATGAAGGCCAAACTCGTAACTCAAATATTCTCCTCCGCGATCATATCGTAGAAACTTTATTTTCTTATTATGATGATTCTCCACTTCACTATGAAATTCTTTGAACCTTTAAAATGTTTCAGACTTGTGTTTCATTAAGTAGATATACTCATATCTGGTCAAATCATCTGTGAAGGTCAGAAAATAACGATACCCGCCACGAGCATCAACACTCATTGGACCGTATACATCGGTATGTATTATTTCCAATAAGTCACTAGCTCATTCCATTGTTTCGGAGAACGGAGTTTTAGTCATCTTGCCCATAAGGCACGGTTCGCAAGCATTAAATGATTCATAATCAAGTGATTCCAAAAGTCCATCAGCATGGAGTTTCTTCATGCGTTTTACACCGATATGACCCAAATGGCAGTGCCACAGATAAGTTGCACTATCATTATCAACTTTGCATCTTTTAGCATCAATACTATGAATATGTGTATTACCACGATCGAGATTTAATAAACCATCAGCATTGGGTGTATGACCATATAAGGTTTTATTCATGTAAACAGAATAACAATTATTCTCTGTCTTAAATGAATAACCATATTGCAATTAACATGATCTAATCATATTCATGCTCAACGCAAACACCAAATAACATTTATTTAGGTTCAACACTAATCCTGATAGTATAGGGAGTGCTCGATGATGATCATATCAATCTTGGAACCACTTCCGACACACACCGTCACTTCATCCTCAACTAGTCTCTTTTTATTCTGCAACTCCTGTTTCGAGTTACTAATCTTAGCAACCGAACAAGTATCAAATATCCAGGGATTACTACGAGCACTAGTAAGGTACACCTCAATAATATGTATATCAAATATACCTTTGTTCACTTTGCCATCCTTCTTATCTGCCAAATATTTGGGGTAACTCCGCTTCCAGTGACCATTTCCTTTGCAGTAGAAGCACTTAGTTTCAGGCTTCCAGCTTTGGGCTTCTTCACGGGAGTGACAACTTGCTTGCCATTCTACTTGAAGTTCCCCTTCTTTCCCTTTGCCCTTTTTTTGAAACTAGTGGTCTTGTCAATCATCAACACTTGTTGCTCTTTCTTGATTTCTACCTTCGTTGATTCCAGCATCATGAAGAGCTCGGGAATCATTTTCGTCATCCCTTGCATACTATAGTTCATCATGAAGTTCTAGTAACTTGGTTATGGTGACTAGAGAATTCTGTCAATCATTATCTTATCTGGAAGATTAACTCCCACTTGATTCAAGTGATTGTAGTACCCATACATTCTGAGCACATGCTCACTAGTTGAGCAATTCTCCTCCATCTTTTAGGGAAAATACTTGTCAGAGGTCTCATACCTCTTGACATGGGCATGAGTCTGAAATACCAATTTCAGCTCTTGGAACATCTCATATGCTCCGTGACGTTTCAAAAATGTTTTTCAAGTCCTGGTTCTAAGTCGTAAAGCATGGTGCACTAAACTATCAACATCATATTGAGATAGCCAAACGTTCATAACGTCTGCATCTGCTCCTGCAATAGGTCTGTCACCTAGTGGTGCATCAAGGACATAATTCTTCTGTGGAGCAATAAGGATACACCTCATATCACGGACCCAGTCCGCATCATTGCTACTATCATCTTTCAACTTAGTTTTCTCTAGGAAGATATAAAAAACATAGGGAAAATATAACGCGATCTATTGATCTACAACATAATTTGCAAAATACTATCAGGACTAAGTTCATGATAAATTAAAGTTCAATTAATCATATTACTTAAGAACTCCCACTTAGATAGACATCCCTCTAATCATCTAAGTGATCACGTGATCCAAATCAACTAAAACATGTCCGATCATCACGTGAGATGGAGTAGTTTTCAATGGTGAACATCACTATGTTGATCATATCTACTATATGATTCACGTTCGACCTTTCGGTCTCAGTGTTCCGAGGCCATATCTGCATATGCTAGGCTTGTCAAGTTTAACCCGAGTATTCTGCATGTGCAAAACTGGCTTGCACCCGTTGTATGTGAACGTAGAGCTTATCACGACCGATCATCACATGGTGTCTCGGCACGACGAACTGTAGCAACAGTGCATACTCAGGGAGAACACTTATACCTTAAATTTAGTAAAGGGGTCATCTTATAATGCTACCACCGTACTAAGAAAAATAAGATGCATAAAGGATAAACATCACATGCAATCAAAATATGTGACATGATATGGTCATCATCATCTTGTGCTCATAATCTCCATCACCGAAGCATCGTCTTGATCTCCATCGTCACCGGCGCGACACCTTGATCTCCATCGTAGCATCATTGTCATCTCGCCAACTATTGTTACTACGACTATCGCTACCGCTTAGTGATAAAGTAAAACAATTACATGGCGATTGCATTGCATACAATAAAGCGACAACCATATGGCTCCTGCCAGTTGCCGATAACTTTGTTACAAAACATGATTATCTCATACAACAAATTATATCACATCATGCCTTGACCATATCACATCACAGCAAGCCCTGCAAAAACAAGTTAGAAGTCCTCTACTTTGTTGTTGCAAGTTTTACGTGGCTGCTACGGGCTTATAGCAAGAACCGTTCTTACCTACGCATCAAAACCACAATGATTTTTCGTCAAGTGTGTTGTTTTAACCTTCAACAAGGACCGGGCGTAGCCACACTCGATTCAACTAAAGTTGGAGAAACAGACACTCACCAGCCACCTATGTGCGAAGCATGTCGGTAAAACCAGTCTCGCGTAAGCGTAAGCATAATGTTGGTCTGAGCCGCTTCATCCAACAATACCGCTGAATCAAAGTATGACATGTTGGTAAGCAGTATGACTATTATCGCCCACAACTCTTTGTGTTCTACTCATGCATATAACATCTACGCATAGACCTGGCTCGGATGCCACTATTGGGGAACGCGGTAATTTCAAAAAAATTCCTACGATCACGCAAGATCTATCTAGGATATGCATAGCAATGAGAGGGGAGAGTGTTGTCTACGTACCCTCGTAGACCGAAAGCGGAAGCGTTATGACAACACGGTTGATGTAGTCATACGTCTTCACGATCCGACTGATCCTAGCACTGAAGGTACGACACCTGCGCGATCTGCACACGTTCAGCTCGGAGATGTCCCATGAACTCTAGATCCAGCTAAGGTCGAGGGAGAGTTTCGTCAGCACGACGGTGTGGTGACGATGATGTTTAAGTTACCAGCGCTGGGCTTCGCTTAAGCACTACGATGATATGACCGAGGTGGAAATCTGTGGAGGGGGGCACCACACACGGCTAAAACAATTGTCAACTTGTGTGTCTTTGGGGTGCCCCCTGCCCACGTATATAAAGGAGGGAGGGAGAGATGCCGCCCCCTAGGGGTGCGCCTAGAGTATGGAGTCCTACTAGGACTTCCTAGTCCTAGTTGGAATCCCTTTCCTTTTTTGAGTAGGAGAGAAGGAAAGAGGGAAAGAGAGAGGGAGTAGGAAAGGGCAAGGGAGGCGCCGCCCCCTTCCCGTAGTCCAATTCGGACCCATGGGGGGCACCTCCCCCTTGGCCTGCCTCCTCCTTTCCCGTATGGCCCAATAAGGCCCATTACTTCTCTCGTGAATTCCCGTAACTCCCTGGTACTCCAAAAAAATACCCGAATTACTCGGAACCTTCCCGATGTCTCAATATAGCCTTCCAATATATCGATCTATATGTACCAACCATTTCGAGACTCCTCGCCACGTCCGTGATCTCATCCGGGACTCCGAACAAACTTTGGTCATCAAATCACATAACTCATAATACAAATTGTCATCGAACGTTAAGCGTGCGGACCCTACGGGTTCGAGAACTATGTAGACATGACCGAGACACATCTCCAGTCAATAACCAATAGCAGTACCTGGATGCTCATATTGGCTCCTACATATTCTACGAAGATCTTTATCGGTCAAACCGCATAACAACATACGTTGTATCCTTTGTCATCGGTATGTTACTTGCCCGAGATTTGATCGTCGGTATCATCATACCTAGTTCAATCTCGTTACCGGCAAGTCTCTTTACTCGTTCCGCAATACTTTATCCCGCTACTAACTCATTAGTCACAATGCTTGCAAGGCTTATAGTGATGAGTATTACCGAGAAGGCCCAGAGATACCTCTCCGAAACACGGAGTGACAAATCCTAATCTCGATCTATGCCAACCTAACAAACACCTTTGGAGACACCTGTAGAGCACATTTATAATCAAACTTTTACGTTGTGACGTTTTGTAGCACACAAAGTGTTCCTCCGATATTTGGGAGTTGCATAATCTCATAGTCTGAGGAACTTGTATAAGTCATGAAGAAAGCAGTAGCAATGAAACTGACATGATCATAATGCTAAGCTAACAGATGGGTCATGTCCATCACATCATTCTCCTAATGATGTGATCCCGTTCATCAAATGACAACACATGTCTATGGTTAGGAAACATAACCATCTTTGATTAACGAGCTAGTCAAGTAGAGGCATACTAGGGACACTATGTTTTGTCTATGTATTCATACATGTACTAAGTTTCCGGTTAATACAATTCTAGCATGAATAATAAACATTTATCATGAAATAAGGAAATAAATAATAACTATATTATTGCCTCTAGGGCATATTTCCTTCTTTGACAACCCCTTTATCGCGTTGGGTGCAAGTGGTTGATTGTTTGTGCAGGTATTCGGTGACTTGTGCGTTGTCTCCTACTAGATTGATACCTTGGTTCTCAAAACTGAGGGAAATACTTACGCTACTTTGCTGCATCACCCTTTCCTCTTCAAGGGAAAACCAACGCAAGCTCAAGAGGTAGCAAGAAGGATTTCCGGCGCCGTTGCCGGGGAGATCTACGTCAAGTCAAGCCATACCAAGTACCCATCATAAACTCTTCGCCCGTTCATTACATTATTCACCATTTGCCTCTCGTTTTCCTCTCCCCCACTTCTAAAACGATTTTTGAAAACTTTTGCCTTTTCTTCGCCTCTCTTCCGTTCGATCTTGTGTTACCATGTGCCTTCTTTTGGCTTGCATCTTCACTTGCTAAAAGTTTATGGATCCTCATCCACTTTTTAATCTTTTTAAGAGATCCAATTATAATGAACCAATTGCTAGTGAGTTTTGTGCACTACATTATCTTTAGGAAATTTTGCTTGAAATTCGTGAATCTGAAAATTGTGATGAAGAAATTTATGAAGAGATTCACGGTAGCTCCTTGAATAAGAAGCATGATTGCAATGATTTTACTATAAATTCTATTGATGTCAATTGTGCTAATAATATACAAAACCCTAAGCTTTGGATGCTAGTTTTGCTATGTCCACTACTTGTTGCAATGATCATGATTGGGGTGATTCTTCTTATGATCTTGAAAATTTATTTAAGCTCCATGATGAATATAAGATTGATGACAATGTTTGCGATAATATTGAAAGTGGGTTTGGAAGAGTGTCAACTTTAGATCCCACATATTTGGAGAATGTTCAATCTTATGAGATTTTTGATAAAAGTGGGTTTGGAGAGGTCATGACTTTAGTTAATGTTAATCCCACTATTTTGGAAGAGTGTCAACTTTGCATGCATGTGGATCGTGTTGAGAATATGTTATGTGATAGCTATATTGTTGAATTTTCTTATGATCCTACATGTAATTATTATGAGAGAGGAAAATATGGTTGTAGAAATTTTCATGTTACTAAATTACTTCTCTTCATGTTGAAATTGCTATCATCTCTTTCTTCTTCCTTGCTTATGATAGTTTTTGCTTGCCATGATAATTTGTTTGCTTATAAAATGCTTATGCACAGGAAGTATGTTAGACTTAGATGTGCTTGTCACGTGTTTTATGATGCTCTCTGTGTGCTTCAATTCCTCTTTTATGTGAGCATCATTGAAACCTCAATGCCTAGCTAGGGGCGTTAAACGATAGCGCTTGTTGGGAGGCAACCCAATTTTATTTTTGTTTTTTACTTTTTGCTCCAGTTTAGTAATAAATAATCTATCTAGCTTCTGGATAGATGTGGTTTTACGTTTTAGTTAGTGTTTGTGCCAAGTAGAACCTTTGGGAAGACTTGGGTGAAAGTTAATGTGATCTTGTTGTAAAAAACAGAAACTTTGCGCTCACGAGATTAGCTGTTTTTTTTTACAGAAGAGTGCTTTTAAGTTGATTCTTTTTAAAGAAGATTAATAGAAAAATCCTCATGTCCACCAATTTATTTCAGAATTTCTCGAGTTATAGAAGTATTCAAGAGTTATAGATTACTACAGACTGTTCTGTTTTTGACAGATTCTGTTTTTCGTGTGTTGTTTGCTTATTTTGATGAATCTATGAGTAGTATCGGGGCGTATGAACCATGGAGAAGTTGGAATACAGTAGATTTTACACCAATATAAATAAATAATGAGTTCACAACAGTACCTTAAAGTGGTGATTTATTTTCTTATACTAACGGAGCTCATGAGATTTTCTGTTGAGTTTTGTGTTGTGAAGTTTTCAAGTTTTGGGTAAGGATTTGATGGACTTTGGAATAAGGAGTGGCAAGAGCCTAAGCTTGGGGATGAACAAGGCACCCCAAGGTAAAATTCAATGACAACCAAAAGCCTAAGCTTGGGGATGCCTCGGAAGGCATCCCCTCTTTCGTCTTCGTTCATCGGTAACTTTACTTGGAGCTATATTTTTATTCACCACATGATATGTGTTTTGCTTGGAGCGTCTTGTATGATTTAAGTCTTTGCTTTTTAGTTTATCACAATCATCCTTGCTATACACACCTTTTGGGAGAGACACGCATGAATCATGATTTATTAGAATACTATATGTGCTTCACTTATAACTTTTGAGCTAGACAATATTGCTCTAGTGCCTCACTTATATCTTTTAGAGCACGGCGGTGGTTTTATTTTATAGAAATTGTTGATCTCTCATGCTTCACTTATATTATTTTGAGAGTCTTTTAGAACAGCATGGTAATTTTCTTTGGTTATAAAATTAGTCCTAATATGATGGGCATCCAAGAGGGATTTAATAAAAAAATTCATATAAAGTGCATTGAATACTAAGAGAAGTTTGTTTCTTTATGATTGTTTTGAGATATGAAGATGGTGATATTAGAGTCATGCTAGTAGAGTAGTTGTGAATTTAAGAGATACTTGTGTTAAAGTTTGTGATTCCCGTAGCATGCACGTATGGTGAACCGTTATGTGATGAAGTTGGAGCATGATTTATTTATTGATTGTCTTCCTTATGAGTGGCGGTCGGGGACGAGCGATGGTATTTTACTACCAATCTATCCCCCTAGGAGCATATGCGTAGCACTTTGTTTTGATAACTAATAGATTTTTGTAATAAGTATGTGAGTTCTTTATGACTAATGTTGAGTCCATGGATTATACGCACTCTCACCCTTCCACCATTGCTAGCCTCTCATGTGTCGCACAACTTTCGCCGATACCATACACCCACCATATAACTTCCTCAAAAGAGCCACCATACCTACCTATTATGGCATTTCCATAGCCATTCCGAGATATATTGCCATGCAACTTTCCACCGTTCCATTTATTATGGCACGTTCCATCATTGTCATATTGCTTTGCATGATCATGTAGTTGACATCGTATTTGTGGCAAAGCCACCGTTCATAATTTTTCATACATGTCACTCTTGATTTATTGCACATCCCGGTACTCCGCCGGAGGCATTCACATAGAGTCATATTTTTTTCTAAGTATCGAGTTGTAATTCTTGAGTTGTAAGTAAATAAAAGTGTGATGATCTTCATTATTAGAGCATTGTCCCATGTGAGGAAAGGATGATGGAGACTATGATTTCCCCACAAGTCGGGATGAGACTCCGGACGAAAAAAAGAGGCCATAAAAAAAGGGAAGGCCCAAGTAAAAAAATGAGAGATAAAGAGAGAAGGGACAATGTTACTATCCTTTTTCCACACTTGTGATTCAAAGTAGCACCATGATCTTCATGATAGAGAGTCTCCTAGGTTGTCACTTTCATGTACTAATGGGAATTTTCATTATAGAACTTGGCTTGTATATTCCAATGATGGGCTTCCTCAAAGTGCCCTAGGTCTTCATGAGCAAGCAAGTTGGATGCACACCCACTTAGTTTCTTTTTGAGCTTTCATACACTTATAGCTCTAGTGCATCTGTTGCATGGCAATCCCTACTCACTCACATTGATATCTATTGATGAGCATCTCCATAGCTCGTTGATACACCTAGTTGATGTGAGACTATCTTCTCCTTTTTGTCTTCTCCACAACCACCATTTTATTCCACATATAGTGCTATGTCCATGGCTCACGCTCATGTACTGCGTGAAGATTGAAAAAGTTTGAGAACATCAAAAGTCTGAAACAATTGCTTGGCTTTTCATCGGGGTTGTGCATGATTAAATACTTTGTGTGATGAAGATAGAGCATAACCAGACTATATGATTTTGTTGGGATAACTTTCTTTGGCCATGTTATTTTGAGAAGACATGATTGCTTTGTTAGTATGCTTGAAATATTATTGTTTTTATGTCAATATTAAACTTTTGTTTTGAATCTGTCGGATCTGAACATTCATGCCACAATAAAGAAAATTACATTGATAAATATGTTAGGTAACATTCCACATCAAAAATTCTGTTTTTATCATTTACCTACTCGAGGATGAGCAGGAATTAAGCTTGGGGATGCTTGATACGTCTCTAACGTATCTATAATATTTGATTGTTCCATGCTATTATATTATCTATTTTGGATGTTTAATGGGCTTCAATATGCTCTTTTATATTATTTTTGGGACTAAGCTATTAATCTAGGGCCCAATGCTAGTTACTGTTTTTTGCCTATTTTAGAGTTTTGCAGAAAAGGAATACCAAACGGAGTCCAAACGGAACGAAACCTTCACGATGATCTTTCTTGGACCGAAAGCAAACCAGAAGACTTGGAGATGAAGTCGGAGACACAACAAGGCGTCCATGAGGCAGGAGGGCGCGCCCAGGGGGGTAGGCGCGCCCCCAGCCTCGTGGGCCCCTCGTAGCTCCACCAACCTAGTTCTTTCACCTATATATACTCTTATACCCTAAAAACATGAGGGGGAGCCACGAAACCACTTTTCCACCGCCACAACCTTCTATACCTGTGAGATCCCATCTTGGGTTTGTGCATGATTTAAATATTTTGTGTGATGAAGATAGAGCATAGCCAGATATATGATTTTGTAGGGATAACTTTCTTTGGCCATGTTATTTTGAGAAGACATGATTGCTTTGTTAGTATGCTTGAAGTATTATTATTTTTATGTCAATATTAAACTTTTGTCTTGAATCTTTAGGATCTGATATTCATGCCACAATAAAGAAATTACATGGATAAATATGTTAGGTAGCATTCCACATCAAAAATTCTGTTTTTATCATTTACCTACTCGATGACGAGCAGGAATTAAGCTTGGGGATGCTTGATACGTCTCCAGCATATCTATAATTTTTGATTGTTCCATGCTATTATATTATCTATTTTGGATGTTTAATGGGCATTAATATGCTATTTTATATTATTTTTGGGACTAACCTATTAACCGAGGGCCCAGTGCCACTCTCTGTTTTTTTTGCCTATTTTAGAGTTTTGTAGAAAAGGAATACCAAACGGAGTCCAAACGGAATGAAACCTTCGCGATGATCTTTCTTGGACCGAAAGCAATCTAGAAAACTTGTAGATGAAGTCGGAGACGCAACGAGGAAGCCACGAGGCAGGAGGGCGCACCCAGGGGGTAGGGTGCGCCCCCACCCTCGTGGGCCCGTCGTGGCTCCCCTGACCTAGTTCCTTCGCCTATATACACTCTTATACCCTAAAAACATCAGGGAGAGCCACAAAACCACTTTTCCACCGCCGCAAGCTTCTATACCCGTGAGATCGCATCTAGGGACCTTTTCCGGCGTCCTGTTGGAGGGGGATTCGATCACGGAGGGCTTCTACATCAACACCATTACCTCTCTGATGAAGCGTGAGTAGTTTACCACAGACCTTTGGGTCCATAATTATTAGCTAGATGGCTTCTTCTCTCTCTTTGATTCTCAATACCATGTTCTCCTCGATGTTCTTGGAGATCTATTCGATGTAATATTCTTTTGGGGTTTGTTTGCGGAGATCCAATGAATTGTGGATTTATGATTAAGATTATCTATGAATATTATTTGGTTCTTCTCTAAATTCTTATATGCATGATTTGGTATCTGTGCAAGTCTCTTTGAATTATCGGTTTAGTTTGGCCTACTAGATTGATCTTTCTTGCAATGGGAGAAGTGCTTAGCTTTGGGTTCAATCTTGCAGTGTCCTTTCCCAGTGACAATAGGGGCAGCAAGGCACGTATTGTATTGTTGCCATCGAGGATAACAAGATGGGGTTTTCATCATATTGCTTGAGTTAATTCCTCTACATCATGTCATCTTGCTTAATGCGTTACTCTGTTCTTTATGAACTTAATACTCTAGATACATGTTGGATAGCGGTTGATGTGTGGAGTAATAGTAATAGATGCAGGCAGGAGTCGGTCTACTTGACACAGACGTGATGCCTATGTTCATGATCATTGCCTTAGATATCATCATAACTATGCGCTTTTCTATCAATTGATCGGCAGCAATTTGTTCACCCACCGTAATATTTGCTATCTTGAGAGAAGCCACTATTGAAACCTATGGCCCCCGGGTCTCTTTTCCATTATATTGAATCTCGTTTAAATATTGCTAGTTTTCGATCTACTATTTTGCAATCTTTACTTTCCAATCTATAAACCAAAAATACCAAAAATATTTACTTTACCATTTATCTATCTCTATCAGATCTCACTCTTGCAAGTGACCGTAAAGGGATTGACAACCCCTTTATCGTGTTGGGTGCAAGTGGTTGATTGTTTGTGCAGGTATTCAGTGACTCGTGCGTTGTCTCCTATTGGATTGATGCCTTGGTTCGCAAAACTGAGGGAGATACTTATGCTACTTTGCTGCATCACCCTTTCCTCTTCAAGGGAAAATCAACGCAAGCTCAAGAGGTAGCACCCATGAACTCGTGCCGGAGAGGAGGAGGTGCACACTTGCTATTCAGAGATAAAAGGAAGAGAAAAAATATGGAATGAGGGATCAAACATGGGTCTCCCGTGTGGAAGAGTATGGGTTCGACCAATGCAGTGCATGTGTGCTTATGATATTTAAGAGTATCATTGTAGAAGAACCAGACTCCACTATGACTTTGACAGATAAAAATCGAAATGTTTTCTTCACTTATGGGTGGCATACTGAGTAATTTATGACAACTTTGAGGGTAATTTTAAGATGGACAGGCAAAAGAACCAAAGACTTTATTAGTAGGTACAGAATAGCAGAAAGCAGCGAAAAATAACAAGGTGGGGGCGATCCTAGGACCAAAAAGAAAAAGGAGAGAAAGTGACAAAAGCTGGCCAAAACATGGCCAACACCTACATTAGGTGATCTCTCATGGTAGATCCCCGAAGGGGCTCTCTAAGCATTTTGCTCCTGCTAATCATAATAGCTTGATTGCATTATTGATCACCTTGATGATATTCATCGATGATGGCAGCTTATTTTGAGAGGTGCAACTCTTGCACTCTTGCCACAACTCCCACCCAGCTAGAAGCAAAATTGATAGTGTCCCTTTCTTCAACCTTGGATCAACACTGTGCTGATGCCGCACACGATCAAAGCGATGGGTTTGTGCTATCAATCATCTTTGGCAAGAGGGAGGCGCATCCCCGTCATTGCCCAATTGAGCTCTACACCTCAAGGGCAAGGGGACAACTCCGGAAAAGGTACCGGGAGGTTTCAAGATTGCGGACGCAAAGTTGGCAGAAGTAATTATTGTCCCATCTACGTCATTGCAGCCCGTCATTGCACCAAATCCGGTTTTGAAGCATTAGCCAGGAGAACATCTTGATCTTTTCAGGAGCCCAAGTTTTCCAAATGACTTGGTCAACATTTGAGCGCTTGCGCCCCTGAAACTGAATGTTGTACATTGATTTCACGGAATACATGCCTGACTCCTCTGTATCCCAGTGGATTGTGTCCTATTCGCCTTCAATTGTGACAGTGGTTGCAACAGAAATTCTTATGCATGCCTAGGGATTTGATCGACAGGTCTTGCACGCGCGCATGGGCAAGATCCTTGATCCAACTGCCAATCATTAGCGCCTACCTAACAATCAAGTTCTTCAGTCTTGAGTGCTTGAACAACACAGGGAGGCTTTGGTCAAGTGTTCCCAAGCCCAACCAGGAGGAGTGCTAGAACAACGTCGTTGCCCCGTTGCCGATCGTCACTGTTGTTGCTAATGCGAACAAAGCCTAGTCGTCCTTATTGAAGGGTGCATCCGTCCCCACCCATGGGCGCTCAGGCTGCCACCAAGCAACCCATAGCCAGCGTAGGCGTAGCACGCAGCTAAAGTGTTGTAGGTCATGGATGCCGAGGCCATCGTGGGTTGTCGGTGAACATACTATCAGTCAGTTGACCTTGTAGCTTCCACCAGAGATCTCCTCGCCTTGCTTCCAGAGAAAACATCGTCTGCCTTTGTCGATTTCCTTGAACAGCTTCTTCGGTGCCCATAGTACGGTGAGTTGAAAGTTGGAATTGCACTTAGCATGCATCAGACTAGCACCCGTCCACCGACGATTGACATCGACTTGCCTTTCCAGCCTGCCAACCTAGCTCTAACTATGTCAATGATGAACTGAAGATGCACTAGGCGTAGTCTAGATGTTGTGACTGGAAGCCCTAGGTATTTGACTGGGAAGGTAGCTATTGATCCCATGAAACTTTGTAGGAAATCCTCAAGGTTGATCTCCTCGTGGCATATAGGGGTAGTTGAGGATTTCTCGGGATTTATGCATAGGCTGGCGACGTCCCCAAAGTCTTGCGGAATGCCCATTAGGTTCTCGGTCTCCTAGCGCACTGGGTTTGCAATAATCACCCCGTCGTTGGTGTAGAGGCTGTTGAGGAGTTTAAGCTCTGTCCCTAGAAGAGGAGCGACGATCTGCTGCTCGGCCGCTATGACAAGTACGTGGCGAAGTGGGTTGATGGCTAGGATGAGAAGAAACATCGACAAGGGGTATCCTTGTCGCGGGGCTCTGCGGTGAGGGACGCCCACTCCTGGTAAGTTGTTGAGCAAGAAAGATGAGGGTGCGGTTGGTAGGAGTAGTGCCACCCAATCCCTCTAGCATGCACTAAACCCTAGCCGCTGCGAAAGCTCGAGTAGATACTCCCAGGAAACATTATCATGCTTTTGCTATGTCTAGTTTCATGAGTAGAGCCGGAGTTTTTCACCGATGTAGGGCCCAGGCGTAGTTTTGCACGTAGAGATAGCTATCATGTATGCACTTTGTCTTGAGAAAATCTATTTGGGTCAGGGAGATGATGGAGTGGATAACCGTCGTTAGTATAATTGAGAGCACCTTGGAGATCAACTTGGTGACAAAGTGAATTAGGCTAATGGGCATAAAATCCCTAATGCTAGTGTTACCATCTTTTTTGGGCTAACACAACCATTGCAGTGTTTACCAACGAGAAATCACCCCTAGTAAGAGATAGAACTGGTTGAACACGACCATTATGTCGTCTTTGATAATTGACCCATGATACATCTCCAACGTATCTATAATTTTTGATTGTTCCATGCTGTTATATTATCATTCTTGGATGTTTTATAATCATTTTATATCATTTTTGTTACTAACCTATTGACATAGTGCCAAGTGTCAGTTGTTGTTTTCTGCATATTTTTTACATCACAGGAAATCAATACCAAACAGAGTCCAAACGCAGCGAAACTTTTTATGGATTTTTTTTGGACCAGAAGACATCCAGTGGGCCGGAGAAGCGCCTGGGGGTGCTTCGAGGGGAGCACGACCCACCAGGGCGTGCATGGAGGCCCAGGCGCGCCCTGGTGGGTTGTGCCCACCTCAGATGCCCCCCGGACCGCCTCTTTACTCTATAAATACCCCACTATTCCATAAACCCTAGGGGAGTCGACGAAAATCAATTCCAGCCGCCGCAAGTTCCAGAACTACCAGATCCAATCTAGACACCATCACGGAGGGGTTCATCATGTCCATTGGTGCCTCTCCGATGATGCGTGAGTAGTTCTTTGTAGACCTACGGGTCCGTAGTTAGTAGCTAGATGGCTTCCTCTCTCTCATTTGATTCTAAATACAATGGTCTCTTGGAGATCCTTATGATGTAACTCTTTTTGCGGTGTGTTTGTTGGGATCCGATGAACTTTGAGTTTATGATCATATCTATCTTTTTATCCATGAAAGTTATTTGAGTCTTCTTTGATCTCTTATATGCATGATTTCTTATAGCCTCATATTTCTTCTCCAATATTTGGGTTTTGTTTGGCCAACTTGATCTATTTATATTGCAATGGGAAGAGGTGCTTTGTGATGGGTTTGATCTTACGGTGCTTGATCCCAGTGATAGAAGGGGAACCGACACGTATGTATCGTTGCTATTAAGGATAACAAGATGGGGTCTATTTCTACATAAATAGATCTTGTCTACATCATCTCATCATTCTTATTGCATTACTCTGTTTCTCCATGAACTTAATACACTAGATGCATGTTGGATAGCGGTCGATGAGTGGAGTAATAGTAGTAGATGCAGGCAGGAGTCGGTCTACTAATCTTGGACGTGATGCCTATATAATGATCATTGCCTGGATATCGTCATGATTATTTGAAGTTCTATCAATTGCCCAACAGTAATTTGTTCACCCACCGTTTGCTATTTTTCTCGAGAGAAGCCACTAGTGAGAACTACGGCCCCGGGTTTCTTCTTTAATATATTTGCCTTTGCGATCTATTTTTATTTGCTTTTATTTTCGGATCTATTAAACCAAAAATACAAAAATATGTTGTTGCATTTTATTTATTTATTTTATCTCGCGTTCCCGCGAGATCTATTTATCCAATCTACTACAATTTTACCTATCCTTTTACCCGCGAGGGATTGACAACCCCTCTCTTACGTCGGGTTGTGAGTATTTGTTATTTGTGTGCAGGAGCTATTTACGTGTTTTTGCGTGGTTCTCCTACTGGTTCGATAACCTTGGTTTCATCACTGAGGGAATACCTACCGTCGTTGTGCTGCATCATCCCTTCCTCTTTGGGGAAATACCGACGTAGTTCTATCAGACATCAACCCACTACTCCTAAAGAACATGCCGTTGAAGCTGCCTGTCTAGACCTATTAATTTTTCCGCCGGCGATCCGTTGACCGCATGCCACGCTTCCTCTTCCATGAAGGGGTTGTCTAAGATGCCTCCATGCAGTGTGAGGAAATCAATGAAGTCCCAGTTTATGGTTACTTCCCTACTAGGTGTCTTCCCTATGGAAGAGTTGAAGTGCTCCTGGATCGTGTTGGCCTTGTCTGTGTGCGACGTGCAGCCTATTCAATGACTTATGTAAGTTTTCAAAAAATATACAAGTTGTGTTGGTAATTTCAGATCAGTGCATCGCCCGGATATTTTTGTTACAAGATATTGGAGGCCATTTGGGAGCATCTTATAGAGGGTTTGAGATGTTGTTACTATGGAGTCTCTTGGAGACTCCCTCCATTCTAAGTATAAGGTGTGTGTTTTTTAAAAGTGAAATATGCGCATGTTTGATCAAGTTTTTTTAAATACCAATATCAACAGTACCGAATTTGTATCATTAGATCCATCATGAAAGGTATTCTCATACTTTACTTATTTTGTATTGTAGATGCCAATACTTTATTCCACAGTATTGGTCAAACATACACAAGTTTGGCTCTCACGAAATTGGATACACCTTATATTCAAAATGGAGAGAATAGTGTTCATTTTCAACTTGACCTTATGTACAAATTTGATGAATTTTGTTGGTTTCAAAAGTCCCATAACACATCATTTACAAAAACATAACACATGGTTTTTCCCTGTAAAAAAAACATGGCTTTTGCGAGGAGATTCTAACACTTCATGCTTCCATAAAATTGCTAATAGGAAAGCCTAACATGATGGAAGAACTAGGAAGAATATCCTTGTTTGTTAATTGGAAAATAGAGCATTCGCCATTTAGGGCCCTTAAGACTATGTACAATGCCAGATCTTTAGATAAGTTTATAAACACCAACACTCTACAAATAAGTAGATGTGCTTAAACAAAACTCGGTTTATTTACCCTTTGTAAGACGGGCATGCACCATTTATGGGGGCCTAACCTAATGGTCGATGCTACAACCTTGCATAAGATTCTTTTTGGCCTAGTGGATGGTAACTTGTTTCTATGTTTCCTGATTGGTTGGTGAGGAAATTGTTGTTCTTATCAGATCCATCACTCTCAAGGAAATTTAAGAAATGTTTCCTTTTTATGGTGATTAATAGGACTCTTCCTCATGATATACCTATCTAATTTCTATCATCAACATTGAAATTAGGGATGAAAGTGAAACTGCCCGCCCGTTTTTGAAAAATACGAGATAGAGCGAAATATGGAAACGGAAACTTATCCCGAAATTACACATGTCCTCCTTGTCATTTGTTCTTCCAAACATTATGCCTTATTAATTTTGTTCCCAAAATGAGTATTTTATTCATAATAGTATATCTTATTGTATATCCATGATATATCATAATATGTGTACTCATATTAGCATTTGGATTTGTTCATTCCATTGTATTTTTCTTTATCATTAAAGAGGTTTTGAGTTCTATGAGCCTTCGCGATGTATCATGTGTCCTCATGGTATTCACTTTATTTTCTTCTCCTGTCGTTTCTTTATGTATTTATTTATGAGATTTTTGTATTTATTTACGCTTCCACTAAAAATACATAAATAAATGTGCCAGCGCTCAACCCTGTCTGTTTCCACCCAGTTTTCATCCTTCGTTGCTACAAGATAAATGATAATGTATGACAAGATTTTAGGAGTTATGTGAGGAGATTGTCGATGTGCATAGACAAAACTATACCATCATCACTCTTCCTCTTAAAGTGTTGGCGTTGATATGATTCAACAATTTGCACATGTATCTGTTCCTTGACTGTATATACATCTAGATATCCAAGACTATGACTATCGTGCTCGAGTCTTTTGCTAATAAGCTTATCCACATGGAAAAGAATGTCTATATTTAAGTCTAGAAACTTAATGGATATAGTGTTTTTTCGCGTGAGGTGATGCATCACACTCATGAAATAATCAAGTAGGTTTTATCCTCAAATTACACTCTAAGAAAGCATGTGGCAAACAAACTGAAGTTTTTGTTTCCTATTGAATTGCCAAAATGGTAGGGGTACTCAATGACTAGTAGTGCATCTTTAGTTGATAGATTACATTAAATGACATTGCATATGCAAAACTAAAAAACAATGAAAAGTGTTCGTGTTTCCTAGAACCATAAGGGTGTGAGACCGGGTGACCCCATGCCACCATCCTATTTTAATTTGGTTATGAAATGCTTGTATAAGGTCGTGTTAGAGGCACAAAAACATGACCTTATTAAAGGGCTAGCTCACCATCTTTATTGAGTGGGCGGACATACTCATGTATGCCGACGAATCCATTATTTGTGTGTCTCGGCAGTGTTCTTGTATATTGAATAGATGTCTAGGCTCAGGACTAATTTCTTTAAGAGCGAACTTTTTCCTTCAAAGGGCTGAGAACTACATTGTTGAAATGTCAAAATAATATTGGGAGATTCCTCATGGCTGGCCAAACTTCTGAAAAAAGGATAACTGAAAAGGCTATCACTAGTACAAAGATGGGCATTAGAGACGTCCCTAATAAGCGGTTTTGGTTCAAAGCACCCCATTGAAGGTGGTTATATTTTTATCAAAAGTTTCAGAGGCAATTATTATTGTGAAATTTCCTATAGAGAATTGTGAGGCGGTTGATGTCGTGGTTCTAAGTCTGACAGTAGAAGTAGGGGTAGGTAAGGGAGAGGCGATGTCCTAGTTATGGAGTAGTTGTGAAGACAAAAGATGTACGAGTTCAGGCCCTTCTCGGAAGAAGTAACAGCCCTACGTCTCAGAGCCCTGAGGCGGTCGAGTGGATTATGAGTATGAGTATTACAAGAATCTGAACCCTTCTATCTGTGGAGCGGGGTGGCTTATATAGAGTGCGCCAGGACCCCAGCCAGCTCACATAATGGAGGGATTAAAGTACATTAAGCCAGGGGGGTTACTGGTAACGCCCCTCATAAGGCGTCTTAACTATCATTAAGTCTATTCAATAGTAAACCGTTGCGCTACGGAGTGCCTTCTGACCTTCTGGTGGTCGAGTGAGTCTTCATGGTCGAGTGAGTCTTCCATGGTCGAGTCCTTCCAGTCTAGTCGAGTGGATTCCTCTTTGGTCGACTGGAAGATGATCTCTTCTATGAGTGCCCTTGGGTAGGACGTTTAGGTCAGGTCTATGACCCTACCCTAGGTACATGAATCCATCATTAGCCCCCGAATGGATTGAGGCTTGAGTGAAGGAGGAGTTGACGTTGTTTCCGATTGCCTTTTGCATTCTGGCTACGTGTTGTCTTGGATCAAGATCTTCTCTGTTGATAACAAGAAACTTTCCTTCAGTCGACTTGATCCATTCTTGTTCTTTAGTCGAGTGACTTCCTTTGCTATACCTGAGTAACGGATCGCAGGAGATCTCGCACTTGACAGATCGATCATCGCTCGCCATGGATCTCGCGGGATATGAAATTTGGGGAAGCGCTGAAACGGAACGGATCTGCGCGCTTGGATGGGACGTAATAGGGCGCCTCGATTTCCGCGCCGCTTTCTCCGCCACGTATCGCGCAGTGCGGCTGCTCGGGATATGATTGGATTGCTTGGGTCCACCTGTCATCCACTCGGAATGGATGCTATAAATGTAACTCCCGGAGGCTCATGCACAGTACCTTGTTCTTCCTCCCCAGTTCTCTCTATCTCCGCTCTCTGCTCCCGCTGCTGCTCTCTTGCCATCTCCCCCCTTGCGCATTCCGTCGGCGGCCATGGGCAAAGAGAAGACGACGATGTTGGAGCGCGCGAAGAAGGCGTCGGCGGCGGAGAAGGCGTCGGCGACCGAGAAGGCGAAGGGGAGATCCACCGGTCGCGGTGGTTCTTCGTCGAGATCCAAATCGCCAAAGGCTGGGTCCAGGAGATCGATCCATCGACCATCGAGAGAAGGATCTCCTCGATATGGCCGACGACGGATTGATTCCCCATGGCGCCGCGAGACTTCCTGGCCGAGAGTGGCAGCCTCAACCAGAAGAGGGTGAGTGCGTGCTTTTGGCCACCCATGTCGACCGAGGTTTTTCGTTGCCACCGAGTGTCTTCTTTCGAGGTTTTCTGAATTTCTTCGGAGCCCAGCTCCACCATTTTACTCCAAACTCCATCGCATACCTTGCCGCGTTTGTGTCTATGTGTGAAAACTTCCTGGGCTGTCGACCGCACTGGGGTTTGTTCAAGTACATCTTCACATGTCGCCTCGACCGTGAAGAAGGCAAGCCCGTGACGAGAAGACCCAAGTAGTCCAGATGTGTGGTGGTTTAGGGGTCCATTGAGGAACAAAAGCACCTTCCCAGCTATGCATTTTCCCGAGTCGGTCGGGGCTGGCAATGACCTGGTTCTATTGCGGAATGAGACGACGCCGGGCCGACCGGCCTTCCTGAATTCACCATGAGTCGAGTGAATAGGCCCTCCTCCCTGAAGGTTGTTCCAGAAGAGAGGGCTGAAGTGAAGATGCTGATGGACCGCGTGGTGCAGCTAGTTAGGGACGGAGTGATCGGCATGGACCTCTGGAGGTTTTTCTTGAGGCGAATCCAGCCCTTCGCCCGGAGTCATCAGATGTGGTTGTATCGCGGCACCAAGATTTAGACTCGCGCCCACCCGAGGCGTCGGCGATACCGTAGTGGAAAGATGGATGGCTTCGATCATCGGGAACAAGGACAATCCTCGCGGTCCCGGAGGATTTCTCCATTGGATCGTGATGGCGTCGTATAAGGTACACTTGTTCTGCTTTTCCGTTGTATATTTGTCGAGTGCGTTTACGAACTTGGTCGATCGAACTCTGCTTTGATGCTTCCAGGCCCTCACCGAGCTATACTCAATGCCCAATGGCGCCAGATTCGGCGAGAGGAGGGGAAGCCAGTGGAGGCGAGAGCCAGGAAGAGTGGGTTTCAGACGCTGCAGAAGACGACGACGACGATGATGATGATGATGAGGATGATGATGACGAGGATGAAGAGGAAGAGGTCGCACCACCGCGCTTGGAAAGGCGGTCAAAACTTGTGCACGACCCTTCGGCTGAGCGCGGTAAGGGAGTTGCGACTGTCCCGCAGTCGACCAAACGCCCTCGGACTGCTTCTCCGGTGCCGACTGAGAAAGTGCCAAAGCAGGCGAAGGTAGTTCCGTCGAGGACAACCAAGCCTCTGCCAAAGATGAAAGTGTCCATCCCCACCATCTCAGGGTAAACATATTGTTTAAATCTTCTTGTTCCATATAACTTTTGTCTCTGGTTGGTACTTGAATCGGTCGACTGATTCTTTGGATTTTCAGCGCCGCAACTTCCGAAACCTCAGCTAAGGCTGACGACCACGAGATGGAGGACGCCGCCACCTCAAATCCTGGTACTATATCCTTAATTCTTGTTCTTAGTCGACTGACTCAAGATTTCTGACCTTAACTCTTTTCTGAAGCTCCAACCAATGACATCATCACTCTTCCTGATGACGATGATGAAGATGAAGAGCCATTTAGGACTAGGAGGAGCAGGAAGGCATCTACTGGCAAGGAAGCCCAAGGTGTGACGGTGCCCAAGGTCGTTGAGACGGAAGGGGGGTCGGCACTCGACATACTGTGTCCTTCGCGAATCCGCTGACAAGTGCTCGACCCACTTCGTCGAGTGCTGGACAACCTTCGATCTTCACCACGCACCACGTCCCGGAGGACCAGACTGATGCTGCTAAGGAGGCGATCCGTCAAGCAGGGATCATGATGGAGCAGGTGAAGATCGCTCGGGATGCGAGCCAAGCAGCTTCGATGCCAGCTCTGCTCTTGAGCAATGTTCAGTCGATCGACCACCACCTGCTGTTAGGATATGCTATCAAAACTTTTCTTTCGAATTCATAGCAGTCACCCACTAGGTGTGTTGGTAAAAACTCCGTGTTGGCGGGGCACGCTGAGTGCACCTACCGGTGTAGCCCCAAGGCTAAGGTCGATCACGGGCAATCGGTCTTAGGCTTACTAAGTAGATGTTGATCATTATCCGAATGGAACGACTAGGTTTACGAGGCCGTGGGGGCACGCCGAGTGCACCCAGGTGTAGTCCCCGAGATCGTGGTCAATCGGCGCTTGATTACGATCTGAAGAAGCTTTCGATCGATCGGTCGACTCGTTTCTTTTTTTTTTTTTCGGGTCGATCGTCGACTATGTCTTGAATAAGACCGGTGGGGGCGCTGAGTGCACCCACCGGTGTAGTCCTCGAGACTACGGTCGAATGCTTGCATTCGACTGTAGTCTTAGAAACGCACCATTCTTCTTTACTCACTCGGAAGTGGATTATCTCTGATACTTTTGCAACTGACCCTTCGTAGAAATCTTGTGATCTTGCGGCACGCTACACTGAACTGGAGCAAAAGCATATCCAACTCGAGTTGGACTTGAAGCTAGTGCAAGAGAATCTGACAAAGGCGAAGGAGGAGACCAAAGGTATGTTTGGTGAGATTTCGATGACTCTTTTCTCCCCTCATTTGCTTCAAATTTGACTTTGCTGCGATTTACAGACAAGGTGAAGGAGGCCCAAAGGAAGAAAGAGCTTGAGCTGTCTGAGAAGATCAAGCTTGCGATGACAAATCGGCCTCGATCGCCAAGCTCGAACAGGATAACGCCAATCAAGGCTGCTCGCCACCGCCAAGGCAAGGATGTTGAGCGAATGAAGGTCGACAAGAAGAATCGTGAGAAGGTCCTCCAAATGGCTGGAAAGAAGAATGAGCTGGAAAGCTTCTTGGGCGATCTTGCTAAGAAATTGTTCCTTAAGCTCAAGGTAACCTTCTTCACTCGACCAATTCTTCCAACTGTTATGTTTCCATTCGACCGCTTTCTGATTCGGGTTTTGTCTTTGCGAGTTCTCGCCGCAACTTTGAAGAAGAAACCAGCCACCGAGACGAACCTTGACCTCGCTCAATTCCCGGTGAACGATGAAACTGCTATGAACATCTTCCGATTGAGTCCCATGTTGTTTCATTGTCGTGGATTATCTCGCAAGATCGAAGGCTGCTACGTCCCGCATCGACTCGACGCTCGCCCAATGAGACACTCCAAAATGACCTCGAGTCATTGATGGCTCGATCGAACGCCGCCCCCGACCGAGTGCAAGAGTGGAAGAAATCTTGACTCGGTGCGGTGCGAGCGTTGCCACAATGTCCGCACGAGTCCATTGCAAGGAAGCCCGAGAAGATAAGTGGCGGCTCTCCGAGTGGCCAACACCAAAAAGCACGACTTCAGACCTTCATGGAGACTTTCATTGCTGCTGCCACGCGGATTGCCGACGGGATTGATCTTGACGAGTTCGTTGCTCCATCCAGCCCTCCACAGGAGGGGTAAAAAACTTTCCTTGACCTTAAATTTGCCTCGGTATGCCGAGTGGAGTTGTAACCGATAAAACTTTAACAGGCTTAGCGCCTGAGCACTCTCGGTTATTTTAGGTGTCGACCTAAATTTAGATTGGATGTTCGGAAAAGATTGCTCTCGGCTTGAATGGCTCTTTGCAGGTTAACAGTGAGATGCCTACTGCAGTCGGCTTATATCTTAGGCGAGCACTGGGCTGCAGCTAAGCCCCCGAGTGAGAGGTTTGCTCTCCACTCGGTAGGATTTCTTTTATCTTAGGCGAGCACTGGGCTGCAGCTAAGCCCCCGAGTGGGAGGTTTGCTCTCCACTCGGTAGGATTTCTTTTATCTTAGGCGAGCACTGGGCTGCAGCTAAGCCCCCGAGTGGGAGGTTTCCTCTCCGCTCGGTAGGATTTCTTTTATCTTAGGCGAGCACTGGGCTGCAGCTAAGCCCCCGAGTGGGAGGTTTGCTCGCCACTCGGTGGGATTTCTTATACCTTAGGCGAGCACTGGGCTGCAGCTAAGCCCCCGAGTGGGAGGTTTGCTCTCCACTCGGTAGGGTTTCCGTTGTATTTGTGTCGAAGCTCGGAGAAGAGGGTCGCAGTCGACCTGCACTTCGTCTTCCTTGCAATCGCACATCATACTTATGGTGTAGCTCGGAGGAGAGGGCCGCAGTCGACCTGCGCCTCGTTTTCCTTGCTAGTATACTTTATACTTAGGCGAGTCCTTGGACTGCAGCTAAGCCTCCGAGTGTAAGTCTGGCTTACCACTCGGTAGGATTTTTAATAACTTAGGCGAGCACTGAGCTGCAGCTAAGCCTCCGAGTGGAAGTCTGGTTTACCACTCGGTAGGATTTTTAATAACTTAGGCGAGCACTGAGCTGCAGCTAAGCCTCCGAGTGGAAGTCTGGCTTACCACTCGGTGGGATTTTAATAACTTAGGCGAGCACTGAGCTGCAGCTAAGCCTCCGAGTGTAAGTCTGGCTTACCACTCGGTAGGATTTTTAATAACTTAGGCGAAACTGGTTCGCAACTAAGCCTCCGAGTGGAAGTCTGGCTTCCCACTCGGTAAGATTTGTGAAAAACTTAGGCGGAACGGATTCGCGACTAAGCCACCCACTGGGGGAGGTGAAAATTTTACTCGATGCAAAACAAAGAGTGACAAAAATTATGAAGGAATTATGACACTATTACTTCAAAGCTCGTGAGCTACAGGAGTACTTTATTACAACTCTTCCGAGTGAAAAACCTTAAGTGTAAAATGGGCGGAGCAGATCCGCATTCCAAGCTCGAGGCTCATCGATATCGTGTTCGACATTGTAGAGACGATATGCCCCATTGTGGAGAACCTTTGTGACGATGAAGGGTCCTTCCCAGGAGGGAGCAAGCTTATGTTTCTTCTGCTGATCTACCCGAAGGACTAGATCTCCTTCCTGGAAAGCTCGACCTCTCACATTTCTGGCGTACAGGCGACGCAAGTCTTGCTGGTAAATGGTCGAGCGGATCAGAGCCATTTCCCTTTCCTCTTCCAGAGGTCGATGCATCTGACGCGCTTGCTCACTTCGCTTCATTGTATAGTTCAATTCGAGGAGCATTGTGAAGGAGATCACTTTCGGAAGGACTGCCTCGCTCCATAGACCAGAAGAAAGGAGTTCTCCCGATCGACCGATTAGGCGTGGTCCGCAAACCCCAAAATCTTGAAGGAAGTTCGTCGACCCAAGCTCCAAACTGCATGCTTGAGATCTCGCATCAAACGGGCTTCAAACCCTTGAGGATCAATCCATTGGCTCGTTCTGCCTGTCCGTTCGACTGTGGATGGGCGACTGAAGCGTAGTCGACTCGTGTGCCTTGGGAGTTGCAGAAATCCTTGAATTCTTCCGAGTCAAAATTCGACCCATTGTCCGTGATAATACTTGTGCGGGACTCCATATCGAACGCCAACCTCTCGACGAAGGAAACAGCGATACCAAAGATCAAGTTTTTGATTGGCTTAGCCTCAATCCACTTGGTGAACTTGTCGACTGCTACCAGCACATGCGTGAAACCGCTCCGACCTGTTCGCAAGGGACCGATCATGTCCAACCCCCACACTGCGAAAGGCCAGACGAGTGGAATGGTCTTCAAGGCTGATGCAGGCTTGTGTGACATATTGGAGTAGAACTGGCATCCTTCGCACTTGTCCACTATTTCCTTTGCCATCTCATTTGCTCTTGGCCAGTAAAATCCGGCTCGGTATGCTTTGGCTACAATGGTCCGAGAGGACGCATGGTGACCACAGGTCCCCGAGTGGATGTCATTGAGTATGACTCGACCTTCCTCTGGCGTTATGCATTTTTGTCCGACTCCCGTCAGGCTTTCTCTATATAACTGCCCATTGATAACGGTAAAGGCTTTGGATCGACGGACGATCTTCCGAGCTTCTTCTTCATCCTCTGGGAGTTCCTTTCTCAGAATATACGCAATGTATGGAATTGTCCAATCGGGAGTGACCACTAAAACCTCCATGACCAGGTCGACCACTGCCGGGACCTCAACCTCAGTCAAGTCTGTGGCACTCTTGGGTTGTGGAGCTTCCTCTGTGTAGGGATCTTCTTTGACTGACGGAGTGTGTATATGTTCCAAAAACACGCCACTCGGAATGGCTTCTCTCTTGGACCCGATCTTCGCCAGATCATCTGCTTTGCTCGATTTTTCGATCGGGGATGTGATGGAGTTCCAACCCCTCAAACTTCTTTTCCAGCTTCCTCACTGCATTGCAGATCCAATCATAGTTGGGCTTCTCACGTCCCACTCCTTCATCACTTGATTGACCACTAGATCTGAGTCGCCAGTAAACCATCAGGCGACGGACGCCGAGTGAGATGGCCATGCTAATCCATATAAGAGGGCCTCATACTCGCCTCATTGTTGGAGGAATCAAAGTGAATCTGGAGCACATACTTAAGCTTATCTCCTCTGGGGAAACCAGAACAACCCCACACTGAACCATTCAAATCTTGGAGCCGTCAAAGAACATGGTCCAATGCTCGAGTGAACTTCACCGGGTGTCTGTTGTTCAATCCACTCGGCAAGGAAATCTGCTATAGCCTGGGACTTAATGGCTTTCTTTGCCTCGAATTTGATATCAAGGGGAAGAAGTTCAATCGCCCATTTCGCCACTCGACCGGTTGCGTCTCTGTTATGCAAGATCTCTGATAAAGGAGCGTCGCTGACGACTGTGATAGAATGATCAGAGAAATAATGAGCAACCTTCTTTGTGGTCATGTATATACCATACACAAGCTTCTGATAATGAGGATATCTCTGCTTGGATGGAGTCAAGACTTCAGACAAATAATACACCGGGCGCTGAACTTTAAAGGCCTTTCCTTCCTCTTCCCGCCGATCGTAAGCACAGAATCCGACAACTTGTCCGGTGGCTGCAATGTAAAGCAACAGAGGCTCTTTGCTGATTGGAGCAGCAAGCACCGGCTGGGTGGAGAGCGAGCTTTTAGCTCGGCAAGCGCTGCATCGACTTCAGAGTCCACTCGAACTTGTCAACCTTCTTCATCGATCGGTAAAGAGGTAATGCCTTTTCACCGAGTCGTGAGATGAATCGACTTAATGCGGCCAAGCATCGATGAAGCTCGGGCGTCGTGCACTCGCGCGGGCGTTTCATTCGGAGAATAGTGCCAATCTTCTCGGGTTAGCGTCGATTCCCGTTCGAAACGAAAACCGAGTAATTTCCACCAGAACTCGAATGTGCACTTTGACGGATTGAGCTTGATATCGCACCTTCCGAGGTTGGCAAATGTTTGGCGAGGTCACGAGCAGGTCGGAACCTTTTCGCGACTTAACGGCGATATCATCCATATCGCTTCCACATTCCGACCGATCTGAGTGAGGAGACACTTCGAATCATTCGCATAAATGTGGCTCCGGCATTCTTGAGGCCGAATGGCATGGTGATATAGCGAAGCACCGAATGGAGTGATGAAAGCTGTTTTATTTCATCGGGTCCATCTGACGGATCGATGATACCCGGAATATGCATCTAGAAAGACAACCTCTCACCCCGCGGTCGAGTCGACAATTTGATCGATGCGGGAGAGAAAATGATCCTTCGGCATGCCCGATTAATGTGCTTAAAATCAATGCACATGCGGAGTGAGTTATCCTTCTTGGGGACCATGACAACATTAGCGAGCCACTCGGGTGGTAAATCTCTCGGATAAATCCTGCCACAACAATGAGCCACTTCTTCACCAATAGCTTTTCTCTTACGGGCGGCGGACCGTCGAAGATGCTCTTTGACTGGTTTCGCTGACTTGTCGACTCGGGCGATGCTCAGCCGTTCCTCAGAACACCGGCATGTCACCGGCTTCCATGCAAAGATGTCCCGATTCTCACGGAGGAACCGGATGAGCGCTTCTTCCTATTTCGAGTCGAGTGTTGTGGATATGTGGGTCGGAGCTGCATCGGGGTCAGTCGGATGAATTTGGACGGGCTTTGTCTCACCGCACGACTTGAATGCGCACTCGTGGCTGGCTTCTTAGATCGTAGCAAATCACTCGGATCTGCGTTTTGCATGTACTCGTCGAATTCGACCGCTGTCACTTGGGAGTCGGCAATCTTTGAGCCCTTCAAAGCACTCTTACGCCTTCTTCCGATCGCGGTGACAAGGATCACTCCTTGGGTCTGGCATTTTCAGTTTGAGGTACACGTAGCATGGTCGAGCCATGAATCGTGCGTGGCGGGCCTCCCAAAATGGCATGGTATGCACTCGAAAATCCACAACCTCAAAGGTCAACTTTTCTTTGCGGAAGTGCTTGGAATCGCCAAAACCACGCCCGGGCTATTTGGCCGAGTGAGTTGGCCTTCTTCCTGGTATGACTCGTGGAAACTCATATTGTTTGGCGCTTAATCGGGACATCGAATGCCCATCCCTTTCAAAGTATCCGCATACAACAAATTCAGCCCACTACCACCATCCATCAGCACCTTCGTCGATCGAGTGCCTTCGACAATGGATCGACCACCAACGCTTGCCGCCCGGGGTGGCAATGTGAGTCGGGTGATCAGATTGGTCGAATGTGATGGGTGTCTGGGACCACTTCACATAACTTGGCTTAACTGGGCAACCATATTCACTTCCGGTTGATGACTTTCATCGACTTTTGCTTTCCACATCCGCGAAGATCATCAGTGGAGTTGACATGCGGTATTCCTCCTCACCGTCCTCTTTATCTCCGGCCTTGTCGGCTCCTTCTCCTTGTCCTTAGACTGCTTTGCCTGGCTTCCGCTGGATCAGAGTCGACATCGGCGAGTGGTGTGCTTCGGGTAAATAATGTTGCCCTCTTCATCCTTCTTCGTGTGAATATGGCATGGCATATCCATCACGCCATTTCCTTCTTTATCTTTTACTTTCTTGATTCCGTGATCCTTTGGGCTTCCTTGAACTTCCCACGAGTGACGGCGGGGCCTCTCCAGGAGCTGCTGGCTCGGCTTTGCGCTTCTGCTTCCGACTGGAGTTGCCCTTCTCCGACTGACTTGGCTTGTATTTACCGCTTCGGAGTCGGTCTTCCTCCTCGCCATTTGCGTACTTGCTAGCAATCTCCATCATTCGACTCAGGGTCATGTCCCCGGTTCGACCGAACTTCAGACTCAATTCTCTGCTTTTTGACGCCGTCCTTGAAGGCGCAAACCGCTGATGGTCGGACACATTTTCCACAGATTGTGCAAGGTAATCCATCTCTGAATGTACTCTCGGAGAGTTTCATTGGTCTTCGCACACAAACTTGCAGCTCTGTCAAACCAGCCGTCGTTTGCAAGTCCCTTCGAAAGTCCCGACGAACACTCGGACAAATCTTCCCAAGTATATATGTCTTTGAGGTAATTGACTCAGCCATGCTCGGCTGAACCTTCCAACATGAGGGGCAAATGTTTCATGGCCACCTCATCATTCCCACCACCAATCTGAACAGCCACTCGGTAATCCTCGAGCCAAGTTTCAGGCTTAGATTCTCCAGTGAACTTGCAGACTCCTGCTAATCTGAAATTGGGGGATCATCGCGGCTCGATAGCCTCGCTAAAACACTCCGGACCGAGACATGCACTCGATCGCTGGTGGGTGCATCCTCTCGGCCCTCCTCGATGGGCTCTGTTTGATCGACCAAGCCTTGCACGATAATGGATCGCGATCAAAGCCTCGGTTCCACAGGGTCGACCGGAACCCTTCGCCTAGATTGGCTCGTCGCTTTGTCATCTTGTCTCCGAGGAGCGTACGACCCTTCCCTCGGAGGGGAAAGGGGCATTCGACGCCTGTCATCTCGGTCGAATCGGTCTCGAGCTGCTCTCGCGGTTGTCGCGCTTCTTCCGCTGCGGAGGCGATCTGGGGCTGTGAGCCGATCGGGCGGTGTTCGCAGCGACGGATCGATGTGAATCTGTTGCTTGGCGATCGCGACACTGAGTTGAGTTCTCGTCGCGCGCCGAGTAAATCTCGATCTGCTGCAAGCCTCTTCCACTTCCGACCGAGACGGCTGGATAGACTCGCTATGCGGGTTGCAACTGCTAAATTCTGAATTGGCGTCGCGGTATACCCGAGTCGGCGGGAAGAGCCGACGTTGATCGGATTCGTGGAGTCGTTGCAGCAGCATCGCCGAGTGCTCGCTGAAGATTCTCCAGCGAGCGCGTTCACCACATTGGCCAAACGTGCTTCCTCCAAGGCCCGAGCCTCGGGGTCTCTCCGGCGATAGGAGTATGTAGTGCATCCATGTTCTGCGACGAAGCTCTTCTCTCTGCAGAGTCGAGTGTCTCGGCTGGTACTCCTCGTGTTCTTGCAGGGTCACCTCCTCCGGCGGCTCCACCGCCGTGGGCGGCCGGAGGATCTGCGAGGGCCGTCGACCATGAGGATCTCCGCCACCGGATCACCGCTATCACACTCGGATGCACGATCTCTCTGAGCCGGTCGACGATCGAACAGCCGTAGAGGATTCGTCGGGCTCGATAGCCGCGACTGGCGGTGGCTGTCTGGCGAGCCACCGCGTGCTTCACCCATCACTGAAGCCTCGATCACCAGAGCGCTTTGCTGGTGGGAGATCTGGCGGCGACCGATAGGGGAGTCGATTGATACGGAGTCGACGGTTGCCGCAGCAAAATGCCGCGAACACATGCGCGAAAGTGCGTCGCCCCGCGGACGGGGAGCGCCTCGATGTCAAGTGGAGCCTCCTGGAGCCACGCGGAGTCGTCGGCGACAAAAGTGAGAGCTCCGAGACGGATCTCGTGCCCCTCACCCAAAACTCCAGCAGTCATCATGATGTTGGTACTCGGAAGTATCTGCAACTCCTCCACAAATCACTAAAACACCCCCCACGGTGGCGCCAACCGTCGTGGTTCTAAGTCCGACAAGTAGAAGTAGGGGTAGGTAAGGGAGGCGATGTCCTAGTTATGGAGTAGTTGTGAAGACAAAAGATGTACGAGTTCAGCCCTTCTAAGAAGTAACAGCCCTACGCCTCGGAGCCCCGAGGCGGTCGAGTGGATTATGAGTATGAGTATTACAAGAATCTGAACCCTTCTATCGTGGGCGGGGTGGCTTATATAGAGTGCGCCAGACCCCACCAGCTCACATAATGGAGGGATTAAAGTACATTAAGCCGGGGGTTCTTGTAACGCCTCATAAGGCGTCTTAACTATCATTAAGTCTATTCAATAGTAAACCGTTAACTGCTGGAGTGCCTTCTGACCTTCTGGTGGTCGAGTGAGTCTTCATGGTCGAGTGAGTCTTCCATGGTCGAGTCCTTCCAGTCTAGCCGAGTGGATTCCTCTTTGGTCGACTGGAAGATGATCTCTTCTATGAGTGCCCTTGGGTAGGACGTTTAGGTCAGGTCTATGACCCTACCCTAGGTACATGAATCCATCAGTTGATATTCTGAAACTGCCTCTATTCTCACGAGCGCAGGCGGTTTCGCATTCTAAAACCCCTCTTGTTTATTATTACATTGGGTCAAGGTCATTTCCCTTCCCTTTCTTCCAAATTCTCCTTCATTCCACTCATTTTCCTTTCCTTCCCTTCCTTTCCAAAATCCACGACCAAACCATAGCACCCGCCACTGCCACGTTCACCACGGAGAAGCTCCCTCAGATAGTCATGGTAGGGATGAGTAGCTGGGGAGGCCGAAGTAAAACCCGCTGGACGTCCATCTGACCGACCATATGTATATCAGTTAGTATTGTTTTTGTATAACAAAACATGACAAAAATGAGTGTTCTTTCTGCATGAATCTAGATGCAATTGAGAAGGGTTGATTCCTCGTCGGTGAACGCGTACTCCTGCCCTTGCCCACAGGTCAGCCCATGCATCAAGTTTTTCTTGTTTCTATCATATGGTTTTTAATTTTGTATCATTTATTTTCCTTTTCCTTTTCCTTTTCATTTTTCTTCTCCATTTTATGTTTCTTTCTAAAATCATCTATATTTTCAAAAAAGAAACATTTTTTAAATCCCATGAAAATTTGCAAATTCTTGACATTTTTCAAGTTCGTAAACTTTTTCAAAACTGTTAATATCTTTTAATTCATGGACACTTTTTTAAAAAAATTGTGAAGGTTTCTTAAGATATGTGAACATTTTTTAAATTTGTAAGACTTTTGAAAATGTTTTTAAATTCCATATTTTTATAAAAAATCATGAAATTATCGATTCACAATTATTTTGAAATTTGAAAACATTCTGTAAAATCATGAACTTAATTCAAATTCACTAACAACCTTTTCAAATCTGTCAGAAACTGGCGGCTGTTATTTAGACGGGAGCTAACACTTTTCTCGACCGATTTTTTTCTCAAAAGTATCATCAACAAAGAGGAAAAAAGAGCAAGCAAACAAGCCGGTTAATTCCTTAACTATATAACACTCTCGCACATCTTTTTTAGGGGCACCCTTGAACATCTTTTTTAGGGGCACCCTCGCACATCTCGTAGGTGTAGTTCCTATATGTGCCGGCCTATGCAAGGATTTTCCCACCAGCTATCCTCTGGTTTTCCAGGTCGGATTTGGTATGGTTTTTCCTTTCCTATTCTCATTTTTTTTTTCCTTTTTTCTTCCATTTTAATTTTTACCCAAGTCCGTGAACAATTTTTGAATGCACGGACTTTTTAAAATCCATGAACTTTTCCAAACTCGTGAACAATGGTTTTCATTTTCCCCGATTTTTAATTTTTGTATGAACTTTTTAGTAAGTCCACGGTCAACGGGCATGGTGAATGGTCAACGTCACACACCAAACGAGCCACCACACTGTTGGGCCGGCACAGGAGTGCTGCTAGTTCGCCAATCGGCGCCATAAGCGTTGAGAAGGCACAAATGAAGGGAAACCCCTATATGACACATTCTGCATCAGAATGTCGACCTATCGCACAGGAGATCGCGAGCGAGCGTAAAACTGGGCTGGCCCGTTAACACGTTTGCCTTTCCAGATTTTGGGAACCTTCTAGGAGGTTCGAGCCGGCCTTTTCCGGTTTTGGGAACCTTATAGGAGGTTCCTAAACCAGGGATTTTTTTATTTTTTTTATTTTGTTGCTGCTTCTTTTTTCTCTCTTTTTCTTAAATGTTTTTTGGTTTCCTTGTTCCTTTTTCCTTTATTCTGTTTCTTTTTCTATTTTACATAAATTCAAAATTTAGAGAATTTCCAAATTTTGTTCAGGATTTCAAAAATTGTCCATATTTTCAGAAAAAAATAGTTGTGAATTTTTTTCACATTTTTAAAAAATGTTCAGAATTTAAAATTTTGTATTAATTTGTTAATAAATATTCGGAATTTCAAAAAATGTTCAGATTTTCAAAATTTTGTGCATGTTTCGGAACTTGGTTCCATTTTCAAAAAATGTTCATGTTTCAAAACTTGTTTGGGTTTTTAAAAAATGTTCACAATTTTAAAAAGATTCGTAAATTTGACTTTTCAAAAAATGTTCCCTTTCTCCAAAATTGTTCATAGATCCAAAAATTGTTCATGTTCTTCATTTCGAAACATGAACATTTTTTGAATATGTGAATAAATTTTATGAAAACAAACAAATTTTAAATTTCCCAAACATTTTCAGAAAACATGAACATTTTTGGAATTGTGAATACTTTTTTAAAGCACAAACGATTTTTGAATCTTGCGAACAAATTTGGTAACACGGTCTCTTTTTTGTAGCATGAACATTTTTTGAATCTTCAGAACAAATTTTGGAAATAAGAACAATTTTGAACAATTATGAACAAATTTGGAAACATGAACAAATTTATAAAGCACGAACATTTTTTGAATCTTGAAAACATATTTTGAAAAATCCCGAACAAATTTGGAAGCATGAATATTTTTTGAATATGTGAACAAAAAAATGAAATCCGGTACATTTTCTGAATTTCGATAATTTTGAACTTTTTTGTCTAACGAGAACAATTATTGAATTTTGAGATATTTTCAAACAGCTGTTCAAACAATTGTCAGACTTTTAAACATTACTCGCATTCAAAAAAATTCCAGGAAAAGATAAAAAACTCTCTGATTCTGCGTTTCATTGAGTTCTTAATGTTACGAACTCCACTTTCGTCGTGAACGTGTGTCAGGGCAACTGGTTTGCGATCAACAGGTCTATAGTTCGCTACACCATGGGCCGGGCCAGTCGGGCGTCACTGCGTGCGTCGGCTCGCTATTTGACGTAGAGTGCGTCAAATAGGATCTCCCTGAATGATGTGCATTAAGGCTGCAACTACCCATTACATTAGGAAGATGGGCCAACCCATTAGAGCCGAAGTGAAACAAATGGTTCATTGCGAGCATTAAGGCTGCGAGCATTTTCCTTTTTTTCACGTTATGTTTTCTTTTCTTCGTGTTCATTTTTCTATTTTTTATTCAGAACTTTTTAAAATAATAAATCAAAAATATCAAAAAAACTATTCTGTTTTTGAACTTTGTTCACATATTAAGAAAATCACATTCTCAGAAATTGTTAGAGTTTCAAAATTATTATTATTTAAAAAAAATCACACATTCAATTTTTTTTCATAAAACTTGTTCAGAATTTTGAAAAATGTTTCCATTTTCAAATTGTCTTCACATATTCAAATATAGGTTGTTTTTTAAAATAGTTTTGTTATCAAAATTTCTTCAAAAATTAACAAAATCAGGGATTCAAAAAATGTTCACCTTTTTGATAAATTTTCGAAATTGTGAACAATTACCAAAATATGTACAATTTTCAAAGTTGTGAACTATTTTTGAATTCATGAACGTTTTTCTAATTCACAAACTCTTTTAAATTCTTGAACTTTTAGAAATTCATACATTATATGATGAGGTGCATCTGGTTTATATGAAGAGTTCATGCCATGAGGTGCATCTGGTTTATATGATGACATGATGATCAACAAATTTATTACAGCCCAAAACAGTAGGTTAGCAAGATTTATTTCAGGATTTCCGGCAATGCGCTTTTAAATTCTTGAACTTTTAAAAATTCGTTGATCATCATGATCAACAATTTTTTTAATTCACAAACTCTTTCAAAAGCCTCTCAAGGTAACATTTTTGCCCTATGTTCAGTCTGATCCCAAGTGAGTGTGTGCATGTCTGGTCATATAAAACTTTAACCTGGCTGTTCTCTTAGCTCATATTCCCTCCGTTCCTATATATTTATCTTTTTAGGGATTTCAAATGGACTACCACATACGAATGTATATAGACGTATTTTAGAGTGCAGATTCACCCATTTTGCTCCGTATGTAGTCACTTGCTGAAACCTCTAGAAAGATATTTAGGAACGGAGGGAGTACATGTCATACCTCACCCACAGCTCCCGTCCGAGCAAAAACATATTTCTGCCAAAAATTGTTTGTCATGGCAACAGTTTCAAAAATTGTTGTCGTGCCAGCAGAAAACGATGCCCTCGCAGAACTTCTCTACCATAGCCCGTTCTTTAAGGTTTTTCTCCTTCGCCTTCATGTACGGCTCTTGCGTCGGGGTCCATCCTCAGTAAACTTGTAACCACCATATGTATGCAACATCACTGCTATCTCTATAACTAATAAAAACTGCAATACATGAAAGTTGACATGCATATTATTAAAGTTAAAATGATATTGCTCTGACCATCATGTCATACCATGACACGTAGGCTATGTTAACAATCACAACATATAGACATCTCACCCATAATCTCATTAATATGATGAAGACTATACCACATTACGTACATATCCTGCAAAACCAAGTTAGATGTGTCTAATCGGTTTATGCAAAAGTTTCAGTTTACGTGGTTGCTAGGGCTTCGTAACAAACCGTTGCTACTTACGTTCATCATCAAATATGATTATTCTTGCTGGTAGATTAACATGCGGGGTGTATGAAAGACGAGGCTTAATTGAAAAAAATCTCGAACCCCATACTAAACTTCATTCAACACATGACCCCGATGTAGATCACATCTGCAAGGCTTTTAGTTTGCAGAAATTCATTTGTCTCAACTAAGATGAAACCCAAAGAATCGAGGTAGAATATCTTTGATCTGTCAACCAATATACTAAGTGCGGCATAGAAGGACCGTGGATATAACCGGAATTTTGTAAAGAATTCCGCTTTGTCATCAAGATCGGAAAACACACACACATTCAAGTGGAGCAACAAGAACAATAAGTAATAGATTACATCTACTATCACTAGATCTTATCTACTAGTTGCACGATTTTATTAAGCAATACATCTCATCTACTAATTTTTTCATGAAGCAATAGATCTCATCTACGAAAAAATGCTTTGTGCAATACTCACACGTCTCATATGTTCTAATCGTTGAGAAACGCATTAGAACATAAAAAAATCCCCCTACGAGTCAAACCCAGGGACACTATGAAGATGCATTTGAGATTAGATTGGATCTTTACCAACTTGGATTGTGGCGGAAGAAGAGTTGGTGTAGATCGTTGGTGCAAATTCCTGCAGCAAGGATTTACAACTTTTCAACCACAAGAATTTTCTCCTTCAAACAAAGATCAAAATCAGAATCTCTCAGCCGGATTGCACGTGTGGGGAGTCAGTGATCCGACAGCGCTTCGCCGTCCAGAACTTGGTGTCGTCAGAGAACTAGAGGTGGAGTAGCCTTACAACGAGACAAAACATTTTGGTGGAGAAACGAGAGAGATGACATCCCTATGCCTAGAAACGTGCAAAAGGAGGGGTTGTCCCCTCCACTATTAATAGTGGGGAGGGGTGGCACCTTGGGAGAAGGTGCGCCCATCTAGGTCCAGTTGTCGCCCTCCAACTAGGGGTGGGCGTTCAATATAAACCGAAATTTTGGTTTCTACCATTCGGTATATTTTGAAATTCGGTTAGTAAAATAGAAAACCGAAAATAACAAATTTAAATAGCTAACCAAAAATTCGGTTAACCGATTATTTCGGTCCGATTTTCGATTTATACCGAATAAACCGTGCGTGTGCCAACTGTTCTCACAAGGAGCAGTGGCAGCGTCTTATATAGCAAAAAGTCACAGCCAAATCTCTTTACCCAGGCGAGGTGGGACTAAAGTCCTGTGGTCTGCAGTTCGTTCGCACGCTCACACACAACCTAGCTTCCACGCGCGGGCACAGCCCAAGGTCCACTGGATCTTTTTTCTTTTGAGGCACCCAAGATCCACCAACGTGACTTCCTAGTGCGCTTCCTGGTTGCACATGGGCCAGTGGGCTTTATGGGTTGGTAGCTTTAGTAGCGAGCGTGGCTGGCCCATGTGCCTGGTAGCTTTAGCGTACGAGAAAATTGGGACGTCACTCTATGTACTGTCTCACATATAATTCGGTTTTTTCTCGGCTAACCGAAGTAGAAACCGAACTAACCGAACTTAGTTCGGTTATTGAAAGTAAAAAAGCGAAATTACTTGTACCAATGATAAAAACCGAAATTTCGGTTTATTCGGTTTCGGCTTCGGTTCGGTGTTCGGTTCGTCGGATTTTATGCTCACCCCTACCTCCAACCCTAGTTGTATCAAAGGGGGATTGCCCCCAAGCAAAGGGGGCGACTCCACTATTGGGATTAAAGGCCCAAGGTGGATTGCCCGACTTGGGACTAGAAAAGTGGCAGCCCCCGACGCCCTCTGGAAAATTCCAGGAGGTTCCGAAAAAAATCCTAAACCTCTCCATTACTTCTGAATGCATTCTAGGGTTCTCCGGAGCTATTTCGGCTTCCCTATTTTATCTCGGATATTATGAAACTTTTCTGGTTCCTCTGAAACAGTTCATGTACTTTCTCTGAAACAATTTCATTATCTCCGAAGCTTTTCTAGTGATTTTCTCTCATGCTCTTAACCCAATTAATACTCAACTGATCAATGAACCTTAAGCATGTGACCCCGCAGGTTTGGTGGAATGAAACGAGAACATCCATATTGACCCCTATATGCACATGAATGATTATCGAGTGAACCTATAGTTACCGTGTGATATTACCTTTTGCTTTGTGGTACTTTACAAACCCGAGGTGAGATTTCTCAGCATCCCTGTGGACAACAACTTGATCAGTATGCTAGTTTCCTCGTTACCAGTTTTGTTCTCTTTTCTCATTTTTCATGTTCCGACATCCCCACGATTGTTATGTATGACTAGACGATAATGGATATCGTCACACCGAGAGGGCCCTAAGAATATCTCTCCATCGTTGAAGCTGTAAATCCCACTCTCGAGCTATGCTATCAAGTTTCTTGTCATGGTCTTTTGATGCACGTGTAAGTTGCCACGATGATCTACCTATTACGGTTTATGTTTGATGAACCTCAAAGTGCATCATCCAGTATAAAGGAACTTGATACTCTCATGGTATAAGGAATTATGTAAAACGTTAAAGTCCTATGTAATAAACTATTAACTGTTGACAGAAGGATGTCATGGTTTAACAATCAACTGGGTGTGTTTAACACAAGTGTTCTTCGGCATCCTCCCCATACTAACTTATGCCCATGATCGAGAAAAGAAAACCACCATGCAACACTTGAGCTAATCTTCGGAATCTCTTTTGTCGTTTATAATTCCAAACATCCATATGAATTTTTCTCTGGGCCTCTTGGATATACAGACTCGAGAACTATTGCATTTATAGCACATCACACGAACATTTATTAAAAACTTCGAAATAAATAATAACATTTATTATTGCCTGTAGGACATATTTCTAACAATTATACATCGCTCGCATGAGCTATACGAGTGCACCTAACTAGCGATATAGGCGCTGACTGGAGCTCTAGCGCTCACCGCGTCACAATTAGGCCAGGCCATCAGAACTCTCTCCTGCTCGCTTGCCCGATCGATTTGCCCACTCCTCATTCTGCCAAAAACAACAGATTTCTCTCTAGAAGAAAAAGGTAAAAACAATAGTTACTGGTTCAAGAAAAACCATTACTACTTGTTTTAGGAGAAAAACGACTTCCTGGCTTTGTATCAATCAATAATTTCATACTTTATATGAATGTTCATAATATAAAGAAAATTCATTTTTTTGAAAAAAAATCATCAATTCAAAAAAAGTACACAAATTTGAAAAAAAAAAATCATGAATCCAAAAGATAATTCGTGAATTTGAAAAAGCTCATGAATTCAAAAAAATGCTCACGGATTTGAAAACGGTTGTGAACTTGGAAAATGGTCATGAATTTGAAAATTTTCATGAATCAAAACCCACAAATTTGAAAAAAGAGGATTTAAAAAATATTCATGAAATTAGAAATTGTTCGCATTTGAAAAGTTTGTCTAAAATTACAAATGATAAAATAAGAAGAAAAAAATGAGAAATTAATAATATCAAAAGCTTCAGCTTCACAAAACGGATAGAAATATATTTTTTATACAAGCCGACAAAAAGGGATTTTTAGACAAACTAGAAACGTTCAAGCGTGTATGTAAAGGGATGGGACAAGTTAGTTTAGGGTTTGATCAGGCCCGTGCGCCCTGTACTAGAAGCGCCCCTATATCTGGCCTTTAGCGTGTACAGCTCCTGACTCGCTGAAGGGGCTAGTAAGATGTCCCGGCCCACGCCCACAGCCTCTTTTTCTGTTGGTTTTTACGTTTTCTGTTTTCACTTTGTGCTTTCGTTTATACTTTAAATATTACACACACACACACACACACACACACACACACAGATATATATATATATATATATATATATATATATATATATATATATATATATATATATATACATATACATATATATATACTTTAAATATTACAAAAAACAATTGAAAAATATTGTAGAAGCATTTGAAAAAATTGAACAAGTACTAGAAAATGTTAATCAAGCATTCAAAAATGTTGAATGTGTAAAAAAATATTGTTGATCATGTATTAAAAAATAATAAAATTTTGTCATTGTGTATATAAAATGTTAATGAAGCATTTGTCAAAATCCTCGTCACACTAAGTTATTTATTTTTTTTATTCTAAAAATGTTGGCATATACAAAAACTGTAGAAGAAAACAAAAATAATAAAACCAAAAAATAAACAAAATAAACCAAAGAAAAAATAAAATAAAAATGGCAAAATAAATGCAGAAAATGATTTAAAAACAGAGAAGAGAAAAACCTGAGAAAACTTGCTCGAATTGCCTCAAGAAGAACTCCCCCTACTACTAACATCGATTACGAATCGGGTGGAGTGGCTAGGAGCGCCGAACTTCTCCCTGGCGGTACTAGGATTGATCCCTGGGCGTTGCTATAATCACGAGTTGTGCGTAGTCTATACTGATTCCTACTTCCGACTCAAGAGGTTTTTCAACTGAGCTGGCCCGACAGTTGCTTTCAAGTCAGGGTATCGCTCGCTCGGTTTTCTTTAGTTTTTCTGTCTTTCTACTTTTTTTTACATCGGTGCTATTTGCGTTTTCCATTTTGTTTTTCATTTGTTCACCTTATTCTTTGGTTTTTGTTCGTTTTTGTTTTCTTTTTTTTTCATTATTTTTTGGTTTCCTTTGTTTGTTGCCTTATTTTCACAAGTTTTATTTCTTTCTTTTTTAACATGTGTCTGCTTTTTCTCATACACACTATACGTTATATTATACATCAAAAACATTTTTTTACTCGTTTAAATTTTCAAAGACATGACTATTTTTATATTATTTTATTTTTGATATCTACCTTTTTCATACACATAGTATTTCTGTTTACAAGAAGAACATTTTTCATACACTTTTAACATTTTTTAAATAAATGATTAACATTTTCACAAAGTATATTTTTTGATTTCTACTTTTTTCATATGCATCGGGACATTTTTTATACATGTTTAAATTTTTCTCAAATGCACAATTAACAATTTGTTTTCTAACATATGTTTTAATTTATATTTTGCATACACATTGTATGTTTTTTGTATAGAGTAGGAACATTTTTTACATGTTTAACTGTTTTCTAAATACATATTTTTTTCAAATATATGTTTTTGATGTTTAGTCTTCATACACGTTGCATATTTTTTGCATACATCAGAAAAAAATTCCATACATGTTTAACATGGTTTTTACATTCCTACAACATTTTTCAATATGTAATGAATTATTTTATAAAAAGAGAATGAAAAAATAAAAATAGAATGGCAGGAAAAACCAGGAGAAAAAACCCGGAGAGGAAACAAAAAACCTGCAAAAAAAACCGATACAAAAACAAAACTGTGCGCATGTGTGGCAAACGTGTGCTCGCGTAACAAACTAAGCCTGTCCTAATTGACGGAAGAAACTTGGGCTGGATAAAATTATTAGTAATGCATATCTAATTGATATAGCGGGAGAATGTGTGCTGAGATATCTCCTGAAGTTGCTAGAACAGGAGACATATGTGCTACGGCAAAGGAATGTGCATGAAATAATAACTATCACTTGTTGGTTTAAATAATGGGAGAGAAGGATGCTCGCCATGGCAAGAAATTCAAAATGCCCAACAAATTGCTGCCTCGGTCTGAGTCTTGACGTCAAACTACACTTCCGCAACGCATCCAAAAGCTAAGAGAAAATCAGGAGGGCGAATGCTACCTCCAAATGGACATGTGAAGCTCAATGTGGACCCTTCGTTTGATCAGGACCTTATTAAGAGGAGTGCAATTTTTCGATGATAGTAGCATATTCATAAATGTAGGGAACTAGAAAATTGTCTTCTGTTGCGATGTGCTATGTGCTAAAGCTAAAGTGTTGAGATATGGTCTTTGCCTAAAACAAATAATCCGTTGAATGAAGGAGAGCGATCTACAGGTCCAGCGGCTACAATATTTGATGATTGCTATCATATCACGTGTAGCTTCCCTTATACCTCGTTTGTGCACTTTCCTAGGGAGGCTAATGTTGTTGCTCAAGCATTAGAAAATTTGGCTAAGGGCCCATCTTGTAATAGTTTTTTTAAGCCTCCTAGCGAGCTCATCCCTCTCTTATTAAGTGATGTAAAATTGGCTGAATCATAAAACAGATGGATATGATTTCAACAACAAAAGCCTGACCTATTTACAATGGCTTTGCAGGCGATGACACCTTCAGGGTCACGGCAAGCAAACGCAGATCCTATTTGACGCTCAACACCATCGAAATGTTATGGCTTCGTTGAAGCCTTGCCTCCCGACGCCCCAACTTGTGTTGGACCACGTCGCTCTGCCGTTTTTTCTGTTTTCTGTTTATTTTTTGTCTTTTTAAATTTATGTATCTATTTTTTTATTCTGTTTTTTGTGTTGTTTCTATCATGTAAAAGTTCATTAAATGATTTATATATACTAGCAAGATGCCCGTGCATTGCACGGAACATCAAGATGCATTTTTTTATAAAACACCTCTTGCGATTGACCCATGCGGAAGTAATCCCATGTGTAAAAACTAATGATATCTCGAGAAAGAGGAGAGATAAGGTGAGAAGGAGTGGGGCGTGATTGTGATTGGTGGTCGGACTGAGCAGAGGCATGGGATGGATGATGCTGGCAGCGACCACCATGCCAGTTTGTTCCATAGGCTTCATTTTTTAATTGCTCAACAATAAGGTTGTGGGAGATAAGGATGAACGAGGGAAGGGCTTGTCTGCAAATGTGGAGGCTTAATTTCTATCCGTCAGATATAGATCAGACGATCCATATTGCAAGATGGCATGCATACCATCATCACCAACTCGGTTTTTTTATAATAAAGAGAAATGTTCATAGTAGATTTATGGAAATGTTCACCATATATTAAGAGAATGTTCAACTTATTTTTAAAACAGGTCCTTGTGTATTTTAAAATCGTTCAACATATATCAAAAAAATGTTCAGTGTGTATTTAAATATGGTTCAGGGTATATCACAAAATATTCAACATGTATTTAAATATTATTTCAGCATATATCAGAAAAATGTTTAGTGGGTATTTAAAAATTGTTCACGTATATATTAAAAACATATTCAATATATATTTTTAAAAATATTGTCGTCTGTTTTTTAAAGAAAAAACATGTTTTCAATAGTTGTTAACGTTTTAAAAGTTTTTTCAAATTTTGAAATTTGTTCACGATTTTCAATTATTCTTTTTTTTTGTAAAAAAAATTGTTCCCATTTTTCCAACAATGGTTGATCTTTAGAAAACAGGATCTGCTGGTATACACAGAGTTTTAACTAAAGTGTTGCTATTTAACAGATCCAGTTACTGGCAACGCTGCAATTTGAGGGATGGTAATGCTGCAATTAATTGTTAGATCATGGGTTCGACTCCGTTTCTACGTCGCTTACGGGACCTCCGCACGCGCCCCTTCGCGCCATTCTTGGGCGGCCCATGTGCGGGCCAGGACGCCCCTGTTTTTCCTTTTTGTTTTCTTTTTTTCAGCAATTCAGGGTATCAAAAAGTTCTAAATTTCAAAAATATTGTCATTTCTTTCAAACAAATGTTCAAGATTTCATAAAATGTTCAGAAATTCAAAAAATGTTCATGGTTTAATTGACTGTTCAAGAATTTAAAAGTTGCCTTGAATTGAAAAAATGTTTACGAATTCTAAATATATTTACAATTTGATATATTGTTCGCAAATTATAAGGTCTTCATTATTCCAAAAATATTCACGATTTCTAAGCAATGTTCATAATTTAAGAGAATATTCAAGATTTAAAAAATTAAGCAATGTTCATAATTTAAGCAATGTTCACGATTTCTAAGCAATGTTCATAATTTCTAAGCAATGTTCATAATTTAAGCAAAAACTGTTCATTATTTAAAAAATTAATGTAATTTTTTTAAATTTTCATGTTTTCAGAAAATGTTCACAATTTAAGATAATGTTCACGAATTGTTAAAGAAAATTTCATGATTAAAAAAAAGTATGTCCATAAATTTCAAATATATTCAACATTTCTGAAACAATTCATGATTTAAAAAAAATATTCACGAATTTTAAAGATTTTCGCAAATTGAAAAAACAAGAAAGAAATAAAGAATATAGAAAGGAAGGTAAAAGAAAAGAAAAAAATTAAAAAAGGGAAAGAAAAATACTGGAAGGGAAGACAAAGAAAAACGAAAAAATCGGTTCTGACGCTGATGCTGTAGGGTATACACGCCAGCTCGTGATTTAGCTACCTATCCGCCAAATAGAAGTGCCTCGCTTATTGCGACCTGTAGCATAGCGTAGCTTCATAGAATTTTCTAGGGGAATTGATCTAATGCAGCCGGATGCACACAGCGACTCATCAGCCTCCTTCCGCGTCTGACGCGTGTCACATGGACCCCACGCATCCACTCGACCACCACCCAAACCGATCCCCATCCGCTCCTATCTCCCATCTTCATCTCCTATCTCAGTCACCACCACCCGTGTCGCTCCATCCTCCACGGAAAACACCGCTGCTTCCATGGATCCTTCAAGTTGCTGCAAGCCCCGAGCCAGGGAGAGGCGTCGCCGCCGTGGCCGGTACTACGTCGCCACATGACCCTGCGAGCAGGTCGCCGGTGCTGCGACGACGGGCAAGAGACGTATGCCTGATGTACTACGGCTACGCCTGCTGCTACGAGCGCGACGACGGCGCGGCTGCTCGGCGATGCTGCGATTGTAGTACGGCTTCTCCGGCGACGTTGCGACGGCGTTCTGGCTGTGACGACGCAGCTGCGATGGCGGTGAGCGCGGCGACGGCTGCTCGACGATGCTGCGGATGCTGTGACGGGTCGGTGTCGTGACGCTGCTGCTGCGACGGCGGCGAGTCGGCTGCAGGAGCGCGACGTCGGCCAGCTGCTCGGCAATGCTGCAACGGGTGGGGCGGGTTCATCGCCGATGCTGCAACGGTGGCGCGACTTCTCCGGCAATGCGGCAACAGGTGGCGCGGCTTCTCCGGCAATGCTGCAATGGATGGCGTGGGTTCATCGGCGATGCTGCGGCGGACCGGCGGTGGCACGGCTTCTTCGGCAATGCTGCAACGGTTGCTGCGAAGCAGTGATGATGCTGCTCCGACGGCCGTGCTGAGAGCCGGTGCTCCGACGGCGTCACCGCCGTGCTGCGAGCCGCTGCTAGGGAAGAACGGCATCACACTGCATTATGTTGACGAGTGCCTCTTTTCTGCGTTGACTCGTCTAACGGTTGACAATACTTATATTAGAACAAATCGGACGGTGAGCGAGGCGGCTGCTGTTTGCCCCCGCTACATCCGGATGACGCCTAACGATTCCCATTTTCTAGTGGGCCGACCTGGTTGATTGATTTTCTGTTCTTTTCTTACTACAGTTTCTTTTTCGGTTTTCTTCCAATTGCCTGTTTTTCGTTTACAGTTTGTTTTGTTGGTTTTCTCGGATTTTCAGCTTTTCTGCGTTCCTTAACCAGTGTCCTTTGATTTTCTTCAATTTTATTTTCTTTATTTATCTGTTTTTCTTCCCGTTCAACACATGTCTACATTTTTCAACACATGTTGTACATTCTTCATATACTATTGGAACAATTTTTAAGGTTGAATTTAAAAAAAAATCAAATACATAATTAAAAATTAAATGCACAGTTATTTTTTCATTGAATGAGAACCATTTTTTTAACTACGTGAACAACTTTTTACACTGTATAACATTTTTTAACATTTGGTGAACATATTCTAGTAATGCATGGACATTGTTCTAAAATTTCACGTATTTTTTTGAATGATACATAACTTTTTAAAACAATGAAATCATTTATATATTTTTTAAATATTTCAGAAAAGCTTCACAAACTATTCTTGGTACATGCCAATATTTTTAAACTGTCATATACATTTTTAATGGTAGAAAAATATATTTTTAAGAACTTTTTTTTTCAAATTTTATAATTTTTAAAGCATATCAAATAATTTTTTTGAATGTTTTTAATTTTTTAAAGTTGCATTAAAAATATTGAGACTGCATTAAAAAAAGGACATTTTTTAAATGTAAGTAAATTAAAATTTGATATATGTATTGAGATTATTTCCAAAATTTAAGCAAAAGGAAAAGGAAAAAAAATGAACTAATGTAGTAGAGAAGAGGCTACTTGGGTCGATCCAATAGGCGTATTGCGGGAGACTAGGTCCGACAGTTTGCAGGCGAGAGAAAGCAGTGCCCACGGGTGGAACAGCTGCCCAATTACGATGGGCCCAGCGGGTCACGTGAGTAACACGTTGAAAGATCACGAAGCGCGCGTGTTGGGATCATGTGGAGATTTGGACCATTTGTAGGTATTATCGATCGGCTGAGTGCGCCAATTTGTTCTAGAGGCTCATTGGTAGCCAATTTGAAAAATCACGAGGCACGAGCATCGGGACCATGGGGAGATGTGACCCATTTGTAGGTGTGATCAAACGGCTGAGCACGCCGAATCGCTATGGAGGCTTATAGGTAGCCGAGTCTTATTTTTTTTTAATAGATAGCACCTCTGCATCTCGTGTCTACATTTGCATAACCGACTAGGACCACTTCCCTTTTGGGTCCACCTATACTTTACTGATCAAGCTAGCCCCTCTACGTTACTCCAAATTGGCCAGCCATATGCTGCTTATACATATTGCCCCTTCTCAGGAATTGCATGCAACCTTTTTCTTCCATATTCAAACCATCGTCACAAATCCATACATGCTTCAAAGTTGATCAAGGCACCAGATCCCCATTGTCGAATTCTCTCTTCAGAGCTCTTTCTCGGTACTATTTTTGTTGCATACTCACTCAGTTCCAAATTAGTTGAATTTTAGTTTTGTTCTAAGTCAAAGTTCTTTACGTTTGAACTAAGCCCATAGAAAAATACATTAACATAATATATTATCTTTGCTTAGTTTCATGCTTGGCCAATGATTCAAGCCAAATGCCTAACTTTTGATAATTTGGCCAAGACCCAAGGTTCAATGACATCGCTACTCGCAAACTCGGTCGCATCGCTCCAGAAACGACGACACTTTTGGTGGCTTGGTGAAGCTTAGTGAGGGAGGTTTGGGGTCATTTACTTCTAAAACTCAACTTAAGTAAACAAACGATGTTGTTGTCTGGTGGCTTGACTCACTTCATGATTCCACGAGGACAACAAATGAAACTTTTGAATGTTCTTGTTATGATAACCTGATGGCCGGATGATATGGAAGAAGAGCAATGCTTGCCTCTTTGAAAACATGGCAATTGATGAAGATCAAGCAACCACTAAATCCTCGATGACTTCAAAGCTCAAACCAAGTGAGGATTAAGGGTGTGATTGGAGCCTTTGGATTGTGAGGAATGACTTAACTTTCAAGAGTATGCAGCCGTGCAGTATTCTTCTTTATTCTGGAGCACAACAATCCAGATTTCTATCTGAAAGCTTATCTTTCCGATTATGTATGTATTACGGTCATGTGTCTTTGCCTGCCCTGCAATCGGCAAGGAATGGCTTCGGTGAATTGTTTGTTGAGCCTATATAGTCGTGCAAATACAAGTTTAAGGAGGAGTTGGCCATGGCTATCCATAGAGCCAAGAGAAAGTTCGAAAGGCGAGACACTTGTAAAAAAGTATTATTCTTTTTGTACATATTTTAACCTATAGTTAAAGAAAAATATGGTTTGAAATCTCACACCGCTTTCATTCAAAACAGACGCTTGCAATAGGTGCCCACAATTTGCTAGCATCATTTGAAAAAAATATTAGTATGACAAGATACAATTGAATCTTGTTTTTTTAAAATTAACTCCATCTCTTTATTCATTTTAAATCATAGTTACATCCTATATCAAGAAAAGAATAAGCTCAAAAGGAGCATAATCCATCTACTCCATAGGTTGAGAACTTCTAGCCAATCCACATAATTCATGTGATACACAATTTTGACTCTCTATTACAATGATAAAAGTTTACCGAGCGGAAATCACAAGCTATGTGATAACAATCATCGAGCCATCCCGGTTGAGTAGATCCTAGGCCGTCCGGCCCGAGGATCTTCACAAAGCCAACCAAGTCCTACCAAGAGTCGGTGTACGATGTGGGACCTGCGACAGCGGCTGGACAGACCTCTCGATGGCTGCACACTTCGCTGCCGCGACAACCCCAATTCGTATAGCTGGACTCTTTGGTCATACTGGATTTGTGTTAGATTTTGTTTTTACAACAGAGTTGTGTTTCAGAAGGAAAAAGTTCGAGGTGGTTGCAACAAGGCTCTTGTTCAGGGTGAGTCTCGGTTTCTGCAGCAAAGGCCATGTTTCGGAAGAAGAAGAAAACAGTTCATGGTGATCGCAACAAGGTTCTTATTGCAAAAGGCTCTTTTCTGTTCATGGTGATTCCAACAGAGATCATCGTATCTGTGTTAGATTTTGTTTTGACAATAGAGGTCGTGTTTCAGAAAGGAAAAAACGGTTCATGGTGATTGCAATGAGGCTTTCATGCAGAGGGCCGAGCACAACACTACCCATGTTGCAAACGTTGGCATTGCTAACGTGCTAAGAGAGATCACACATCTATTTGGGTCTTCATCCAATGGTCGGGAAGGCGGTCAACCAACGTGTAGCACGACATTAGTTTTAATGCTAAAATCTATTAGTACTATGTATTAAGATATAGTTGCTTGGGAAATACACAAGAGTTCCTGGGTACTCCACACCCCTACATGAATATTAAATAAAAATCAGCAGGGAAATTTAGGAAAAAAAATAGGAATATCGGGATATCAAATCTGGGTGCCCAATCTACTCACGTGTGAAGTTTCATGAAAAATGTCAGGAAACATATCCGTGTGAAGAAAACACAGTCCGAACAACAATTCATGCAAACAATATTTTTTTCTATAGATAGATCATCTTTTGTCTTTTGTTTGACAATACATTTCCTGTATTTTTTCACAAAACTTCACACGGGATTTAGGTTGGGCAGCTAGGTTTGATATCTCAAACTTCCAGGATTTTTAAAAGTTTCCATGCTTTCTTAAATTTAATAAACATATAAGAGTGTGGAGCACTCGAGTGCTCCACTTCCATAGCTGCTCTTCCTTTCCGAGAGAGGCGTTTTTGGAGCCCGAGCTCCATGGAGGTCTTTATTTTTGAAAAAAATAAATTCAAACTTTTATGGTTAAAAAAATTCTGAAAAAACGCATGTATGTAATGATGTAACCCACATATGTGTAAAAATTCATGATGACATACTTTGAGTTACGACCTGTACAAAAGAAAAACAAATTTATGACCTGAGAGGATGAATAGTATCATGTGCTAAACAATCCCAGATTTGTATTTTTTGCACAGTCCTTTCAACGCATTTTGCCCTGAAAATTTACACACATGTGTGTTATGCCTTCATGTATATCTGTGTTTTTCTCACAATTTTTTGAAACATAAAAATATGAATTTTGATGAAATTTGAGTTTTGAATTCGGAGTCCTCATTTGAGGCCGAGCTCCAAAAGGGATTTTCATTTCTTTCGTGGTTAAATAGGGTGTTACGTCAAGTATTTACCCATGAACAGATACAAACAGCTTACTTTTTCAGGGTTTTTTTTTTTGAAAAGGTTGTTTTAGGGGAATACAAACTTTTTACCTATGATGATGAAACGGATACAAACTTCACATGCACACAGCACTGCACTCCTACGCAGCTCAGTAAAAAGCGGCGTGCCCGGAAGACCCTCGACTCAACTGCTCCGCCGTCCACGTCAAACCCCGAACGAAAATACGGCGAGACCGGGACGCACGGCAGGCCGCGTTCACGCTTACCGCTTACTACGCGGCAGTAGCGGGTGGGGAGACCAAGTGGGGAGCGGGGCGCACGACTTGGACCCGGCAGCGCGCGACGTCCCGTCGACTTTGTCCCGATCCCGCGGCTCCACTCCGCGCCGCGCGCTCCGCACCGCACCGCACCGCCCGCCGTCTACCACAGCACACCACCACCATCCCAAAAGCGAGAAAAGAAAAGGCAAGCAGACAGGCAGACAGACGGATACGTGCCGGCGTCGCCGGGCAATCCCCGTCCACGCCTCCCGCCTCCACCTGGCGCGGCGCCGTTCGCGTGCGAGGGGACCACGCACCACCCGACGACCGATTTGGAGAGGCGGCACGTAGAAGACGCGCCCGGTCCCCGTCGGCCCTCCTTTTCTTTTTCGGCGGGTCGCCGTCGCGGGCTTCTTTTTTCCTCCCCCTGCCGCCTCTCCAGCGGCGCCTTCTTTTTCCACGGCGTCGACGCACGTTCCGACGCGTCGGCCGGCTGTGCGGCTGAGCGGCGGGCCTGCCTCAGGTGCGTTAATTAATTTATGGGCGCGGCGCCGTATGCGAAGGCTGTGGGTTTGAGCAAGTGCTGCGTGACGGTTTAATTGGCGTCACGTCTGGGCGGGCCTAGTGCGTCGGGACTCGAGGGGAGGCGCGGCCCACCACCGGTCCAGCTCCACCTCAGCGCCATGAATTCCTTCCTCAATAATTGCGTCTCCAAAGTGGGGCGCATCCTGGCTGCAGTGCCCGCACCAATTTGCTCCACGAACGCAGCGTCGTACCATGCCGTGCGCTCGTGCGGCAACGTAGGCTGCAAGTGTTTTTTTTTTCTTTCTTTATTAAATTCAGTAGTAGGCTGCAAGTGGACTGACGAATTCGGCGACTGAATTTTCTGATAGAGACGAATTGGATGCTGTGTCATCTCGCTACGTTAACAACCATTTTCAACTCCTCCAGTTTTTTGAACAAAGTGTGTAAAAAATAAATAGAAATGGATCGATAGACTGGTATATCATGGTATATTTGCATCATTCGTAGAACTACTAAACAGCTTTGTGATAGTATATGGTTTTTGGTAGACTACCTTTGTACCCTTGGGAGCAGGAGCGGAGCCGGGCTAGCACTAGGCCCAGGGCCTGCTTTGGTGTGTAGTGCATGACCTGGGACCTAGGCCCTGGGCCTGGGGTGTAGCTCCGCCACTGCTTGGGACGGTCGGGCCTCCCATGTACTTTCTTCGTTTTAAAATATAGTACGCTCGTGTTTCTCAAGGTTTAATTTTAACCATAAATTTAACCAACAAGACAGACTGCAACAGGAGCAAAAATTATATATTAAAAACTTATTTTGAATACGAATTAAATGGTATAACTTTTGCTCCCGCCGCAGTCAGTCTCGTTGGTTAAATTTATGTCAAAGTTGAAGCATGAAAACCGAGGACACATTATATTTTGAAACGGAGGGAGTATATAAGCATCAGCTTAGAGCATCTCCAAGTGTGTTCTGTTTTTCCTTGTTTGTCTATCCGGACAGAAAAAGGCAATCATCATGCATTTGTCGTGGTTATTCATGGATAATATGTATAGTGGTGTGTATGAAGGAGTGTGATGACTATCGAAAGATGTAGATGGGAATATGCACAAGGGATTATTCGGTCCCTCGGCTCTCGAGGTAATACCTACTCATGTGTGTGGTATTCTTGCTCTTGCACACATGACTAATGATGTTCAACCCTCAGCCGGTGTCCCTCTCCCGACTTATATAGGGTGCACTAGGATGGATACCACGATGGACTGATATTAATGCCGGTAAGGCCCTTAAACGACCCACCGTTTCAAGCCATAACTAAGTAGTAACGGCTGCAGTTAACATGATATACTATCGTTGGGTGACACCCGCATTTAATGCGTAGAGGAGATCATGAGCGACATATTGGTTATCCGACTGACTGCCGATCTACCGGGGATTGAGTCAAGGTCCTCGCCCTACTAGAGGCTTGACACCGACTAGGAGTGGAAGGTGACCCCCTGTTGGGTTGTCCCGCAACTTGTAATCTTCATGGTCCTGGGCTTCTAATTGGGTCATATGTCATCATGGGCCTCCCTGGTGGGCATTTCCTTGTCATGCATTCTTAAACTCAACCCAGATATTTGGATTGTTCAGGCCCTTCACATCCAACCAATTTATGGGGAGAAATAAGGTTGTTTGGACTATGTGTTAGGCCTGTCCCGGCACGAAGGTTCTAGTCCAAACCCCACAAAATGCTCTCTTCCATGTCTACATTTCCCACCATGCCTACACCCACCCTAACGCCGTCTGCTCACTACTCATCTTCGCCATTTGGACACACATATGTGCCTCAACGTCATTGTTGATGTCTCTTGGCGGGTTATCCTTCTATGTCTGCTCCCACTGAGTCCCCACTCCAAGCAGTTGCTCCCCATTGAGCCTCCCACACCGCGCGCTCGTGCTATGTCGCCTGATACCTTAGTTTCTAATATGCATTGTTCATTATTCTGTTCCTCTTTAGTTCTCATATTCATTGTCCATTGTTGTACCTCATTGTGGAAAATTCGTCGTGTGTGCATCTTTACAGGATTGGATGGGCATAAGCTTGTTCATGCAAGGAAATCTCATTGATTCTGTTGAACTGTCCCATCAATAAATTGCTTGGCTGACTAATACCGATGGTTACCATGTGCACAGCCGTTGAGAAACAAGTGGAGATGTCGATGAAGTAGGTTGTGATATAGTCAGTGGAGGTATGCATTCTAAATATGATACTTCTAAGGAGTTTTAAACTAGCGAGGTTGGTTCTTGATCAACATATGCATTGACTGATGCGCGCCATGTTGCTCAGAATCAGCATGACTTGCATTTTTAGAAGATACAACATTAGAGTTGTTAAGTGTAGGGTTATTTACTATTTTATAGGAGGTGGGGCGTGAATAGACTACTACCGATAGCATTTTCCTCAATATTAATATTCTTGTAGTTTTAAGCTTTTCTATGATGGTTATAATTATTATATTTCCTTATTCATGATAAAGGTTTATTATGCATGCTAGAATTGTATTGGTCGTAAACTTAAATACATGTGTGGATACATAAACAAATACCGTGTCCCTAGTGAGCCTCTACTAGACTAGCTTGTTGATCAAAAGGTGGTTAAGGTTTCCTAACCATATACATGAGTTGTCATTTAATAACGGGATCACATCTTAGGGGAATGATGTGATGGACAAGACACAACCATTAGCATAGCATATGATCGTTCAGTTTATTGATACTGCTTTCTTAATGTCAAATACATGTTTCTTCGACTATGTGATCATGCAACTCCCGGACTCCGGAGGAATGCCTTGTGTGCCATCAAACGTCACAACATAACTGGGTGATCATAAAGGTGCTCTACATGTATCTCCGAAGGTGTCTATTGAGTAGGCATGGATCGAGACTTGGATTTGTCACTCTGTATGACGGAGAGGTATCTCTGGGCCCTCTCGGTAATACAACATCACAATAAGCTTGCAAGAAATGTGACTAAGGAGTCAGTTACGGGATGATGTATTACGGAACGAGTAAAGAGACTTTCCGGTAACGAGATTGAACTAGGTATGGAGATACCGACGATCGAATCTTGGGCAAGTAACATACCGACAGACAAAGGGAACTACGTATGTTGTCATAAAGGTTCGACCAATAAAGATCTTCGTGGAATATGTAGGAACCAATATGGGCACCCAGGTCTCGCTATTGGTTATTGACCGGAGAAGCGTCTTGGTCATGTTTACATCATTCTCGAACCCATAGGGTCCGCACGCTTAACGTTTGTTGACGATATAGTATTATATGAGTTATGTATGTTGGTGACCGAATGTTGTCCGGAGTCCCGGATGAGATCACTGACGTGACGAGGAGCTCTGGAATAGTCCAAAGGTAAAGGTTGATATATGGGATAGTAGTGTTTGGTCTCGGGAAGGGTTCCAGAATTCATCAAAAGGAGTTTCGGATGTTTCCCGGAATGTTCGATACGAGAACACTTTATTTGGGCCAAGGGGTAAAGCCCACGAGGATTTAGGAAGGCACAAAAGGAAGTTTTGCGGAGGCCAGGGCCAGACGACAGGGGCCCTGGTGTCTGGTCCTGGAGTCCAAGAAGGAGTCTTGCCTTGCAGGCGAAACTGACTTCGAAGAGGCTCTTTCTCCAAGTTACGACCCCAGGGCTAAACATATAAATAGAGGGGAAGGGCTAGCACCCGGAACACATCAAGATTCACCAAGCCGTGTGCCGGCAACCCCGTCCCCTCTAGTTTATCCTCCGTCATAGTTTCCGTTGTGCTTGGTGAAGCCCTGCGGAGATTGTTCTTCACCACCACCGTCACCACGTCATCGTGCTGTCGGAACTCATATACTAATTCACCCCCCTTGCTGGACCAAGAAGGCAAGGACGTCATCGAGATGAATGTGTGTTGAACGTGGAGGTGTCGTACGTTCAGTACTTGATCGGAACAGATCGTGAAGGTGTATGACTACATCAACCGCGTTGATAAACGCTTCCGCATAGCAATCTTCAAGGGTATGAAGATGATCTCCCCCTCTCGTAGCTATGCATCTCCATGAATACATCTTGTGTGTGCATAGAAATTTTTTGTTTTCCATGCAATGTTCCCCAACATTCTACTCATAGGTCAAGTTGAAACTCTAGCACTTAATATGGCACTCATAGGTCAAGTTCTATGCATCAATACATGTTTTTCCTTTTTTAAAAGTAATATGTTTAAGAGATGCTAGGATGATCGAGCCTACGGTGCCATAGATTTTGGTCAACTCTAGAAGTTGAAAAGCAATAAGCGTTGAATTGAAGAGGGGGAAAAGGCCACCCTTACACGGTCCTTGGTGCCAGTTATTTTTGTGGCTTGGTCCTTAACAAATAAACCATGCATGTGAAACTCAAGAACATCATTAGTACCAAGTTTGCAAATTAAAATAATAAATTTGTGAATAATTAAATTGTGGAGAATGTTTTCTTTTTTAGAGGTCTAGATGAACCAGAAATAGGCATACAACCAATGAACAAGATACACACACATCCTCCATTATGAACTTAAACTTGCTTGTTTCCCTTATAGTGGTCTTTGGTCACGAGCCTATCAAGTTTTCTCCTGAGACTATTGAAAAATTTCGAACAAAGTACAAACGGAAGCGCCCATATATACGCGCATACACTCACCCGTGAACATACACACGCACACCCTACCCCTACGATCACCTCCAAGAGACTAAACCGACATATCTGAAGGAAATATGCCCTAGAGGCAATAATAAAGTTATTATTTATTTCCTCATATCATGATAAATGTTTATTATTCATGCTAGAATTGTATTAACCGGAAACATAATACATATGTGAATACATAGACAAACATAGTGTCACTAGTATGCCTATACTTGACTAGCTCGTTGATCAAAGATGGTTGTGTTTCCTAGCCATAGACATGGGTTTTCATTTGATTAACGGGATCACATCATTAGGAGAATGATGTGATTGACTTGACCCATTCCGTTAGCTTAGCACTTGATCGTTCAGTATGTTGTTATTGCTCTCTTCATGACTTATACATGTTCTTATGACTATGAGATTATGCAACTCCTGTTTACTGGAGGAACACTTTGTGTGCTACCAAACGTCACAACGTAACTGGGTGATTATAAAGGAGCTCTACATGTGTCTCCGAAGGTACATGTTGAGTTGGCGTATTTCGAGATTAGGATTTGTCACTCCGATTGTCGGAGAGGTATCTATGGGCCCTCTCGGTAATGCACATCACTATAAGCCTTGCAAGCAATGTGACTGATGAGTTAGTTGCGGGATGATGCATTACATAATGAGTAAAGAGACTTGCCGGTAATGAGATTGAACTAGGTATTGAGATACCGACGATCGAATCTCGGGCAAGTAACATACCGATGACAAAGGGAACAACGTATGTAGTTATGCGGTTTGACCGATAAAGATCTTCGTAGAATATGTGGGAACCAATATGAGCATCCAGGTTCCGCTATTGGTTATTGACTGGAAACGAGTCTCGGTCATGTCTACATAGTTCTCGAACCCGTAGGGTCCGCACGCTTAAAGTTTGGTGACGATCGGTATTATGAGTTTTTTGTGTTTTGATGTACTGAAGGTAGTTCGGAGTCCCGAATATGATCACGGACATGACGAGGAGTCTCGAAATGGTTGAGACGTAAAGATCGATATATTGGATGACTATGTTCGGACACCGGAATGGTTTCGGGCATATACCGGAGGGGGGTTTATTGGGCCTCATGGGCCCTACTGGAGAAGAGGAGGGGTGGCCAGGGCAGGCCGCGCGCCCCCTCCCCCTCTAGTCCGAATTGGACAAGGAGGGGGGGCGGCGCCCCCCTTTCCTTCCTCTCTCTCTCTCCCTTCCTTCCCCTCTCCTACTCCAACAAGGAAAGGAGGAGTCCTACTCCCAGTGGGAGTAGGACTCCCCCCATGGCGCGCCCTCCTCCAGGCCGGCCGCCTCCCCCTTGCTCCTTTATATACGGGGGCAGGGGGGCACCTCTAGACACAACAATTGATCATTGATCTCTTAGCCGTGTGAGGTGCCCCCCTCCACCATATTCCACCTCAGTATTATCGTAGCGGTGCTTAGGCGAAGCCCTATGTCGGTAGCATCATCAACACCGTCATCATGCGATCGTGCTGACGGAACTCTCCCGCAAAGCTCTACTGGATCGGAGTTTGTGGGACGTCATCGAGCTGAATGTGTGCTGAACTTGGAGGTGTCGTACGTTCGGTACTTGATCGGTCGGATCGTGAAGATGTACGACTACATTAACCGCGTTGTGCTAACGCTTCCGCTTTCGGTCTACGAGGGTACGTGGACAACACTCCCCCCTCTTGTTGCTATGCATCACCAAGATCTTGCGTGTGCATAGGATTTTTTTTTGAAATTACTACGTTCCCCAACAATATCATCTTGATATTTTATGAAGTCATAGTAGGCACCTCGTAGTCAACGGGAACGTCTTCTCCCATTGAACGCGCATCGCTAGAAATCCTGAAATAAATCCAGGATAAATACGAGCACCAGGACTTGAACCCTGGTGGGTTGGTGATACCACAATCCACCTAACCATCCAACCAAAGGTTGGTTCACAGACTATTGACAACTTAGCAGTTGAGTATGGTACAAACTCACACTCATATATATTCTACAACAAATCCAACATATCCATTGTGGAGTCTAGCAATGTGAAGTTTGATGCATTTAATGGCCACTAGGTAGAGACAGTTCATCTAAATGATCAAATTGACAATAATCATTCTCAGGGCATCAAGGGCGAGCCACTTGGGGATATCCTTATATCATGTAATCCTATGGGGGAGAAAGTATATGCACCAAGTTCAAGGCAAGTGAAGTCATGCACTCCACCGCGCCCCAATATTAAGACAAGTTCATAATCAAGATCACGGACAAGCTCAATGTGGATCTCAAGTATCAAGTAATGAGGATTGTCAATCTCCTCATCAGTTTATGTGCAAAACCAAGGAATGTCACCTTAAAAAGCACCATTGGAAGCTTATCAAATGGAGTATACTCACTCAAGAGTAGTAATTTTTTTGGGAGCATCACGCTTTGTTTCTTTTGTTGAACCTCTTAAGGCATATGAGGCTTTGGAAGACACCTAATTGGTGGATGTAATGCACAGAGAGTTCAACAACTTCACCCACACCAAGGGGTTGGTCACCTGTAGAGAGAGATGATGGCATGCACTATAATGTCATGGGTACAAAGTTGAATTTCAAGATCAATCAAAATGAGCATGGACAAGTCACCATAATTAAGGCAAGGATGGTAGCATAAGACTTCATGACTAGTTGAATGAATGGAGTTTAGTGAAAGCTAAAATTTCATTGTCCATCCAGAGGCCATTCACATGTTGTTGCATTTGCTAATCATCGTGGATTGAATTATATCAAATGTATGTGTAAGTGCACTTCCTAATGGATCGGCTACTAAATTACATACATTGCAGATTGCACAACTGTTGGGTTTTAGGATTCTAAATACGTTCATCGTGTCTATAAAACTGATAAGGCACTATATGGAATTAAACAAGCACAAAGAACATGGTTTGAGTGCCTTAGAGATTTTCTAGTTACGAATGCGTTGTGGTTGGGGAAGTCAATATCACTCTTTTCATCAAAGGGTTTAAGGTGATTTGCTTGTATGCCAAACCTATGCTGATGATATCATATTTAGTACTACTAGAAAACTTTTAACAAAGAATTCATTGATCGACCGAGTAGGAAGTTTGAGATATTGATGATTTGGATCAAGACTCACATGCCTAATAATGGTCACTTCAACCTTGACAGGGAAGGTAAAGCCATCGATACCACTCTATGATTGGATCTTCGGTTCATCTTTGTGCCTCTAGGCACCATATCATGCTAGGTGTGTATATTTGTGTAAGATTTCAAGCCACTCTTAAAAGAGTGTTGCTAGTGGCGGTCAATATAATCCTTTGCACAACTTATGGATTTGCTATCGTAAGTGGTAGGGATGAAAATAGAGCAAAAAAATTCCATTTATTCCCAAAGAAGTGGAAATAGGGTGAAATTATGGAAACACACGTCAAAATTGAGCGAATGAAAAGCAGAAACACAAACTTTCTTGTGAAAACTTAGTAGAACTCGTACACCTTGGGAATACCTATTGGAATGTCATATTTTTACCTTTGTTTCATTATATATACACCATGGCTTGGCCTCCAAGTCGGGGCCAAGGAAAATAATGCCTTTGGCCCATAGATTAAGGTCTCCATTCCGGTGAGTTCCAAATCTGCTCAACCATTCATGGCTTGTATTCCTATAGATATGGTGAAAGGATCGATATAGTTGACTAGAGGGGGGGGGGGTGAATAGGCAACTACAATTTTTAGCTTTTCTTTACCAAATTAAACTTCGCATCAAAGTAGGTTGTCTAGATATTCAACTAGGTGAACAACCTATATGATGCAACAACAACAAGCACACGAGCAAGCAAAGGAAACAACACAAGTAAGCTTGCAAAAGTAAAGGTGCGAGATAATCAAGAGTGGAACCGGTGGAGACGAGAATGTGTTCCCGAAGTTCCTTCCTTTTGAGGGGAAGTACGTCTCCGTTAGAGCGATGTGGAGGCACAATGCTCCCCAAGAAGCCACTAGGGCCACCGTATTCTCCTCACACCCTCACACAATGCGAGATGCCGTGATTCCACTATTGGTGCCCTTGAAGGCGGCAACCAGACCCTTACAAACAAGGTTGGGGCTCTCTCCACAACTTAATTGGAGGCTCCCAACGAAACCACGAAGCTTCACCACAATGGAATATGGCTTCGAGGTGACCTCAACCGTCTAGGGTGCTCAAACACCCAAGAGTAACAAAATCCACACTAGAAAGTATGGGGGAAGCAAATATCCTTTGGTGGAAGTGTAGATCTAGGTCTCCTCCTTCAATCCCTAGCAAATCAACAAGTTTGAGTGGCTAGAGAGAGAGATAGGGCAAGAGAGCTTGAGAGCATTAATGGTGTAGTGAGAGAGGTAAAAGGTGAGAGTGGTAGGTGGAAGAACCACCTTATATAGCAACCCTAATAAATCCAACCGTTACTGCGTTTTCAACACTGCAACGGTACAACCGCTCCTTGTCCCGGTACAACCGGGGCTCACGATGTAACGACAGAACCCTACCAGGCGGTACAACCGGGCCACCAGGCGGTAGTACCGGTTATTAGAAAATAACCGGACCAACCGCCCAGCCACCGCACAACTACCGTGACCAAATGAACGGAGTCACCCTTGAGGGCGGTAGTTAGGCGGTCGGGGCGGTGCAACCGCTGGCCTTGAGCGCTTGAGCGGCTAAGGTAAGTGGAAGAACCGCCGAACTTCCAGAGTACCGTTGATGAGGAATAATCGACCAACCGGCCACCACCGCCGAACCGTGATCAAAACGAAGCCCGACCGGTACATGGGCGATGCATGGCCGGAACAACCGCCGCAGGTCTTTGCAGAGCCTAGTGGCGGTACCACCGCCCAGAGGCAGAGGTACCACCGCTCGACAAAGACAGGGAAGCGCCAAGAGCCAGCGGTACAATTGCTCGGACGAGCGGTACAACCGCTGGGAAAACACAGCAGAAGTCCAATCAAGAGGGAGGCACTCTCTCTCACATCAGAGGAAGACAAAAGAGGGGTGATGGAGGTGTACGTGAACGGATTCCCCTACTCTTTCCAATTTGGATTCCCTCTTGATAGTACGGGTTCCCTACGACCAAAGAGATAAAAAGCGTAGAGGACTCCGTCTTCAATCGTTTCCTTCGAGAGAGAACAACTATCCGATGTAAGCCTAATCATCGAGAACCTGAAACATTTAGCACAAGATTAGACCAACAAAGGGTTGTCATCATCATCCAAAACATAAGGTAGGGAAATGCCCTTTCAATCTCCCCCTTTTTGGTGGATGATGACAACAACACAATTTGTCAGATAGAAATCTATAGAATCTAGTCGGAGCTCCCCCTAGATGTGTGCCCCAATTTGAACTAGCTGTTAGAGAGCATGGGCACACTTTAAGGTCGAGACTCCCTCTAGATTTTATAGACTTGCCACTATAAGCACATAATGTGAAGGTAGACAACATAATGGGACGAGAGCAATACTACCAATAATAACCAACAAACATGAAAATAAGATAGCAGGAGTGGCACAAGATTCACACAAAGCAACCCGAGAAACGAACAAAGTTCAACAGGAGACCACTGACAAAGTTCAACACGCACACGAAAAACACTCATGCAAAACACCCATGCAACTCCCGAGTCCTATAACACTCTCTCCCCCTTTGGCATCAAGACACCAAAAAGGAAAAGAGCGAAGCTAGCGCCCCAGGCTCAGTCCTCCTCCTCTGACTCCTCGGTAGCATCTGGATCTTCATCATCATCAGAATCTTCATCATTGTCCCGATCTGAGTCCTCCATGATATCATCAGCAGCAGTAAAGGAGGTGGAGGGCTGAGGGGGGCTTCATCTGAAGGAAATATGCCCTAGAGGCAATAATAAAGTTATTATTTATTTCCTTATTTCATGATAAATGTTTATTATTCATGCTAGAATTGTATTAACCGGAAACATAATACGTGTGAATACATAGACAAACAGAGTGTCACTAGTATGCCTCTACTAGACTAGCTTGTTAATCAAAGATGGTTAAGTTTCCTAACCATGAACAAGGAGTTGTTATTTGATTAACAAGGTCACATCATTAGTTGAATGATCTGATTGACATGACCCATTCCATTAGCTTAGCACCCGATCGTTTAGTATGTTGCTATTGCTTTTATCCATGACTTATACATGTTCCTATAACTATGAGATTATGCAACTCCCGCTCACGGAGGAACACTTTGGTTACTACCAAACGTCACAACGAATCGGGTGATTATAAAGGAGTACTACAGGTGTCTCCAAAGGTAGATGTTGGGTTGGCGATTTCGAGATTAGGTTTTGTCACTCCGATTGTCGGAGAGGTATCTCTGGCCCTCTCGCTAATACACATCACTTAAGCCTTGCAAGCATTACAACTAATGAGTTAGCTGTGAGATGATGTATTACTGAAACGAGTAAAGAGACTTGCGATAACGAGATTGAACTAGGTATTGATACCGACGATCGAATCTCGGCAAGTAACATACCGATGACAAAGGAACAACGTATGTTGTTATGCGGTCTGACCGATAAAGATCTTCGTAGAATATGTAGGAGCCAATATGGGCATCCAGGTCCTGCTATTGGTTATTGACCGGAGACGTGTCTCGGTCATGTCTACATTGTTCTCAAACCGTAGGGTCCGCATGCTTAAGGTTTCAATGATGGTTATATTATGAGTTTGTGTATTTTGATGTACCGAAGGAGTTCGAAGTCCCGGATGTGATCACGGACATGACGAGGAGTCTCGAAATGGTCGAGACATAAAGATTGATATATTGGACGGCTATATTTGGACACCGAAAGGTTCCAAGTTTCGGAGAAAACGGAGTGCCGGAGGGGTTACCGAACCCCGGGAAGTAATGGGCCTTAGTGGGCCAAGAAGGAGAGAGAGGGCCGCACCAGAGGTGGCGCCCCTGGGGAGTCCGAATAGGACAGGAGGGGCGCGCCCCCTCCTCTCCCTCTCCTCTCCTTCCTTCCCCTTCCTCCTTCCTAGTTGGACTAGGAAAGGGAGTCCTACTCCCACCAGGAGGAGGACTCCCCCCCTTGGCACGCCTCCTAGGCTGGCCGCCCTCCCCTTGCTCCTTTATATACGGGGCAGGGGGCACCCTAGAACACACAAGTTGATCCTTGAGATCGCTCCTTAGCCGTGTGCGGTGCCCCCTCCACCATAATCCACCTCGGTCATATCGTAGCGGTGCTTAGGCGAAGCCTGCGTCGGTAGAACATCAAGATCGCCACCACGCCGTCGTCTTGATGGAACTCTCTCTCGAAGCTCTGCTGGATCGGAGCCCGAGGAGCGCCACCGAGCTGTACGTGTGTCAAGAACTCGAGGCGCCGGAGTAACGGCGCTGGATCGGTTGGATCGCGAGGAGAACGTCGACTACTTCCTCTACGCCAGATCGCTTCCGCTTCGTCTCACGAGGGTACGAGACAACACTCTCCCTCTCGTTGCTATGCATCACCATGATCTTGCGTGTGCGTAGGAATTTTTTAAATTACCACGCTCCCCAACAAAGGCATCCGAGCCTAGGTTTTTATGGTTTGATGTTTTGCACGAGTAGAACACAAGTGAGTTGTGGACGATACAAGTCATACTACCTACCAAATGTCATACTTTGGTTCAGCGATATTGTGAGATGAAGCGGCCCGGACCGACATTACGCCAGACGCTTACGCGAGACTGGTTTCACTGCTACGAGCACTCGTGCTTAAAGGTGATCAAGGGGTGTCTGCTCTCTCACTTTAGTTGAACTGAGTGTGGCTACGCCCGGTCCTTGAGAAGGTTAAAGCGGAGTCTATTTGACGAAGTATCGTTGTGGTTTTGATGCGTAGGTGAGATTGGTTCTTGCTTAAGCCCGTAGCAGCCACGTAAAATTTGCAACAACAAAGTAGAGGACATCTAACTTGTTTTTGCAGGGCATGTTGTGATGTGATATGGTCAAGACGTGATGCTATATTTTATTGTATGAGATGATCATGTTTTGTAACCGAAGTTATCGGCAACTGGCTGGAGCCATATGGTTGTCGCTTTATTGTATGAAATGCAAATGCCCTGTAATTGCTTTACTTTATCACTAAGTGGTAGCGATAGTCGTAGAAGCAATAGGTGGCATAAACGACAACGATGCTACGATGGAGATCAAGGTGTCGCGCCGGTGACGATGGTGATCACGCCGGTGCTTCGGAGATGGAGATCACAAGCACAAGATGATGATGGCCATATCATATCACTTATATTGATTGCATGTGATGTTTATCCTTTATGCATCTTATCTTGCTTTGATTGACGGTAGCATTTTAAGATGATCTCTCACTAAAATTATCAAGTAGTGTTCTCCCTGAGTATGCACCGCTGCCAAAGTTCGTCGTGTCGAGACACCACGTGATGATCGGGTGTGATAAGCTCTCGTCCATCTACAACGGGTGCAAGCCAGTTTTGCACACGCAAATACTCAAGTTATACTTGACGAGCCTAGCATATGCAGATATGGCCTCGAACACGGAGACCGAAAGGTCGAGCGTGAATCATATAGTAGATATGATCAACATAAGATGTTCACCATTGAAAACTACTCCATCTCACGTGATGATCGGTTATGGTTTAGTTGATTTGGATCACGTGATCACTTAGATGACTAGAGAGATGTCTGCCTAAGTGGGAGTTCTTAAGTAATATGATTAATTGAACTTAAATTTATCATGAACTTAGTACCGATAGTATCTTGCTTGTCTATGTTTGTTTGTAGATAGATGGCTCGTCTTTGTTGTTCCGTTGAATTTTAATGCGTTCCTTGAGAAAGCAAAGTTGAAAGATGATGGTAGCAATTACACGGATCGGGTCCGTAATCGAGGATTATCCTCATTGCTGCACGTAAGAGTTACGCCCCGGATGCACCGCTGGGTGCTAGGCTCGCCGCCGATGCAACCGACGACGTTAAGAACGTCTGGCGAGCAAAGCGATGACTACTCTATAGTTCAGTGTGCCATGCTTTACGGCTTAGAACCGGTCTTCAACGACGTTTTGAACGTCATGGAGCATATGAGATGTTCCAGAGTTGAAGTTGATATTCCAAAGTAATGCCCGGATTGAGAGATATGAAGTCTCCAATAAGTTCTATAGCTGCAAGATGGAGGAGAATGGGTCTGTCGGTGAACACATACTCGTAATGTCCGGGTATTACAATCACTTGACTCAACCGGGAGTTAATCTTCCGGATGATTGTGTCATTGATGAATTCTTCAATCACTACCACCAAGCTAGAAAGGCTTCGTGATGAACTATAATATGCAAGGGTTAGTAAAGACTATGCTCGAGCTCTTCGCAATGCTAAAGGCTGCGGAGGTAGAAATCAAGAAGGAGCATCAAGTGTTGATGGTCAATAAGACCACTAGTTTCAAGAAGAAAGGCAAAGGGAAGAAAAGGAACTTCAAGAAGAACAGCAAGCAAGTTGTCTCAGAGAAGAAACCCAAGTCTGGACCTAAACCTGAAACTGAGTGCTTCTACCGCAAGCGATCGTCATCGAAGCGGAACTGCCCCAAGTATTTGGCGGATAAGAAGGATGGCAAGGTGAACAAAGGTATATGTGATATACATGTTATTGATGTGTACCTTACTAGAGCTCGTAGTAGCACTGGTATTTGATACTTGGTTCTTGCTAATATTTGCAACTCAAAACAGGGACTACGGATTGCTTAACACGGCAAAGGACGAGGTGACGATGCGCATGGGAAATGGTTCCAAAGTCGATGTGATCACGGTCGGCACGCTACCTCTACATCTACCTTCGGGATTAGTATTAGACCTAAATAATTGTTATTTGGTGCCTGTGTTGAGCATGAACATTATATCTGGATCTTGTTTGACGCGAGACGGTTATTCATTTAAATCAGAGAATAATGGTTGTTCTATTTATATGAGTAATATCTTTTATGGTCATGCACCCTTGAAGAGTGGTCTATTTTTGATGAATCTCGATAGTAGTGATACACATATTCATAATGTTGAAGCCAAAAGATGTAGAGTTGATAATGATAGTGCAACTTATTTGTGGCACCGCCGTTTAGGTCATATCGGTATAAAACGCATGAAGAAACTCCATACTGATGGACTTTTGGAGTCACTTGATTATGAATCACTTGGCACTTGCGAACCGTGCCTCATGGGCAAGATGACTAGAACCCCGTTCTCCGGTACTATGGAGAGAGCAACAGATTTGTTGGAAATCATACATACGAGATGTATGTGGTCCGATGAATGTTGAGGCTCGTGGCGGATATTGTTATTTTCTCACCTTCACAGATGATTTAAGCAGATATGGGTATATCTATTTAATGAAACATAAGTCCTAAAACATTTGAAAAGTTCAAAGAATTTCAGAGTGAAGTTGAAAATCATCGTAATAAGAAAATTAAGTTTCTACGATCCGATCGTGGAGGCGAATATTTGAGTTACGAGTTTGGTCTACATTTGAAACAATGTGGAATAGTTTCAACTCACGCCACCCGAACACCACAACGTAATGGTGTGTCCGAACGTCAGAATCGCACTTTACTAGATATGGTGCGATCTATGATGTCTCTTACAGATTTACCGCTATCGTTTTGGGGTTATGCTCTTGAGACGGCCGCATTCACACCGAATAGAACACCGTCAAAATCCATTGAGACGACACCTTATGAACTATGGTTTAGCAAGAAACCAAAGTTGTCGCTTTCTTAAAGTTTGGGGATGCGATCCTTATGTGAAAAAGCTTCAACCCGATAAGCTCGAACCCAAATCGAGAAATGTGTCTTCATAGGATACCCAAAGGAAACAGTTGGGTACACCTTCTATCACAGATCCGAAGGCAAGACATTTGTTGTTAAGAATGGATCCTTTCTAGAGAAGGAGTTTCTCTCGAAAGAAGTGAGTGGGAGGAAAGTAGAACTTGATGAGGTAATCGTACCTTCTCCCTTATTTGAAAGTAGTTTATCGCAGAAACCGGTTTACGAGACATCTACACCAAATAGTGAGGAAGTTGATGATGTTGATCATGAAACTTCAGATCAAGTTACTACGTAACCTCGTAGATCAACCAGAGTAAGATCCGCACTGAGTGGTACGGTAATCCTGCTTCGAAATCATGCTACTAGATCATGATGAACCTACGAACTATGAAGAAGCGATGGTGAGCCCAGATTCCGCAAAATGGCTTGAGGCCATGAAATCTGAGATGGGATCCATGTATGAAAACAAAGTGTGGACTTTGGTTGACTTGCCCGAGGGTCGGCAAGCAATAGAAAACAAGTGGATCTTCAAGAAGAAGACTGACGCTGACGGTAATGTTACTGTTTACAAAGCTCGACTTGTCGCAAAGGGTTTTCGACAAGTTCAAGGGATTGACTACGATGAGACCTTCTCACCCGTAGCGATGCTTAAGTCTGTCCGAATCATGTTAGCAATTGCGATTTTATGATTATGAAATTTGGCAAATGGATGTAAAGACTGCATTCCTGAATGGATTTACGAAGAAGAGTTGTATATGATGCAACCGTAAGGTTTTATCGATCCAAAGGGAGCTAACAAAGTGTGCAAGCTCCAGCGATCTATTTATGGACTGGTGCAAGCATCTCGAGTTGGAATAAACGCTTTGATAGTGTGATCAAAGCATTTGGGTTTATCTGCACTTTTGGAGAAGCTCAGATTTACAAGAAAGTGAGTGGGAGCTCAGAGCATTTCGATATTATATGTAGATGACATATTACTAATCGGAAATGATATAGAATTTCTGGATAGCATAAAGGATACTTGAATAAGAGTTTTTCAATGAAGGACCTCGGTGAAGCTGCTTACATATTGGGCATCAAAATCTATAGAGATAGATCAAGACGCTTAATTGACTTTCACAAAGCACATACCTTGACAAAATTTTGAAGAAGTTCAAAATGGATCAAGCAAAGAAAGGGTTCTTGCTCGTGTTACAAGGTGTGAAGTTGAGTAAGACTCAATGCCCGACCACTACGTAAGATAGAGAGAAAATGAAAGATGTTCCTATGCTTCAGCCATAGGCTCTATCATGTATGCAATGCTGTGTACTGCACTGATGTGTGCCTTGCTATAAGCTTAGCGGTAGGTACCAAAGTAATCCAGAGTGGATCATCGACAGCGTCAAGAACATCCCGAAATACCGAAAAGGACTAAGTATATGTTTCTCAGATATGGAGGTGACAAAGAGCTCATCGTAAATGGTTACGTTGATGCAAGCTTTGACACCGATCCGGATGATTCTAAATCGCAGACCGGATACGTGATTTACACTAAACGGAGGAGCTGTCATTGGTGCAGTTCTAAACAAAGCGTCGAAGGGGATCTACATGTGAAGCGGAGTACATAGCAGCTTCGAAGCAGCTAATGAAGGAGTCTCGATGAAGGAGTTCATATCCGATCTAGGTGTCATACCTAGTGCATCGGGTCCAATGAAAATCTTCGTGACAATACTAGAGCAATTGCCTTAGCGAAGGAATCCAGATTTCACAAGAGGACCAAGCACATCAAGAGACGCTTCAATTCCATCCGGATTTAGTCCAGAGGGAGACATAGAGATTTGCAAGATACATACGGATCTGAATGTAGCGAGACCCGTTGACTAAGCCTCTTCCACGAGCAAAACATGATCAACACCAAGACTCCATGGGTGTTAGAATCATTACTATGTAATCTAGATTATTGACTCTAGTGCAAGTGGGAGATCAAGGAAATATGCCCTAGAGGCAATAATAAAGTTATTATTTATTTCCTTATTTCATGATAAATGTTTATTATTCATGCTAGAATTGTATTAACCGGAAACATAATACATGTGTGAATACATAGACAAACAGAGTGTCACTAGTATGCCTCTATTAGACTAGCTTGTTAATCAAAGATGGTTAAGTTTCCTAACCATGAACAAGGAGTTGTTATTTGATTAACAAGGTCACATCATTAGTTGAATGATCTGATTGACATGACCCATTCCATTAGCTTAGCACCCGATCGCTTAGTATGTTGCTATTGCTTTTATCCATGACTTATACATGTTCCTATAACTACGAGATTATGCAACTCCGCTCACCGGAGGAACACTTTGGTACTACCAAACGTCACAACGAATCGGGTGATTATAAAGGAGTACTACAGTGTCTCCAAAGGTAGATGTTGGGTTGGCGTATTTCGAGATTAGGTTTTGTCACTCCGATTGTCGGAGAGGTATCACTGGGCCCTCTCGGTAATACACATCACTTAAGCCTTGCAAGCATTACAACTAATGAGTTAGCTGTGAGATGATGTATTAAGGAACGAGTAAAGAGACTTGCCGGTAACGAGATTGAACTAGGTATTGGATACCGACGATCGAATCTCGGACAAGTAACATACCGATGACAAAGGGAACAACGATGTTGTTATGCGGTCTCGACCGATAAAGATCTTCGTAGAATATGTAGGAGCCAATATGGGCATCCAGGTCCCGCTATTGGTTATTGACCGAGACGGTCTCGGTCATGTCTACATTGTTCTCGAACCGTAGGGTCCGCACGCTTAAGGTTTCGATGACGGTTATATTATGAGTTTGTGTATTTTGATGTACCAAGGAGTTCGAGTCCCGGATGTGATCACGGACATGACGAGGAGTCTCAAATGGTCGAGACATAAAGATTGATATATTGACGGCTATATTTGGACACGGAAAGGTTCCTAAGTTTCCTAAAAATCGGAGTGCCGGAGGGGTTACCGAACCCCCGGGAAGTAATGGGCCTTAGTGGGCCAAGAGGGAGAGAGGGGCCGCACTCAGAGGTGGCGCCCCCTGGGGAGTCCGAATAGGACAAGGAGGGGGCGGCCCCTTCCTCTCCCTCTCCTCTCCTTCCTTCCCTTCCTCCTTCCTAGTTGGATTAGGAAAGGGAGTCCTACTCCCACTAGGAGGAGGACTCCCCCCTTGGCGCGCTCCTAGGCCGGCCGCCCTCCCCTTGCTCCTTTATATACGGGCAGGGGCACCCTAGAACACACAAGTTGATCCTGAGATCGCCCTTAGCCGTGTCGGTGCCCCTCCACCATAATCCACCTCGGTCATATCGTAGCGGTGCTTAGGCGAAGCCTGCGCCGGTAGAACATCAAGATCGCCACCACGCCGTCGTCGGCCGACGGAACTCTCTCTCCCGGCTCTGCTGGATCGGAGCCCGAGGAGCGCCACCGAGCTGTACGTGTGTCAAGAACTCGAAGGCGCCGAGTAACGGCGCTGGATCGGTTGGATCGCGAGGAGAACATACGACTACTTCCTCTACGCCAGATCGCTTCCGCTTGGTCTCACGAGGGCACGAGACAACACTCTCCCTCTCGTTGCTATGCATCACCATGATCTTGCGTGTGCGTAGGAAATTTTTTAAATTACTACGTTCCCCGACATCATCATCAGTCCAGGTGTTGTGGGAAGATATCCAACGCTCCTCCGGTGTGATGCTCCTCTCAGAGCCACTCTGAACCGACATGTTGAGGTGCCTCATCATTACAATTTGGCGACGCCGGCCAAGCTTCTCATTGACATGTGCCTCATACATCCTCTTCTGGATGTTAGACTGAAGGCAGAAAGTCTTCTTCACCTAGCAGCGAGCTTGTCCACCCACGAGGGCTTGGCCCCTGGCTCCAGCTCAAAACCCTCATCGTCAGAAGTTACATAGACATCCTCAGGAGCATCAGCAGGGAAACGAGGCTCGGTGTGCTTCTTCTTCTTATGGAGCTTGACTTCATGAACGGTGAGATTATCAGGAGAGGAGAGGGGCTCTCCAGGACGGCGAACCTCCCACACGGAGTTCAGAAAGCACATGACAAACGGAGCATAAATTGGGACCTTCGTGTAGATGACCATGTTGTACATCTCGTGCCACAGCCAGTTGGACACATCAAACGTCTCCCCAAATCCCACCTTGGTCTTCATTGCAACCATCAAGTCAACAAGATAGCCATGGATTTCATCTTGATTCCCCACCTTGGGCAGAAGCACATTGCGAAACACGCGATGCATGATGTCATAGACCTTCACCAAATCCTTAGATTCTCCAATAATACCATGGCCCCGAATGTACAGAGGGGCAAGCTTCTCCTTAGGCATGGAGTCAGGATGGTCATGGGGGCGAATGCCACCCCTTCCTTCCAGACCGGTACCATCATACCCAATAGCATTGCAAAAGGTCCTCCAGGGAACTTGAAAGAGCTCATCACGGCACATGAAAGTGAGGGTGCAAGGCCATCTTCTCCAAAGTGAACGGTGGCATAGAACTGATGGATGAGTTGAACATCAAAGTCACAGTTGATGCATATGAGCTTGACAAGATCAAACTCCTCACAGAGAGCCAAAGCCTCACCAAAATACTCCAGGTTGTTCCTCCAATGGTCAAGATCGATGGTCCACTGCTTGGCATATCTGTTCTTGTTGTGCTCAAAGAGTTCATGAACAATCCGCACTTGCATCTCATTCCGAAACTGAACGGTGGTCCAACAAGGAGCTACGGAAACCACATAAAGATTCTTTGAGCGGAAGGCTTCCCAATCCTTGGCTTTCCAACGGTGCAACGGCATTACCACACGTTGCTTTGTAGCGGCAGACTTCTCACGGCGAGTGGGCTTGGTGGGAATCACAACCTCCTCTTCATCAGCAGACACAGCCGGGCGCGCGGTCCTTCGAGCCCTCTTCTTGGTCTTGCGAGGAGCAGAGCGAGAACTAGAGCCACCTGAACACACACACACACACACACACACACACACACACACACACACACACACGAAGAGAACACACGAAAACCAGCAAGAATGAGAGGAAAGCACACAACAAATGCAACAGCAGAGAAGACAAAATAGTGCTGTGTGGTTTGTATATTCCGGTTGTACCGGATCTCCCACCGGTAGAACCGTCCCACCGGTTGTACCGCCCGTATAGGCGGTAGAACCGCTGACAGTGGCAATACCGGGGGGATATATCTAACCACGATATACGAATCACACAAGTAATATTCTGAATTCTAGGTACTGCAAACTAGAGAGGAGAAAAGCAACGATCTCTCCCAACCAAGGTTCAAACACTAAGCTCGGAGGGTTAAGTAATGCCCTAGGCAAAAAGAACCCTAGAACGAGAAACGAAGAACAAGGGCATTACCACCATCCATGGGAGGAGATCGGGAGGCCTCCACGGAGAGAATCCACGGAGAGCCCACGGATCCGAAGCGCAAGACGACCAAGCGGGCAAGGTGACCGCGGCTAGGGCAAGGAAAAGACGAACGGGGACGAAGGGGAAAAGAAGAAAACCCTTCACCCCATCGGATATAAATAGGCCCATAGCCGCGCTAATGAAGTCATGTACCTAGGGTAGGGTCATAGACCTGATCTAAGTACCCTACCCAAGGACACCCTCAGAAGAAACTGCCTTCCAGTCGACCAAGAGAGACTTCACTCGACGGACTCGAAGGACTTGACCATGAAGACTCACTCAACCACCAGGAGATCAAGAACCACTCTGCAGCATAACGGTCTGTAATTAAGTAGTCTTTATGGCATTTAGGACACTTTATGTAAGGCGTTACCAGTAACGCCTAGACTTAATGTACTTTAAACCTGCATTCTTCGAGGACCGGAGGGTCCGGCAGACACTATATAAGCCACCCTCCTCGGTGTAAAGGGTTCGCACCAGTAATCCATACACACATAATCCAATGACCGCCTCCGGGCTCCGAGACGAGGGCTGTTACTTCCTCCGAGAAGGGCCTGAACTCGTACATCCTTGTGTTCACAATCGCCCATAGCTAGGATCTTGCCTCTCCATACCTACCCCCATTCTCTCCGTCGGACTTAGAACCACGACGGTTGGCGCCCACCGTGGGGCAGGTGTCTTAGCGATTTTTGGAGAAGTTGCAATTCTTCCGATTACTTTCATCATGGTTGCTGGTGGAGTTTTGGTCGAGGGTCGCGAGATCCGTCTCGGCGCTCTCACCTTCATCATCGACGACTTTGCTTGGCTTCAGGAGGCTCCACTCGACATCAATGCGCTCCCCGTCCGCGGTGCGACGCATTTTCGTGCTTGTGTCCGTGGCGTTCTACTGCGGCAACTGTCGACTCCATATCGGTCGACTCCCCTATCGTCCACTCTCCCGCTTTGGCCAAATAAGAGTGATCTGGTCGGTCGAGACTCCAGCGGTGGGTGAGGCACGCGGTGGCTCGCCAGACGGCCACCACCCAAGTCGCGGCAATGGAGCCCGACGAATCCCTCTACTACTGCTCGATCGTCGACCGGCTCAGAGAGAGCGCATCCGAAAGTCGCGATAGCGATGATCCAACGGCGGAGGTCTTCATGGTCGACGGACCTCGTAGTCCTCCGGCTACCCCCGTGGCGACGGGGTAGACGGCGGAGGCGACCCCGCTCAAGTCCATGAGGAGTACCAACCCGAGCCACTTAATTCCCTGCAAAGGGAAGAACTTCGCCGCAGGAACATGGATGCCTTGCATACTCCCATCGAGGAGAAACCCCGAGGCTCGCGCCTTTGAGGAGGCACGCCATTAACTTGGCTGAATGCACTCGTCTCGAGAACCTCCAACGAGCACTCGACGAGCGCCAAGCAGCAACGAGTACCAACTCCATCCGACGCCAACTCTTCCCGCCGACTCGTATATCAAACCCGATTCAGAATTTAGCAACAGAACCCGATAGCAGAGTCAATTCAGCCCTCTCGGTCGGAGGTCGGCAGAGGCTTGATGCAGACGAGATTTGCTCCGGAAGCGTGAGATCGAATTCAGCCGTGTCGCATCCACGCGAATGTAATTCACAATCGATCCGTCATTGTGAATATAGTTCGATCGCTCACACAGCCCCAGACGCCTCCGGGGCGTGAAGGACGCGAGAATCGACGGGACCAATATGGTGACTGATACGATTGTGAGGATAGGCGTCGAGTGCCCACTCCTCCTCCAAGAGGCGGTTCTTACGCTCCTTGGCAGCAAGATGACAAAGGCCAACTTAGTGTGGGCGTGAGCTCGGTCGACCCCGGGACCAGGCTTGACGCACGATCCATCATCGCAAGGCTTGGTCGATCGGAACAGGCTCATCGGGTGGCTATGACAGAGACGCCCCCATAGCAGTGAGTGCATGTTTCGGTCCGAATGTTTCAAAGAGGGCTATCAGAGTCGCGGTGATTCCCCCAACTTCGAGGTTGGCGATCGAGTAAGCAAGTTCACCGGTGAGTCTAAGCCTGAAACTTGGCTTGAGGACTACCGAGTGGCTGTACAGATCGGCGGCGGGAATGACGAGGTGGCTATGAAGCACTTGCCACTCATGTTGGAAGGTTCAGCCAGGGCGTGGTTGAATCAGTTGACTCCAAGCAGTATTTACACTTGGGAAGATCTTTCCCGAGTGTTCGTTAGGACTTTTGAGGGAACCTGTAAGCGACCAGCTGGGTTGACAGAGCTGCAAGTCTGCATGCAGAAGTCGAATGAAACCTTAAGAGAGTACATTCAGAGGTGGATTACTTTGCATCATACCGTGGAAAACGTGTCTGATCATCAGGCAGTCTGCGCCTTCAAGGATGGTGTCAAGAACAGAGAGTTAAGTTTGAAGTTTGGGCGGACCGGAGATATGACCCTGAGTCGGATGATGGAAATTGCCACCAAGTACGCCAATGGTGAAGAGGAGGACCGACTCCGCAGTGGCAAGTACAAGCCGAGTCAGTCGGAGAAGGGAAACTCCAGTCGGAAGCAAAAGCGGAAGGCCGAACCAGCGGCTCCTGGGGAGGCTCTGGCCGTGACTTAGGGCAAGTTCAAGGGAAAACCCAAAGGATCCTGGAACCCCAAGAAGGTGAAGGATAAAGAAGGAAATGACGTGATGGATATGCCGTGTCACATCCACACGAAGAAAGACGAAGAGGGTAATATCATCTACCCGAAGCATACCACTCGCCAGTGTCGACTCCTGATCCAGCAGTTCCAAGGTAAACATCCCAAGGACAAGGAAAAGGAGTCGAACAAAGCCGAAGACAAGGAGGACAGTGAGGGAGGATATCCTCATGTTAACTCCATTCTGATGATCTTTGCGGATGTGGAAAGCAAGAGCCGATCAAGGTTATTAACCGTGAGGTGAACATAGTCGCCCGGCGACACCCGCTTATCTCGAGATGGTTCCAAACTCCCATTACATTCGACCATCCGATCACCCGACTCATATAGCCACCCCGGAGGCAAGCTTTGGTGGTCGACCGGTTGTCGAAGGCACTCGATCGACGAAGGTGCTAATGGACGGTGGTAGTGGACTGAACTTATTGTATGCGGACACGCCGAAAGGAATGGGCATTCCGATGTCCCGATCGAGCACCAAGAATATGAGTTTTCATGGAGTTATACCAGAAAGAAAGCCGAGTCACTCAGCCAAATAGCTCTGGACGTGGTGTTCGGTGATTCGAAGCATTTTCGCAAAGAGAAGCTGACGTTTGAGGTCGTGGATTTTCAGAGTGCTTACCACGCTATTTTGGGGAGACCAGCTTACGCATGGTTCATGGCTTGACCATGTTATGTGTACCTCAAACTGAAGATGCCCGACCCCAAAGGCGTGATCATTGTCACTGGTGATCGGAAAAAAGCAGAAGAGTGTTTCCAGAAAGGCTCGAAGATTGCCGATTCCCAGGTGACAACAGTCGAGCTAGAAGGATATAAGCAAAATGCAGATCCGAGTGATTTGTCATGAGCCAAGAAGCTCGCCACAGAGTCAAGATTTCAGCCGTCCGTGAGACGAAGCCCGCCCACATTCACCCGACCGACCCCAATGCAGCTCCGACCCATATCTCCACAACACTCGACCAAATAGGAAGAAGCGCCATCCGGTTCCTCCGTGAGAATTGGGACATCTTTGCATGGAAGCCACCGACATGCCGGTGTTCCTAGGGATCGGCCGAGCATCGCCTTAGAGTCGACTCAGCAGCAAAACCAGTCAAAGAACATCTTCGGCGGTCCGCCATCCAGAAGAGAAAAGCTATTGGTGAGGAGGTGGCTCGACTATTGGCGGCAGGATTTATCCGAGAGATATACCACTCCGAGTGGATCGCCAATGTCGTCATGGTTCCTAAGAAGGACAACTCACTCCGAATGTGCATTGATTTCAAGCACATTAATCGGGCCTGCCCGAAAGATCATTTTCCTCTCCCTCGCATTGATCAAATTGTTGACTCGACTGCGGGATGCGAGCGATTGTCTTTTCTAGACGCCTATTCCGGGTACCATCAGATCCGTCTGTACGGACCCGATGAGATCAAAACAGCTTTCATCACTCCATTCGGGTGCTTCTGCTATACCACCATGCTATTCGGCCTCAAGAATGCCGGAGCCACGTTCATGCGAATGATTCAGAAGTGTTTACTCACTCAAATCAGTCGGAATGTGGAAGAGTATATGGATGATATCGTGGTCAAGTCGCGAAAAGGTTCCGACCCGCTGAGTGACCTCGCCGAAACATTTGCCAACCTCAGGAGGTATGATATCAAGCTCAATCCATCAAAGTGCACATTCGGAGTTCCTGGTGGCAAGTTACTCGGTTTTCTTGTTTCCGAACGAGGAATCGATGCTAAACCGGAAAAAATCGGCACTATACTCCGAATGAAACGTCCCGTGCGGGTGCACGATGTCCAGAAACTTACTGGATGCTTGGCCGCTTTAAGTAGATTCATCTCATGACTCGGTGAAAAGGCATTGCCTCTTTACCGACTGATGAAGAAGGCGGACAAGTTCGAGTGGACTCCGGAAGCTGATGCAGCATTTGCCGAGCTAAAAGATCTGCTCTCCACCCAGCCGGTGCTTGCTGCTCCAGTCAGCAAAGAGCCTCTGTTGCTTTATATTGCAGCCACAGGACAAGTTGTCAGTACAGTACTTACGGTCGAGCGGGAAGAAGAAGGGAAAGCCTTCAAAGTTCAGCGCCCAGTATACTATTTGTCTGAAGTTTTGACTCCATCAAAGCAAAGATATCCTCATTATCAGAAGTTTGTGTATGGAATCTACATGACCACGAAGAAGGTTGCTCATTATTTCTCTGATCATTCCATTACGATTAAATCGACGCCCCACTTTAGAGATTCTGCACAATGTGACGAATCGGTCGAGTGGCTTAAATGGGCGATTGAACTCCTTCCCCTTGATATCAAGTTTGAGGCAAAGAAAGCTATTAAGTCCCAAGCAATAGCAGATTTCCTTGCCGAGTGGATTGAACAACAGCAGCCAACTCAAGTTCACTCGGAGCATTGGACCATGTTCTTTGATGGCTCTAAGATGTTGAATGGTTTTGGTGCTGGGGTTGTCCTGGTTTCCCCCGGAGGAGATAAGCTCAGATATGTGCTCCAGATTCACTTCGATTCCTCCAACAATGAGGCAGAATACGAGGCCCTTTTGTATGGGTTGCGCATGGCCATTTCATTCGGCATCCGTCGCCTTATGGTTTATGGCGACTCAGATTTGGTGGTCAACCAAGTGATGAAGGAGTTGGACGTAAGAAGCCCAGCCATGAGTGGATACTGCAATGCAGTGAGGAAGCTGGAAAAGAAGTTTGAGGGGTTAGAGCTCCATCATATACCCCGACTGAAAAATCAAGCGGCTGATGATCTGGCAAAGATAGGTTCCAAGAGAGAAGCCATTCCGAGTGGTGTGTTCTTGGAGCATATCCATACTCCGTCAGTCAAAGAAGATCCTTTCACCGAAGAAGCTCCGCAGCCCAAGAGTGCCACAGATCCGACTGAAGTAGAAGTCCCAGCAGTGGTCAACTTGGTCATGGAGGTTTTAGTGATCACTCCCGACTGGACAGTTCCATACATCGCGTATATCCTGAGAAAAGAGCTCCCGGGGGACGAGGAAGAGGCTCGACAGATCGTCCGTCGATCCAAGGCCTTTACCGTGATCAAAGGACAGCTTGTACAGAGAGAGCGCAATCGAGTTGGTCGGCGTGTATAATGCCGAAGAAGGCGAATCATCCTAGATGATATCCACTGGGACCTGTGGCCATCATGCGCCCTCTCGACCATCGTGGTCAAAGCATACCGAGCCGGATTTTACTGGCCAAGGGCAAATGAGATGGCAAAGGAAATAGTGGACAAGTGCGAAGGATGCCAATTTTACTCCAACATGTCACACAAGCCTGCATCAGCTCTGAAGACCATTCCACTCGTCTGGCCCTTCGCAGTTTGGGGTTTGGATATGGTTGGTCCTTTGAGGACAGGTTGAAGCGGTTTCACGCATGTACTTGTGGCGGTCGACAAGTTCACCAAGTGGATTGAGGCTAAACCCATCAAGAACCTTGACGCCGGTACTGCTGTTAGCTTCATCAGGGAACTGATATTCAGATATGGAGTCCCGCATAGCATCATCACTGACAATGGGTCGAACTTTGATTCGGAGGAATTCAGAGCATTCTGCACATCTCAAGGCACTCGAGTCGACTATGCTTCAGTCGCCCATCCTCAGTCGAATGGACAAGCGGAGCGAGCCAATGGCTTGATCCTCAAGGGATTGAAACCGCGACTGATGCGTGATCTCAAGCATGCGGCTGGATCATGGGTCGACGAGCTTCCTTTAGTGCTTTGGGGTCTACGGACCATGCCTAATCGGTCGACCGGAAGAACTCCATTCTTCTTGGTCTATGGAGCTGAAGCGGTCTTACCGAGTGATCTGCTCCACAATGCTCCTCGAGTTGAGCTCTACAACGAAGTTGAAGCGGAACAAGCGCAACAGTACGCAGTCGACCTTTTAGAGGAAGAAAGAGAGATGGCTCTGATCCGATCGACCATCTACCAACAGGACTTGCGTCGCTTCCACGCTAGAAACGTGAAGAGTCGAGCCTTCCAGGAAGGGGATTTGGTTCTCCGAGTGGATCAGCAGAAACAACACAAGCTTGCTCCTTCTTGGGAAGGACCCTTCATCATCACCAAGGTTCTCCACAACGGAGCGTACCGTCTCTACAACGTCAAGCACAATATCGACGAGCCCCGAGCTTGGAACGCGGAGCTACTCCGCCCATTTTACACTTAAGTCTTCACTTGGATGAGTTGTAATAAAAGTACTTCTGTAGTTCATGTTTTGCAAGATATAAGTGTCATAATTTCCCCAATGATTTTTGTCACTTTTTTATTCAGTAAAATTTCCCCCTCAGTGCGTGCCTTAGCCGCGAATCCGTTTCGCCTAAGTTTGTAAAAAAAATCCTTACCGAGTGATGAGCCAGCCTCTCACTCAGGGGCTTAGCTGCGATCCGTTTCGCCTAAGTTTCAATAAAATCCTACCGAGTGGTGAGCCAGACTCCCACTCGGGGGCTTAGCTGCAGTCCAAGTACTCGCCTAAGTTTCAATAAAATCCTACCGAGTGGTGAGCCAGACTCCCACTCGGGGGCTTAGCTGCAGTCTAAGTACTCGCCTAAGTACAAATTCTACGTGCGCTCCGCAAGGAGGACGAGGTGCAGGTCGACTGCGACCCTCTCCTCCGAGCTACGCCACAAGTACAACGTGCGGTAGCAAGGAAGACGAGGTGCAGGTCGACTGCGACCCTCTCCTCCGAGCTACGCCACAAGTACAACGTGCGGTAGCAAGGAAGACGAGGTGCAGGTCGACTGCGACCCCCTCCTCCGAGCTACGCCACAAGTACAACGTGCAGTCGCAAGGAGGGCGAAGTGCAGGTCAATTGCTACCCTCTCCTTCGAGCTACGCCACAAGTACAAAGTTATGAAAATCCTACCGAGTGGAGAGCAGACCTCCCACTCGGGGGCTTAGCTGCAGCCCAGTGCTCACCTAAGTTTTTTTTAAAAATCCTACCGAGTGGAGAGCAGACCTCCCACTCGGGGGCTTAGCTGCAGCCCGGTGCTCGCCTAAGTTTTAAAAAAAATCCTACCGAGTGGAGAGCAGACCTCCCACTCGGGGGCTTAACTGCAGCCCAGTGCTCGCCTAAGTTTTAAAAAATCCTACCGAGTGGAGAGCACACCTCCCACTCGGAGGCTTAGCTGCAGCCCAGTGCTCGCCTAAGTTTTGAAAAATCGTACCGAGTGGAGAGCATGCCTCCCACTCGGGGGCTTAGCCGCAGCCCAGTGCCTGCCTAAGTGAATTGGGGAATAAGTCGATTGCAGTAAGCATCTCGCTTTAACCTGCAAAAGACATTTCAAACCAAATGCAAGCATATTCAAACGTCGAATCCAAGTTGGATAAATACCTAACAGAACCGAAGGTGCTCAGGCGCTAAGCCTGTTAAGGTTTATCGGTTACAAAATCACTCGGCATACCGAGGCAAATTTAAAGTGTCGAGGTCAAGAAGTTTTTTACCCCTCCTGTGGAGGGCTGGAAGGTGCAACAAACTCATCAATGTCGATTCCGTCCGCGATCCGAGTGGCAGCAGCAATCAAAGTCTCCATGAAAGACCGGAAATCATGCTTCTTGGTGTTAGCCACCCGAAGAGCCGCCAGCTTGTCCTCTCGTGCATCCTTGCAATGGACTCGGGCGCACACGAGCGACATCTCGCACCACACTTGGCGAAGACTTCTTCCACTCCGCACTCGACCGTGGATCGTGTTTAGTCGAGTCATCGAGACTCGAGGTCATTTTGGAGCGCCTCCCGGGCGAGCGTGGTGTCAATGCGGAAGTGGCGACCTTCAACCTTGCAAGATAGTCAATGACAGAGCAACACGAGACTCGAGCCGAACACGCTCATGGCGACTTCATCATTCACCGGAGAGTTGATGGGGTCCAGTTTGGTTCCAATGACCATCTCCTCTTCAAGTTTTGGCAAAATTCGCAAGTACAATCACCAAGTCAAGGCAACGGTCGAATGGAAAGATCACCGTAAAACAATTGTTTGGTGCAAAGGATTACCTTCGAGCATGAGGAACAACTTCTTGGCGAGTCCGCCCAGATAAGCCTCCAGATCGTTCTTCTTCCCGCCAACTCACCGGCCTTGTCATTCGTAACAACTTTATCGCCACCGACCGACCTCCTTGTTGGCAATAGCAAGAGCAGCCTTCAGATTGGTGTTCTCTTCTTCAAGCTTGGTGACCGAAGCCAACTTCTCGTCTGCGAGCTTGGTCTTCTCTAAAGCTGTCTTCTGCATCTCAGCTAGCTCAAGGTCTTTCTTCTTCTGGGCCTCCTTCACTTTGTCTGCAAAGTTACAGCAAGATCAAACTTTGAAACAAATGAGGGGCAAAAGCAGTCGTCGAGGCCTCACCAAACACACCTTTGGTCTCCTCCTTTGCCTTCGCCAAATTCTCCTGGACCAGCTTCAGATCAAGCTCGAGTTGGATATGTTTGTTCTCCAACTCGGTGTAACGAGCCGCAAGGTCGCAGGATTTCTACGAAGAACCAATCGACAAGATATCGAAGATAATTCACTTCTGAGTGACTAAGGAAAAATCATACGTTTCTAAGACTACAGCCGACTACAAACATTCTACCGTAGTCTCGGGGACTACACCCAGTGGGTGCACTCAGCGTGCCCCCACTAGTTCTATCAAGGAAGAGTCGACCACCGACAACAAAAAAAAACACAGACGATTCTTGGTCAGATCAGAGCCGATCGCGCCAGCCCCACGACGCCTCGAGGACTACACCCAGTGGGTGCACTCAGCGTGCCCCCACCGGTCCGAAAGTCCGTTCGACCTAATCGAATGAAGGAAAAAGTTTGAAACATAAAGACTATGGTCGATCGCCAGCAGATCCACCATAGCCTTGGGGATTACACACGGTGGGTGCACTCGGCGTGCCCCCACTAGTTCGACATTTCAATCGACACACCCAAAGGGTGTAGGACAATTACTAAGAATTTCAGAAAAGAAGAATCTTCAGACATCATATCCTAACAGTAACAGCGGTGACCGATCGACCAACGCTACTCGAGAGCGGAATCAAGCGCCATAGGCTGCCCGGCTAGCCTCCCGGATGGCCTTCACCTACTCCATCATGACTCCGCCGCGTATCGCTTTTTTTGCAAAGACGGCTTGGTCCTCCGGGACGAGTGGGTCGAGAAGAGTGAAGGCTGTGCAGCACTCGACGATCGCGGGTGAGCACTCGTCAACGGCACCGCGAAGATACGGTGTGTCGAGTGGTGTTCTTCCTCCGCGACCGATGTCTCGGTGTCTTTGCACGCCCCGAGTCACCCCGCCAACAGACGCTTCCTGCTCCTCCTTTGCTTCAGCGGTTCCTCATCGCCGCCGCTGCCGTCGAAGGGTGATAACGACATTGGATGGAGCTACAGAAAAGAATCAGAATTAGAGACTAAGAGCCAATCGACTAAAATACGGAATTACGAGTTATACCAGGCTTTGAAGTGGCAGCGTCTTCCATCTCATGATCGTCAGCCCTAGCTGAGGTGTCAGAAGTAGCAGCACTGCGATTCCAAAAGACAGTCGGTTGATGTATGAGTCGACCAAAGATAAGTTCATGGGGAACGGAAAAACTCAAGCAACATCATTACCCTGAGATAGTGGGGATCGACACCTTCATCTTCGGCAAGACCTTCTCAGTCGGTGCCGGAGAAGTGGTCCGAGGACGCTTGGTCGATCACATGACAGCCATGACCCCCTTGCCACGCTCAACAGCAAGGTCATGGACAAGCTTCGATCGCTTTTCCGAGCGAGGCGGTAACTTCCTCCTCCTCCTCCTCTTCTTCCTCCCCATCGAGTCATCATCGCAGCGTCCAGAATCCCGCCCCTCCCGGCTTCGCCCCTCCCTTCCTCCTCTTCAACGGCGTCAGGCTCCATTGGGCATCGAGTATAGTTCGTGAAGGCCCGATGCATAACAAAATAGAGATCAATCGACTAATTTGCAAAGTGAAAGCAGAATAAGTATGGCAAGATTACAATTGGAAATAAAGTGGGCATACCTTGTCCGGAGTGCTAGAATGGTCGAGTGGCGGAATCCTCCTGCTCCTCGAGGGTTGTCCTTGTTCCCAAAGGACTGTGGCCATCCACCTCTCCAAAGGTGGCATCGCCGATCGCTTCGGATGGACCCGAAGTTTCATCCTTGGTTCCACAAGACAGCCACATACAATGGCCTCGATGCATCAAGAGGCTGGATCGTCGCCTAAGGAAGACCTCCGAAGGTCCATACCCGTCGACCCTTCCCTGCATTAGCTGGACTACACGCTCCATCAACATCTTCACTTGGGCTTTCTCCTCAGGGAGCACCTTCAGAGAAGAGGGTTTGCTTGCTCGGTCCATGGTAAACGGAGGGAGACCACTCGACAGCCCCGGCGTTGACTCATTTTGGCAGTAAAACCAAGTCGACTGCCATCCTCTGATCGACTCAGGGAGAGTCATGGCCGGGAAGGTGCTCTTGTTTCTCATCTGAATCCCCAGACCTCCACACATCTGAATAATCTTGGTCTTATCATCATCTGGACACGCCTTTTTCACTGTTTGAGAACGACAAGTGAATATGTGCTTGAACAGACCCCAGTGCGGTCGACAGCCCAGGAAGTTCTCGCACATGGACACGAAGGCAGCAAGGTAGGCGATGGAATTCGGGTTGAAGTGGTGGAGTTGCGCCCCAAAGAAATTCAAGAAACCATGGAAGAAAACACTCGGAGGCAGAGAAAATCCACGGTCAACGTGGGTGGCCAGAAGAACACAATCACCCTCTTCCGGCTGTGGTTGCCACTCGTTCCCCGGGAGCCTCGCTGCTCCGTGGGGGATCAAACCCTCGTTGGCCATCTCAGTGAGATCCTTCTCGGTTATGGTCGACCGGATCCAATCCCCTTGGACCCAGCCTTGCGGTAGGCGGGACCTTGACGAGGATCCACCCCGACTAGTCGCTCTCCCTTTCGCCTTCCCCGTCGCCGTCGCCTTCTTCGCGCGCTCCAGAGCCGTCGTCTTCTCCTTCACCATTGTTGCCGTCGGAGCGCACGAGGTGTGGTTGGGCAGAGACGAGAGCAGGCGATGCGGGCGGAGGTGGAGAGGACAGAAGGGGGATTGGAGAAGTACTGTTCAAAAACCCTCGCCAGGCGCATTTTATAGAGCCGCTTCCGAGTGGATGACAAGGGGGCCCAGACAATCCAATCACATCCCGAAACAGTCGCGCGTACGCGATACGTGGCGAAAAAGACGGCGTGGGAATCGAGGCGTCTATGCCCTATCCCATCCAAGCGCCGCGGTCCGCTCCGCTTCGTGCGCTTCCCAAAATTCAGATCCCGCAGAATCCGCTAATAGCAGATCAATCTGTCAGAAGAGAGATTTCCCGCGATCCGTCGCTCGGAAATTACTAAGTTCAAAAGTTCACTCGACGAGAGAAAAGAATGGATCAAGGCGACTGAAAGAAAAGTTGCTGTTTTCAACGAAGAGATTGTTGGTCCAAGACGATGCATATCCAGAACACAAAAGCAGGTCGGAAATAATATCAACTCCTTCCTCACTCAAACCTCGATCCATTCGGGGGCTAATGAGGAAGTCATGTACCTAGGGTAGGGTCATAGACCTGATCTAAGTACCCTACCCAAGGACACCCTCAGAAGAAACTGCCTTCCAGTCGACCAAGAGAGACTTCACTCGACGGACTCGAAGGACTCGACCATGAAGACTCACTCGACCACCAGGAGATCAAGAACCACTCTGCAGCATAACGGTCTATAATTAAGTAGTCTTTATGGCATTTAGGACACTTTATGTAAGGCGTTACCAGTAACGCCTAGACTTAATGTACTTTAAACCCTGCATTACTGAGGACCGGAGGGGTCCGGCAGACACTATATAAGCCACCCCCCTCCTCGGTGTAAAGGGTTCGCACTCAGTAATCCATACACACATAATCCAATGACCGCCTCCGGCCCGAGACGAGGGCTGTTACTTCCTCCGAGAAGGGCCTCGAACTCGTACATCCTTGTGTTCACAACTGCTCCATAGCTAGGATCTTGCCTCTCCATACCTACCCCCCATTCTACTGTCAGACTTAGAACCACAACACGCGCAGCGCTAGAACCGCTCTGAGGACCGGTTGTACCGCAAGTCAGGTACTGAAAGGTGGTTGTGGGCAGTACTTCCGTTTCCTAAAGGGCACCGGTAGTACCGCCCGAAACAACCGGTAGTACCGGACGAAGGAAACCCAGGGAATATGAGCGGTAAAACCGCCCAAGTACCGATTGCAAAACTACTGAGGCAGCACAACCAGGATCAGCGGTAGAACCGCCCGTGACCCCGCTTGTACCGCCCGGCCACCAATGCCCAAACCAAGGAGAAGGGAACAAAATAAAAGGGACAACAACTTTAAGAAACCAACACTTAGAACAAAGAAAAGAACGAAAAGAAAAACAACCGCACGAAAGCAGAGTGAGCTCAGGCCTCTCTCAAGAGAGGGCGATGGCCGGAGCCACCTATTTTTAGTCAATTGGTATGGCACCGCGAAGAATTATCCTTGGGCCCATGACCAAAACTCGTCTTTGAAGCACAAGTACCATAAAAAATGGCTAATGTGAAAGAGTTGATCGTTTTATGCATAATGGGGGGAGGGAGAGTTCATTGAGAGAACAACACTCCCCCTATGTCCATGCCTACACCTAAACTAGACAACAAGTTGAGTGTGGTGGGAGGTGCAAGGGTTCAAGTCACATTGCTCGAATCAATGATAATTAGCTCATGCCTTAACTCGCGAAATCTTGCTTCATCCAAGGGCTTCGTGAAAATATCTGCAAGGTTATCATGAGTGTTGACATACTTGAGCTCGATCTCCCCTCACCTAATATGATCCCGAATGAAGTGATACCTAATCTCAATATGCTTTGTCTTGAAATGTTGCACCGAGTTGAGAGAAATCTTGATGGCACTTTCATTATCACACCAAAGAGGCACTTTGTCACAAATGACACCGTACTCCTTTAAAGTTTGCCTCATCCATAAGAGTTGTGCACAACAACTACCGACCGCTACATACTCCGCTTCGGTGGACAAGAGAGACACACAACTTTGCTTCTTGGAAGACCAACTCACCAAAGAGCAACCAGGAAATTGGCACCCTCTGGAAGTGGACTTCCTATCCACTTTGTCTCCTGCCCAATCGGAATCTGTGAATCCTTCAAGATTGAAGTTTGCCCCTCTTAGGTACCATAAGCCAAAGTTTGGGGTATGAGCCAAATATAGAAAGATTCGCTTGACTGCCACATAGTGACTTTCCTTCGGTGCGGCTTGAAACCGTGCACACATTCCCACACTCAACATGATATCCGGTCTGGATGCACAAAGGTAAAGCAAAGAGCCAGTCATGGAGCAATATACCTTTTGATCCACCGCTTTACCATTGGGATCAATGTCAAGTTGGCACTTGGTAGGCATTGGAGTAGAAGCCGGCTTGACATCACTTAGCTTGAATCTTTTTAGCATGTCTTGAGTATATTTGGCTTGGTTGATGAAGGTTCCTTCTCTTCTTTGTTTGATATCAAAACCGAGGAAGAACTTCAACTCTCCCATCGAAGACATCTTGAACTTGGAGGTCATGAGAGCGGCAAATTCCTCATTGAAAGCTTTGTTAGGGGAACCAAAGATAATATCATTAACATATAATTGGCATACAAACAACTCCCCTTTTACCTTCTTAGTAAAAAGAGTGGGATCGATTTGCCCTACTTAAAATCCACGATCTTGTAACAACTCGGTAAGGTGGTCATACCACGCACGTGGGGCTTGTTTAAGGCCATAGAGTGCCTTATCGAGTTGATACACATGATCCGGGAAGTAGTGATCCTCGAACCCGGGGTTTGCTTGACATAGACCAACTCATTAATAGGACCATTAAGAAAAGCACTTTTCACATCCATTTGTTGCAACTTAAAGTAGTGATGGGAAGCATAAGCAATCAACAAACGAATGGATTCAAGGCAAGCAACGGGAGCAAAGGTTTCACCGTAGTCGATACCCTCGACTTGGGAGTAGCCTTGTGCTACCAATCTTGCCTTGTTGCGAATGATGTTCCCATGAGCATCTTGCTTGTTCTTGAAAATCCACTTGGTTCCAATGACGTTGTGGTTCCCCGATGGCCTTGGCACCAATCTTCACACCTTGTTGTACTCGAAGTTGTTGAGTTCTTCATGCATAGCATTGAGCCAATCCGAGTCTTCAAGCGCCTCATAGACCTTTTGGGGTTCAACACAAGAGACAAATGCGTGATGTTCACAATAGTTTGCTAATTGTCTACGAGTGCTTACCCCCTTTCTTAGGCTTCCAACCACATTTTCCATGAGATGGCCTTTGGTGGTGAGCTTGGAAGAAATCTTCGTGACACGACGCTCTAATTCCTCCTCGGATGTGGAGGGAGGAGGGTTCACTTGATTATCTTGAGCGCCGTCTTGAGCTTGTTCTTGATCTTGAGCATGCTCATGATCTTGAACTTGCTCGAGGGGGAGAACTTCACCTTGGGCATCATTTGGAGGTTCACCTCCATCTTGAGATTGATCTTGCCCTTGGTCTTGTTCACGAGGTTGGGGGCCTTCACTTTGTTCTTCGGAAGCGTGTGGGTCTTGGTAAGGTGATGGCTCCACTTGAGTGGAGCATTGTCATTCTCCTTCGGCCACAAGGGGTTCCTCAATGGGTAGAATATGACCAATACCCATTCTTATTATGGCTTGGGGAGGAATTTCATCACCTACATCACAAGTACCACTTTGCTCCACTTGGGAGCCGTTATTTTCGTCAAACTCCTTGTTACACGTCTCCTCAATGAGTCCGGTGGACTTGTTGAGAACACGGTAAGCATGAGAGTTTGTAGCATAACCAACAAATATGCCCTCATATGCTCTAGCCTCAAATTTAGACAAATGAACACCTTTCTTGAGAATGAAACACTTACACCCAAACACCCGGAAGTACTTGAGATTGGGCTTGTTGCCGGTGAGTATCTCATAAGGGGTCTTGTTCAAGCCTTTGTGGAGATAGAGCTGATTGGATGCATGACATGCTGTATTGATGGCTTCGGCCCAAAAGTTGTATGGAGACTTGAACTCCGCCATCGTGGTCCCTGCCTCATCCATCAACGTCCGGTTCTTCCTCTCCGCAACACCATTTTGTTGAGGGGTATATGGTGCAGCATATTGATGCTTGATCCCCTCATCACTAAGAAACTCATCCAAGGTGTAGTTATTGAACTCGGTGCCGTTGTCACTTCTTATTGTCAAGATCTTTGCATTATGTTGACGTTGAGCTTCATTTGCAAAGTCGATGACGGTTTGTTGAGTCTCACTCTTCCTCTTGAAGAAGTATACCCAAGTGTATCTTGAATAATCAGCCACAATCACCAAGCAATACTTTCTACCTCCAAGACTATCAAAAGATGGAGGCCCAAAGAGATCCATGTGAAGGATCTCCAAGGGTCTCTTTGAGTAGATGATGGTCGTGGGAGGGTGAGCCTTCTCATGAAGCTTCCCTTCAATACAAGCACTGCAAGCACGATCTTTGGCAAACCTAACATTTGTTAGTCCACGGACATGGTCCCCCTTGAGAAGACTTTGCAAAGATCTCATATTGATGTGGGCTAAACAGCGATGCCAAAGCCATCCCACATCATCTTTAGCCATTAGGCATGTCGCGGTCTTAGTGGGTCGCTCCGAAAAGTTAATCACATAGAGACCGTTCTCGACATGCCCAACAAAGGCTACTTTAAGAGTCTTGCTCCACAAGAGGGCCACGGTATCAATGTCAAAGAAAGTAGCAAAACCCATGAGTGCAAGTTGACGAACGGAAAGCAAATTGTATGCAAGGTACTCAAGAAGCATGACTTTCTCGATCGTTAGATCATGAGAAATGACAACCTTGCCAAGACCCAATACCTTAGAATGTGAGGCATCACCCCACTCAACATTGGTGGGCATAGATGGAATCTTTTGCACATCCACCACCAAGTCCTTGCTCCGGTCATATGATTTGTTGCTCCACTATCAAGCAACCATGATCCCCCACCGGAAGCAAACACCTACAAGAGATCAATGCTTGGTTTTAGGTACCCATTTAGTAATGGGTCCTTTTATGTTAGTAACAAGGATCTTAGGAACCCAAATAGACCATTCAATGTACTCATAAGGAGAACCAACAAATTTAGCATAAACATGTCCATCACTAGCACGGCACAACACATATGACGGGTTGAAGTCGCCGGCTTTGTTGGAGGAAATGGTTTTGCCCTTTTGGACATCAACTCCCTTCACTTTTTCCTTCTCCTTAGGAGCACCCTCTCCCTCTTTCACAAAAGTTTTCTTGAGAGAAGGAGGACGTTTGGTCTTGTCGTTCTTCTTCTTACTCTTGGACTTGGGTGCAAACCCAATTCCCTTCTTGGCCACAACTTCCTTTCGATTGCTCAAAAGGTCGTTGAGGTTCTTCTCACCTTGAATGCAAGTCACAAGCTCTTTCTCAAGTTGATCCTTCAACTTGGCATTCTCCTCCACAAGATGCACATGCTCACAACACGGGTTAGTAGCACATGCATTATCAATTAATACCAATGAGGGAAGGTGGGCTTTTCCTTGGTTAGCTTAACTTGGAGTTGAGCATGAGACTCCTTGAGGTTAGCATGAGCACCCTTCAAGACCTTGTGGGCCTTCTCAAGTATCTCAAACTCCTCCTTGAGTCTAGCATGATCAACCCCAAGTTTAGCCTTCTCGGAAGTTAGCACAGGAGACACGACAAGAGCATGATCAAGATCTTTCTTTAACTTAGCATGGTCATCGTTGTATGACTCCTCAAGAGTCAAATGATGCCCACGCTCTTCCTCAAGAGCATTAGAGAGATCTGATATCTCATCAGCATAGTCACGACTATGACCTTCCATCTTAGAGATGGTTTCTTCTTGAGCCTCGATCATGTTATTGGCCTCACCAAGTTGTTCCAAGAGAGCAACAAAGTGCTTCTTGGATTTTCCCTTGAGCTTACTCATAAAAGACTCAAATTCATTCACTTCCTCATTAGACCCATCATGTTCTTCAATGCAATCCTCCAAGGAGGGATTAGTAATGATGGTGGTTTTGATGTTGGGGGTTACCTTGTTGGAAGCTTTAGCCATGAGGCACTTGGCGGTGATGTTCTCGTTGGGTGAATCAAAGAGAGACACCCGGGGAGTGGTAGCAATGGCAACGGACTCCATGGCCATTACTTCTGCATTTTCATCATCATCGTCATCCTCATGGTATTCTTCTTGAACCACCAACCCACGAGTAGGAGTCTTCTTGGTGAAGTTGTTCTTATTGGGGAAGGACTTGGCTTTGTCTTTTCGGATGAACTTGACACCATTGTCTTCCCGCTTCTCGTAAGGACAATCCGAAATGAAATGGCTCACATTGCCACAGTTGAAGCAAGTTCTAACTCGTTGCTTGCCCTTGAAGCCACTTGAGTTATTCTTGTTAAAGTTGGGTCTTGCATTCTTCTTGCTCCAAAATTGTCTTGAAGCAAGAGCCATGTGTTCATGATAATCATATTTGGTGTCTTCGGGGTTGCTCTCCTCATCTTCCTCTTCTTCCATACTAACCTTGGCCTTCAAAGCAAGGTTGGGCTTCTTTGCCCTTTGAGAACGGAGCACCGCATTGTCGGCGGTCTTGTCCAAGATGCTCATTGCAACGAACTCATTCAACACTTCACTTGAGGTCATGGAGTGGAAGTCCGGTCTTTGACGGATGACGGAGGACATGGCCTTGTTGTAGGGCATCATGGCCTTGAGGAACTTGCGCTTGATCCAATTGTCATCCGTGTCCTTGCTTCCATGATCTCAGAGTGAGACCGCGAGTTTGGTCACTCTTCGAAAGAGCTCACGAGGTTCTTCATCTTCTTTCATTGCAAACTCATCGGCTTCATCTTGTACCACTTCATAGTTGGAGCATTGAATGCTAGCACTTCCTCGATAGAGAGATAAACGCATTGCCATGCGTCTTTGTCCATGGCATGAGGTCGAAGATGAGGGAGATCTTCGGGAAGGATTGCATCTTGGATGATGAAGAGAGCACTCTCATTGAATTGATTATCCACCACTTCTCTCGGGTGAAGTTGCTCCGGTCAAGTGGATAGAAACCTTCTTCAATGATTCTCCAAAGGTCAGTATTCACATGATTTAAATGACGCTTGAAGTGATACACCCAAGAATCAAAATCCTCATTTTTCACAATCTTAGGAGGAGGACCGGCATGATTTAAATGAGTAGAGGGAATCGGTCCTCCATAAATTGGAGGTTCCACATGGGCAAAGATGCCGGTGCCATTTCTACCACTAGTAGAAGGACTCTTTTCACTGTTAGCTTCTCCCTTGTCGGAGGTAGCATCCATCACCTTGTTAGTGGGATCACCCACTTTCATCGGCGAGGTGGACAGTTTAAGCCCTACAAGAAATTTAGTAAGCATGCTTTCAACCTTGGTCGTAATGGAGTCTTTCAATGTGTCTAGAGCCACATTGAATTGCTCATGAGAGACCGAGGTTCCCCCATCGGCCGTAGACGAGATAGTATTCACATCGGAGTGCTCCTCCGCATCGTCTGTGGTGTCAACCATACTCTTCGGACGACAAAGTCCTTAATAAAGAGACGAGGCTCTGGTACCAATTGAAAGGATCGATATAGTTGACTAGAGGGGGGTGAATAGGCAACTAACAATTTTTAGTTTTTCTTTACCAAATTAAACTTTGCATCAAAGTAGGTTGTCCAGATATGCAACTAGGTGAACAACCTATATGATGCAACAACAACAAGCACACGAGCAAGCAAAGGAAACAACACAAGTAAGCTTGCAAAAGTAAAGGTGCGAGATAACCAAGAGTGGAACCGGTGGAGACGAGGATGTGTTCCCGAAGTTCCTTCCTTTTGAGGGGAAGTACGTCTCCGTTAGAGTGGTGTGGAGGCACAATGCTCCCCAAGAAGCCACTAGGGCCACCGAATTCTCCTCGCGCCCTCACACAATGCAAGATGCCGTGATTCCACTATTGGTGCCCTTGAAGGCGGAAACCGGACCCTTAATAACAAGGTTGGGGCTCTCTCCACAACTTAATTGGAGGCTCCCAACGAAACCATGAAGCTTCACCACAATGGAATATGGCTTCGAGCTGACCTCAACCGTCTAGGGTGCTCAAACACCCAAGAGTAATAAAATCCACACTAGAAAGTATGGGGGAAGCAAATATCCGTTGGTGGAAGTGTAGATCTAGGTCTCCTCCTTCAATCCCTAGCAAATCAACAAGTTTGAGTGGCTAGAGAGAGAGATCGGGCAAGAGAGCTTGAGAGCATTAATGGTGGAGTGAGAGAGGTAAAAAGTGAGAGTGGTAGGTGGAAGAACCACCTTATATAGCAACCCTAATAAATCCAACCGTTCTCGTTTTCAGCCTCGCAACGGTACAACCGCTCCTTGTCCCAGACAACCGGGCTCACGATGTAATGACAGAACCCTACCAGCAAGACAACCGGGCCACTGAGCGGTAGTACTGGTTATTAGAAAATAACCGACCAACCGCCCAGCCACCGCACAACTACCGCGACCGAAATGTAACACCACCCTTGAGGGCGGTAGTTAGGCGAAGGCTTGGCCGGTGCAACCGCTGGCCTTGAGCGCTTGAGCGGTTAAGGTAAGAGCGAAGAACCGCCGAACTTCGTAGTACGGTTGATGAGGAACAACGGACCAACCGGCCACCACCGCCGGAACCGTGATCAAAAGAAGCCCGACCGGTACATGGGCGGTGCATGGTCGAACAACCGCCGCAGGTCTTTGCAGAGCTCGGTGGCGGTACCACCGCCGGAGGCAGCAGTACCACCGCCGACAAAGATAGGGAAGCGCCAAGAGCTGCGGTACAACCGCCGGACGAAGCGGTACAACCGCTGGGAAACACAGAAGTCCAATCAAGAGGAGGCACTCTCTCACATCGAGGAAGACAAAAGAGGGGTGATGGAGGTGTACGTGAACGGATTCCCTACTCTTTCCAAAGTGGATTCCTCTTGATAGTACGGGTTCCCTACGACCAAAGAGATAAAAAGCGAGAGGACTCCGTCTTCAATCGCTTCCTTGAGAGAGAACAACTATCCGATGTAAGCCTAATCATCGAGAACCAAACATTTAGCACAGGATTAGACCAACAAAGGGTTGTCATCATCATCCAAAACATAAGGTAGGGAAATGCCCTTTCATATGGCCTCCTCGAACATCTTCTTGCCATGAACACAGATACGTCGTTTGTATGTCTTCATGTCTTATACTTACGTCATACTTGTTTAAGTACACATGCATACTTATTTACAAGTTGGCCGACAATATGTTAAATAGTGTTGTTAATGGGATTTCAACTAAGTCGAAACACCCTCCTGACCTAACCCCACTCATCATATTCTCAACCGAGTCTTTGGCGAAGCTGGTCTCTATAACTATTTGGGTTACCTTCTTAGAAATACGGTCGCTGCCCGGGCATTTGTCTTAATTTTTATTGGGAAATTTCTCCTTTGCAACATGTGCATGATGCCCCCGTGAGCTCGTGCACGTACTCTCAAACGTCAGCTTTGGCCACACCTGGAGTTCGTTCTGGGTGGCTTGGCGACGACGAGCATTGTAGAGCGGCATGTATTCTCATATGGTTGTTGTAAGTTTTCACATCTATATTTAGGGTGTTTTGTATTAATTCTATGTGTATTTTTTATTCATTTATATCTTTTTATGTTGTTCTCATGACATATCTCACGTGTTATGTTATGATCCATGGTGTATATAAAAGGTAACTTCAGATGAGCGGAGCAGAGGCCCGTCGCCTTGAGGTTTGGGTCAGAGGTTACACGCTACAGATTCCTATATATGTGGGCCTTCCCTTGAAGGAAATATTCCCTAGAGGCAATAATAAAGTTGTTATTTTATATTTCCTTATTCATGATAAAGGTTAATTATTCATGCTAGAATTGTATTGATCGGAAACTTAAATACATGTGTGAATACATAAACAAATACCATGTCCGTAGTAAGCCTCTACTAGACTAGCTCGTTGATCAAAGATGGTTAAGGTTTCCTAACCATGGACATGTGTTTTCATTTGCTAATGGGATCACATCATTAGGAGAATGATGTGATGGACAAGACCCATCCATTAGCTTAGCATATTGATTATTCTGTTTATTGCTATTGATTTGTTAATGTCAAATACATATTCCTTTGACTATGAGATTATGCAACTCCAGGATACCGGAGGAATACCATGTGTGCTATCAAATGTCACAACATAACTGGGTGATCATAAAGATTCTGCACGCGTATCTCCGAAGGTGTTTGTTGAGTTGGCATAGATCGAGATTAGGATTTGCGACTCGGAGTATCGGAGAGGTATCTCTGGGCCCTCTCGGTAATGCACATCATAAGAAGCCTTGCAAGCAAAGTGACTAAGGAGTTAGTTGCAAGATGATGTATTACAGATCGAGTAAAGAGACTTGCCGGTAACGAGATTGAACTAGGTTTGAAGATACCGACGACCGAATCTCGGGCAAGTAACATACCGATGGACAAAGGGAATTACGTATGTTGTCATAAGGTTCGACCGATAAAGATCTTCATAGAATATGTAGGAGCCAATTGTTGGGGAACGAGTAATTTCAAAATTTCCTAAGCACACGCAAGATCATGGTGATGCATAGCAACGAGAGGGGAGTGTATCTTCATACCCTTGAACATCGCTAAGCGGAAGCGCGATCAACGCGGTTGATGTAGTCGTCGCCTTCACAATCCGACCGATCCAAGTACCGAACGACGGCACCTCCGATTTCGCACACGCTCAGCTCGATGACGCCCTCGCCTTCTCGATCCAAAGAAGACGGCGAAGTAGTAGACGAGTTCCGCAGCACGACAAAGGTGGTGACGGTGTTGGTGAAGAACAATCTCCGCAGGGCTTCGCCTAAGCACTACGGAAACAATGACGGAGGTTAAACTAGAGGGGACGGGGTTGTCGGAACACGGCTTGGTGTTTCTTGATGTGTCTTTGGTGCTAGCCCCGCCCCTCTATTTATATGTTGAGCCCTGGGGTCGAAACTTGGAGCAAAAGCCTCCTCAAAGTCGGTTTTGCCCGAAAGGCAAGAGTAAGACTCGGACTCCAGGACCAAATGCCACAATCCTTGGCGTCTGGCCTAGACGCCATGGGTCTCGGCATCTGGCCCAGGGCCAGACGCCAGGGTCTCCGGCGTTTGGCCCCCTGGCCTCCGCAAAACTCCTTTTGCACCGACTTATAGCCCCGTGGGCCTGACCCCTTGGCCTAACCATATCATCCAATATATGAATCTTTACCTCCGGACCATTCCGAGCTCCTCGTCATGTCCGTGATATCATCCGGACTCAACAACATTTGGTCACCAACATACATAACTCATATAATACTATATCGCAACTAAACGTTAAGCGTCTTGACCTGCGGGTTTGAGAACTATGTAGACATGACCGAGACATGTCTCGGGTCAATAATCAATAGCGGGACTGGATGCCATATTGGCTCCCACATATTCTACGAAGATCTTTATCGGTCAAACCGCATAACAACATACGTTGTTCCTTTGTCATCGGTATGTTACTTGTCCGAGATTCGATCGCCGGTATCTCAATACCTAGTTCAATCTCGTTACCAGCAAGTCTCTTTACTCGTTCCATAATACATCATCCCGCAACTAACTCATTAGTTGCAATGCTTGCAAGGCTTTAAGTGATGTGCATTACCGAGTGGGCCCAGAGATACCTCTCTGACAATCGGAGTGACAAATCCTAATCTTGAAATACGTCAACCCAACATGTACCTTCGGAGACACCTGTAGAGCACCTGTATAATCACCTAGTTATGTTGTGACGTTTGGTAGCACACAAAGTGTTCCTCCGGTAAACGGGAGTTGCATAATCTCACAGTCATAGGAACATGTATAAGTCATGAAGAAAGCAATAGCAACATAATAAACGATCGAGTGCTAAGCTAACGGAATGGGTCAAGTCAAGCACATCATTCTTTTAATGATGTGATCCCGTTAATCAAATGACAACACATGTCTATGGCTAGGAAACATAACCATTTTTGATCAACGAGCTAGTCAAGTAGAGGCATACTAGTGACACTCTGTTTGTCTATGTATTCACACAAGTATTATGTTTCCGGTTAATACAATTCTAGCATGAATAATAAACATTTATCATGAAATAAGGAAAAAATAATAACTTTATTATTGCCTCTAGGGCATATTTCCTTCAGTCTCCCACTTGCACTAGAGTCAATAATCTAGTTCACGTCGCCATGTGATTTAACACCAATATTCATATATGTATATGATTAACACCCATAGTTCACGTCGCCATGTGACCAACACCCAAAGGGTTTACTTGAGTCAATAATCTAGGTCACATCGCTATGTGATTAACACGCAAAAAGTACTAAGGTGTGATCATGTTTTGCTCGTGAGAGAAGCTTAGTCAGCGGGTCTATCACATTCAGAGCCGTATGTATTTTGCAAATATTCTATGTCTACAATGCTCTGCACGGAGCTACTCTAGCTAATTGCTCCCACTTTTAATATGTATCCAGATTGAGACTTAGAGTCATCTAGATCGGTGTAAAAGCTTGCACCAATGTAACTCTTTACGACGGGCTCTTTTATCACCTCCATAATCGAGAGATATTTCCTTAGTCCTCACTAAGGATATTCTTGACCAATGTCCAGTGATCTACTCCTAGATCACTATTGTACTCCCTTGCCAAATTCAGAGCAAGGTATACAATAGGTCTGGTACATAGCATAGCATACTTTATAGAACCTATGACTGAGGCATAGGGAATGACTTTCATTCTCTTTCTATTTTCTGTTGTGGTCGGGATTTGAGTCTTACTCAATTTCATACCTTTGCAACACATGCAAGAACTCTTTCTTTGACTGTTCCATTTTGAACTACTTCAAAATCTTGTCAAGGTATGTACTCATTGAAAATCTTATCAAGCGTCTTGATCTATCTCAATAGATCTTGATGCTCAATATGTAAGTAGCTTTACTGAGGTCTTTCGTTTAAAGAACTCCTTTCAAACATTTCTTTATGCTTTCTAGAAAAATTCTACATCATTTCGATCAATGTCACTCACATATACTTATCAAAAGGCTGTAGTGCTCCCACTCACTTTATTGTAAATACAGGCTTCATGCAAGTCCAGATAAAACTATATGCTTTGATCAACTTATCAAAGCGTATATTCCAACTCGAGATGCTTGCACCAGTCCATAGATGGATCGCTAGAGCTTGCACATTTTGTTAGCACCTTTAGGATTGATAAAACCTTCGGTTGCATCATATACAACTCTTCTTTAAGAAAACCATTAAGGAACGCAGTTTTGACATCCATTTGCCGATTTCATAAAATGTGGCAATTGCTAACATGATTCGGACAGACTTTAAGCATCGCTACAATTGAGAAAAATCTCATTGTAGTCAACACCTTGAACTTGTCAAAACCTTTTATGCATAAGTTGAGCTTTGTAGATAGTAACAATACTATCAACGTCATCTTCCTCTTGAAGATCCATTTATTTTCTATGGCTTGCCGATCATCGGGCAAGTCCACCAAAGTCCACACTTTGTTCTCATACATGGATCCTATCTCAGATTTCATGGCCTCCAGCCATTTCACGGAATCTGGGCTCATCATCGCTTCCTCATAGTTTGTAGGTTTATCATGGTCTAGTAACATGACTTCCAGAACAAGATTATCGTACCACTCTGTTGCGAACCGTACTCTGGAAGACCTACGAGGTTCTGTAGTAACTTGATCTGAAGTTTCATGATCATCATCATTAGCTTCCTCACAATTGGTGTAGAAATCACTGGAACTAATTTCTGTGATGAACTACTTTCCAATTCGGGAGAAGGTACAATTACCTTATCAAGCTCTACTTTCCTCCCACTCACTTATTTCGAGAGAAACTCCTTCTCTAGAAAGGATCCATTCTTAGCAACGAATGTCTTGCCTTCGGATCTATGATAGAAGGTGTACCCAACAATCTCCTTTGGGTATCCCACGAAGACACATTTCTCCGATTTGGGTTCGAGCTTATCAGGTTGAAGCTTTTTCACATAAGCATCGCAGCCCCAAACTTTAAGAAACAACAACTTTGGTTTCTTGCCAAACCACAATTCATAAGGCATCGCCTCAACGGATTTTGATGGTGCCCTATTTAACATGAATGCAGTTGTCTCTAAAGCAAGGGACATCATAGATCGCACCATATCTAGTAAAGTACGATTCGACGCTCGACACACCATTCCGCTGTGGTGTTCCGGGTGGCGTGAGTTGCGAAACTATTCCGCATTGTTTCAAATGTAGACCAAATTCAGAACTCAAATATTCTCCTCCATGATCAGATCATAGAAACTTTATTTTCTTGTTATGATGATTTTCAACTTCACTCAAATTCTTTGAACTTTTCAAACGTTTTCGACTTATGTTTCATTAAGTAGATATACCCATATCTGCTTAAATCATCTGTGAAGGTGAGGAAATAACGATATCCGCCACGAGCCTCAACATTCATCGGACCACATACATCTGTATGTATGATTTCCAACAAATTTGTTGCTCTCTCCATAGTACCGGAGAACGGCGTTTTAGTCATCTTGCCCAAAAGGCACGGTTCGCAAGCATCAAATGATTCATAACCAAGTGATTCCGAAAATCCATCTTTTATGGAGTTTCTTCATGCGCTTTACACCGATATGACCCAAATTGCAGTGCCACAAATAAGTTGCACTATCATTATTAACTTTTCATCTTTTGGCATCAATATTATGAATATGTGTATCACTACGACCGAGATCCAACAAACTATTTTCATTGGGTGTATGACCATTGAAGGTTTTATTCATGTAAACAGAACAACAATTATTCTCTAACTTTAAATGAATAAGTGTATTGCAATAAACATGATCAAATCATATTCATGCTCAACGCAAACGCCAAATAACACTTATCCCGAAAGTATAGGGAGTGTGCGATGATGATCATATCAACCTTGGAACTTCTTCCAACACTCATCGTCACTTCCCCTTCAACTAGTCTTTGTTTATTCTATAACTCCTGTTTCGAGTTACTAATCTTAGCAACCGAACAAGTACCAAATACTCAAGGGCTACTATAAACACTAGTAAGGTACACATCAATAACTTGTATATCAAATATACCCCTGTTCACTTTGCCATCCTTCTTATCCACCAAAAATTTGGAGTAGTTCCACTTCCAGTGACCATTTCCTTTGCAGTAGAAGCACTCAGTTTCAGGCTTATGTCCATCTTTGGGCTTTTTCACGGGAGTGACAACTTGGTTGTCATTCTACTTGAAGTTCCCTTTCTTTCCCTTTGCCCTTTTCTTGAAACTAGTGATCCTGTCAACCATGAACACTTGATGCTCTTTCTTGATTTCTACCTTCGTCGAGTTCAACATCACGAAGAGCTCGGGAATCGTTTTCGTCATCCCTTGCATACTATAGTTCATCACGAAGTTCTAGTAACTTGGTGATGGTGACGAGAGAACTTTGTCAATCACTATCTTATCCGGAAGATTAAGTCCCACTTGAATCAAGCGATTGCAAGCACCCAAACAATCGAGCACATGCTCACTAGTTGAGCGATTCTCCTCCATCTTTTAACTATAGAACTTGTTAGAGACTTCATATCTCTCAACTCGGTATTTGCTTGAAATATTAACTTCAACTCCTAGAACATCTCATATGGCCAATGACGCTCAAAACATCTTTGAAGTCCCGATTCTAAGCCGTTAAGCATGGTGCACTTAACTATCAAGTAGTCATCATATTGAGCTAGCCAAACGCTCATAACTTCTCCATCGCTCCTCGCAATAGGTCCATACCTAGCGGTGCATCAAGGACATAATTCTTACAGGCAGCAATGAGGATAAACCTCGGATCACGGATCCAATCCGCATCATTGCTACTAACATCTTTCAACTTAGTTTTCTCTAGGAACACATATAAAACATAGGGAAGCAACAATGCGAGCTATTGGTCTACAACTTTGATATGCTAATACTACCAGGACTAAGTTCATGATAAATTAAAGTTCAATTAATCATATTACTTAAGAACTCCCACTTAGAAAGACATCCCTCTAATCCTCTAAGTGATCACGCGAAAGACAATCGGAAACAACATCAACTCCTCCTTCACTCAAGCCTCAATCCATTCGGGGGCTAATGATGGATTCATGTACCTAGGGTAGGGTCATAGGCCTGACCTAAACGTCCTACCCAAGGACACTCTCAGAAGAGATCATCTTCCAGTCGACTGGCTGGAAGGACTCGACCATGGAAGACACACTCGACCATGAAGTCTCACTCGACCACCAGAAGGTCAGAAGGCACTCCGTAGCGCAACGGCTTGCTATTGAATAGACTTAATGATAATCAAGGCACTTATGAGGGCGTTACGTAAACGCCTGTGCTTAATGTACTTTAACCTCTCCATTATGTGGGCTGGGAGGGTCTTGGCGACTTATATAAGCCACCCCCTCCACGTATAAAGGGTTCGCACTCTTGTAATACTCATATCCATAATCCACTCGACCGCCTCGGGGCTCCGAGACGTGGGCTGTTACTTCCTCCGAGAAGGGCCTGAACTTCGACATCGCTTGTCTTCACAACTACTCCATAGCTAGGACATCGCCTCCTTGCCTACCCCTATTCTACCGTCGCACCTAGAACCACGATTAGTTGGCGCCCACCGTGGGGCGGTGTTTTAGCGATTTGTGGAGGAGTTGCGGTGATTCCAGTACCTTCATCATGATGACTGCTGGAGTTTTGGTTGAGGCGCAAGATCCGCCTCGGTGCTTTCACCTTTGTCGCCGACGACTCCGCATGGCTCCGTGAGGCTCCACTTGACATCGAGGCGCCCCGTCCGCGGGCGACGACTTTCGCGCATGTGTTCGCGGGCGTTCTGCTGCGCAACCGTCGACCCCATATCGGTCGACTCGCTTGTCGCTCGCCCAGATCTCCCACCAGCGCAAGCGCTCTGGTCGGTCGAGGCTCCAGCTGTGGGTGAAACACGCGTGGCCCGCCAGACAGCCACCGCCTGTGTCGCGCCATCGAGCCCGACGAATCCCTCTACGGCTGCTCGATCCGCCGACCGGCTCAGTGAAGCGATCCGAGTGTGATAGCAGTGATCCAACGGAGATCCTCATGGTCGACGGCCCTCGCGATCCTCCCGGCCGCCCACGGTGGTGGAGCCGCGGAGGAGAGACCCGATGCAAGAGCACGAAGAGTACCAGCCGAGACACTCGACTCTGCAGAGAGAAGAGCCGCCCGCGAACATGGATGCCCTACATACTCCCATCGCGGAGAAACCCCGAGGCTCGCGCTTTGAGGAAGCACGCTTGGCCAATGTGGTGAACGTGCTCGCCGAGAATCTTCAGCGAGCACTCGACGAGCGTCGCGCAACGAATCCCGAAGCCGGTCGACGCCGACTCTTCCCACCGACTCGTATACCGCCGCGCCAGATTCAGAATTTAGCAACCGCAACTCAGATAGCGTAGTCTATCCAACCGCCCCGTCGAAGCTGGAGAGGCTTGCAGCAGACGTAGATTTACTCCGAGCAGCAGGAGACCAGAACTCAGCCGTGTCATTGTCGCGCAACAGATTCACAATCGATCCGTCGCTGCGAATATCGTCCGATCGCTCACAGCCCAGATCGCCTCCGCGGCGAGAAGGGCGCGACAATCGGCGAGCGCATATGGAGACCGGGATGACAGCGCCGAGTGCCCTTTCCCCTCCGAGGAAGGGTCGACGCCCTCGGCGGCAAGATGATGAGGCAACGCTTGAGACGGGCGAAGAGTTCCAATCGACACCGTGGAACCAGGCTTTGTGCGTGATCCATTATCGTGCAAGGCTTGGTCGACCGAACAGAGCTCATCGAGGCGGGCCGAGAGGATGCACCCACCAGCGATCGAGTGCATGTCTCGGTCCGGAGTGTTTTAGCAGGCTATCGAGCCGCAGAATCCCCCAATTTCAGATTGGCAACAGGAGTCAACAAGTTCATCGGGGAATCCAAGCCCGAAACTTGGCTTGAAGATTACCGAGTGGCTGTTCAGAGTGGCGGGAATGATGAGGTGGCCATGAAGCATTTGCCCCTCATGTTGGAAGGTTCTCGCGAGCATGGCTGAATCGGCCACCTCATAGCATATATATACTTGGGAAGATTTGTCCCAGTGTTCGTCAGACTTTTGAAGGACTTGCAAGCAACCAGCTGGTTTGACAGAGCTGCAAGTTTGTGTGCGAAAACCAATGAAACTCTCCGAGAGTACATTCAGAGGTGGATTACTTTGCACCATATCGTGGAAAATGTGTCCGACCATCGAGCGGTTTATGCCTTCAAAGATGGCGTTAAAAACAGAGAATTGAGTTTGAAGTTTGGTCGAACCGGGACATGACCCTGAGTCGGATGATGGAGATTGTTAGCAACACGCCAATGGCGAGGAAGAAGACCGACTCGGCGGCAAGTACAAGCCAAGTCACGGAGAAGGGAAATTCCAATCGAAGCGAACGAAAAGCCGAGCCAGCAGCTCCTGGAGAGGCCCTGGCCGTGACTCAGGGGAAGTTCAAGGGGAAGCCCAAAGGATCCTGGAATCCAAAGAAAGTAAAAGATAAAGAAGGCAATGACGTGATGGATATGCCATGTCATATTCACACGAAGAAGGATGAAGAGGGCAACATCATTTACCCAAAGCACACCACTCGCCAAAGGTCGACTCTGATCCAGAATTTCAGGAAAACAGTCTAAGGACAAGGAGAAGGAGCCGACAAGGCCGAGACAAAGAGGACAAGGAGGAAGAATATCCGCATGTCAACTCCACTCGATGATCTTCGCGGATGTGGAAAGCAAAAGTCGATCGAAAGTCATCAACAGGAGGTGAACATGGTTGCCCCAAGAAAGCCAAGTTATGTGAAGTGGTCCCGGACACCCATCACATTCGACCAACTGATCACCCGACTCACATTTTCACTCTCGGGCGGCAAGCGTTAGTGGTCAATCCAATTGTCGAAGGCACTCGATCGACAAAAGTGCCGATGGATGGTGGTAGTGGGCTGAATTTGTTATATGCGGATACATTGAAGGGATGGGCATTCCGATGTCCCGATTGAGCGCCAAAGAATATGAGTTTCCACGAGTCATACCAGGAAGAAGGCCAACTCACTCGGCCAAATAGCCCTGGACGTGGTTTTTGGTGATTCCAAGCACTTTCGCAAGGAAAAGTTGACCTTTGAGGTTGTAGATTTTCAGAGGGCATACCACGCCATTTTGGGAAGGCCCGCCTATGCACGATTCATGGCTCGACCATGCTACGGTACCTCAAACTGAAAATGCCAGACCCAAGGGAGTGATCACCATCACCGCGATCGGAAGAAGGCGTAAGAGTGCTTTCGTAAGGGCTCAAGATTGCCGACTCCCAAGTGACAGCGGTCGAATTCGATTTAATACATGCAAAACGCAGATCCGAGTGATTTGTTACGATCCAAGAAACCAGCCACGAGTGCGCATTCCATCGTCGGTGAGACAAAGCCAGTCCATATTCATCCGACCGATCCCAATGCAGCCCGACCCACATCTCCACAACACTCGACTCGAAATAGGAAGAAGCGCCATCCAGTTCCTCCGTGAGAATCGACATTTCGCATGGAAGCGGTGACATGCCGTGTTCCTGTGGAATGGCTGAGCATCGCCTCCGAGTCGACAAGTCAGCGAAACCAGTCAAAGAGCATCTTCGGCGGTCCGCCGTCCAGAAGAGAAAAGCTATTGGTGAAGAAGTGGCTCGACTCTTGGCGGCAGGATTTATTCGAGAGATATACCACTCCGAGTGGCTCGCTAATGTCGCCATGGTTCCCAAGAAGGACAACTCACTCCGCATGTGCATTGATTTTAAGCACATCAATCGGGCCTGCCGAAGGATCATTTCTCTCCCCGCATAGATCAAATTGTTGACTCGACCGCGGGGTGTGAGAGATTTTCTTTTCTAGATGCATATTCGGGTATCATCGATCCGCTCAGATGGACCCGATGAAATAAAACAGCTTTCATCACTCCATTCGGTGCTTCGCTATATCACCATGCCATTCGCCTCAAGAATGCCGGAGCCACATTTATGCGAATGATTCGAAGTGTCTTCTCCTCAAATCACCGGAATGTGGAAGCGATATGGATGATATCGCCGTTAAGTCGCGAAAAGGTTCCGACCTGCTTGCTCGACCTCGCCAAACATTTGCCAACCTCCGAAGGTACGATATCAAGCTCAATCCGTCAAAGTGCACATTCGAGTTCCCGGTGGCAAGTTACTCGGTTTTCGCTTCCGAACGAGGAATCGACGCTAATCCGAGAAGATCGCACTATTCTCCTAATGAAACGCCTACGGCGAAAGTGCACGACGCCCGAAGCTTCTCGGATGCTTGGCGCATTAAGTCGATTCATCTCGACTCGTGAAAAGCGCGCCTCTTTACCGATCGATGAAGAAGGCCGACAAGTTCGAGTGGACTCGAAGCCGATGCAGCGCTTGCCGAGCTAAAAGCTCGCTCTCCACCCAGCCGGTGCTTGCTGCTCCAATCAGCAAAGAGCCTCTGTTGCTTTATATTGCAGCCATCGGACAAGTTGTCGATCTTGTGCTTACGGTCGAGCGGAAGAGGAAGGAAAGGCCTTCAAAGTTCAGCGCCGGTGTATTATCCGTCTCAAGTCTTGACTCCATCCAAGCGAGATATCCTCATTATCGAAGCTTGTGTATGGTATATACATGACCACAAAGAAGGTTGCTCATTATTTCTCCGATCACTCTATCACGATCGTCGACGCCCTTTATCGAGATCCCGCACAACAGAGACGCAACCGGTCGAGTGGCGAAATGGGCGATTGAACTTCTTCCCTTGATATCAAATTCGAGGCAAAGAAAGCCATTAAGTCCTGAGCTATAGCGGATTTCCTTGCCGAGTGGATTGAACAACAGACAACCGATCGAAGTTCACTCGGAGCATTGGACCATGTTCTTTGACGGCTCCAAGATGCTGAATGGTTACGTGTCTTTGGGGTTGTTCTAGTTTCCCCAGAGGATATAAGCTTAGGTATGTGCTCCAGATTCACTTCGATTCCTCCAACAATGAGGCAGAGTACGAGGCCCTCTTATATGGATTAGCATGGCCATCTCACTCGGCGTCCGTCGCTTTGATGGTCTATGGCGACTCAGATCTAGTGGTCAATCAAGTGATGAAGGAGTGGGGCGTGAGAAGCCCAAATATGATCGGATATTGCAATGCAAAGTGAGGAAGCTGGAAAAGAAGTTCGAGGGGTTGGAACTCCATCACATCCCTCGACTGAAAAATCAAGCAGCAGATGATCTGGCGAAGATAGGATCCAAAAGAGAAGCCATTCCGAGTGGTGTGTTTTTGGAACATATACACACTCCGTCAGTCAAAGAAGATCCCTTCACAGAGGAAGCTCCACAACCCAAGAGTGCCACAGACTCGACTGAAGTTGAGGTCCCAGCAGTGGTCGACTTGGTCATGGAAGTTTTAGTGGTCACTCCCGATTGGACAATTCCATACATCGCGTATATTCTGAGAATGGAACTCCCAGAAGATGAGGAAGAGGCTCGGCAGATCGTCCGTCGATCCAAAGCCTTTACTGTTATCCAAGGGCAGTTGTACAGAGAAAGCCCGATGGGAGTCGGACAAAAATGCATTACGCCAGAAGAAGTTCGAGTCATAGTCAATGACATCCACTCGGGGACCTGTGGCCACCATGCGTCCTCTCGGACCATTGTAGCCAAAGCATACCGAGCCGGATTTTACTGGCCAAGAGCAAATGAGATGGCGAAAGAAATAGTGGACAAGTGCGAAGGATGCCGTTCTACTCAATATGTCACACAAGCTCACGTCGACCTTGAAGACCATTCCACTTGTCCGCCTTTCGCAGTTTGGGGTTGGACATGGTCGGTCCCTTGCGAACAGGTCGGAGTGGTTTCACGATGTACCGTAGCGATCGACAAGTTCACCAAGTGGATTGAAGCTAAGCCAATCAAAAGTCTTGACGCTGCATCTTCTGTTTCCTTCATCGAGAGCCGACGCTCGATATGGGGTCCCGCACAAGATTATCACGGACAATGGGTCAATTTTGACTCGGAAGAATTCAAGGATTTCGCAACGCCTAAGGCACACGAAGTCGACTACGCTTCGATCGCCCATCCACAAATGGGCCAGACAGCGAACGAGCCAACGGATTAATCCTCAAGGGTCCGAAGCCCCGATCGATGCGAGATCTCAAGCATGCGGCCGGAGCTTGGGTGACGAACTCCCTTGGTGCTTTGGGGTTTGCGAACCACGCCTAATCGGTCGATCGAGAACTCCTTTCTTCTGGTCTATGGAGCGTAGCGATCCTTCCGAGTGATCTCCTTCACAATGCTCCCGAATTGAACTTTACAATGAAGCGGTTGAGCAAGCGCCAGGATGCAATCGACCTCCTAGAAGAGGAAAGGAAATGGCTCGATCCGCCGACCATTTACCAAAGAAGACTTGCGTCGCTGTGACGCCGTAAATGTGAGAGGTCGAGCCTTCCAGAAGGGATCTGGTCCTTCGAGTGGATCAGCGAGAAGCAACATAAGCTCGCTCCCTCCCGGAAGGGCCCTTCATCGTCACAAAGGTTCTCCACAATGGGGAATATCGTCTCTACAACGTCGAACACAATATCGAAGAGCCCCGAGCTTGAACGCGGATCTGCTCCGCCCGCTTTATACTTAAAGTTTTTCACTCGGAAGAGTTGTAATAAAATATACAGAGTTCATGGGCTTCAAACAATAGTGTCATAGTTCCTTCATAATTTTTGTCACTTTTTATTTTTGTCCAAGAAAATTTCCCCCAGGTGGGTGGCTTAGTCGCGAATCCGTTTACGCCTAAGTTTGTACAAATCCTACCGAGTGGTAAGCCGACTTCCACTGGAGGCTTAGCCGAGAACCGTTTAGCCTAAGTAACCAAGAAATCCTACCGAGTGGCAAGCCGGACTTCCACTCGGGGCTTAGCTGCAGATCGATGCTACCTAAGATATAAGAAATCCTACCGAGTGGTAAGCCGACTTCCACTCGGAGGCTTAGCTGCAGCTCGATGCTCGCCTAAGTTATTAAAAATCCCACCGAGTGGTAAGCCGACTTCCACTCGGAGGCTTAGCTGCAGTCCAAGGACTCGCCTAAGTATAATGTGTACTAGCAAGGAAGGCGAGGCGCAGGTCGAATCGACCCTCTCCTCCGAGCTACACCATAAGTAACGTGTGTACCAAGAAGGAGGACGAGGTGCAGGTCATTGCGACCCTCTCCTCCGAGCTACACCATAAGTATGATGTGCGTTAAGGAAGACGAGGTGCAGGTCGATCGCGACCCTCTCCTCCGAAGCCGCCACAAATACAACGGAAATCCTACCGAGTGAAGAGCAAACCTCTCACTGGGGCTTAGCTGCAGCCCAGTGCTCGCCTAAGGTATAAGAAATCCTATCGAGTGAAGAGCAAACCTCTCACTGGGGCTTAGCTGCAGCCAGTGCTCGCCTAAGGTATAAGAAATCCTCGAGTGAAGAGCAAACCTCTCACTCGGGGCTTAGCTGCAGCCCAGTGCTCGCCTAAGGTATAAGAAATCCTACCGAGTGAAGAGCAAACCTCTCACTCGGGGGCTTAGCTGCAGCCCAGTGCTCGCCTAAGGTATAAGAAATCCTACCGAGTGAAGAGCAAACCTCTCACTCGGGGGCTTAGCTGCAGCCCAGTGCTCGCCTAAGGAATAAGTCGACTGCAGTGGGCATCTTGCTGTTAACCTGCAGAGAGGCAATTCAAGCCAAAAGCAATCATATCCAAACATCCAATCCAAATTTAGGTTGATACCTA